>CP125975.1:497640638-498240638 GCA_030063025.1 Avena longiglumis | reverse complement strand
ACTTTCGATCTCCCTCTTCCCACCATCACGGTGTACCCACTCACCAAGTTCGAGAGGAAGGACCTCTGGGGCTTTAAGGTGAACCAGCCCGGACGCCAGACAGAGCCGACTACAGAGGCCATCGTCTTCAAGCTGATGCACGACGACAGGGAGAGAGGCATGGAGGTAGTCATGCAGGACCTGATAGGACGTCTGTTAGGCCGTCACTCCCGATGTGTTAGGGCACCACTTTCACGTCTTCTAAGACGTGATGTTGATGGAGAGTCCATCGACTTTGAGGACGACTCGAGGGACGCGGCAGAGCCGATACGTCTCTATCTCCAGGACTTAGAGTCTCTCCTCAGGCACGTGGACACGGACAGGACGAACGTCATGCTCAGCAATGACGAGCTCCAGGTGCAGCTTCGCGAGAAGGACAAGCTTTTCGCACAGCAGGATGAGATGATCAAGGAAATGGAGACGAAATTCGAGGCCCAGGACCGCAAGTTCAAGAGTCAGGAGAAACGCGTCCAGGATAGGAACAAGAAGATCCGGGACATGACCGAGGAACTGAAGTCCAAGGATTTTGAGCTAGAGAAGCAGCAGATGGTTATTGAGAGGCTTCGCTCCCAGAAGAGGGCGCTCAAGGCCAAGGTCGATTCCTTGACCACTACTATTGAGGAGAACAAGACCGCGATGGAGAACGCAGGTCTTACCTTCGTCGAGGAGGAGATTGATGCTGATGAGTAGACTTGACTACTCGTCTATCTTTCATATTCGTACTTGTTATTTGTGAACTTGTTTTTGGACCATCCGACATGTGGATGGCTTGCCATTTGTGTGTTTTATTTCGAGAACTTTGTTATTCCATTGTTGAGCTTTTATCCTTGAGTTGCATGTTATGTGTTTGCTTGTGATTTATTGTGTATAAAACATCAATGGATATCTCATTCTTATCTATTTGAACAAACCACAGATGCCTCCCCGTCGCGCAAACCCCAACCCCAACAACATCACCCCGGAAATGCAACAAATGATGAATGCGCAAACATAGCTTATGCAAATGATGACAACA
The DNA here is from genome assembly GCA_030063025.1 of Avena longiglumis. NCBI lineage: Eukaryota > Viridiplantae > Streptophyta > Magnoliopsida > Poales > Poaceae > Avena > Avena longiglumis. The sequence continues at coordinate 498,239,584 of CP125975.1, read as the reverse complement.
TTCATCCAAAACCAAAATAACAACAACAACAACAACCCCAACAACAACAACAACAACAACAACCCTCCGGGTTTTGATATGCTCACCAGATTTCTGCAATTAAGGCCAGCAAAGTTTTCGGGGACAACTGATCCCATGGTGGCCAATGACTGGCTACGTTCTGTGAACAAGGACTTAGTGACCGTGGGCTGCACGGATGATGAAAAGGTCAGGTTCGCAGCACATCTGTTGGAAGGACCAACTGCCACATGGTGGGACAACTTCCAAATCACCACTCCTATTGATGAGGTGACTTGGGCTATCTTTGAAGATGGCTTTCGCACTGCTCACATCTCATCAGGAATGATGAGCCTGAAAAAGAAGGAGTTTCACAACCTGAAGCAGCGCCACCGCAGCGTGGCTGAATATATAGAAGAGTTCAACAATCTGGCGCGCTATGCACCGGATGAGGTTGACACGGATGCCAAAAGAAAGGAAAAGTTTCTGGAAGGCTTGAATGAAGAGCTGAATCTGCGGTTATGCAGGGCATATGTTCCAACTTATCGCCTTTTGTGTGACAAGGCTGCTATTTTGGAAAGTAAAATGAAGCAAGTCGAGAGTAGGAAGAGGAAACACCGACAAGCATGACTGGATCGCTCACAAACGATCTCACCATGATGACAAGTGATTCAGATCCCATAAGCATGGGAAATTCAACAAGCACCACAACCCCAACCGTCATGACAACAAGCATCATCGCAGTCATGACAATGATAAGTACAAGAACCACAAGAGTGGACATAAGAGCCACCACAGTGGAAGTGGAAGTGGAAACCAGCCTAAAAAGGACATCCAGTCGAATGTTTCAAATGCAAGAAGTCGGGGCATTATGCTAATGAGTGCCACGAGAAGAAAGTTGAAGGACCTAACAAGCCAAATCCTTTTCGAAAGGACGGGTTAACCACATCAATGTGGAGGAGGTCTATGAGGAGCCCGATGTCTTTGGTAAGTTCGGACTCAATTCAATTTCAGCATTTGTACTCTTTGATACCGGTGCATCTCATTCATTCATATCAAAAGCATTTGTTGAAAGAAATTAACTACCGTAGAAACCATTGGGTGTCCTATAAGAGTAAGTTCTCCGGTGGAGAAATGATAGTAAACTCAAGATGTCATGACTTAGTCATAGAGTTTGGAAAACATAAGTTTCTAGTGAACCTAATAATCGAATTCCCAAGGATTGGATGTGATTTTGGGAATGGATTGGATGGCTAAGTATGAGGGAGTACTAGATTGTGCCAATCGACAGCTTACACTCACAACCCCGAAGGAAAAAGAATAAAATTCAGGTCAAACTTTGAATCCAAAGGAAGTAAGCTGAATTCTCTTAAGGGGTTAGCATGGACAAGTGCCAATTGTGTGAGTATCCGGATGTGTTTCCTAAGAGTTGCCGTGAATGCCACGGATAGAGATGTGGAGTTTCTAATAGATTTGGTACCGTTCGGACCAATAGCTAAGAGACCATACAAAATGTCGGTTGATGAACTGAACTCAAAAAGCAACTAGGAGAACAGTTGCGAAGGGTTTATTCAACCAAGTTCTTCATCTTGGGGAGCCCCAGATTGTTCGTGGAGAAGAAAGATGAAGCCAAAGGTTATGCATAGATTACCGTTCTCTCAACGAGGTAACTATCAAGAACAAATATCCTTTGCCTAGAATCAATGACTTGTTTGATCAGCTAGAGGGAGCATGTGTGTTCTCAAAGATTGATCTTCGGTCAGGCTATTTTCAACTCAAGATAAGAGAGCAAGACATACCTAAGACAACATTCACCACAAGGTATGGATTGTATGAGTACACTGTGATGCCCTTTGGTTTAACCAATGCTCCAGCATACTTCATGAATATGATGAACAAGGTGTTCATGGAATTCCTTGACAAGTTTGTTGTCGTTTTCATCGATGACATCTTAGTCTACTCCAAGAGCAAGGAAGAACATGAAAGACACTTACGCTTGATACTTGAAAAGTTAAGAGAGCATAAACTTTATGCCAAATTCAGCAAGTGTGAGTTTTGGTTGGAGGAAGTTGGTTTTCTTGGTCATGTTATGACAAAGGATGGTGTGGCAGTTGATCCTGCTAAAGTTTCAGCTGTGACTGAATGGCAATCTCCTAAGAACGTAAAAGAAGTTCGCAGTTTCCTTGGTTTAGCAGGTTACTACAGAAGGTTCATTGAGAATTTCTCAAAGGTTGCTAAGCCAATGACTGAATTGTTAAAGAAGGACAAGAAATTTGCTTGGTCTGAAGGTTGTGAAGTCAGCTTCCAAGAATTGAAGAAGAGACTTGTAACAGCACCGGTACTATGTCTGCCAGATTTGGAAAAGGATTTCCAAGTATATTGTGATGCGTCTCATCAAGGTTTGGGTGCCATACTTATGCAAGACGGTAAAGTCGTAGCCTATGCCTCGAGACAACTCAAAACTCATGAAGTAAACTATCCTACTCATGATTTGGAGTTATCCTCTGTCGTCCATGCACTCAAAACATGGAGACATTACCTTTTGGGAAAGCGATGTGAAGTGTTCACCGATCACAAGAGTTTGAAGTATATCTTCACCCAGAAGGAAATCAATATGAGACAAAGGAGATGGCTAGAACTTATCAAAGATTACGACTTAAGTTTTCAGTACCATCCCGGTAAAGCAAATGTAGTAGCAGATGCTCTAAGTCGTAAGACGTTTGTGAATGGCCTTACCAATGGTGAATTGCCAGATGACTTGTGTAAGCAATTCAAAGAACTCAGACTGGAGATTGTACCAGAAGGACATCTTATGACTTTGGATGTTCAACCCACTCTGTTGGATAAGATTAAAGAAGCCCAGAAGACGGATAAAGAAATCGAAGATATTAAGGAAAGGATTTTCCAAGGGAAAGCTAAAAGTTTCCATATTGACGAACAAGGTACTTTATGGCACGGGAAACGTATTTGTGTTCCACAAGACACGGAGTTGCGGAAACTAATTTTACAGGAAGCCCACAACTCTCTGTATTCTATTCACCCGGGTAACACCAAAATGTACATGGACATGAAAGAAAGATTTTGGTGGAATAATCTCAAAAGGGACATCGCCGAACATATTGCTTTGTGTGATGTGTGTAGCAGAGTGAAAGCGAGCATCGAAACCAGGTTTGCTTCAACCACTGCCTATTCCTGAGTGGAAGTGGGAAAATATTGGTATGGATTTCATTACCGGATTACCAAGGACCAGGTCAGGGTATGATTCCATATGGGTAGTAGTGGATCGCCTAACTAAAGTGGCTCATTTTATACCCGTGAAGACAACTTATACAAGTGCCAAGTTAGCAAAGATCTACATGAGCAGAATTATATGCCTTCACGGTGTGCCTAAGAGTATTGTGTCAGATAGAGGAACTCAGTTCACTTCTCACTTTTGGAGACAACTTCATGAATCCTTAGGAACGAGGTTGGAATTCAGCACTGCTTTTCATCCTCAAAATGATGGACAAACGGAAAGGACTAACCAAATTCTTGAAGACATGTTGAGGGCGTGTGCCCTAGACTATGGAGCAAGTTGGGAAGAAAGTTTGCCTTACGCAGAGTTCTCTTACAATAACAGTTACCAATCTAGCATTGGGATGGCACCATTTGAGTTTCTCTACGGAAGGAAGTGTACCACCCCATTGCTATGGAATGGTGTGGGAGAAAGGAGTTTGTTTGGACCCGATCTCATCAAAGACGCTGAAGAGAAAGTCAAATTGGTTAAGGACAGGTTGAAGATAGCACAGTCCCAACAGAAAAGCTACGCGGATTCTAAGCGTAGAGAAGTCAATTACGAAGTTGGGTATAGAGCTTATCTTAGAGTATCACCACTTCGTGGAGTGAAAAGATTTGGAGTCAAAGGAAAGTTGGCACCAAGATATGTTGTGCCATTCAAGATTCTAAGTCGCAAGGGAGAAGTTGCATACGAGGTTGAATTGCCAGAGTCTCTGTCAGCTGTCCATAATGTGTTTCATGTGAGTCAGCTTAAGAAATGTCACCCAGATATGGAAGAATCATCTTTGAAGGATACCATACCCTTGGAAGCAGTCCAACTAGAAAGTGATCTCACCTATGAGGAAAAGCCTGTCAAGATTCTTGAGACCGCAGAAAGAGTCACAAGGACAAAAACTATCAAGTTTTGCAAGGTGCAATGGAATCATCATTCCAAAAAGGAAGCAACATGGGAAAGAGAAGATGATCTTCGGAAAGACCACCCTCACCTATTTGCTAGCCAATCCGAATCTCGAGGGCGAGATTCATCTTAAGGGGGTTAGATTTGTAACATCCCTAAATTCATGTTCCAAAGCTCATTCATATCATCCTTGCATCCATCATCATTTAGGGTTTTCTCAAAACCTTTCAGAAAACAGAAACATATGGTATCATGATTTTATGTGGACAGACTTATTTTAAATGGCCAACACCACTTGTAAGTTTGATTGTTGTGAACCAGGAAGGTTGCCTTCTATGAGCATAGGATTTAAGTGCAGATTTAAAACCAAGTTTTTCAAATGGAAATGGGTTCCAAAAACCATCCTTCAAATTTTAAACCAAGTGCATAGCCTCTGATATTTTGATCTCCAAGCTTGACCAATCCTTTACAAAGCTACCCCATGGTTATATGACCATTTTTGAGACTACTACTCACTACAAAAATCCCAGGAAAATTTGAATTCAAATTGAACTTGATTTCATTTGAAAATCTACCCAGCAAATCAAAATAGAAAAGGAGAAAGAAATAAACAAAGGAAAAGGCCACGCGCCAGGTTTTAAGCCCAGCATCGAATCGATCCCAACAAGCCCACCTGGGGTTTTTTCTTTTCCTCTCGCACACGCCAGCGCACCCAGACGGTCACTGACGATCGGACCCCACCCTCACTTCGCGCACATCGCTGACGAGCGGGCCCTGCCCACGCTGTCCTCGTCTTCCCCAAACCGCGCCCGCGACCACGTCGCAACTGCAGTCATGGCCGGTAATGGTGCGGCATGATTGGGCATTAATCTGCGAGCGTTTCCTGTCGAGGCTCCGGCTATAAGATCCCCACTTCCTAGCGACCATTTCCCCCCAGTCAATTCTGCCTTCACGCCACCAGGCTGCCCACGACTCACACAACACCGCCGCAGACAGAGCTCACTCCGGTGATCGATTCCGGTAAGTTCCGGGTGATGGGTTTCGCGGCATAGTAAATCAAAATTTTCTATGGATGCGAACAGAGGGAAAGCCAAGATCTAATCTAGGAGATGCAATGAACGATAGAGATTGGATTAGATCTTCATACCCTTGAAGATTTGCACAGCGGAACGTTCGTCAGAACGTGGGTGATGTAGTCGTACTCGCTTCTCCTCCTCGCGATCCGATCCGATCCGATCTAGCACCACAAGTGGTGGTGCCTCCGTGAGATGCACACGCAAGACTCCTCGGCCCCTCCTTCCTCGGACCAGCAAGTATGGTGGAGATAGATTGGATCTACAACACGGCGTGGTGTATATGGTGGAGAATTTCTGTGCAGGCTTCGCCTACAAACAATCGGGAGGGAGAGGAAAGCTAGCAAGGCGGCTAGGGTTTGGAGGAGAGGTGGGGGTTGGTGCGCCACCCTCTTTATATAGAGGGGCGCAGCCCTAGCCCCTCCCCAAGCCCAAAGGATAAGGTGGGGGCATGGACTCTCCCCTATTCTAGAAACCCTATCTCTAGTTTAAACGATTTAAACTCTCTAGGATCGGCTGGGCCCTATGGGGCCTTGTGCCCCTGTCCCAATGCGGCCAGGACACTCCCTCATAGGCCCATGCCCCCTCCCGGAAGGTGGGGCCACGTTGGTCCCTCCGGAAGGTTCTAGAAGCTTCCAGATAATCTTGATTAACTTGAACAATTCCAACTCTAAAATCTGCCGCCTTATATGAATCTTATTCTCCACCATTCCGAACCTCTCGTAATGTCCCGGATCCCATCTGAGACTTCGAACAAAAATTCATAAACCAATTATCCAATCTATCCTAGCGTCGAGACACGTTAAGTGTGTGACCATGCGGATTCGAGAATATGCAGACATGATCTTCTATCAATAATCAGCGGGTCCAGGCACCCATATTGACTCCCACACATTCATCGATGATCATATCGGATGAACCACGATGTCGATTCGCACAATCCCATATATATATTCCTTCGTCTCGCGATATTTTACTTGCCCGAGATTCGATCGTCTTGCATCGACATACCTAGTTCAATCTCGTTCACAGCAAGTACTTTAGTCGTTCCGTAATCCGATATCACTTTGTGATTAACTCCTTAACCACATGCTTGCAAGCGGTGTTGATATCGATTACCGAGTGGGCCCGAAGTATATCTCTCCGACTTGGGAGGGACAAATTCCATCTCGATACATACAACCCAACAGATACTTTCCGATCACCTGAGAGACACCTTTATGATCACCCTCTCATAGGATGACGTTTGATGACCTCAAAGATTTCTTCCGGTACCAGGGAGTTGCATTATCTCATGGTCTAAGGAATACAATATTTGACATAGGAAAAGTTTCGCAAAGATGAACACGATGAAACGATCTAATTGCTTCCCTTAGTTTGGGTCTGTCCATCATATCATTCTCCCAATGATATGATCTCATTATCAATTGACAACTCATGTCTATGGTTAGGAAACCTTAACCATCATTGATCAATGAGCTAGTCCTTAGAGGCGTACTAGGGACACGGTGTTGTTCACAAACCACACAAGTATTAAAGTTTCCGCTTAATACAATTCTAGCATGGAATATAAACTTTATCATGAACAAGAATTATAATAATAACATCTTTATTATTGCCTCTAGGGCATAATTCCAACAGTCTCCCACTTGCACTAGAGTCAATAATCTAGTTTACATCCGCAACAATCTCACACCCATGGCAATCGAGGTGTTGATCATGTTTTACACGTGGAAGAGGTTTAGTCAATGGATCTGCGACATTCAGATCCGTATGTACTTTGCTAATCTTCAGATCTCCATCTGCAATATAATCTCGGATTATATGAAACTTGCGGTTGATATGCTTGGTCTTTGGATGATATCTTGGTTCCTTAGCGAGTGCTATGGCGCCAGTGTTGTCACACAATATCTCCAGTGGGTCCAATGCACTTGGAACCACGCCAAGCTCAGTGATGAAGTTTCTGATCCAAACTCCTTCACTTGACGCTCGGCAGCCATGTATTCCACTTCCTTTGTAGATCCCGCGATCACGCTTTGCATGCAGCTTCTCACAGCTCCTCCATTCAAAATATAAACGTATCCGTCTCGAGATTTGGAATCATCCTTGTTTGTCAAAACTAGCATCGACGTAACCTTTTACGACAAGCTGTTCATCACCCCCATAGACTAAGAACATTTCTTTAGTCCTATTTAGGTACTTTAGGATGTTCTTCACGGCTGTCCAAATGTTCCACTCGGATCACTTTGATATCTCGTCAAACTAAGAGCATTGGACACATCCGTCTAGTACACAAGATGGCATACATGATGGAACCTATGGCCGAGGCATAAGGCACTTTGCTCATAGCTTCCTATCATTTCATCAGAGTGGACACCGAGCCTTGCTCAATATCTTACCCGACAACATAGGCACCGAACCTTTCTTTGCCTTATCCATTCGAACCTTTTTAACTTTGTCTAGGTATGTACCGCTTAAAGCTATCAGGCGTCTTTGTCTATCTCTATAGATTTTGATGCCCAATATATAAGCAGCTTCACCTAGGTTTTTCATTGAAAAACACTTGTTCAAATAACTCTTCACATCGTTAAGCATGTTGATGTCATTTCCAATAATCAATAGGTCATCCACATATAGTACCAGAAACGTCACCGAGCTCCCACTCACTTTCTTGTAGATGCAAGCTTCGTAGCAATTTGGAACAAATCCAAAGATCTTGATCACTTGATCAAAATGAAGGTTCCAACTCCGAGATGCTTGCTTCAGTCCATAAATGGAACGCTGAAGTTTGCATACTTTACTAGCATCCTTAGGATCGACAAAACCTTCGGGTTGCATCATATACAACTCTTCATCAATGTTCCCATTGAGGAAAGCAGTCTTGACATCCATCTGCCATATTTCATAATCATGAAACGCAGCAATTGCTAATAAAATTCGAATGGACTTAAGCATCGCTACGGGAGAGAAAGTCTCATCGTAGTCAACACCTTGAACTTGTCGAAAACCTTTTGCGACAAGCCGTGCTTTATAGACGGTAACATTACCATCCGTGTCCGTTTTCTTCTTGAATATCCATTTGCACTCAACGGCCTTTCGGTCGCTAGGAGGATCCACCAAAGTCCATACTTGGTTTTCGCTCATGGATCCCAATTCGGATTTCATGGCTTCCAGCCATTTCTCAGAGTCTGGGCTCATCATCGATTCCTCATAGTTCGTAGGTTCACTGTCTTCTACCAACAAGACAACAAGACAGGCTGCCGTACCACTCAGAGGGGCACGCGACCTTGTCTACCGTGACGCTCAAGAGCAGATCGTCCAAGCTTCATGATCCTTGTCATTAGCTTCCTCTATTGTTGGTGCAAAATCGAACAATTTCAAAAGCGCTACTCTCCAATTATAGAGAAGGTTCAATAACCTCGTCTAGCTCTACTTTCCTCCCACTCACTTCTTTCGAGAGAAACTCCTTCTCAAGAAAGGAACCGTTCTTTGCGACAAACACTTTGCCTTCGGTTCTGTGATAGAAGGTATACCCAATAGTTACCTTAGGGTATCCTATGAAGACGCATTTCTCCGCTTTGGGTTCGAGCTTGTCCGGCATCAACTTCTTTACGTAAGCTTCGCATCCCCAAACTTTAAGAAACGACAACATAGGTTTAGCACCAAACCACAGTTCATACGGTGTCGTCTCAACGGATTTAGATGGAGCCCTATTTAAAGTGAATGCAACGGTTTCTAATGCATAACCCCAAAATGATAACGGCAAATCAGTAAGAGACATCATTGATCGGACCATATCTAATAGGGTTCGATTCCGGCTCGAACACACCATTCTTGCTGTGGTATTCGGTGGCGTGAGTTGTGAAACGATTCCACTTGCTTTAAGATGCGTGAGAAAATCATAACTCAAATATTCACCTCCACGATCGGATCGTAGAAACTTAATCTTTCTGTTACGATGGTTCTCCACTTCATTCTAAAATTCCTTGAACTTTTCAAATGTTTCAGATTTATGTTTCATTAAAAAGATATACCCATATCTACTTAAGTCATCGGTAAAAGTGAGGAAATAGCGATATCCACCGCGTGTCGAAACACTCATCGGTCTGCATACATCGGTATGTATGATTTACAACAAGTCTGTTGCTCGCTCCATCATACCGGAGAACGGGGTTTTGATCATCTTGCCCATGAGGCATGGTTCGCATGTGTCAAATGATTCAAAATCAAGAGACTCCAAAAGTCCATCAGAATGGAGTTTCTTCATGCGCTTTACACCAATATGACCTAGACGACAGTGCCACAAATAAGTAGTATTATCACTATCTACTTTGCATCTCTTAGCCTCAATGTTATGGATGTGCGTTTCATCCCTTTCGAGATTTAGAAGAAATAAACCATTCACAAGAGGTGCATGACCATAAAAGATGTTACTCATATAAATAGAACAACCATTATTCTCCGATTTAAATGAATAACCGTCTTGGAATAAACACGATCCAAAAATAATGTTCATGCTCAACGCAGGCACATAATAACACTTATTAAGGTTTAAAACTAATCCCGAAGGTAAAACTAAGGAGAGCATGCCGACGGCCATCACATCAACTCTTGATCCGTTGCCAACGCGCATCGTCACCTCATCCCTCGCAAGCCGCCGTCTATTCCGTAGCTCCTGTTTCGAGTTACAAATATTAGCAACTGAACCGGTATAAAATACCCAGGCACTACAACGAGGGCTAGTAAGGAAAACATCAATAACATGTATATCAAATATACCTTTGATGGTGCCAGCCTTCTTGTCCGCTAAGTACTTCGGACGATTCGCTTCCAAAGGACCCTTGTCCTTGCAATAGAAGCACTCAAAGGTCGGGATTAGGACCAGACTTGAGCTTCTTCTCGGCAGGGCATTAGGCTGTCACGCTTCTTGAAGGGTTTCTTTGCTCCTTACCTTTCTTAAAGGAGGGCTTGTTGACCATCAACACATGATTATCCTTCTTGATGTCCACCTCTGCAGCCTTCACTTTGCGAAGAGCTCGGTGATCTTATCGATGGAACCAACTGATTATGAGTCACTACAAAACTTTTGTAGCCGGGAGGAGTGATTGCGGAACCACATCAATCTTGAGCTCCTCCGAATCGTGCATTCCAGCTTGCTCAAGACGTTGAGTGTAGCCCGACATCTTTATGGCGTGCTCACTAACGGAACTCCTTCCTCCATCTTGCGCTAAAGAACTTCTGAGATCTCATATCTCTCGGAACGGGCCTAAGTCTCAAACATGGTTTTCAGCTCCTCGAGAATCTCGAAGGGCCCGGATACTCTTCAAAACGATTTTGAAGCTCGGTTCCATAGCAAACAACATGGTGCTCTTAATCACACCATAATCATCTTTGCCGATCGATAGACAACTTTCTCATCACCGACGCAGCTTGCAAAGGGGGTCACCTAACGCTTTCCCAAGGACATAGTCCTTTGTCCGCTTATGTAATGATTCTTAGATTGCAAAACCAATTGGTGAAGTTAGACCCATTGTTTCTAAGCTTTTCCTTCTCAAAGAAAACGTTGAAGTTGAAGTTGGACTTGGCCATGTGATCTACAAGATTTGCAAGTACAATTTAGACTATGTTCATGATAAATAGTTCAATTTAATCAAATTACTAGATGAACTCCCACTAAATTCAACATCCCTCAAGTTGTTTAGTGAACACGATCCAAATTCACCACACCTAATCCGATCATCACGAGAAGAGATGTGGTTTCAATGGTGGACAACAAAGTGTCGATCATATCACTCATATGACTCATGCTTAACCTTTCGGTTCTTGTGTTCCGAGGCCATGTCTCAGACATGCTAGGCTCGTCAAGCTAGACCCAAGTATTTCTGCAGTAAAACTGGCTTGCACCCGTTGTATGAGCGAGAGTCTATAGCACCCGATCATCACGTGATGCTTGGACACGACAAACTTTCGCAACGGTGCATACTTGGGGAGAACATAGTTTTATCTTGATCTTTAAGTGAGGAATCATCTTATAATGCTACCGTCATAATCTAAGCATAATAAGATACATAAATGGATAAACATCACATGCATATAACTTTATGTGACATGGTATAGCCAATCCTCGCAATGATCTCCATCTTGTGCTCCCAAGCATGATCTCCATCACTCCACCATGATTGCCTCCACCACGAATAGCAACTACAACTATTGCTAACTACTTAGCGATAAAGTAAAGCTATTACATGGCGATAAGAAGTTGACTTGCAGGTCATACACAATTATAAAGACAACCATATGGCTCCTGCCGTTGTGTACTCATCGACATGCAAGTCGTGAAACATTACAAAACATGATCATCGCATACAATATACACATCACATCTTGGGCCATACCATATCACGTAAAACACTCCGCAAAAACAAGTTAGACGCCTCTACTTTGTTGTTGCATGTTTTACGTGGCTTATGGGAGTAGATGCTAAGAACGATTCTTACCTACGGAAAGCCACAACGGTGATATTATGGTTGCCAAACTCCGTGTTAATCCCATGACAACTATAGTGAGAGAAACTGACATCCACCGCATGTGTGGAACAAGCCACACGTCAAGCGGAGCCGGTCTCGCGAACGACGTCGCGTAAGGTTGGCTGGACCGCTTCAATCTCACTATCCCGCCATAAGAAGAACACAAACAAGAGGCTTGCAACAGAAAACATCAACGCCCGCAACAACCATGTTGCGTTCTACTCGTGAAACACATCTACGCATAGATCTAGCTCGATACCACCGATGGGTTTCAAGGCATAGTAAATCAAAATTTTCTACGGATGCGAGAGGGAAAGCCAAGATCTAATCTAGGAGATGCAATCAACGAGAGATTGGATTAGATCTTCATATCCTTGAAGATTCAACATGCGAACGCGTTTAACGTGGGTGATGTAGTCGCACTCGCCTTCCTCGCGATCCGATCCGATCTAGCACCACAAGTGGCGGTGCCTCCGTGAGATGCACACGTGCAGCACCTCGACGTATCCTCCTTCCTCGGACCAGCAAGTATGGTGGAGAGATAGATTGGATCTACAACACGACGGCTTGGTGTATATGGTGGAGAATTTCTGCAGCAGGGCTTCGCCTACAAACAGTCGGGAGGGAGAGAGGAAAGCTAGCAAGGCGGCTAGGGTTTGGAGGAGAGGTTTGGGGGTTGGTGTGCCCCCACCCCTCTTTATATAGAGGGGGGGCGCAGCCCTAGCCCCTCCCCCAAGCCCAAAGGATAAGGAGTGGGGGGCATGGACTCTCCCCTCTTCTAGAAACCCTATCTCTAGTTTAAACGATTTAAACTCTCTAGGATCGGCTGGGCCCTATGGGGCCTTGTGCCCCTGGACCAATGCGGCCAGTACACTCCCTCATAGGACCATGCCCCCTCCCGGAAGGTGGGGCCACGTTGGTCCCCTTCCGGAAGGTTCTAGAAGCTTCCGGTACAATACCGATTAACCCGGAACAATTCAACTCCAAAACTGCAGCGCCTTATATGAATCTTATTCTCCGGACCATTCCGAACCTCTCGTGATGTCCCGGATCCCATCCGAGACTCAACAAAAATTCATAAACCAATTATCCAATCTATCCTAGCGCCGAGACACGTTAAGTGTGTGACCTGCGGGTTAGAGAATATGCGTACATGATCTTCTATCAATAATCAACAGCGGGTCTGGGCACCCATATTGACTCCCACACATTCATCGATGATCATATCGGATGAACCACAATGTCGAGATTCACAATCCCATATATATTCCTTCCCTCGCGATATTTTACTTGCCCGAGATTCGATCGTCTTGCAGCATACCTAGTTCAATCTCGTTCACAGCAAGTACTTTACTCGTTCCGTAATCCGATATCACTTTGTGATTAACTCCTTAACCACATGCTTGCAAGCGGTGTTGATATCGATTACCGAGTGGGCCCGAAGTATATCTATCCGACTTGGGAGGGACAAATTCCATCTCGATACATACAACCCAACAGATACTTTCCGATCACCTGAGAGACACCTTTATGATCACCCTCTCATAGGATGACGTTTGATGACCTCAAAGCTTTCTTACTGTGGAGTTGCATTATCTCATGGTCTAAGGAATACAATATTTGACATAGGAAAAGCTTCGCAAAAATGAACACGATGAAACGATCTAATTGCTTCGCTTAGTTTGGGTCTGTCCATCATATCATTCTCCCAATGATATGATCTCATTATCAATTGACAACTCATGTCTATGGTTAGGAAACCTTAACCATCATTGATCAATGAGCTAGTCCTTAGAGGCGTACCAGGACACGGTTGTTCACAAACCACACAAGTATTAAAGTTTCCGCTTAATACAATTCTAGCATGGAATATAAACTTTATCATGAACAAGAATTATAATAATAACATCTTTATTATTGCCTCTAGGGCATAATTCCAACACCGGGCGCCCATCCCTCTCTGATTCGTTCGAGCCATTTTGCAATCTCCTTGCGCACCTCATCCCAGATCCTGTGTCGCTCCCGCCGACGCAAGCATCTGACAACCACCTCGACTCCGGCGACCAAATTCCGTAAGTCCCGTGCACCCCTTCACTTCTGACTCACACGAGATTGTTCGCCACGTTCTTGCGCATCTCCTAAACCCCCTGGCTTGTGTTAGGGCGACGCAGAACCTCGGCAATAACGCAGACAACAACCACCCGACGCCGTGCATGACTCCGACGAGCTCTCTCAGCCACATCCGAGCGCCCCTCCGCAAACCAGTACCACGTCGAGCTTTAGCACGCCTTTGCGGATCTGGTAAGCACCTTCTTGCTTCCTGGGGCGATGTAGAACGCCGGCACCGCCGTAGTCGAACCAGCCGCCGCTAACGCGCTAAGCGCCCGAGTATGGTTAGGTTGATTAGGAACGTTGGATCTAGATCCTGTGGCGTAGATTAGAAAGAGGACGAAGAGGTACGCGCGCGTCTGAGCCGCCAGATCTCACTTAGATCGTGGGGTCCGCAGGACCCGATCCAACCGAAGCGGTACGCGCCAATAGGGACGCGACGCGTGGCAAGTATTAGAACTAAAAACAGATTTAAAACCAGAATTTGATCCAAATTTCAAATGCTTATAACTTTTGATTGCCACGTTGGATTTTCGCAAACTTTATACCGTTGGATTCAGTGAAACAAGACCTTTCTGAATATCCAATGTGTTTAACAAATAGTAACATTTAAAATGACTTTAGTTGTAGAAACATGTTTAAGGCTATTTTAAGTATAGATTTATTTTGGTAAATTGTATTAGTGCCAAATAAGTTTAGTTGGCAAACTTGTGACTTGTTAAGTTTCTGCAAACATGTGCATGCTTGGTAGAGTTTTCAAAATCACCACTTAGTAAATTCTTGCATGCATGCATTCATAATATTTTTGATTGTATATAATTGTGTGTAACTGTATGCTATAATTTTTGTGTAGATTTTGCTAGTGATTGTGATTGTGAAGAGTGCTACTCTCCCCACTACCAAGGCAAGTGATATTTTCATGAATATTTCTACCCTATGTTTTGTACTAGCATTAGATATTTTGCTAAGTCTTACATGCTACTTTTGCCTAATGCTAAGTTGGGAAATCCTAAGTAGAGTAGAATTGTAGAATTGCTAGGGAATTTTCCTAAGTTAAGTTATCATACCATGCTTAGCCTAGCTATTTAGCAAACAAGGGTTGGTGAAAATCTGTACTTACTACGATGAAAATATTTCTAAGTCATGAGACTCATGCTTTACTAATAAAACAACTAAGTCAAATGAACCTCCTGGGTGGAATGGAAGGATTGGGTTATGTTGAGTGGTTACACAAGGCCATGGACTTGGGTTGTGTATCTCACTTGTGGTATGCCACCCAGGCACAAAGGGATTTGGAGGCCAAGTGCTGAGAAAGCTTATAGTGCAACCACTTGGCAAAATGGGCTCTGCCTTGATCATATAGGTAGCTAGAACTTAGTCTTTTGGACAGTTGGTGGTAGAAGGGATTGATAGGTTGGAACGCGTCCATTTGACTAAGGAAAGGCTTCTGAAAGGTCCTGTCTTGGGAAACCAAGTCTGGTGGGGAAAGTGCACAACCTCTGCAGATGGAAAACCTAAGTACTTAGCCTAGTCCAAGGCAATGGACAACTTGAGCATCAAGACATGGAAGCTACAAGAATCTCATCACTCCAACTTCTAAGTAAAATTTGTGGGTGAACAAGGGTGAAGGACCCCAATGTCTATTGGTGGTCTCTTGGGAAGTTTTTGATAAAGAAAAACTTAGTGATTTCAACTAATAGGTAAAACCTATTGTCGGGGGGTTGACCCCGGGTAGGTCAGAGACGGGGAAAGACAGAGGTACTGTCCCCGCCTGATTGCCGAACTACGACCTAGGTCGGCCGAATCATGTATATGTCGGCCGATGAACGGAGGCAAGAAGCTTACGTACAGGTATAAAGTGGTAACCTGGCCGAGTTAATGAGAAACTCAGCCGGGTTATACAAATGATCTCCGTGCAGGTGAGGAACGAGCCGAATAACACAAGGAAAGGCCGAGTTATATGAAGCTTGCAGGAGAAGGAGAAGCTTAGGGTCAAAGCATAGCTGCAGGCTAGCGGTGAATCGACAGGCTGCCAAGCGCAAGGGACAAGGAGGCACAGGGACGAGGAGCGAAGGAGGTCACGAGGTGACGGTCAGAGCCCGAGGCACGCAGAAGGGGGGCCGCTGGAACTTAGCCGTCGTTGGAGAGCGGACAGGGAAAGTAGGCCGCCGAGTTACCACTTTGGGACAAGCATATTCCTCGAATATGCTTGCCCCGTCAGCCCTAAGGGCACCCAAGGCACCCCTTTATAAGGGGAGGTTTGGACCCTGAGGAAGGGGTTCTTCTTTTGAGCAACGTTAGGCCGGGAGATTCAGAGTTTCACGTAAACAGCTCTAGGAGCACTTGTAGCACACAAAGAGAGAAATAAAGATCACCACTTTGGCTTGAGTGAAAAGACATTGCATCTTCCTCCCTGCATCCCACTAGCATCCATTGGCCCACTACTTTAGCCTACCCATGGCATCTGCCGTGCCACCACCACGCTGGTTACCATGGGGCCGGCCAGCGGTGCTAGCTGAGTTGTGATCCGGACGGAAACTTCATCAACACCGGCCAGCGTTGTTTCGGGCGTGGTCCAGATTTGGTCTCTACGACTATGTCGAGACAATGCGAGAGCTTCAGGGAAGACTCCCCGCAACGGGATCTTCATCGGCCTGGCGAGCACAGAATCTACGTCGGCCGACGTCTCCGATATCTATCCTCACCAGTTGTTGTTGCGGGGAACCACCTCGAGCGCAGCCGAGCTGTCCATCGAGAGCGCCCGCCACGCCGAGGTGATGGTCGCAGCAGGACGCAGCATGAGCAAGATTGGCCGGTCAAGGCAGAACCCGCCGCAGCGCACAGTGGTCCCGCCAAGCATCACACGCAAACCGCAGAGGTAATTCCGCCGTGACAAACCCGGCCGAGCTACATGACACCACCCCAAAGGCGCCTAGAGTGAGAGGACCACCTGAGAGACCAGAGAACATCCTTCGCAACTATAGAGAACTTAATCACTGTAGCGCCGATACTTGATCCGGCAAATGCTCAGGCGGAGTTAGAGGAAACCAGGCAAAAAGTGCTGGAAGAGGCCCAGAAAGTATCGGCCCTGAGGGAATCCTTGAACAGGACCCTGAGGGAATATGCAAAAGCTAACAAGCTTGATATCGCGCCCGAGCGGGTGGACGAACTGAGATTAAGAGGAAAGAACCTCATGAGCGATATTAACAAAGAGCATGAAGCTCACAGAGCCGAATCAGGCGATTTGGGTTTGCCGAGGTACAATACCCCGGCGAAAAACCTGAGAGCGGCAAATGCTGCAGCATTGGAATTAGAAGGATTAACAGGGGAAGCTCGCCAAAAGCAGCAAGAAAGAGTGAATGAGCTGGTGCGCATAGCGAACCAGCAAAATGAGGAAATGCTCAGAGTTAACCCGGCGAGACCAGGGGCTTCACGGATGGTACATTCAGCAGGGGCAGCACCTGCTTTATCCGCCGCAGCGGCATCATCACCAGGAAACAACGCTAGAAAAGAAAAGGCAGTAACCTTAGGGAAGAGGAACAAGCAGATTGTCCCGTATGACCCGGCAATAGCGGGAAAGGCGAATGAGAACAGAGGCAATGCGAGCCGAGGTAATAGTGGGGAGAGAAACCACGGCCGTATGGAAAAGGACGGCGACGGCCGAGGTAACGGCGGCAGGAGAGAACCCGCAAGAGACAATCATGAAAATCAAACCCCGGCCGAAGTAAGGAGAGAAGTGCCGCTCAACCCGCAACCTAGACCTGAGCCTCGGCAGGAAAGAGAAGTGAGACCAGCTCGCTACAATCAAATAAATGAAAGGTATAATGATGGATATTCCGAGGTAGAATACGCGAATCAGGGTGGAAACAATCACTATGGGATGCAGGACAGAATCCTGTACAGAAACTTGCCAGCAAATGATGCAAGAGTAAAATTGGATCGGTTATCGGTCCGAACTATTGGAAGAGCAAGGTCCACGGTCCGCGTGTTTTGGACCACGGATCATGGGCGAACCACCAAAGGATCCGAACTTTCGTTGGCAAGAGGCAAAAACATACAATGGAAGTACCAAGCCACAAGATTGGTTAATTGATTATGCCACCGATGAAGATAGCAGTGGCAACTTGAGATGGGCGATGCGGTATGTCCCGCAGATGTTGGAAGGACCAGCCGGTATGGTTGAATAATCAACCAAAGCGAGATCAACTGCTGGTTAGATTTTGAAGAGATGTTCACAAGAACTTCACCAGACATATCGAGACCGAATAGACCACAGAATGGCCATGTGCAAGCAGAGGCCGAATGAAACAGATAGAGAGTTTTTAACTCGATGGTGTAACCTAAGAAACTCATGTGAAGGAGTTATTGAATCGCAAGCGATCGCTTGGTTCGCGCAAGGCTACGCCACAGGTTGTGGCAACGCCTGCAGAGAGATATGCCAACCACACTGGCAGAAACTATCAGAATAGCGGACTCCTATGCTTTGGGTGACCCAACCCAACCAGAGTTAATGTCGGCAGATCATCGTGAGCAGCAAGACCAATACACGAGAGAATTGGCCGGATCATCTAGGCGTGATTTTAGAGGAAGAAGAAGAGGAGAGGCCGGATTATAGATATAATTCGCCTGTGGCATGTGGCCCAAGAACACCGAAGTCACGAGTAACTCAACGGAAAAATGGACCTCAACAAGGACCGCAAGAAATGACGGAAAAAGGCAATGGACCCCAGAGCAAAAGAAGCAATGGCAAGAGAAGTATACATTTGAATCCATGTTGGACCAGCCGTAAATTTCACACATCAAAACCATCTAGACCAGCCAATCACACAACCCGCAATGTGCTTGGATGAAAATGCGATGGGTAACCCAGAGTTCAAGCTCCCCATCGATGCAACAACAACATCACCGCAGCTTAATCGAGCAAATAACAATAATCGATGCCGCCCCTCCTCCGAGGTATGATAACTTCGGATCGGAGGGATGCGGCATCAAGTAATGAACCAGGGACGGAAGGATAAATCCGCAAATGCCGGACGAATGATTACAGAGAACATCACCGGTCTTCTGTGTTCACAATGAAACAGGACAAACAGAGTGTGCAACCGACATATGGAAGTAAATGCGGTTGTACCAGCGGTGCCAAGATACCAGCCATGGTCGACCAGAGATAACTTGGAGTATAAAGATCACCCCGAATAATGCCGAGTCCAGATCATACGCACTTGTGTTGGATCCGACATTTGTGGGACCAAGCATCAATGTGAAATTCTCAAAAGTACTCATTGATAATGGAAGCGATAATATCATGTACAAAGATACCATGCACAAGCTCGGTATATCACGTAACATGCTGCAATCCACAAGGACAATTTTCCATGGGATAGTGCCGTGGCTTTCATGTGAGCCCATTGGTAAAGTCCGAGTGGACGTCTTATTCGCACGAGAGATAATCGCAGAGCGTAAAACTTGGAATTTGAGGTGGTTGATCCGAAAGCTGTTATCATGTTTCTACTCGGACGGCCATGATGGCCAAATTCATGAGCATTGTCATAGGTTATCTAAAGATGAAATTACCCGGACCACAAGGGGTGATAACGATCTGAGGGATTACAAGAAGTCAATGGAGTGTGCCTCGGCGGGTCAAATTTGGCCGAATCATTGGTCATAGCGAGAGAAAAGAAAAGGATTCAAGAGGTAGCAGCCCTCGCACAATTAAGCATGCGGCATTGGCCAACCCTCATGGCAGCGTTTTTCCAACCAACCAAGGAGACGAAGAAAATTCAGATTGATGAGCAATTCCCGTGAGCGCATGTCACTATTGGTGCAGGTCTCGGCCAAATAGGAAGGCGAGCTCACCAACTTCCTCCGTGAGAATCGGGACATATTTGCATGGTCCACTCAAGATCTGCAAGGTGCCGAGGGAGTTGGTGAGCACTCTTTAAACGCCGCCGGAGCACGGCCGGTGAAGCAACCTCCGCCGCTTCACCAAGACAGGAGAAAAGTGATAGGAGATGAGATAGCTCGGCTTCGCCGGGTTTATCATGGAGGTGCTTTATCCGGATTGGTTATCAAATCCGGTGCTAGTAGAAAAGAAGAAAGATGACCCTAATGTAGCCATTGTGTGGCGAATGTGTATCGACTACACTAACCTAAACAAGGCGTGTCCGAAAGATCCTTTTCCATTGCCTAGAATAGACCAAGTCATTGACTCGACCGCTGGTTGTGAGTTGTTATCATTTGTAGACGCCAGATTCGGTTTCCACCAGACACCGTTAAATCCGCCGATCAAATAAAGATCATTTATTACCCGCACGGGCTTATTGTTATCGCACGATGCCATTCGGCCCGAGAAATGCGGAGCAACGTATCAAAGGTGCATGCAAAAATGTTTACATGATCGATAGGGAAAATGTACAAGTATATGTGGATGATGTAGTCATCAAAACTAAGGAAAGCGAACCTTGCTAGAAGATATACGGCAAACTTTCGAACCCGAGAAGGTTCGAATGAAACTCAACCCGAGAAATGCACATTTGGCGTGCGGAAAACTACTCGGGTTCCTTGTGTCCAATGAGGTATCGAGGCTAACCGACGAGATACGAGCAATAGAAAAATGGAATTGCCGAGGTGTTTGAATGATGTACAAAATTCACGGGTTGCCTCGCCTCGCTTAGTCGATTTGTATGTCGGCTAGAGAAAAGGCATTGCCACTCTATCACCGATGAGAAAGTCGGACAAATTCCGGACTCCCAGTCGACATTGCGTTCCACGAGTTGAAAAAGATGCTAGTTACGGCACCCATTTTAGCTTCTCCATTATCGAAAGAACCTATGCTACTTTATATAGCGGCTACAAATCGAGTAGTTAGTACTTGTGGTTGTAGTAGAACTTGAAGAGGGTAAGGCGTTCAGAGGCCGATATTATTTAAGCAGTATTATCCACTTCAAAGCAAAATTATCCACATTATCGAAGATGGCCTATGGAGTATATATGTCGGCAAAAAGCTTAAGCATTACTTTGAAGAGCATCCAATCGTAGTAATATGTGAGGCACCCATAGCCGACATATTGAACAACAAGGACAAGTGGCGAATAGCAAAATGGGCAATCGAGTTATCACCGTATGCTCCACAATTTGATAGGAGAGATGCAATCAAATCTCAGGCTGTCGCCGACTTTCTCGTAGATTGGGCCGAGGTGCAATATGAGCCACCCTTGGCAGATCCAAATTACTGGACACTGCACTTTGATGGTTCCAAACTAAGGAACGGTTTGGGCGCAGGAATAGTGCTGACCGCCTAAAAAGATCAATTGAAGTATGTACTGCAAATACATTTTGCCGCGTCCAACAATGTAGCCGAATATGAAGCACTAGTCCATGGATTAAAAGTCGCAAAAGAAATGGGAATACGCAGAATCCTATGCTACGGTGACTCGGATCTGGTAGTACAACAAGTGTCAGGCACTTGGGATGCATTAGATGCTAACATGGCTTTATACAGATTCCATGTGCAGAAGATCAGTGGATATTTTGAAGGATGTGAATTCCACCACATACCACGAGCAGAAAATGACGCCGACACATTGTCAAAATTAGGATCAACTCAATCGATTCCGCTGTATAGCCCTTGAGCACCTCAGAAACCGTCAATAAACCCATCACCGTAATCCGAATCAATCTTTATCCCAAGGTTCTGCAGAATCATACACCAATGGAGATAGATCCGCAGAAAATTGAACCCCTAAAGAGGAAAGCAAGTAATAGCGATCATGGAAAGGGCCGAGGTATGTATGTCGGCAGAGAGCATGGAGATAGACAGTGAAATCACTGCAGAAAGAGCAACACACCGACATGGGCGCAACCCATATTTTCGCACCTAAGAGACGCAGATTGCGAGTAATGAAGTATTAGCCGACAAACCGTCGGAAGAGCAAAGGCCTATACAATCATAAACAATGAGTTATATAAGAGAAGCGTGAACATATTGCGAAGTGCGTGAGTCCCGCAGAAGGTCGAGATCCTTCTAGATATACACCAAGGAGAATGTGGGCACCATGCCTCGTCTCGCTTTAGTAGCCAAGGCATTCGTGCATGGATTTTATCTTGCCAAGGCGTTAAGAGAGGCGAAGAGTTAGTCAAGAAATGCAATGGGTGTCGAGATATGCAACCAGAATACATATGCCGCCGAGTTAAAAACAATACCCATTACTTGGCCATTTTCGTGTGGGTTTAGACATGGTAGGACCTTTAAGCCGGAAGAGGAGGAATGACCCACATCTTGGTCATGGTCGACAAGTTCACAAAATGGATTGAGGTAAAACCAATCAAAAAGTGTGTGACGGGCATACAAAGGTGAAATTCCTCAAGGATATCATCTTGAGATACGGATACCCACACAAAGATTATTACGGATAATGGCACGAACTTTGCGTATGAGCTTTCGCTAGATTTTGCCAAGAGAAACACATAAGACCGGATGTTGCCTCTGGCTCACCCAAAGATCCAATGGACAAGTTGAAAGGTCTAATGGACTGGTTTTGTCGGAATAAAACCACGACTAGTCGAACCATTGCAAAGGTCGGCGGATGTTGGATTGAGGAATTACCAAGTATTATGGAGCCTCGTGACTACTCCGAACAGATCAACAGGTTATACACCATTCTTTTTGGTATATGGGGGAGGCCGATTTCCACCGACATAATACATGACTCGCCAAGAGTTACTCAATATACATCTTCAGAGGCAAATGAAGTAGCTCAAGAAGATGTCAGACTGTTGGAAGAAGCCGAGAATTGACATTATCACGATCGGCCATCTATCAATGTAACTTACGGTACCACAGCAGGAAAGTGAATCCAAGAATATTCCAAGAGGGAGATTTAGTACTCCGCGGTGCAACGCATACCGGCATGCACAAGTTATCACCCCATGGAAGGACCATTTATCGTGAGCAAAGCCTTGCACAACGATGCATATTATCCGATTGACGCTCAA
Source organism: Avena longiglumis (assembly GCA_030063025.1). NCBI lineage: Eukaryota > Viridiplantae > Streptophyta > Magnoliopsida > Poales > Poaceae > Avena > Avena longiglumis. The sequence goes on along the minus strand of CP125975.1, from coordinate 498,216,710 downwards.
TCCTCGAAAAGGCAAGGCAAACAAAGTGGTGAAGAAACGGCGCCCTCGAATGTGGCTTTACTTCGCCATTTTACTCATAGGGTTGTGTCTTAAGGTCAAAAACCAATGATGTATTGCACCTCGGACCTGCAGTGTGACTCGGGACCGCCAAGGTTATATTTATTTTATATCGTGTATTTGAACCTCGCACCGTGCAGCAGCTACTGGGACTGCCATATGTGATGTTATTTCATGTTTGATATTTGAACCTCGGCACCCAGAGCAGTTACTCGGGGACTGCCATATGTGATGTTATTTCATGTTTGATATTTGAACCTCGGCACCCAGAGCAGCTACTCGGGGACTGCCATATGTGATGTTATTTCATGTTCGATATTTAAACCTCGGCACCCAGAGCAATTACTCGGGGACTGCCATATGCAATGATTATTTGGTATTATAAGTTTAGACCTCGGCATCCAGAGCAGTAGCTCGGGGACTGCCATATGGTATACTTATCTCTTTCGCGTTACACATTTGAACATTGGCGATCAGAGCAATAACTCGGAGAGTGCCATATGTTGTTTTTCTTTCACGTTACGAATATGCACCTTGGTGCCCAAAGTATTCACTCAGGAATTATTATAGAATGTGTCAGATTCATAAACACATGGACTTTGGCACCTAAACCAACGACTCGGAAACTATGAGCCAACAAGGCAGAAAATTAAATCCTGAAAGATGGAGAAATTATAAGCCAACAAGGCAAGAATTCGGACAAGTATCCATTTAATTAAGAATCTCGAGAGCACATAGCAAAAGAACCTCGAATCATACGAAGTTAACAAATTTTTCGTCTACATGGAACACCCGGATACCAGGATCACGAATAAATCTAGGCATCGCTTGTTGGAGGAGGAACCACTTGATCGAAAGGGCACTCCGTAGGGGAACTTCGACCGAGGTTACCTCACCTTCCGCCGACCAGTGAGTAACTTCCGGTACCACGGGTTGTTCGAGCCAAGACGCGCAGAGAATGCCCAGGCCTTTGGAGGAAGATCGCATCACCATTGCTATCCGAGCTTGAGCTGAGCTATTGGAGGTGGGTCAATCATCTTCATCTTCCCGTGCTCAGCGGAATCATCACCCGAGCATCTTCACCGCGATCTCCGATCCGGATCCGAGAAAACTCGCCCTTCATTCCAAGTGTGCACATCGGCATACTCGACGATGGAAGGCCCGAGCTTGCCAAGAGCAACGAAGGTGGGATCTTCAACCCACCGGAGCCAAGGCAGATTCATCGAATGTCAAGAGAGATATCTTCATACCATGACATGATTACAAAGGGCCATGTCGGCACCAAAGACGCTGCAGCAGATTCTCTCCAAAGACTCAATTGTCTCTCAGATGCCTTCAGCCTGGTCACCAATAACTTGACTTCGTCAATATCAGGGGACCCTGAGGTATTCGGCCAGAGTGCGTGGTAAGCTTTGATAGCGGCCTGCACCAAGTCCCGACCCATGATTTTCATCGGACCAACCGCAGCACCAACGGAAACCAAGAAATCCTCCATGGAGTATTCAAACTCAACATCAACAGGTTCACCTCGACGAACGCGCGCCGCAAGAACAGCTCTAGTGCTCACGGGTTTGGCCTCGGGAAAGTGATCTGCGCAAAACATGGACATGTCAAAAGATAGCAGCAAAGACAGAAAATTTTTAGCTCGGCCAGGCCAAATAACTTACGATGGATATAAGTCATCATTATTTGAAGATCCTTAGCCCAGATAGCTTTACTCTTCTCGAAACGAGCAATCTCCTTGCTCAAATCGTGAGTTTTAAGTTCGGCAGCTTTGAGGAGTTCTTTGTTCTTCCGATCCGTAGTCACCGCTCTTTTCCAAAGAGAATTCTTGATCAACCTTTTCTAGCTCGGATTTCGGGAGAGCTTGAGTGCATTCACCTCGGATTTCAAAGTAGCTATCTCATCATCCTTCTCTTGTAGTTGCGCCAATGAACTGCGCTTTGTTCTAAAAAATGAAGCATCACGTCGGGCATGGGCACGCAATCTTGTTGCGAACCGCAAAGTCTTGCAACTCGGCTTTACCACAACCCAACGCAATAAGGACACTCAGCATGGATATTACAAGAAGAGGGAGAAGGGGGGAAAGGAAACTAACCTTCCAAGGACTTGACCTTCTTTTCAAGGCGGATGTTGAGATTATTGATATTACCTATTCAGCGAGAAGTAAGCCGGCGCTTCACGGACAAGTATATAAGAAAGTTGGGAATAAGGAAAAGAAACTGTCGACTTACCGGCCTTCTTCGCCACGGGCAGAACTCTCTCATACTTCTCCTCCAACTTGCGATGCAAGAAGAGCAACCTCTGGAACTCGGCGGTCATCGATCATGTGCAACCCGAGAAATGGAGCAAGATGATAAAGCGAAGGTTGAAGTTAAAGTCGATCCGAATCAAGCAAAGCTTAATTCGGCTCTAGAGGGCTGGATATTCAAAGTTAACTAGATCCGAATCAAGCAAAGCTTAATTCGGCTCTAGAGGGTCGGATATTCAAAGCTAAACTAGATCCGAGCCAAGCAAAACACTTAACTCGATCTAGGCGGTGGATATTCAAAGTTAACTAGATCCGAATCAAGCAAAGCTTAATTCGCTCTAGAGGCTGGATATTCAAAGCAACTAGATCCGAGCCAAGCAAAACACTTAACTCGATCTAGGCGGCCGGATATTCAGTTAACTAGATCCGAATCAAGCAAAGCTTAATTCGCTCTAGAGTCGGATATTCAAAGCTAAACTAGATCCGAGCCAAGCAAAACACTTAACTCAGATCTAGGCGGCTGGATATTCGAAGCTAAACTGGATCCGAATCAAGCAAAGCTTAATTCGGCTCTAGGTGGCTGGAGATTCAAAGCTATACCAGATCCGAAACAAGCAAAGCTTAATTCGGCTCTAGGTGGCTGGAGATTCAAAGTATACCAGATCCGAATCAAGTAAGACTTAATTCAGATCTAGGTGGCTGGAGATTCAAAGCTATACCAGATCCGAATCAAGTAAGACTTAATTCAGATCTAGGTGGCTGGAGATTCAAAGCTATACCAGATCCGAATCAAGCAAGACTTAATTCGGATCTAGGTGGTCGAAGTTCAAACCACGGATCCAAGTCAAGAAGGACTTAACTCGGCTCTATGAGAATAGAAATTAAAAGCTACGTCAAAACTAAAACAAACTATGAGCTAGATGGCGAACTAATGGAACCTACGCCAAACTTCCAAGCATACAACAAGTTATTTTCTTGCAAGTTTCGGGACTAGAGAGTATGATAACATGTGGAAAATAATTTAAGACCCGGAAATAAAACAATTACGCATTCATCTTGTTCAGATCAACGATAAACCGGGCGGCTTGGTCAAAGCGGCCACCGATGTCGAAAAGGAAGGGTTGATTGATCGATTGCCCTCAAACCGATCGAAAGATTCCGCTTGTTGGCGAATTCAACCAGCGCCCGAGGTTACCGCTAGTGTCCGGTTAAAACTTTACCCGGCAAAGCGGTCCAACCGCGACGATCGCAGGACTCTTATGAAGAGCAAGTGTCGATCGCCAAAGGGCCGAGGTAATGATGCCTTGATGACATACAGCCTTTGCGCAAAGGCCTCGCAATACTTGGTTGAGAGGTGCCGCAAGACTTTTCTCGAGAAGAGGTCTTGACGCGATAACACGCTTCTCCTTAGAAGAAGCACCGCAGACGACGGCGTCTCCGAGGTAGGGACGGAATCCTTAGGATCAGTAGAGGTTAAGCTCGCAGAGGGCGCCGGGGTAGCGATCTTCTCGGCAGAGGTCGGTGCGACCGTAGGAGCCGCCGGAGTAGATGGAAGCTCAATGGTAACGCTAGGGCCCATAGAGGGGGCAGCTGGCTCAACGAAAACATCGGAGGGCCGGATCGGATCCGGATCAATGGGAGAAACCTCAGGGGCATCACGGCGATGTGCGAATTATCGGAGCGGGGAGAAGGTGACTAATAGGACTAGGAACTCTCGTGTCATCAGCGGGAGGAGGAGATGGCGGCCGAGTCGGACGGCTAGTCATACTAGGACCGTCGGGTTTAACAGACAGAGGAGCACTGCAAAAATACGAAAGAAGATTCGTTAGAGTGAGAAACAGAAAAAGAGAAACAAGAAATATAGGCAGAGGAACTTACCCAGCAACCCCGGGCATAGTCTTGCGCCTGGGAGGATTCGGAGCGGATTTCTTTACTCGCTTATTAGGAACCGCATCCGAGGCAGCAAGGAGCCCCGCTTCCCGAGATAACGGGAGGCCGAGAAGCAATAGGTTCGGCGTCATGAACTGGCCGGCCGGATTAGCTGGAAGCGAGCCGGAAATGCATAAGAAATAGGCATGGCGGCAACTACCTCAAGAATTTGGACCTCGTCAATCACCTTCCTCCTCCTCTACCGAGGTTTTGCATGAGCTCGAGCGGAGCAGGATCTGACTTAGGGACGAACTCCTCGAGTCCGGCTCGCAGATCCGGGTACTCCTATCCGCGGGCTGGGAGCTGCAGAACTCGCATCCTCGTCTTTTCTGCGGTGAACCTCTCGCATGACAAAGAGAGAAAATCATGAAAACCAGACTATAAAACCGAGAAAACAGAGTGATGAGGATTGGGCTTACCTCGGGAGGAGGATTGTCGCGGGTGAACGGTTTCAACCCCCAGGTCCAGTCATCAGGCATCTCCGTCTTGAAAATAGCTCGGACGCGCTTACAGATGAGGTAGTTGTCCAACTCCACGGTCGAGACTCGGTTAGGGTCCAGGGGACCGCTCATGTAGCACAGCTTGTGGGTCCTTTGTTGGAAGGGGCAGATCCGGCTACTAATAAAAGTGGCCATCAAGTCCTCTCCGCATAACCCGGCTCGAATCAACTCCTTCAGCCGAATCTCGAAGGCCTCGGCTAGGGCATGAGTCTTCTTCGGATTATAGAGCCAGTTCACTTTGGAGGGTGGACCAATTGAGAATGGGGGGAGCCGAATCTTGTCTTCCGCCCCTCTGTTCTTGACGTAGAAGAACGATTTGTGCCATTTCTTACACGACTCCAACCCGGTAACACGGGGGAACACGGATTGCCTCGAGGTGTGATGGATGCCGCCCACATTGGGTAAGCAACTTCTAAGGATGCAGATTTGTCGCACGACGTTGGAGCGAATCTGGAAGAATTTTGACCAGACATGTACCGATGGCCACAGTCAAGTAACCCTCGAAGCGGAGATGAAAGCGGAAAGAGAAGCTATGGCGTTAAGGAAGGTGATGCGGTCAAGGTCAAGTAATCAAGAAATTCTCTAGCAAAGTCGCTAAGAGGAAGACCAAAGCCGCGCGGCGGGACATGAAAACCACATATTCGCCTTCTCGAGAACTGGAGAGGACTCACGGGTAGACGGCAGGAAACCTCGGCGGGAACTGACGAAGTTCGAGGAGCCACTCACCGCGCGCCAGAATCGAGGAACCGCCACGATCCACGCCGGGCCAGAGCCAGCGTCGTCCTCAACTAAAGCACCACTAAAGGAACTAGACATAGTTCACGCGGAGAGATCGCCGGAGGAAAATCATGGAGGAAAGCTTAGAGCTACAGGCCGCCGGAACCTAGCGCGAAAACAATGGCGAAAAGAGGAAAACTGTCGCTGAGTCGGAAGTTAAAGTGGATCGATCTAGGGCAGAGACAAGACAAGACACGATGGCCAGAAAGGACTCACCGGCGGCGGGGCCACGGCCGTGGAGCGCGGGCAAGGGAGGCCGAACGGCGCGGTAGATTCCTCGCCGGCGGAAGCTCTGGCTGGTGAGCGACGGCGGAGCGGCAAGAAAGCACACAGGCGAAGGAAGGAAGGAGAGCAGACGCGAACGGTAATGAGAAAGAAGAACCCAGAAGGGCGCGTTCCCCACTTTATAGGCGAAGCGATGAACGGGAGTGGGATCGTGGGTGTGGCGATTACCAGCGTAGATCGTGGAGAAGCACGAACGCTGGACGGTGAGTGGAGCCACACGAGGCCACTAAACGGAAAAGTTGTTACAATCCCAAGCGGAGGCTCACGGCGTCGTGGCGGCAAGCAGTCTGTGGTTTATCGTAGCTTGTCAAGAATATTATAAGAGGACCGAAAACTAGGAAAGCAATGATGGTGTGACACGAGGACTTAGCGTCGATGGAAGGAGCGAGAGGACCTCGCGAGGCCTTAGCTCGGAAACAAGACAAAAGAGTGTTGAAGCTGATATAACCCGGCCAAAGTAATTGACAGGGCCACATCAGCTTCGGGGACTAATGTCGGGGGGTTGACCCCGGGTAGGTCAGAGACGGGGAAAGACAGAGGTACTGTCCCCGCCTGATTGCCGAACTACGACCTAGGTCGGCCGAATCATGTATATGTCGGCCGATGAACGGAGGCAAGAAGCTTACGTACAGGTATAAAGTGGTAACCTGGCCGAGTTAATGAGAAACTCAGCCGGGTTATACAAATGATCTCCGTGCAGGTGAGGAACGAGCCGAATAACACAAGGAAAGGCCGAGTTATATGAAGCTTGCAGGAGAAGGAGAAGCTTAGGGTCAAAGCATAGCTGCAGGCTAGCAGGAATCTGGACAGGGCCAAGCGCAAGGGACAAGGAGGCACAGGGACAGAGGAGCAGAAGGAGGTCACGGAGGTGACAGTGCAGGAGCCCGAGGCACGCAGAAGGGGGGCCGCTGGAACTTAGCCGTCGTTGGAGAGCGGACAGGGAAAGTAGGCCGCCGAGTTACCACTTTGGGACAAGCATATTCCTCGAATATGCTTGCCCCGTCAGCCCTAAGGGCACCCAAGGCACCCCTTTATAAGGGGAGGTTTGGACCCTGAGGAAGGGGGGTTCTTCTTTTGAGCAACGTTAGGCTGGGGAGATTCAGAGAGTTTCCCTGTAAACAGCTCTAGGAGCACTTGTAGCACACAAAGAGAGAAATAAAGATCACCACTTTGGCAGCTTGAGTGAAAAGACAGTTGCATCTTCCCTCCCCAGATCCCACTAGCATCCATTGGCCCACTACTTTAGCCTACCCATGGCATCTGCCGTGCCACCACCACGACACCTATTTTCAAGCAAAGCAAGACAAGCTACGCTTAGCCAAAATGCATATAGTAATATAGTCCACTTAAAAATATACTAAGGTATCACTTGCCAATACTATTCCAAAGTATTGACCCTCTGTGGCTGTAACTTGTGATGTTGCAGGTTACTCCGATGATGAGTAGGAGTCATGAGTCTATTGCTTTCCTGTGGCGCATGAAGATGAAGACTTATGTTTATTTACTTATTCCTTAAACTCTTGTATTAGGCCTATGGCCCTGAGTTGTAAAATACTATGTTTTATCTCTGGAATGAATGTAATAAACGACCTTTGTATCTGTGTACTTCATCTTAAACTGTGGATGCTAGCATTGATCCAGGGACTAGCATTGCAATCACAGGGATCCTTTCCTTTATAAAGGAGGGGTCTAACAATCTATACATGAAAGAACAAAGGAGGAGATACAACCATCTAGCTACTACATGGACCCATAGTCCAAGGTGGAACTACTCACGCATCATACCGGAGAGAAGGCCTCTGGGATGATCTCCCCTCCGGCAGGATGCCAGGAAGAACTTCACATCCCCCCTGATCTAGGGACGATGGTGGCGGCGGCTACAGACGGTTTCGTGGATTTCTGATCGGGTACTCAGGGTTTCTGCATCGGGGGCTTTTAAAGGCGAAGGGGGAGGCAGAGGGGCCGGCCAGGGGCACCAAAGCCTAGCCAGGCACGGGCCCACCTGTGGCCGCGCCTGGGGGGGGCCTCTGGCTCGCCTCCCCGGCTCTCCTCTAGACTTCTTGTTCCCCATGGAAATTAATTGACTTTGTCCTTTGTCCCGTCCAATTCCGAGAATATTTCTTTACTAACTTTTCTGAAACCAAAAACAGCAGAAAATAGGCATTTTGCACTGTTGCAACTTGTTAGTAGGTTAGTACCAGAAAACATGTAATAAGCACCTCAAAGTGTGGACAAGTAAAGCAAAGTAGATACTAAACAAGCACGGAGCATCAAAAATTATAGATACATTTTCAACGTATCAACATTCACAAGCTTAACTCCTGCTCGTCCTCGAGTAGGTAAGTGATAAAAGAATATTTTTTGAGGTGACATGCACCCTCACAATAAAGATCCAACCATTTGCAAGCATTGAAAGCTGGGATCAAAGAACTCTAAACATGTGCATGAAAGATGGAGTTCTAACAATAGGACATAGTAACTATGCATGCAACATGAAAGGCTACAAACAAAGATCATGAATAACATGCATTGAAAAACGTTTGTTTGTTTCACATGCAGAAAACATAGCATAGTGGCAATCAGCTTGTCCCTCATAGAGTAGCAAATAGATGCATAGGACACCTACAAAGTTCACAAGGGTGACTAGAAACAAATAGCACCAGAACAAGTAATAACACAATATGCATCAATTAATAAGCTTTGGAACACTGCACATAGAATGACAACTATGATCTCTTAATGGTGCCTGAAGTTAGAAGGTGGAGAATCAATAATGGTGGAAGAAAGGCCTTTCTATTAAGGAAGCAGGGATTACAAGTTTCAAAAAGAGATTCCAAAAATTATGGTACCTGTTAGCTTTCAGCCCTCATTGCCCCTATCATAAGCATCTTGAAGTGGTTAAGGTTAAAGTGGCAAAGCTGGAGTATATGTTTGATGAAGTATAAGTTGGCAATCTCAAGTCCCTTAAATACGAGGGCCACACCTCATGCATACTCAACTTTGGGTCCAGGTATGTTCTTGTCACTGTAAGTATTTGCATATCATTGAGAAACGCCAACGGGGTACCGCTTGCACATGGTACAGGAGATTTCCCATAACCAAAACGACAAGGCAAGCAGACAATGAGCATCTCAGCAATCTTTTTATTTACCATATGCATAGCTTTTTATTGAGGATGCTTCATAGATAGCTCATTATGGTGATGCTGCAAATTTCCACCATGATTAGGCATGGCTTAGGCTAGCAGCCCAGGCGTTTCTCTAACACAGAATACAAACTCCATGGACTTACAAGTCCCCTCTTTATTTCACACCGGTGACATCCATAGACAAAAGAACATGATATCAACTGAGTACAACAAGGTACAAGTGCAATGTTGAAAACGTTCTCCCGGTGACAAGACGCTCGCTAATTCCAACTTATAAGTGCAAGCATATACAACAAAGTTGTCACAATGGTTCAGGTTTATTAGGGGTAAAGAATAAAGTGTGCCATCAAGTTCGTGAGGGCTTTAATCACTAAGTTTCCACATAACAAAATAGTTTAATTGGAAGATAGTTGAAAACACGAATATACTTGGAATGGTGTGACACACCATGCATAGGAGTTTATAGTGGAAACTTCGGAATAACTTGGTTTCCTGGGAGTTGGAGGCATGATTAGAACTTACTCATACAAGTGGAGGCTAGCAAAAAACTGGGAACAACCAACTAAGAGAGCAATAATGGCCATAATCATGCAGTGCAACAAAGCATACTAATCAAAGCAAAGAGTGGTACTACAAGTCAAGGACTAAATGATCATAGAGCCTAATGATGACTTGTCATAGTCATAACATGGTGTAAGCATGTTCCAAGTCAACCCAACCAAGGCATCAAAGGAGAATACCACAATACTATGCTTTTGCATGCTAAAACAACGCATAATTTCTTCAAGGCACACTAAGCAATCCCAATTGTTTGGAACAAGACATGCTACAACAATAATCACTAAGCATAATGCTAAAACAACACCTAGCATGTCATGTTAAAGTCTAAGTCATAGTCAATGCAAGCTCCTCTTGCACTTCAAGCAAGAACTTACTACTCCTTTCCAAACACCAAGCAAACTTATTTGCAAAACAATATAGCGAGAATGGGGGTACAAACTACTTTAGCAAACTAAACAAACTAAGCAAAGCAAACAAAAACTAAGACGCTCCAAGAACAACACAACTGTGCATGAAACAATAAAAATGAAGTGTCTAGACAGACCTGAGCTTTTTATTGATGAAGAAGGGGATGCCTTGGGCATCCCAAAGCTTTGACGCTTGTACCTCTTGGATATTTCTTGGGGTGAAACCATGGTGGCATCCCCAAGCTTGAGCTTTTGTCCATTCTTCATCTCATTGCATCATTCTCTCTCTACACCTGAATTTTTTCCTTCATACAAAACTTCACACAATCTTCATTAGCAACATTATTGTATTCAAAAGATATTATACCACTAGAAAAGCTTTGGAACAACAAGGCTATTCACTAAAAACACAAGCTACTGTAGTAACTCCTTCAAAAATCTCAATTTACCTGAAGAGAACTCAAAAAGGAATCAATAAGAAGCAAATGCAAATAATGGCAGAAATCTGTCAAAACAGACTAGCAGGTAGAAACTGATTTTTTTGAACATCTTCTGTTGCTCAAATAAAAAAGTATTGAACTAACGAAAGTTAGATAACATACCGGGGGATTTATTCATAAATTTTTAGCTCAATTCGAGTTACAGATCCGCCTCACAAATTTTTTTGGTTGAGGATAGAAATCTGTTTCGGGACAGCAACTCCCCAAATCTTACTTCCCTCTCATTAGAGGTCATTCTTGGCACAAAAAGCAAACAAAAAGGATAAGGAGAGGTTATTACTAAAGTAATAACTTCCAAGACTTAAGGAAACTCTTGGGTTATCTCCCAACAAGTACTTCTCTTTTACGCCTTTAAGTTAGGCACAAGAAGCAAGAAGAATCAAGTATTTTCAAATGAAGAAGTATTAACATCAAATCTTGCTTTCAAAGGAGGAGCAAAAAGCAAATTCTCTCTCCTCATAGGGAAGTGTTCAATACCTTTCTTGAATGGAAAATGATATCTTATGGTGCCTTCTTTCATATCAATGATGGCACCAACTGTTATAAGAAAAGGTCTTCCCAAAGTAATAGGACAAGAAGCATTGTATTCAACATCCAAAACATAGAAATCCACAAGGACATAAGCATTGTTAACCATAATAAGAACATCATTAATACTCCCCATGAGTTTCTTCTTAGCCTTATCATTGAGTGGGACATCCAAATAACAATCTTCTAAAGGTGGCAAATCAAACATTTCATAAATCTTCCTAGGCATAATAGAGACATTAGAACCAAGATCACATGAAGCTTTGAGATCAAAGTCATTCACTTGCATATTAATAATGGGTTCCCAACTATCTTCTACTTTCCTAGGAATAGAAGCTTTGTGTTTTAGCTTCTCTTCCTTAATCTTAACAAGAGCATCTGTAATGTGTTTGGTAAAGGCAACATGCATATCACTAGCATCGGGACTTCTAGCCAACTTTTGCAAGAACATAATAACTTCAGAAATATTGCAACCATCAATATCAAAGTCAAACTTAGCATCACTAGTGGTAGGCATAGTAGGAGGAGGAATAGGGGCTACTTTTGGTTTAGTGGTGATAGTGCACACACTAATATTTCTATCAATTTTAGCTTCCCTTTCCCACCTAGCATGAAGTTGAGCTAACAGCCTAACATTTTCATCAATAGTAACTTGTATGGCATGAGTAGTAGCATAGGTGTTTTCCATAGTTTCAGGTTTAGCAGCCATTTTATTAACCAAGGAAGTTTGAGCTTCAGACAAAGAGGATATATTTTTCTCAACAGTTAAAATCTTTTCCTCTATAGTCTTATTGAAAGTGGTTTGTTTACTAATAAAGTCCTTTATCATGACTTCAAGTTTAGGGGGGAACTTCTAGCATTATTGTAAGAGCTTCCATAGGAATTGCCATTATTAGGAGGATAAGGCCTATAATTGTTGTTGCTACCAAAATTGTTCCTATAGGCATTGTTATTGAAATTGTTGTTTCTAATGTAGTTCACATCAACTTGCTCTTCTTGAGCAACCAAAGAGGTTAAGGGAACACTATTAGGATCTAGAGGAGCTTTCCCATTAACAAGCATAACCATAATAACATCAATCTTTTCACTCAAAGAGGAAGTTTCCTCAACAGAATTTACCTTCTTACCATGTGGAGCTCTCTCAATATGCCATTCATAGTAGTTAACCATCATATTATCAAGGAGCCTTGTTGCAGCACCCAAAGTGAGGCCCATGAAGGTGCCTCTAGTAGCAGAATCCAACAGGTTTCTTGAGGAGAAGTTCAAACCTGCATAAAAAGTATGGATAATCATCCAAGCAGTGAGTCCATGAGTAGGGCAATTTTTAACCAAAGATTTCATTCTTTCCCAAGCTAGAGCAACATGTTCACTATCAAGTTGTTTAAATTTCATGATATCACTTCTCATAGATATAATCTTAGCAGGAGGGTAGTACTTTCCAATAAAAGCATCTTTGCACTTAGCCCAACAATCAATACTATTTTTAGGCAAAGAAAGCAACCATTCTTTAGCTTTCCCCCTCAAGGAGAAAGGAAAAAAGCTTGAGCTTAATAATATCTCCATCTACATCCTTATACTTTTGCATCTCACAAAATTCAAAAAGGCTATTAAGATGGGCAGTAGGATCATCAGAACCAACACCAGGAAATTGCTCTCTCATCACAAGATTCAACAAAGCAACTTAATTTCATAAAAGCTAGCATCAGGAGCAGGTGGAGCAATAGGAGTGCTAAGGAAATCATTGTTGTTGGTGCTAGTGAAGTCACACAACTTGGTGTTATCAGCGGAGTTCATTTTGGCAAAGGTGGCCAAGCCAAAAACAGCAGCAGTAGCTAGAGTAGGGACTAATTTTTTGTGTTTTTGAATAAAGCAAGCAAACCAAACTAGAATAATTTTTTGAGTTTTTTGAAAAGATGCAAGAAAAACCAAGCAAAAGAAACAAAGCAAACTAAAAACAAAGTAAAGAGAAAGGAAGTGAAGGACTCCCCTAGTGAAGACGTCCTTAGCCTCCCCGGCAACGGCGCCAGAAAAGCTTGTTGATGGCGCCTCGTTGGAGTGGGATTTCTTCTTCTTCGTTCCCCGACAACGGCGCCAGAAAAGCTTGATGCAGCACTGAATTGATGTAGGAGCGCTTCGTTGGGAACCCGAAGAGCAAGGTGTGAAGCAGCACAGCAACAAGTTTTCTCTCAGTAAGAAACCAAGGTTATCGAACCAGTAGGAGGAAGGAAACGTCACACAGGTGTTGCAAGCAATGCAGAGACCTGCACAACACAAACTCAAGACTTTGCCCCAACGAATCAGTGAGGTTGTCAAGCTCACCGGTTTGCTATAACAACGGATTAAACGTATGGTGTGGAAGGTAATGGTGGTTTGTAGCAAGTAAACAGTAACAGTGGAAGATGTATCAATGGTAAAGATTGGACCGGGGTCCATAGTTCACTAGAGGTGCTCTCCTTAAATAAACAACATGGCATGAAGGGTAAACAAATTACAATGGCAATTGACAGAGGCAGGCAAGGCATAACAATGCAATTACTAGTTAGAAAGATCCTATGAGGTTGATTGGGCAATACAACAATATACATAGACCGCCATCCAACTGCATCTATGACTAGAAGTCCACCTTTAGGTTATCATCTGAACCCCCTCCTATATTAAGTTGCAAGCAATAGACAACTGCTTTAAGCAAAGTGTGTAAGGTAAACAGTCCACATGTTCCATGAACGAGAGACCATTGTTTTCCACCTATTAGCAACAACACATCTACAACCGAAGAGATTTCTGTCACTTCCCTTGGAAACTAGAGGCATGAACCCACTATCGAGCATAAATACCCCCTCTTGGAGTCACTAGCAACTACTTGGCCAAGATAACCACTAGCAACGGAGAGCATGCAAGATCACAAACAACACAGACATGATAGAATTATAAAGACAAAACCATTAATCAAACCAAGATAATAATCTCAATATCCATCAGATCCCTGCAAACACAACATGCATGATTACAAATAGATTAGATCTTGATCATGAGTGGAGCTCACAAGATCTATACATGAAAGCACAAAGGAGGAGATACAACCATCTAGCTACTACATGGACCCATAGTCCAAGGTGGAACTACTCACGCATCATACCAGAGAGAAGGCCTCTGGGATGATCTCCCCTCTGGCAGGGTGCCGAGAAGAGCTTCAGATCACCCCCGATCTAGAGACGATGGTGGCGGCGCCTACAAATGGTTTCGTGGATTTCTGATCGGGTACTCAGGGTTTCTGCATCGGGGGCTTTTTATAGGCGAAGGGGGAGGCAGAGGAGCCGACCATGGGCACCAAACCCTAGCCAGGCGCGGGCCCACCTGTGGCCGCGCCTGGGGGGCCTCTGGCTCGCCTCCCCAGCTCTCCTCTGGACTTCTTGTTCCCCACGGAAAGTAATTGACTTTGTCCTTTGTCCCGTCCAATTCCGAGAATATTTCTTTACTAACTTTTCTGAAACCAAAAAGGCAGAAAACAGGCATCTGGCACTGTTGAAACTTGTTAGTAGGTTAGTACCAGAAAACATGTAAAAAGCACCTCAAAATGTGTACAAGTAGAGCAAAGTAGATACTAAACAAGCATGGAGCATCAAAAATTATAGATACGGTTCCAACGTATCAGTGACGCTTGTCTGCCCGTCTGCGTCTCTGCTCTTTGTCTATAGCGCTTGGCTCTATACAGATTCCATCTAGGAAGTAGCTAGGGTTTGACTTTGGGAACCATCTCCTTCTTCTGCAAGCTTCCTGTTACTCGGCCTCGCCTCTCGTAACTCGGCTCAACGCTCACCTGCAATTAAGTTAATCAACCTGACTCGGCCGACCTACCCCATATGTCGGCCGAGTAAGGTATCAAATGCTCAATTCACGGTAAACCACGCCTCATTCGGTCCTTAGATAACCCGGCCGAATCAACTCAAGACCCGGCCTTGGGTAAGGAAAGCTTCTCCCCTCTCTCTACTATCTTGACCCTACCCGGGGTCATCTCCCCAACATTAGTCCCCGAAGCTGGTGTGGTCCTGCTGGATACTTTGGCCGGACCACATCAGTTTCCAGACACTCTTCCTTTCCGATGTATTATCCGAGGTATCTCTCAGCCGGCGCTCTTCTTGATTTATCTAACGTTTGTTCGCCCTCTTATACCGAGGTGCAATTTATTTTCCATGTTGTTCCATTTTCTCTGGAGTTTCTCCTTAGCTTCTTGAGTAAGCCTCATCCTACGTGTACCAATTATTACCTTTGTCTCATTTTTTGTACTGATATAGTGTAGGCTAACACGCTACAGTGATTACTGCGCCTGTCACGTCCACGCTATGACGCTTCGATAAACGCAACGGTCATACGGTTTGATCTCCTCTCGCTTCGTGTGCCCCTTTCTGTGGCTCCACTCATCGATCGTGAATGCGCGATACAAGCGTCCGCGCGGTTACCGCGGTGCATCGATGATCCCACTACCTCTCACCCTATGCGGTTATAACAAGGGGAGCGGGGGTGGGTCAATTCACTTCCCCCTTCCCCACTCCCTTCGTCTTCCTCCTAGAGCCGCCGTGATCGTTGCGCTCCATTGCCCGTGCCGCCACACCTTCTCCTCAACGACCACGTCGTTGCTCTTCTGCTCTTGCGTGCTCGTCGCCGCGTCCCCGTTCTTGGGTCCTTGTCACTGTGCTTCTCTGCTGCGTTTCGCGCTGCCGCCGCTAGGTCCCTGCCCTAGGTGCTCTTCTTGTTTTTCTCAATCTCCTGCGGTGGTTCTTTGTCTGCTCTGCCGCCGCGTTTGTCGCCGTTGCAACAGGGCCTTGGGTTTCTAGGACTCTCCCCGCCACCAGTTCTTCCTCCGTCGACTCCTCCGACTAGCCTATGTCTAGCTCCATCAGTGGTGCCATCGTTGGGGAAGAAGAGCTTATGGCGGGCCCAGAACAGGGCTCATGGCAAGGTTCTACGGTCACTCGCCGAGAGATTGAGTGGCTACGCAAAACCTGCTGAATTCCTGCCGAGGTAAACTATCGCTTACCCGGCAAAGAATCTTCCCCTGTACTCGACGATGGCGAATACGTAGTTTTCATGTCGCACTTTGCCAGAGGATTTGGCCTCCCTCTTAGCGATTTTGCTAGGAACTTTCTAGATTACTTTGGTCTTCAGCCGCATCATCTGCCGGCTAATGTTGTAGCCTCTCTCTCGACCTTTATCTCAGCTTCTGAAGGATACTTTGGCCTTTGGCCTTCAGTAGATGTATGGTCGAATTTGTTCCAAATCTGAGATAACGTAGTGCCGGATAAATCTCTTCAACCTTCCGAGAAATCTTTAACCCAGTGTGGGGCCGCCTCTATTACACCTCGGAAAAATTCTGTGTTCCCCCGAGTTGCGGGTCTAGAGTTTTGTAATAAATGGCACAGATCATTTTTCTATGTTAAGAATACCGGAGTAGAGGATAAGATTCGGCTTCCTGCTTTCTCCATCGGTCCTCCCTCAAAGAAGAATTGGCTCTATAATCCGAAGAAGACCCACGCTCTTGCCGAGGTATTCGAGCTCCGGCTTAAAGAGTTGATTCGTGTTGGGCTTAAGGGCGAAGATCTGATGACTGCGTTTATCAATAGCCGAATTTTTCCCTTCTAACTCGATTCCCACAAGCTCGACGATGTCCAGATCCAGAAGCGTGTCCGGGCTATCTTCAAAACTGAGATGCCCGAGGAGTGGCTTTGGGGAATGAGACCCTTCTCTCATGCTAAGACTCCTCAAGTAATTCGGATGCAAATTGTTTTGTTCGGGTTATCTCCCATTGTGTGTCCTGCTAACCTTTTGTTTGCCCTTACTGCAGAGGTTTTCTGAGAAAACCACGGAAGATGCCGAGGTGCTGGATCTCCCTTGGGTTGCTAATCGTAGTAACCCGTACAATGGGGAACTTGACCCGGAGGAATTCATTCCTAAGCCGGAGGCAGCTCCTGCTCGCACCCGAAATAAGACCTCGGCCCACGCTGATGAAGGCGACTCGGACGACGTTCAAATTCTCAAGGTAGTTGCCGTGGTGCCTATCTCTTACGCATTTCCAGCTCCTTCTTTCCAAGCTAATCCGGCTGGCCAGGTGCATGAGGTCGAACCTCTCGCTTCGAAAGCCCCTGCTGCTTCTAAGAAACGCGCTGCTTCGAAGGATCCTTCAGATGCTGCTCCCAAGAAACGAACCAAGAAATCCTCCCAGCACATTCCAAAGCGCAAAGTTATGCCTGGAGTTACTGGGTAAGTTTCCTTTTACATTCTTTCTCGTATTTCTTGTTTCTCTCTTTCTATTTCTGAATTGATTTTCATTCCTTTGCAGTGCTCCTCTTTCCGCTAAACCTAGCAGTCCGAGCATGACATCTCATGTTACTCGGCCGCTTTCACCATCTCCTCCGGAAGATGTCCGGGTTCCTAGTCCTCCTCGCGATTACTCTCCTCCTGGGACGACTAATGGCTCTCCTCGACGAGATGAGCCCATAGCTCCCCCTGTTGTTTCTGATGACGTCCCTATGCCGGATCTCCCTATTCATTCGGCAGCTTCTCCCAATGTTTCCGAAGTCATTCCCACCAATCCTTCATCTATCGCTGCTCCAGCTACTTCTTAGGCATCGGTCGAGGTTGCCTCTACCTCGGCTCCTCTAGAGACCGCCACTCCTTCCGTTGCCAAGGATACTGCTCCCAGCACCGAAGTTATTGCCCCTGCCGAAGTTTGTGCCAAAAGCAAGAAAAGTGTCGCTGCTAAACCCTTGCAATCACAAAAAGGGCAAGCGGGCTCCTCTCAACCCAGCGTTGCCGATATTCTCCGCAAGGGTGCCTCTATGTCTAAGCCTGGGGTTGCCGTTGCCGCCGACACGCGACTCGTGCTTCACAAGAGTCCGATGGCCGAGGCAGTTACGCAACAGGCGCTGACATGGTTATACCCTATGGGTACACGACCTTAGCATACCTGGTCCAGCCCAAGGAAGTCCCATGACAAATATACGCCGACCCATGAAGACTTTTCGGGTGGCCAGGGCCCATGACGTCTTCGGATACTTGGAGAGCAAGACTAGAGTAGATAGAAAATTCAAAGGGGCAAACCCTAAAACTCAGAACCGACTCGATCTGCAGGACCTGCCTCTATATAATGGCCAGGAGGGCACGCCGAGGAGGCTCTCTTACAATCTCTCGCACACCACCTCATATACACCTCCACGCCAGATTGCATCTACGCACCCCTGTAACCTTCGGTTCCACCATAATCAGAGCAGACAAGCAGGAGTAGGGTTTTTCCCTCGGGGCTGAACTGGTAAACCTCGTATCCCGTGTTGCTTGTTTGCTAACTTCCGATCTCCAAAGATCCCCATCTTCTCCAAAACCCAAGTCCATAACAATGGGCATTGACGAGATGAAACCTCGTCAATTGGCGCCGTCTGTGGGAAGCGAGGACGCTGATTGTGCGATCGTGACGGTCCCAACCAAAGCGATCTACAATTCTGCGGCGACGGAGAGTCATCTCCTCTTCGGCTCCTTCGACTTCACCGCCCACTCGCCGGCCACCCTGAAGGACTTCGAGCCCGTTGGCGCAACGGACTCGAGATCCTGTTCGGGAGCTTCTGCTTCCAGGTGGGGCAGATTGGCACTCTCCGCCCCCCGGAGCAGGTGCCCTGCCATCGATCAGGCCTACTTCGTGGGCTCCAAACCCCGTGCTATGCACATCACCATCGACAGATGAGTCCTATGACAGCAACAGCTGCAACTCAGATCTGTGCGATCCACCATCGGATGAAGGGACCTACGGTTCTGGATCCGAAAGCTGCGGCAGCAGCGATCCGATCTACAAGCGCTACCAGTGCTCCATGGTCATCCAGAGTGACGCGGATCAGGAGCACCACCACCCAACCCGTAGGGTAGAAACGGTGGAAACAGAAGAAGCAAGTCCCCCCACCCAACGGGGACAACAATAATCGGGTCATCCACCTCAGCGAGGAGGGATGGGCCCAAGCACGCGAAGCCGTAGCAGGCAACAAGATCCTGCCAGCAGATGCCTCACGGGACCTGCTGATGGCATACCACATGCTCCTCGTCGAGGAGCACAAGAAGCAACTGAGGATGCAAGAAGTGCTCGACAAGCGCAAGCAAGCAGCCTCGGAGACCAGTGCACGGCGAGCTGCGCTCTCCGCCATGGGCATCGGCTCCAGCTCGCATGGAAACCATGGCAACAAGCACCGTTCTCGCACAGAGAACATGGATCCCATGGCACGCCGTGAGGTGACTAGATCCCTCAACGCGTCCTTCATGGAGATGGATGTCGACGGCAACGGCATCCCGAAGACGCCGCAAGCTGCGATCATGGAAGCCACCGCGTACCTCGTGTCCCATCCACCTCTGGAGGGGGACCCGAAGAGGGCCATGCATAAGTCCGCACTCACCGTACTCGGACTCGTTGGAGCCGCGCTCCACGGAGAAGCTCCTACGGAGCCAAAGAAGAAGGCTGCAGTCAGGTTCAACCGCAGCCCCACACCCTCATCCGAGGACGAAGACAAGACCTTCCTCGAAGGCATAAGATCTCCCGCCATCGCAGCCGCGACTACGACGCTCGAAACGAGCTAACGCAGCTCAAGATCGACAAAGCGCGCGCCAAGCGTGTATGCTCATCCAAATCCGAAGAGGACGACGATGAAGGAGAACTCTGCGGAGACCGATGCTTCAGCAGATCTGTCCGGCGGACGCGGATGCCGTGAAACTTCAAGCTTCCTTCGGACACTCCGAAGTTCGACGGCACACAGGACCCCGATGCGTGGCTCAGCGACCACCTGTCGTTCGTCAAGCTACACGGCGGGAACAAGGAAACCGCCATGCAATGCCTCCAGCTGCAGCTCACGGGCGCAACCCGGATCTGGCTCAGCAGCCTATCCTCGGGATCCATCCGAAGCTGGGAGGAGCTGGCGTACAATTTCGTCCGAAACTTCAAGGGCACCAGCAAGAGACTTGCCTCGATCAAGGAGTTGCGGGCTTGCACCCAACGAACGGGCGAATCCATTCGCTCGTACATACTGCACTGGTCCAACACCAAGAACTTCGCGGCGCATATCTCCGAGGAGAGAGGTATCGACGCCTTCAAGGACGGCGTCAAACGCCAGGACTTCAAAGAAGAACTTGGACGCGTCAAGCCCAAGACACTCGACCACCTAATGGACATCGCCAACAGGTGGGCTGATGGCGAGGACTCCATCCACCGAGAACACTCGAAGGAGGAAGACGATTACGGCTGGCGACGCGAGCGCCGTAACAAGAGAAGATCGCGCGTCTACGACGATCGCGATGGACCCGACATGGTCGCGGCTGGCTACGTCGACCGCCGTAGTGATGATAACCACAGCAACAGCGGATACCGCGGAAGCAACTTCCGCGACGGAGGACGCCCAGCACAGTCGTGGCAGCACCGTGGTCGCGACGACGGACCCTCAGCATACAAAAAACTGTCGGGTCCATGCACCATCCACTTCTACATCGACAAGCAGGATGGTAAGAAGAAGGCAAGCCACATGCTCAAGGACTGCCGCGAGTTCCAGAAACTCAGCGAAAGCATGGCTCAGATGAGGCAGCAAGCCCCGAACCCTGGATTCGGGAACGCACCCGCACTAGGCGAGATCGCGCATGGAGCTCCTCCACCGCCACCTGCAGGAGGCCCGAACCACCCAAACGCACCCTCACATAATAACGGTGGACACGGGTATCCCCTGCCGAAAGGAGCGCTGATGATCCAAAAAGGGCGCCCAACGAATAGGGTGCAGAAGAAAATCACCCGTCAGATCAACCTGGCTGTGACCGCTCCACCCCCCATACCTGAGTACCCCAGCGGATCGGAGTCTTGCACCACGTTCAGTCGTTCGGATCACCCTTGCTAGGTCCCTCGCCCAGGTCATGCTGCCCTGGTGCTTGAGGCACAGATCGGAAGGTTCGAGATGAGCCGCGTCTTCATGGACCGCGGCAGCGGCATCAACCGAATGTTCGCTAGCACCCTAGCAGCAATGTGGATCCCGCTATGCAGCCTGGAACAGTCAGACACAACGTTCCATGGCATCGTCCCAGGAAAGGGAATTTTCCCCCTGGGAAAGATATGGCTCGACGTCATCTTCGGCAAGCCGGATAACTTCCGATGCGAGCAACTCGAGTTCGAAGTGGTGGACTGGCCATCACAATACCACGCCATCCTCGGGCGTGTAGCACTCGCAAGGTTCCTGGCAGTACCGCACTACGCGTACCTGCTACTCAAGATGCCAGGACCCAGGGGCGTCATCACGGTCCACGGGAGCTTCACCCAATCGGACCACTGCGACAGGACTTCAACAGAAACTCCCAGTCATTCGGCATGCAAGAGGAGCTCATAAGGCTCCGCGAGGTGACGGACAACGGGGCACCCCCAGTCGCACGACAGGACGCACCAGATATGTCCTTCGACTCCACCATCAACACAAAGAAGGTGCAGGTCCACCCGACGGATGCCTCCAAGATGGCGCTGATCGCCAACAATCTCAGCTCCGCATAGGAAAGTGCGCTCATCGAATTCCTCTATGAGCGCTGGGAAATCTTTGCCTGGTGTCCTGCGGACATGCCAGGAGTTCCCAGGGAATTCGCTGAGCAAGCACTCAACGTCTTTCCAGACTCCAAGCCCGTCAAGCAGTCCATCCGACGACTGTCCGAACCACGGGCCGAAGCAATCGGAGTCGAAGTCAACAAACTACTTGACGCAAACTTCATCAGGGAGATCAAGGAGAGCGAGTGGCTCGCCAACACCGTAATGGTCCCCAAAAAGGACACGGACATCCTGCGGATGTGCGTGGACTTCACATCGCTGAACAAGCACTGCCCGAAGGATCATTTCCCTCTCCCTCGGATCGACCAGATCATCGATTCGACGACAATATGCGAGAAGCTCTCCTTCCTTGATGCCTACTCAGGCTATAACCAGATTTGACTGAAGGTCGAAGATTAGGAAAAAACAGCGTTCATCATGCCGTTCGGAGTGTTCTGCTACAACACAATGCCCTTCGGGCTAAAGAACGCGGATGCCACGTACCAACGGTGCATGCAGTAATGCATGAAGGACCAGATCGGTCGCAATATCCAAGTCTATGTCGACGACATAGTCATCAAAACCAGGGAGGCGAGAACGCTCATCGACGATCTCCGCGAGACGTTCGATAATCTCGACCGCTACGGGATCAAGCTTAACCCTGAAAAGTGTGCCTTCGGCGTCCCATCTGGCCAGCTGCTCGGTTACTTCATCTCCCAGCAGCTTGCAGGACGAATCACGGCATTGAGCAGGTTCATCAGCCGCATAGGCGAGAAAGCCCTGCCATTCTATCAGCTTCTGCGCAAGGCAGACAAATTCGATTGGACGCCTGAGGCGGATGATGCATTCGAAGATCTAAAGCGGCTGCTCTTGTAACACCCTCAGAATCGGGCCTATGCAAGTTTGAGCAAAATTCGCCAAACCCGCATAGAAACGATTCAAAGGTGCCCACCAGGCACTTTCGTGCGGGTGGAAAACGAAGTAATAACATTACACAACAGTCCTCGATGGGACCCACAGAACAGATATATATAACAACGACTCAAAGAGTCAAGAATACAGATATAATATACAAGATCCAAATCACCTTGAAAACGATAGTGCGTCATTACTGGACAAGAAGCAAATGGGGCTAAGAGCCCGAAGAATAACCAATGGCGTCCATAACCCCTGCCCGGCCAAGCGGAAGGGTAACCCCGCTAACGGCGTCGATCTCAAAACCTGCTTAAACAAAAGGGTGCAGCAAGGGCAAAGGAAAGAAGGAGCGTCGATCGAGGCCAAGACACAGCGAGGCTAGAATTGGCGGTCCTCGCCTACATAGGTATAATTAAGTGCGGCGGCAGCATGCACTAAACAACCTATAGAGACTCGATACTGGCGGTTATCGAGAGGTGAGAATGACCTATCCGATCCAACCTGAGGCTAACACCAAACAAACCCATCTGGTGTTTCCCTCGAGACCAAACGAGGAAGTCAACCGAGGAACTCACCGTTGGCGCTTTATTTATTCAGTTATCATTACAGCAATTACTAGTCAGGTATAGATAATCATTCTGATAAAATAAGCAGTGGGCACTTTTAGTTAACCATTCCGTTGTAGTTGCAACAATTACTAATCAGATACATATAGCATGATGTGATCCCGAAACCCAGCAGTTGTTGGTACTTTTATTCAGCCATTTCGTTGTAGTTGCTATACTTACTAGTCAGATACAATGGTATGGCGACAACCAAACAAGCAATTGTGGGCATTAATTAGCCATTCCGTTGTAGTGGAGCTGATTACTAGTCATTATAAGTCAAATTTATAGCAAGAAACTTTAGTTATGCTTGTCTATGATCGAGATCTGTGCTCCAAGTCGTCCATATCCGGACACGGCTTTTGAAAGTTTTACCGGCGGGTGCACCAATAGCAACACACGCTCGATCAACCTCGGAAAAACCAAATCAAAACCCAACGAGGCTTTCACGATGAACAATCACAGATTCAGAAATGTTTCGGGGCCACCCTTAAGTAGATTCCAGAAGCTAGTGACTCGAGACGGCCTCAAGGTTTGTGGGGCCGTGAACGATCGAACCCGAAAGTGGCTGGGCTTGTCGCTACCACGTAACGGGTCACAAATCCTAACAGATCTGATGTGCTCCTCGCACAATCGTAAATAAAGCAGTAGCATGGCATAAGTACAGGATAGTAAAACACCTCAAACTAGTTTGTGGCCCCAAAATAAGATGAATCAAGCTCGGTTCGGGGTCCCATATACCTCCGGATGTGGATAGCGCGATAAAACAAGGAACAGTATCAAGTACTCGGGGTCTTCAGGACACAAGTGATTCGGAAACCAAATATTATCTATCACCCACCGATGCCTCTGCTTATTTCAATTTTAGTTGTTGAACAGAAATTAAAGTGACGATAAGTAAAACTAGAATCATCTCCATCATCAACATGCGGCAATACATCAGCAACTGTGGCATATGGCGACACACATCACACTTGAGCAAGCAACTACGGCCGCAAGTCCAACTATCTACCAAACAACATAATAGGGTGTGTCCAAGGCAATATAAGGCTGCAAGGGATATCAGTCGGAAACTAAAGCATCGCAACACGTATAGCAATAGATCAACAGAGAGGAATAAAGACTATAAAAGTAAGATAGGTAGAAAGGGAGATGCTCTTTGAAAACATTGTCAAGGGTCAATCAAGATCGGTGACTCACATCAACTCAACGGCCTTATCCACGAAGAACCAAAACACTAGAAGAAACACCGGATGCAATATTTAATACAACGGCAGAAGATCGGCATGATGCATGCATGAGGTATGGCATGGCAAAGATGCGATGCAATTAGGTCATATTAAGCGGAACCGGGGTCCCGACAATTAATATATGGTTCCAGTTGTTTATCTACCCATAAATTATATCTTTGTTAGCAATGCAACAGATGGAACCGGTTCGCTACACATGTTTAAATGAGGCCAATATTTAGATTTGCCCGCATATGGGCCCCATATTTAATTATTAGGTGAATCGGCATAAGGCCCCCAAACCAATACTATGCATGCGGGAATGACAATTTAATGTGCAACAAATTGACATGTTATAAAATAGGGTTCGAGGAAAAGGGGTCACACGTCAAAGGGGCTCGACGAACTTGTTAGGGTTCCGGGGTTCGGGGTCGGGTCTCGGGTCCAGGGTATAGGGTTCGATCTTGGCGTTCTGAAAGAAGTACTCGGCGTTTTCGGCGGCGAAGTACTCAGTGTTCCGTGGGGTAGACCCTGTTGCGTCCGGGCAGAGGTACTTGTCGCCACGGGGTCTCGGCGTACCATGAAGGAGTACTTGGCCTGGCGTCGGGGCATCGGTACCGTCCTGGTTGTTGTCGTTCTTGTCGTCGTGCAGAACCTGTCGGGTCCGTGCTTCAGATTCCGGAAGGCGATCTTGCCGCTCCGGGCCGAAGTCCTTGGGGTTTCCTCCTTATACACCGGTGGCGAACTTGGCGTCCCGATTGGCGACCTTGGGGTTGTCGGGTGTCGGGCTCGGGTGTGGCGACGATGATTCCATGTAGGAGACTCCCGGGTACCGCGGCGGAGTCCTCGGTAGCGATGAAGGTCTTGGTTGGTTCGAGATTGGCCTTGGGGTCTCGGACCAGGATCGGCGGCTTCAATCGGGCGTCGGTACTCGAGTCCTCGAGGAAGATCTTGTTTGGTTCCCTGTCGTTAGCGTCGCGGTGCTTGCCGTTCCTTGATGACGGCTTGCATTGGCACCGATACACGCTCGCGAGAAACAACAGGCAAACGCCACCGCACTTACGATGACAGCAACACGAGGCTCGAAGAAGCTGGCGCAGCACCGGCAGCGGCGGGCAGGCGGGCTGCAACAGGGGCAGCCAGGGCAGGCAGCGGCAGCACCGGGCGGCTCGGGAGCTTCGGTGTGGGCGGGCGGTGGCGCGGGAAGCCGGGCGGGCGCGAGGTCAGGCGACGGCCGGCAGCCGCGAGGCCAAGGCGGCCGGGCGAAGCGGAGGAGCACGGCTCGAGCGGGCTAAAGGCGGCGGCTGTGCCACGGCCCAATCTGGAGGCGAGCAGGTCAGAGCCTTGAGCGTCTGGGAGAGGCTTCGGCGGCCAGGCGAGGCAGGCGGAGGGCCGCGAGGAGCTAGGGAGGCGGACGGGTCGCCAGGCGGCGGCCTTGTGGGCAGCGGAAGGCGGCAGTGGAGAGCCGGGCCAGCGGGGCCTTGTGGGCAGCGAGGATGGAGGCAGCGTCCAGCGCGAGGGGGCGGATGAGAGGAGGCGGAGAGGTGGTTGGCTCGGCGGGAGGAAGGGAGGCAAAAAGATAGGGCCGTCATGGGGAGGGAGGAGAGGCGGTGGCGGTTGGTGGGTGGTGGGTCCCAGGCGGGACCCGCGGCAGGGGAGGCTAGCTCTGCGTGGTGTGCACGCGGTGAGGGGCTGGGGGTGGGGCAGCAGTGGTCTGGCGCCTGCAGGCGTCGTGTGTGTTTGGTAGGCGGGCAGGGAGGTGCAGGGAAGGGTGGCGCGCCAGGTGGGTGGAGGGTTGACTGGTGGGGAGTGGGGGCTGGCCACGTGGACGGTTCTGAGTGGTGGGAGGGGTGAGGGCATGTGAGGTGGCGCGAGGGGAGTGGCCAGGGTGAGGTGGCCAAGGGGGGTGGGTAGACTCTCTGGTAGGAATAGGATTTAGATGGGGTTGGCAGGGTGGGCCGTTTTAAAAACAGGGGTGGTCGTTCGGGTCTACTCGGCCCGTTCGACTGCCCCACTAAAAACTAATTAAAAGTTTTATGTAATCACACGGACCGTCTGCAAAACAATTTAAACAAAACAAAAATATTCCGGCGACCCGGTTTTGGTTTTGAATTAAAGACGGGGCATTTTAGAAAACAAAACGGACGTTGCGAAAATAGTTTTAGCAAACAATGCATGATGATGACGATGCAATGCACAAATTTAACGCGATTTTCTAGTAGTGGTTTTGCGGGATGCCACAGCTCTCTACCTCACCCGTCTTGGTTACGCCAAAGGAGCGCGAGCCTCTACTGCTGTACATAGCAGCTACACACCAGGTGGTTAGCACCGTACTGGTGGTCAAGCGACCTGAAGAAGGCAAGACCCATGGGGTCCAACGCCCAATCTACTACCTCAGCGAGGTATTGCCGCTGACAAAGCAGAGGTACCCTCACTACCATAAACTCGCCTACGGCGTGTTCATGATGGCTCATCGGCTGAGCCACTACTTTCAGGAGCACCAGGTGATGGTCGTCAACGAGGCACCACTAAACAGCATACTGAACAACCCGGAGGCCACAGGACGCGTGGCCCTATGGGGCATTGAGCTATCACCTCTAGACATCGTCTACGAGAAGCGACTCACGATCAAATCTCAGGTCCTCCCGGACTTCCTCGTCCACTAGATGGAGCTGCAGCCGCCAGACACACCGGACATGACACAGTCATGGACGATGCACTTCGACGGCTCCAAACACGAGGCTAGAGCAGGAGCTGGGGTCATACTGACCTCCCCGCAGGGCGACAAGATGAAGTACGTCCTTCAGATGAAATTTCGAGCTTCCAACAACGAGGCCGAATACGAAGCCCTCATCCACGGCATGCGGATGGCAAAGATCTGCGGCGCAACGTGCCTGGTCATCTACGGAGACTCGAACCTCGTCGTCCAGCAGACGATGAATGAATGCGGCGCACACGCCGAAAACATGATCGCGTACCGCGCACTCTACAACTCACTCGAAGGAGAATTCGACGGCTGCGAGCTTCGACATGTTGGGAGAGAAAGCAACGAGGAGGCCGACAGACTTGCCAACATCGGCTCCACCTGCGCACGGGTGCCACCAGGCGTGTTCCTCGAACAGATTTGCGTGTCATCCATCAAGCGGAAATTCCCAAAGGGATCACCCGAAGAAGCAGAACACTCGGGGGCTGCGCTACCCGAAGGACAGGAAGGACCCGAAAAGCTAGACACAAAGGTCGCTGTGGTCAACCTGATGCAGGTCATGGCAGTCGAAGAAACTTGGACACGACCATACCTCAGGTATCTGATAGACGGGGAACTACCTGATAGCCCGACAGACGCTCGACGCATATCTCGCCGGTCCAAGGCCTTTACAATCATCAATGGCGAGTTGTACAAGCGCAGCATTTCGGGTGTGCTCCAAAGGTGCGTCACCATTGGTGACGGTAAAACCATACTCCAAGACATCCACGAGGGCATCTGCGGCCATCATACAGTCAATCGCTCCCTTGTCGCCAAAGCTCTACGAGCTGGATTCTACTGGCCAACGGCCATGAATGACGCCAAGGACATCGTCCGACGATGCAACGGGTGCCAAAGGTTCGCCGATAAACCACATGCACCTGGATCGGAACTCAGGCCCATACCTTTGGCCTGGCCCTTCGCCCAGTGGGGCCTCGACATGATCGGCAAGCTACCAAGGTCCTCGAAAGGAGGTCACGTCTACCTCCTGGTTGCAGTCGACAAATTCACCAAGTGGATTGAGGCCATGCCAGTCACTAACCAAAAGGGAAAAACTGCCGTCAAGTTCTTTGAATCCATTGTCTATAGGGTCGGCGTGCCACACAGCATCATCACCGACAATGGGTCGAACTTCATCTCCAAAGAATTCCAGGACTTCTGCGAATACCTCGGAATCAACATCACATACGCCTCTGTGGCGCACCCGCAAACAAACGGGCAGGTCGAGAAGGTCAACGGCCTGGTCGGTGCTGGCATCAAGAAGCGCTTAATGAGCCCACTCGAGCGACTTGCAGGTGCCTGGACACAAGAGCTACCTTCGGTCCTATGGAGCCTGCGCACAACGCCAAACAGCTCAATCGGCTACACACTTTTCTTCATGGTGCGGGCGAGCCGTGTTGCCGGCAGTGCCACAAGGCCCCCGGTCGTCGCTTAAAAGCGAATCGACGGCCGCTTTTCGAAGACGCCGTCGACACACTCGACGAGGCGTGACATAGCAGCAGCTCGATCGGCGGTGTACCAGCAGTGTCCGCATAACTACCACGGCTACGCCCAAGGTCCTTCGTCGAAGGAGACCTAGTTTTGCGACTCAAGCAAGAGCGACCGAAGAAATTCGAGTCACCATGGGAAGGACCCTACATCATCACAGAAGTCATCCCAGGTGGCGCCTATCGCCTCAAGCACGTGGAGTCTGGAGTCGCATACTCCAACCCATGGAACGTCGCGCAGTTGCGATGCTTCTACCCCTAGCTACCCCCTCTTTTACTTTCAATAAGGCTACTCAGCCAAGGCTACTCAGCCGAACTATGTACATCTCCCTTATGATATGAATAAAGCTAAGTGTCTCGCCCCAAACTTTTCGTTCAACATATGCATTTTACTCCATATTACAGCACACTCGGGGGCTCCCCCTACCTCACGACTTCATCGACTGAGAATAGCACGTGCATCCTGAGTAGCTGACCACGCCAGGCTAACAAAAAGGACACGTAAAACAAACAGAGCACCACGTGCTACACAATAATAAACCTTTACAATACTAAAGGGCACAACACGCCCAGATTGAATATATACAAATTTTACATCTAACTTTTTTATAGGTTCTACCTATTCTGCACAATAGCCTGCGTACGCTGCTCAAACAGGTATACAATCTATTCGGCATACTGCCTTACAGCCGCATAATGTGGTCGCATATCCCACTCACCACCATCAGGATGAAGAGGCGGCCCATCCGCTATAGCAGAAAGATCCACATGGGACGATGCAACCGCACAAGGGAAAGTGCGGCCTTCACCCCCGCAACAAGCTGATGTCGCACCAGTTCCTTGACATGGTGAACGTTCCGAAACTTCGTCAGTAGGCCAGAGAGAGTCGACGGCGCCCCATCCAGCGGAAACATCACATGCAGAACTGACGCAAACGACGATTGCACCTGACGAAGCACCCGCGATACCTGGTGGACACGATCCTGCATTGTCGCAAGGACCATGGCACGATCCCGGTCCATCCAGAAGAACCCGCCGGCCTCCATATCCTGCTGGGTCAAGCAGTTAATCCGAACAAAAACACGTTCCTTTTCCTCCTTCGGATAAAGGTTCGCACCTGCAATACTTGCAAAAGTAAGATGCAAGGCCAACAGGCACATCCAAAACAATGAGCAGCAGCTCGAAAAACTCACATTCAAGCTGTTCGGCCAGACGACGCAACTCCCCCATAAAAAATTCCTCTCGGCCAGCGCCTCGCTCCGCCTTCGACTTCCACACATCAGCATGGCCACGCACTCCAAGCAATTCCCTCTCAAGACTACAGATGCGGTCTCGAAGAAACACAAGCTACGACGCACCATCCAAGGATGGCCTTGGTGTGGTGCGCAAGTGTCGTGGGATCATCATCCGAAGGATCCTAGAGTAAAAGAAGACAAAGATATGAACAAGCAGACGGATGAACTCAAAACTCGGACATTCATTATGTACAGCAAAAAGCCACTACGTGGCGCAGGGATTGTTCATAAACATAGTTACAAAAGCTGGAAACAAAAGCTACCCTACGACTAGAAGATCTAAGAGGCTGCATCCTGAGTAGCCTCGGATCCGGACTGTCTCCCCTTGGCCTCTCCCTGCCGCTTCAATGCGTACTCAGCCAGCAGGTCAATCAACTTCGGCCCATAACGCTTACAGTGAGCAGCATAGATGGCGAAGGCTACCTCGGATCCGTCAGCAGCCGTCGGCATCCGGGAGGTGATCTGAGGAAGATCCAGCTTAGCTCCAGACGCCAAGGCCATGGCCATCCCGACGGACGCACCAATACCCTTCTGCTTGCGCTTGTTCGCCGCAGGTGCTTCGGCTGACAACGCCTCCGCCAAGGCATCGACATCTTCAAGGGCGACACCCTTGGGGCCGAGCTCCTTGTAGAAGCGCCCGAGAACCTCCTTGGCCTTGGCAAGCGAGCCGACCACGGTACCGCAGTGATCTTCGACCGCCGCAGCAGCATCATCCAGAGCACAGCCGTGCTCCAAAGCACCGCGATCAAACTCAATGCCCGCGGCATCTAAAATAATAAAGGAAGCAGCATAAATAAAAGCACTACAAGGAAAGGCAAGGAAGCCGAAAAGAGCAGACAGAGAAACCCACCCGAAACAGCCTTGGCAGCCGCCATCAGCCTGTCGGCCACCTCTCTCTCTCGCGTGAAGCCGTGGCGGTGGCGAGCTGCTCCTCGCGGTCCGTAGCCTCCTGCTACAAGCGCTCCTTGGCCTCAGCCGTGTTGGACAGCTCCATCTCGAGGCGCTCCTTCGCACTAACGGCGACCTCGGCTTTCTTCTCCGCTTGCCCAAGGCTCTTTTTGAGAGCATCAATCTCACGGAGAGAGGTATTGTGGTCCTATGCAGACAGCAATACACCTATCAGATCGAAGGACAAAAATACAAGAAGAAGCAAAAAGACCAAGTCGTAAACATACCTTGAAGCTGTTTGAAGCCGGCCTCCAATGCCAGGTGCTGCTGCACCAGCTGGTTAGCGCCTTGCACAAAAGGCTGCAAAAAGAACTACTGGTCAAAAGAATGGATCGGGGGCTACACCCAAAAGAACGTGCAAAAACAAGGTACACATACGAAAAACGCTCGGGGGCTCCCCTCGAGACTCGAAGGAAAAACGAACAACAAAATACCCTACAGATGCTCGGGGGCTTCCCCCGAGGCGCGAAGAAACAATGATCAACAGATCATCCGAAAAGGCTCGGGGGCTCCCCCTGTGGTAGAAAACAGAATTACTTACATGGATAGACGGCGACTCCGAAGGTTCTCCTGCAGTCTTCTGAGGGAACACCACCAAAGCCTCCTGCGGAGAAGACCTCAGAGCAGCGCCCTCAGAGGTGGCCACCGTCTGAGGAGGAGGAGAAGGAATCTTCGACTCCCCCACCATCTCTCGAGCGCCATCGCTGGAGGAGCTGTTAGAGGAGTGGCTGCAAAAGAAAAAATGTCAGCCAAGAACAATCAAGCAAAATCAAGATACAATAAAAAGGAACTGAGAAAGCTTACGAGTCAAGGTCGCTAAGGTCGAAAACAGGAGGGGTCTTCTTGTCCTTCTTTTCTTCCTTCTTCTCTTCCTTCTTCCGCTTCGCCGGCGGGTGCGGTGCCACAGCCCGCACGGGAACGGCAGGAATCGGAGAAGAAGAGCCCCCATGCCCATCACTGTGACGCTCAAGGCATAGCAGGTTCCTAGGCGTCGGCGGGGTCGAGGCTTCTGATGATTTCCTGGAGCTCCTTGTCCGCTTGCGAGTGTGATCCTCGCTCGACTTGTTAGCCTCTTCAGCCAGAGATCGCGTCGATGACAGCTCGTACATGGAGTCCACCACCTCATTTTCTGGAGCATCCGGAAATACTTCGGGCAATGGAGGTGACATGCCTGTCAAATTGAATTCCTGCGAAAAAAGTTAGCAAAAAATCTAGCACAAAGGTGGAAAACCAAACGCAGTCGAAAAATAGCGCTACGCGCACATCACAGTTCTACACCTGCGGAACCGGACGGGAAGCGGAGAACGGAGAACTCAGCGACTTCCCCGAAAGATCCTCTCTAGTCTTGAACTTCAGCAGCGGACGAAGGATCCCATCGAGATCCCCCTTGGAGAATTCCTCAGCCGAAATCCTAGTCGGATCACGACGACCCGAATAAAGAAACATCGGGTGCGCCCTATCCTGGAGCGGCTGCACCCGATGTTTGAGAAAAGTGCGGATGATATCCACACCGTTCACCTCCTTATCCGGGGTCAGCTGGAGATCCTCCACCCGATGATAGAGCCCCTCTATCTCCGCCACCTCACCATCCAAGATCTGGTTCTTCCATGACCTCTTTGGCTCGATCTTTTGGGAGGGGTAGAAAGGAGCAAGACCAAAATCCTTCCCAGCCACCATGGAGTCGCGGATGTAAAACCATCGCCTCCGCCAGTACTGGACAGATTCGGACATAGAAAGGAGAAGAAAAGAAGATTGGATCGAAGGAAAATGATGCAACCCCCAATGGGATAGACACCATCAGAACCAGATTGCCTCTTCACAGAATAGAGCTTCCGGAAGAGGCCAAAGTGCGGCTCGATACCGAGCCAACACTCGCAGAAAGTGATGAAACAAGCGATATGAAGAAGAGAGTTGGGAGAAAGATGATGTAGCTGAATGCCATAAAGAAAAAGCAATCCACGAAGGAAATTGTGGACTGGGAAGGAAAAGCCCCGAAGAGCAAAAGCGAGGAACATAACCCAAAACTCAGCGGGGGGACGGGGAATTACCTCGTTGCCAGGGAGTTTGACGGCCTCCCTATCCTGCGGGATCAAGCCCCGCTCACGGAGCTTGCGAAGATCACTCTCCCGCGTCTCCGATCGCCGCCAGCCACCATCGGTGACACGGGCAGCGGTAGAACCTTTCTTGCCACCAGCAGTGCTAGTGCCAACCGCAGAAGAGGACTTCTTTGGCTTCCCCATCACGGTGCGGCGGCGCCGATGGAGAGAACGTAGGATCAAAGAAGGAAATGCTCGAGGATATTCCAGCGCAGCCAGAAAGCTTAGAGCAGATTGGAGCAGTGAAACAAGAATGGCTGCGGTGAAAACAAATTAACTTTTCCCCAATGATTATAAGGACGAAGACGACGCACAATGACCGTCCATCGGGAAGACCTAGAGCCAACAACAAGATCTGTCCGTCCACGTGTAAGCACGGCAGCGAACCGTCGCTCACACACCGTCCACTACGCGCAGAAATCGAGGCGATGCTGTAATTATCTCCATGTCACGCCTGACCAGTCAACTCAAGGTCAGAAGGTGGGACCCATGTTCGTCCAGTCAAGTCACCTCTGGCGCCGCAGACGTGTGCGGTCACCGATCGTCAGCACTGATGTCATCAAAAGCTATACTAGCAACGGTTACAATTCTTCGGCTACACAACTAAGAGTAATCACTCGAATCTATGATTCGATTAATTACTCGGGGGCTACTCCTATCAGGAGCGCTGGCCGCGCACCCGAAGCATAAACAAGATATCACACTGCAAAGCTATTCTTCGAGTCCTACGTCGAGTCTACGACTCCACTACGGACTCGTGGGCTACTCCCATAGGGAGGATGGATTCAGGCATCCGAAAAATTTGTGTCCTACAGACCTAGAGTCAAACAACGGCTAAGTTAAAGTCTCTGCTCGAGTCTGCGACTCGAACAGACACTCGGGGGGCTACTCCCATAGGGAGCGCTGGTCGCGCACCCTATGAATTCTTCGACTACGATCCTTCGGATCAGAATGCAAAAACTTTTCGGCAACTTTGCCCCAATTAACGCTAAGTGAGAAGCATCCTCCTTGGCCACCCAAAACGCCTCCGCGGCGATAAAAATTCGGATGCTGTGTCCGCGACACAAAGATAAGACCTACAGATATCATCTGATGGCCTGGCAACGCACACGACTGCGCTCTGCTAGTGGAAAACCGTGCCATCAGGCATGATGAAAATCCCGACGGACGCGTTGGGTACATCATTTAAATTTACTGGAATTCCACTCCTGTAAGTCCTCCATGGCCTGAGTCGAATTACGCCAGCATCTGTTCCGGATTCGAGTCGAGGGACTTGAATCTGAAGAAGACCATGTTGTTTTGTCCTAAGATAGTTAATTGACCCCGATCCGTCGGGAGAGTCAGGCACACGCATCAACAATCCCTACACACTCAAATCATTTCTCAAGCAAACAGAGATAGCCGCACCCGAAAGAATGAGGAGTCCTCAGCCGAATCTATGATTCGACTGAACACTTGGGGGCTACTGACATGGTTATACCCTACGGGTACACGACCTTAGCATACCTGTTCCAGCCCGAGGAAGGCCCATGACAAATATACACCGACCCATGAAGACTTTTCGGGTGTCCAGGGCCCATGACGCCTTCGGATCCTTGGAGAGCAAGACTAGAGTAGATAAAAATTCAAAGGGGCAAACCCTAAAACCTGTAACCGACTCGATTTGTGTCTGGGACCTGCCTGCCTCTATATAAAGGCCAAGAGGGCACGATGAGGAGGCTCTCTTACAATCTCTCGCACACCACCACATATACACCTCCACGCCAGATTGCATCTGCGCACCCTTGTAACCTTTGGTTCCACCATAATCAGAGCAGACAAGCAGGAGTAGGGTTTTCCCTTCGGGGGCCTGAACCTGGGTAAACCTTGTGTACCCATGTTGCTTGTTTGCTAACCGTTCCACAATCTCCAGCATCCCCATCTTCTCCAAAACCCAAGTCCATAACAATGGGCATTGACGAGATGAAACCTCGTCAGGCGCGAGAGGCCAGAGGCAAGGTATTAACATGCACGGAGAGTGGGAACAGCCTCGGATCATTGGTTGAGTATGCCAACAATTGGAACGCTGCTGATCAACTTGAAGGCAATCCGAGTAACCAATCATTCCAGCTATCCGACATCAGCAGCCGTTTGCACATGGCTGCCTAGATTGTTCTTGACAGTGATAAGATGAACGAGGTACGTGCTTCAATTTATACTTTGTCTTTTACTTAGGAGATTTTATATGCCCACTAGTCCCCGAGCTTGCAACCGAATGAATTGTTATTCGTTTGGAAGCTCTCCTTATTCAAAATATAGCTACTTGCTTCTGCAATATATAGTTTTTCTTGTGCATATTAAAGTGCATCTAGCCGCCTAGATCCGAGTCTAGTTTCTCCTTGATTGGGATCTGCTTTGACTTTGAATATCCAGCCACTTAGAGCCGAGTCAAGTTTATTCTTGATTTGGATCTGTTTTTGGCTTTGAATCTCCAGCCACTTAGAGCCGGGTCAAGTTTTTCTTGATTCGGGTCTTTTGTGGTTTTCTTTGTATTACTTGTCGTTATTTTCAGGTTGCTCACGATCAGCGAACGACCGAATTCCAAAGGTTACTCTTCTCCCATAAGAAACTTCAAGACAAATTTGATAAAATGGTTCCTGTTGTGAAGAAAACCGGTAAATTATTCGGCTTTTATTGCCCTCTATTTTGTACAGGACCCCATTTCTCGGCTAATTTCTGGTGTATTGTTACACAGCTAACATTAATAACTTAAATAGCCGTCTTACGAAGAAGGTTGCCACCCTTGAAGGTTAGTGGCCCCTTCATCTTTTATTCGTCTATTTTCGTTCGAAGTATTTCTAGAGTGTCTTATGGTATCCCATCCTTGGCTCAGCCGAGCTACAAAGATTTTCAGCGTCGCATCAAGAGTGCATACCCATGCCTGATATGATGCTGCATTTTTAGAGCAAGTGGGCACTCACTCGGCGCAACTTAAGTAGAAGTATGATGAGATATCCCGGCTCCGTGCCGAGGTTGAATCCCTCAAACTCTCTCAGAAATCCGAGATAGTAAAAGTTGATCAAGAATTTTCGAGGAGAAGAACCGACTAAGCCTTCAGCTTCAGAACAACCAGGAATTCCTTGACGCCGTCGAGCTAAAAAATCAAGCGATGAACAAAGAAATGGCTAGTTTTGAGAAGAATAGGGCAAACTGGGCCACGGATCTCCATAAAATGTTGCGATATATCCATCGTAAGTTTTTTGTTTATGGCCGAGTTATTCTTTTCTCGTTGCTTTTCTTGACTTACTTGATGTTCTTTCCTGCAGATCATTTTCCAGAAGCTAAGTCTGTGATTTCCAAGGCTGTGATCGCTGTTCGCGGCCGCCGAGGTGTTCCCATTGTTCCGAATCAGGAATATTCCATTGAGGATTTTTTTTTGGTTGTCGTTGCTACTGCTATTGAGCCAATGAAGGTTATGGGAAAAGATCTGGTGCGAGCGGCTATTCGGGCCTACCATGTTCTCTGGACGAATGAGCCAAAGATTAAGGAGGTATAAGTGCTTGTGGCAAGGCTGATGGAGTCCTAGGCTCGATTGAATCTTTGGAGAGAATCCGCTGGACGAGTCGGAGCTGATATGGCGCTTACTACTGTTTTGTCATGGTACGAGGATATTTCCCTCGATACCCTGATGAACTTGCGCACTGGCTCTCCTTGGGTTGAAGATCCAGATTATGTTGCTTGTCGCCAAGCCCGTGCTTACCAGCTCATTGAGTATGCTGACGTTCATCGCTGGATCGACGGGCCGAGTTTCCTTCATGAGATGCCGAAGATAACGCTGAGGTTGCGAATGATGATGAATCCGATGGAGATTCTGATGGTGAAGGTGAATCGGATGAAAATTATTATGATGGTCACGAGTCCAGTGATAGTTCGGGAGGGGATGTCGAGGCTCGATCCTCCTCCAAAGGAACTGAATCTTCTCAAGCCCAAGGTGGGGTCTCTCAGCGAACAATCCCTGCCCAAGATGTTCTTGCTACCTCCGTCGACGCCGAAGTAACTTCTGCAGAAGCTCAGGCAACCTCTAAGGCCCCTGCTCCTACAGTTATTCCTCCTAGCGAGGCCGAGGTGGCCTCGGCTGTATCCGAGGTACCAACATCGGAAGCTCCCGCTCCCGCTACTGTTCCTCCTGCGAGTGATTCGACAACTGCTAATGCCTGAGCTGAAAAAACCTTTATTTGTTTAAGTCCTCGGTATGATGGGTGTATGTTGTCCTAAGACAATCTACCTCTTTTGGTACTATGCGATTCGTATAACCTTGGAATCATATGCTATAGTAATTGTTATGTTAGTACTGCTCTGGTTGAGTTTGTGTGATTGATGACCCATAAGTGTAGGGGATCGCAACAGTCTTCGCGGGTAGTATTACCTAATTTATTGATTCAACACAAGGGGAGCCAATGAATACTTGCAAGCCTTAACAACTGAGTTGTCAATTCAATTTGCACACAGAAATAGTTCTTGCTCATGAAGTTTATCGATGTAACAGTTTGTAGTAGCAACAGCAAAGCAACAACATCAGTGGAACAAGAGCAATAGTAACAGTAACAGTAAACAATGGGATTCGAGTGCGGTAGTCATAGGGATGGATGGACGGGTGTTACATGGAAAAGTCTAAACATGTAACTTCAAGATCTAGGGAATTGCAGATAAATAGTAACAAGCATCCAAGTACTAAACAATCCTATGCATGTGCTCCAAATATGGTCATACGTGCTCGCAATGAGAACTTGCACAACATCTTCTATCCAGCAAGCCCGTGGCAGCGGGGCCTCTAGGAAACTACTGGCAATTAAGGTGCTCCTTTTAACAGAGCACTGGAGCAAAGCATTAACACTCCGTGAACACATGTGATCCTCACACCACAGCCATCCCCTCCAGTTGTCCCAATTATTGTCAGTTTGGGGACTTTGGATCCGGACAATGATATGTGTACAAAACTTGCAGATAAGATCACAAACAATACTATCATAATGATTCAATAATAATTTCAGATCTGAGATCATGGCACTCGGGCCCTAGTGACAAGAATTAAGCACAACAAGTTGCAACAAAGTCAAATAGCACAAAAGATACTAGGCACTATGCCCTTTCAAATCTTTTTTCGATTACATGATAGAACTCATCCAATCCCTACCATCCCCAAGCCTACAGCGGGGGATTACTCACTCATGGATGAGGGAAACATCGGTGGTTGATGGAGATGCGTTGGTGATGACGATAGCGATGATCCTCTCCAAATTCCCCGTCCCGGCAGGGTGCCAGAATGGAGTTTCTGGATCCGAATCTTGGTTTCTGGTGGCGGCGACGGAGCAGAACTCTTTCTGGAAAAACTATCTACCCCCCTTGGTTTTTAGGTCAAAAGGCAACTTATAGGCGCAGAGGGAGGCCGAGGGGGTGCCTGGGGTGTCTGCACCCCCTCCAAGCGCAGCCAATGGTGGGCCCACGCCTGGGGTGGGTGTGGGCCCCCCAGGACTCCTCTCCGTCTTGTGTTCTGGCTCCGTGGATCTTCTGGTGAAATATAATTTTTGGCATCTTTTGGGATTTTTCCTGATAGTTCATTTTCTGCACAAAAACAAGACACCAAGGTAATTCTGCTAAAAACAGCGTCAGTCCGTGTTAGTTGTATCCAAATCACACAAGTTTAGAGAAGAAACAATAGCAAAGTGTTCGAGAAAGTAGATACGTTTTGGACATATCAACTCTCCCCAAGCTTAGCTTATTGCTTGTCCTTAAGCAATTCAGTTGAAAACTGAGTGCGATAAAAGAACTTTCATGAACACATTTGCTTCACATGATGTAAATATTCTCAGCACAGGAGTAGATGCTTAGACAATTCATAATAAAGAGTATGCAACTAAGTCTACCCAATAGTCATTGCAAGCTATGAAGAGAAACCAACTCAATAATAATAAGTAGCATGAAACAAAAACATAAGCAACATTGCAATGCTCATAATAAGGTATGATAGAGTGGTATCTCGCTTAGCTTTGTTTGAGTAGCACAATATAAATGCCAAGGCACCTCTGAAGTTCACATGAAGACTAGAAGTAAAGATATCAGAGATATAAGCATCAAAGTCATGACATAATTAACCAAGTTTTGAGACAAACACAAGAATGACAACTATGCTCTCAACAAGGTGCTCATAGAATAGGTGGTTACTCAACAAGGTTGTGAAAACGGTTTTGAAAGGTTTGAAAGACTTCCAAATGCTGAAAGAAAGGTACTCATTAGCCTTGAGCTCTCATTGCCCCTATCATAGGCATCTTCATGTGGTTAAGGTGAAAGTGAGGTCCACTCTGAATCATATGCTTGACAGACCATAGACTGGAAATCCCAAGTCCCTTGAGTGTGAGGGCCACTCCGCATGCTACTCAACTTTGGTCACCTGAAAGTTCTTGTCATTGTAAATACATGCATATCATCGAGAAGCCAATGGGATACCCTTTGCACATGATACAGGAACGACCCCGTGATCAAAATGACAAGGCAAGCAGACAATGAGCATCTCAGCGATCTTTTTATTTACTATGTGTATAGCTTTTTATTGAGGATGCTTCACAAATGCTCATTATGGTGATGCTGCAAGTTTCCACCATGATTAGGCCTGACTTAGGCTAGCGGCCCATGCGTTTATCTAACACAATGTATAGACTCCATGAACTCACAACCTCCCCTTTTATTTCACATTGTCGACATCCGCAAACAAAAGAGCAAGGAATCAACTGGATGAGATATCCAAAAAGTGTCGAAAGCGTTCCCCGTGACAGCACGGTTCTGCTGACTCCCAGCATATAATTTGCAAGCATATAACTTTCATGGACTAGTCACGGTGGTTGAGGATTATTAAGTGCAAGGAATAAAGTGTGCCATCAAGTTCGTGAGAGCTTTACTAACTAACTTTCTCAAAACAGACAACCATTTTATTTTGGAAGAAAACACGGCATATAGAATATGCACTGAAATAGCAAATGATGCCAATAGGTAGGTATGGTGGACACAGCTGGCAATATTGGTTTTGGGGAGTTGGAAACACAGGTAGAGCACATACTCAGTGCAAGTGAAGGCTAGCAATAGAGAGGGAGCGACAAACAGGAGAGCAATAATTGTCATAATCATGCTTGCAACAAAACATGACTAATTATGGCATGAAAGTGATACAAGAGCTCTAAGGCAAAATAAATCATCGAGGCTTACTGACTATTGATTAGTCATATGCATGCGTGATCATGTGCCAAGTCAATTCACATGCATAGTCATAGGAGGATACCATAGTATCATACCAAAGTATGAATAAAACAATACATGCAAACATTCATATGACATGCTACAAACTATCAGCAAGCCGGAGCTAAGCATCCATAATGACATACACCTTACACAAACAGGCTAAGCATGCTCACAATGATGAGTATATGTACAAAAAATGAAACAAATAGAGTTCGTTACCAGCCTCTTACCACTCCTCGAGTTGTCTTAATCTTCATTATTGTCCTTCACTTGTGTGACTTGAATAATAACATGAAACCGAAATCCACTGAGGATGGCTGAACACTGCAAATAACTCACAAAACAAAAGACGAACAACAAATATTTTTGGTGTTTTCGATTTTTTTAGAAAGCAAACCAAACAAGAAGCAAACAAAGCAAAATCTTTTTGGATTTTTATTTTAAGGCAAACCAAAGAAAAGAAACAAAGAAACAAACCAAAAGAAACAACGAAAATATTTTTGGTATATTTGTGTTTTTGAGAAAGAAGCAACAAGAACCAAAAAGAAAGCGAAAACAATGGATATACAAAGAACCGACCGAACATGATATATATATATATATACGAGTGTGACGTCGGTATACCTCCCCCCAAGCTTAGGCTTTTGGCCTAAGTGGGGCTCAATAGCGCGGGTAGTAACCCCATGCCAGTGGGTCATCATAGGAATGATCATAGTCAGGCGCCTGCGATGAAGAAGAAGACGCGCCCCAATCAAACGAGGGTCGCTGGTATGAAGACTCTCCCAAGTTGGAGGGCTAAACCAAATTGTCTTCGGCATCCTATTCAACATTCTCCTCTTGCTGGAAGAGCTCCGCCACATATGTGTCAACCTCCTCCTCCGTAAGCGACCATCCTTGCCTGTTATCAAAATTAAACAAAGCAGGTGTAGGAAAATAAACTATTTTCTCAGTCCTACCCTTTCTACGACCTTGCTTAGAAAAAGATAATTCAGACGGTAAACTTCTCACATTAGCCCCCAAAGAAACAAAACCATACTGAATCATGGATTCAATATCAAGCCTCTCTATGGGGAACTGATAATCTGAATAGTGAGGCTCTAAACCATGGAAAGCTAGCAACCTAGAAGCAATGAGACCTCCACAAATTCCACCCTTCTCACGGTTTGTGGTGAGATGGTGAGCTACCAGCGCACCCCGGCTATAAGATCTATTCCTATTCAGAGCAGCTGCGATAAAAGCTAGATCAAAAGAAGACAACTTTCTAGCAAGAACACACTTGGTAATAAAATAGGCAAAGTATCTAATAGCTGGGAACTGAATGTTCCTAATTTTACCACTTTCCTTTGAGAAGTCAAAACCTTGGCAAATCTCAGCATATAAATCCATAAGTGACCTAGGCCTCTCCTTGATCTTCTCACAAGATCCCCACTGAGGTACTTTAATTGCTGCACAGAAATCAGCAAAAGGCAGGTCGATGGGTATATTATATATGTTGTAATGGACCATGGGATTAGAAGTAGACCGAGTAAATCGGAGGTCCTGCACAAAAGCCATGGTTAGCTTAACATATTGGAATGATTTACCTTCAACAAAGTGTTCCAACCCTGCATTTGTAATCAAAGTTTGGAAATCCTAGGAGATTCCCGCAGCTCTCAAAAATTCCTGGCATGGATATATGGAAGGAAAAACTGCCTCCTCACGGTGAACGTTCATTGGCTCATGCACCATCAAGTCATATTGGTTCAGTGGATAAGCACTCATCTTCCTTGCTGAAATTTTTAGACAACCACCAAACCAAGTGATTTCTAAGTTGATAAATGATGAGCAACTACTATACTTGTTAGAGGACTACACATGCATCAAAATAAAGTTTCTAAGCATAGAACAAGCATGCAAGCTCAAACAACCTGACACCTATAGTAGCAAAATACTCAAGATACAATCTACCAATTACAAATCTAATTGGACAAGTGGAGGAGGCACATACCAAGGAACAATCTCTCCAAAAAATCAGCACTTGAGATGGGCTGAATAAGGAGATCGAAAATTGCGAGCAAGAACAGCAAGAACTCGAGCTTGAGAAAGTTTTCCGGTGTTTTTGAGGAGAGAGAAATAAGAAGGCTTTGAGGAGTCAGCCTGGAGGGGCCAGACCCCCCAGGCGCCGCCACCTGGTAGGGCGCGCCTACCACAGGTGTGGTGGCCTGGAGTGGCCCCCTGGGTCACTTCATGTGCCTCTCTACCCCTTTTTCGAGGAAAAATTTATTTTGAATTTTCTGGGATTTTTTGGGAAACTTTATTTTTGGCCAATTTCCAGGGTATGAAAATTAATTTTATCGCAGAAACAATTTTTTTAGAAGAAGCAAAAGCAAACCAAAATCCAAACTACAAGAGCTCTAAGAAACTCAAACAAACAAACAAACAACTAACAAAACTAAAGCTAAAGCAAAGACTAGGAAGGAGAAAAGTAAAACAAAGCAAGAATAACCGTAGTGAAAACATTATTTTGTTCATTAAAATCCTTTTGTTAATAAGGATGATCAAGTCTTGTTACCAAAACAATCTTATATGAGACAAAACTTTGTATTCCACCAAGTGATTATGTTACCTCATACTTGATAGCAATGGTCCCAATCATAATAGTTTCAAAATTTTCTTGTGGAATGGGACAATATATTTCTCCAACCTTGATGCTCTCAATATTTTCAATGGAATTCATGCAATAGCTCTTAACCACCTTCTTGGGGAAATAGACAGTGTGCTCTTTGTCATTAATATTAAATGTTACTTTCCCTTGATTACAATTGATGACAGCACCTACAGTATTAAGAAAAGGTCTCCCAAGAATAATAGACATATTATCATCATCAGGCATTTCAAGCACAACAAAATCAGTTAAAACCATGCAATTATGAGCTACTTGAACAGGAACATCCTCACATATACCAACATGAATAGTAGTTGACTTATCAGCCATTTTCAAAGATATATCAGTTGGTATCAACTTTTCTAGCTGGAGCCTCTTGTAGAGAGAAAAAGGCACAACACTAACTCCAGCTCCCAAGTCACATAAAGTAGTTCTAACATAATTATTCTTAAGAGAGCAAGGAATAGTTGGTATACCTGGATCACCAAGTTTCTTTGGAACCTTACCATTGAAGGAATAATTAGCAAGCAAAGTAGAAATCTCCTCATTAGGAATCTTCCTTTTATTAGAGACAATATCCTTCGTATACTTTGAATAAGGAGGCAACTTAATAGCATCAGTCAAAGGAATTTGCAAGAATAAAGGCTTCATCCACTCACAAAACTTGTTGTAGTGTTCTTCCTCCTTTGACTTGTGTTTCTTACCTGGAAAAGGCATAGGTTTCTGCACCCATGGTTCTCTCGCTTTACCATGTTTATTAGCAATAAAATATTCCTTTGTGTACCTGGTGTTCTTAGTGTGCTTCTCAGGTTCTTACTCACCTTCCTCCTTATCAGGAGACTCATTTTTATCATTACCACTCTCAGTTTTAGCATTAGAGACAGATATACGATTAGGATCTACAGCAGGTTCAAGTGGTTCCTCAACTATCTTGTGTTTATTTTTATTTCTCTTACGAGGACTACCACTACTCTCACCTTGTTGAGAATCCTGCTCAATTCTTTTAGGGTGACCTTCAGGATATAAAGGATCTTGAGTAGCTATACCACTCCTAGTTCTAATTCCATAAGCATGTTTATCTCCTGAAGCATTAACTAGCATATCCTTTTGCACCTTAGCAAGTTGATGAAGTTGAGTTTGAACCATTTGAAAGTGTTTACAAAGCATTTTAATGTCATTAGAAGTTCTTTCCACAATATCTTACAACTCATGGATAGCTCTAGAGTTTTCCAATAAATGATCCTGAACTTGTTTATTAAAATGACCTTGTTTAACAATAAAAATGTCAAGTTCCTCTAAGCATTGATCAGGAGGCTTACCATAAGGAATATCACCTTCATCAAAGTGTTGGAGAGAGTATACCTCAATAGTGGATGAGTGGGGAATTGGCTTACATAATTCTTCTATAGGAGGTAGATTCTTCACATCTTCAGCTCTAATACCTTTCTCCTTTAGACATTTCTTAGCTTCCTTCATCACTTCATCATTTAATGCAATAACTCCCCTCTTCTTTGGTGTTGGTGTTGGAACTGGTTCAGGCATAACTGATTCAGGAGGAATAGGCTCAGGTGTATTCAGCTCAGTTGAAGTCCAATCATCATAATTCTTGCTTATTTTAGCCATTAATTCTTCAGCATCTGTAGGAGTTCTTTTCCTGAAAACACAATCAGCAAAGCTATCTAGGTAGGTCCTAGAATCATTAGTTAGTCCATTATAATAAATATCAAGAAGCTCATTCTTAGGTAATGGACATCCAGGATGTGCATGAATCAAGGCACAGAACCTTGTCCATGACTCAAGCAATTTCTCTTCTTCTCCCTGTTTAAAATCAAAAGGTCTCTGCAAAGCAGCATGTCTAGCACTGGGAGGAAAATATTTCTGAAAGAAAGAAGCAATCAAGCAATCAGGGCTATCAATGGAACCAGGAGGTAATCTATTAAACCAAGCCCTAACTTCTCCTTTTAGTGAAAAAGGGAAGATCTTAGTAAGAAAGTACTTGCGCATCTTAAAATCATCAGAGAATAAAGCACTCATAGTATAAAGCTCATTTATATGAGCCACAACATTCTCGTTTTCAGTCCCACAAAAAGGTTCTTTCTCAACAATATCTAAATAAGATAAATCAAGAGAGAAATCATAATCTTTATCTTTAATATCTATGGGAGAGGTGGCAAACTTAGGATCAGAGGACAACTTAGCAT
Source organism: Avena longiglumis (assembly GCA_030063025.1). Lineage (NCBI taxonomy): Eukaryota > Viridiplantae > Streptophyta > Magnoliopsida > Poales > Poaceae > Avena > Avena longiglumis. Next base: position 498,171,762 of record CP125975.1, on the reverse strand, counting down.
AATAGTACGTATAGCAAGAAGACTCTTAATAGCACTAGTACCATGTGTGTTTCGGCACTCTTCAACAAAATCATCAGTGAACTCAATATAACCATCATTAATATCATAACTCTCACTAGGATCGGGTGAGCTAATAGGTGTAATAGTGTCTTCATTAGGAGTTTTGGTATTTCCTAGACTAGCCATAGTAGCATCTAGAAAAGGACCTAATGAAACACTCGCATCAAGCACAGTAGAAGTAACATCATGAGTATCAAAAGCAGTTTCAGAATCAGCAGTAGTAGCAGTGTGTGTAGCATGTGTATGTGGTGGTGGTGTAACAAGCTTACTTATAACAAACGGTGAATCAAGAGCATCAAAGGTGTTTAGGACTGTACCTCTTCTTGTAGTGGATGGTAAAATAGGGAATTTTCCATAATGAGACTTCACCATGATGAAAGGAGTAGTAGTGAACAATAATAGATCCAAGTAAACTTACAAATAAAGCTATGCTCCCCAGCAACGGCGCCAGAAAATAGTCTTGATAACCCATAAGTGTAGGGGATCGCAACAGTCTTTGTGGGTAGTATTACCCAATTTATTGATTCGACACAAGGGGGCCAAAGATTACTTGCAAGCCTTAACAAATGAGTTGTCAATTCAGCTGCACTTAGAAATAGTTCTTGCTCATAGAAGTTTATCAGTAGCAACAGAAAGCAACATCAGTAGTGGAACAAGAGCAATAGTAACAGAAATAGTAAACAATGGGATTCGAGTGCGGTAGGCATAGGGATGGATGGACGGGCGTTGCATGGACAAGTCTAAACATATAACTTCAAGATCTAGGGCATTACAGATAAATAATAACAAGCATCCAAGTACTAAACAATCCTATGCATGTGCTCCAAATATAGTCATACGTGCTCGCAATGAGAACTTGCACAACATCTTCTATCCCGCAAGCCCGTGGGAGCGGGGCCTCTAGGAAACTACTGGCAATTAAGGTGCTTCTTTTAACAGAGCACTGGAGCAAAGCATTAACACTCCGTGAACACATGTGATCCTCACACCACAGCCATCCCCTCCAGTTGTCCCAATTATTGTCAGTTTGGGGACTTTGGATCCGGACAATGATATGTGTACAAAACTTGCAGATAAGATCACAAACAATACTATCATAATGATTCAATAATAATTTCAGATCTGAGATCATGGCACTCGGGCCCTAGTGACAAGAATTAAGCACAACAAGTTGCAACAAAGTCAAATAGCACAAAAGATACTAGGCACTATGCCCTTTCAAATCTTTTTTCGATTACATGATAGAACTCATCCAATCCCTACCATCCCCAAGCCTACAGCGGGGGATTACTCACTCATGGATGAGGGAAACATCGGTGGTTGATGGAGATGCGTTGGTGATGACGATAGCGATGATCCTCTCCAAATTCCCCGTCCCGGCAGGGTGCTAGAACGGAGTTTTTGGATCCGAATCTTGGTTTCTGGTGGCGGCGACGGAGCAGAACTCTTTCTGGAAAAACTATCAACCCCCCTCGGTCTTTAGGTCAAAAGGCAACTTATAGGCGCAGAGGGAGGTCGAGGGGGTGCCTGGGGTGGCTGCACCCCCTCCAGGCGTGGCCAGTGGTGGGCCCATGCCTAGGGTGGGTGTGGACCCCCCAGGCCTCCTCTTCGTCTCGTCTTCTGGCTCCGTGGATCTTCTGGTGAAATATAATTTTTGACATATTTTCCGGGATTTTTTCCTGATAGTTCATTTTCTGCACAAAAACAAGACACCAAGGTAATTCTGCTGAAAACAGCATTAGTCCGTGTTAGTTGTATCCAAATCACACAAGTTTAGAGAAGAAACAATAGCAAAGTGTTCGAGAAAGTAGATACGTTTTGGACGTATGAGTGATGCGTATCCTTTTTTGCAAAAACAAAAAAAAAATCAAAGGTTCGAATCAAACTTCCATGCGTTTGATTTTTGGTTGGCTCTTACTTCATCCATCTTGTGTCTTTCATTCTTTTTTTGTAACACTTCAGTTTTACAAAATCTGAATAAGGACTATGTCTCCTATGTCCATATTTCAGTTAGTCGAATAGACTTACTACCCATCCGAGTTACTGAATAGTAGGACAATATAAATGGGGTATTTCCCGAGTTATTTTTACAATTTCCGAGGTTATCATTCATACGATAATAGTAAAAAATCATAGGGCAGTCCCCGAGTTATTGCTCGGGTTGCCAAAGTGATCATTCATATTACACATATAACTGGTAGAAGACAATATTGGACAGTCCCCGAGTTACCGCTCGAGCGGCCGAGGTATCATACATAATCAAAATGACAAACAATACAGGGTAGTCCCTTAGTCACTACTCGGGCTACCGAAGTTTCATACATAATCACTTTGATAAACAATAAGGGGTAGTCCCCGAGTCACTGCTTGGGCTATCGAGGTTTCATTAATTCATGCTTAATACATCAACTCGATACATAATGTAGTCGGATACAACATATCTCCTCTAAGAGTAAAATGGTCGAAGTAATGCCACGTTCCATGGTCTTTTTGATTCGTCTCTAGACTTATCCTCCTTGCCCTTCTCTGGAGCCTGAGCATCGATTAGGTAGTATGCATCGTTGTGCAGTGCTTTGATCACAATGAATGGGCATTCCCATGTGGGTGAGAGTTTATGCATGCCGGCCGTGCGTTGCACCAGCCTAAGAACTAGATCTCCTTCCTTGAAAACTCCTGGATTCACTTTCTTGCTATGATATCGCCTGAGGTCTTGCTGATAAATAGCTGATCTAGATAGTGCCAATTCTCTTGCTTCTTCTAGTAGATCCACATCATCTTGCCGATATATTTCATTTACTTCGGCGCTCGTGTATTGGGCGACTCTTGGCGAGTAATGCATTATGTCGGCCAGGAGTACTGCCTCTTCCCCATATACGAGGAAGAATGGAGTATACCCCGTTGATCTATTCGGGGTAGTCCTCAGGCTCCACAGCACCGCTAGGAGTTCCTCGATCCAGCATCCTCCCGACCTTTGCAGCGTCTCTATCAGCCAAGGTTCTATTCCGAACAGTACTAGTCCATTTGATCTTTCTACTTGCCCATTTGATGCTGGGTGAGCCACTGACGAAACATCGAGTCTTACGTGATTCTCTTGGCAGAATCGAGCAAAAGCCCCTTTAGTGAAGTTTGTGCCATTATCGTTGATGATACTGTGTGGGTAACCATATCTCAGAATAATATCTTTAAGGAATTTCACTGTTGTGAGTCAGTCACATTTTCTTATTGGTTTTACTTCTATCCAGTTTGTGAATTTGTCCACCATAACCAAAATGTGAGTCATGTCGCCGCGAGCCGGCTTAAATGGTCCTACCATATCCAAACACCATACAGAGAATGACCAAGTGATTGGTATTGTTTTTAACTCGGATGAAGGCATATGTATTTTGCTGGCATATCTCCGGCAGCCATTGCACTTTGTTACCAATTCTTTTGCTTCCTTTAGCGCACTTGGCCAGTAAAACCCATGCCTGAATGCTTTGTCCACGATGGATCTGGACGAGGCATGGTGCCCACACTCTCCTTTATGTATATCCAAGAGGATCTCTTGTCCCTCTACCGAATCAACACATCGTTGCAGCACATTCGTCATGCTTCTCTTATAAAGCTCGTTATTTATGATCGTGTAAGCTTTTTCTCTTCTCACTACCTGCCTAGCCATAATCTCATTGTCTAGCAGGACTTTTTTTTGAGGAATGAGAATATGGGCTGTGCCCATTTTGGCATGACTTTTTTCTGGAAAATTGTGTTGTCAATTTCCATTATCTCTGACGACATAACATCTGTCGGCTTTTCCCCATCCATCTTTGGGTTAAGCGAATCAATCTTCGAATAGCTCGGCTCATGTACTTTGCCAATTTCCATTGGGATGCCCCGGCTATTAGATCTGGCAAGATGCGAATTGACTCGGATTCTGGCGAAGGTATAATTGACGGCTTTCTTAGATGTTCCAGGGAAATACCAGGCGGAATAGAATGTCTGGTTGATCTGAGCTTCGACAGCGTATCCGCAACATCATTTTCTGCCCAAGGTATGTGATGGAATTCACATCCATCAAAATAACCACTGATTTTCTGTACATGAAACCAATATAGAGCCATGTTTGCATCCAATGTGTCCCAATTTCCTAATACCTGATGTACTACAAGGTCCGAATCTCCGTAACAGAGAATCCGACGTACTCCGATCTCTTTTGCCATTTTCAGGCCATGGACGAGTGCCTCGTATTCGGCTACATTGTTTGATGCAGCGAAATGTATTTGCAATACATATTTCAGCTGGTCCTTTTTTGGAGAGGTTAACACTATCCCCGCTCCTAACCCATTTCTCAACTTGGACCAATCAAAATGCATCGTCCAATAATTCGGATCTGGCAATGCGGGTTCATACTGCACCTCGGCCCAGTCTACAAAAAAGTCAGCCACTGCCTGAGATTTAATTGCATCCCGCCTATCAAATTGCGGTGCATAAGGTGATAACTCAATTGCCACTTTGCTATTCGGTCACTCGCATCTTTGTTGCTCAGTATCTCGATTATTGGTGCCTCACAAATCACCTTTATGGGGTGTTCTTTGAAATAATGTTTGAGCTTCTTTGCCGACATGTACACTCCGTAAGCCATTTTCTGGTAATGTGGGTAGTTCTGATTGAAGGCCGATAACACCTCACTCAGGTAATACACTGGTCTTTGCATCGACTTACCTTCCTCATTTCGTTCCACAACAATTACTGCACTTACAGCCCTGTTTGTTGCTGCCACATAGGGTAGCATAGGCTCTTTTGATAATGGGGAAGCCAAGATAGGTGTCGTAGCCAGCACCTTTTCAACTCATGGAAAGCACTATTGGCCTGGGGTGTCTAGGTAAACTTGTCAGATTTTTTCATTAATTGATACAGAGGCAATGCCTTTTCACCTAGCCGACTCACGAACCGACTTAGGGATGCAAGGCACCCTGTAAATTTTTGAACATCATTTAGGCATCTCGATAGTTCCATTCTTTCAACCGCACTGATCTTAGTCGGGTTTGCCTCTATACCTCGACTAGACATGATGAAACCGAGTAATTTTCCGGCCGGCACACCAAAGGTACATTTTTCCGGGTTAAGCTTCATTCGGAACCTTCTCAAGTTCGTGAATGTCTTTCGGATATCTTCTAGGAGCGTGTTGCTCTCTTTGTTTTTTATAACCACATCGTCGACATATACTTGCACATTTTTTTCCAATTTGGTAGTGCAGACATTTTTGCATGCATCTTTGGTATGTGGCTCCTGCATTACGCAGGCCGAATGACATCGTGTGATAGCAATAAGCCCCATACAGGGTGATAAATGCAGTCTTTATCTGATCAGCTGGGTTTAATGGTATCTGGTGGAAACCAGAGTATGTGTCTACAAATGATAACAGCTCCCAACCTGCGGTGGAATCAATGACTTGGTCTATCCTAGGTAAAGGAAAAGGATCTTTGGGACACGCCTTGTTAAGGTTCGTGTAATCGATACACATTCGCCAAACTACAACTACGTTTGGATCATCCTTTTTCTTTTCTACCAATACCGGGTTTGATAACCAATCTGGATGGAGTACTTCCATGATAAACCCGACAAAAAGGAGCCGAGCTATCTCATCCCCTATTATCTTTCTCCTGTCTTCGGCGAAGCGGCGGAGAGGTTGCTTCACCGGTCTTGCTCCTGGCCTTACATGCAACGAGTGCTCAGCCAACTCCCTCGGTACTCCTTGCAGATCCTGTGTAGACCATGCAAAGATATCCCTATTCTCATGGAGGAAGTTGGTGAGCTCGCTTTCCTATTTGTCATTCAGGCTGGCACCAATAGTGATGATGCGCTCTGGGAATTAATCACCAAGCTAGATCTTCTTTGTTTCCTTAGTCGGATGGAATGATACAGTTCCGTGTGGGTTGGCTAGTGTCGGCATGTTAAGCTATGCTGATTGAGCTAAAGCTGCCACTTCTTGAATTCTCTTTTTCTCTCCCTTGCGATTACCAAAGATTCGGCCAGGTTTGATCCGGCTGAAGCACATTCCATTAACTTCCTGTAATATCATGCTACTGTTTTCACCCCCTGAGGTCCTGGCATCTTCATTTTCAAGTAAGCAATGTGACAACTGCTCATAAACTTGGCCAATGTTGGCCATCCGAGTAAGGCATGATAACAACTTTCCAGATCCACCACTTCAAACTCCAGATTTTTAGCCCTGCAATTCTCTCTCGTGCCGAATAATACGTCTACTCAGACCTTTCCAATTGGTTCACATGACAGTCCTGACACTATCCCATGGAATGTTGTCCTAGTTGACTGCATCATATTCGAAGTTATTCCGAGTTTGTGCATTGTGTCCTTGTACATAATATTGATGCTGCTCCCATTATCTATCAATACTTTCGAGAACTTCACATTAACGCTAGGCCCAACAAATGTCGGATCCAGCACCAAAGCATACGATCCTGGGTTTGGCATGATTTTCGGGTGATCTCTCATGCTCCAGGTAATCTCCTGATCAGACCATGGCACGTATCTCGGAACCGCCGGCATAACTGCATTCACTTCCATATGTCGGCGCTATACGCTTTGTCTATCTTGTTGCTCTGTTGTGAACACACTGTATGACCGGTGATGTTCCCTGTAATCATTGCGTCCATTATTTCTGGGATTTCCTCTTCCATCTTGGTTTTGGTTTACCACTTGGTGAACTGCATCTCTCCGGTCCTGGTTCTCATACCTCGGTGGCGGTGGAGGCAACATCAGCTATTGCGCATTCCCCCGGTAAGCTATGGCTGTTGTGGGTGATGTGCCTGTTGTGGTGCTTGCATTGCTGTCGGGTGTCCCATTGCGCTCTTCATCCATGCGCACTGGCGAGTGGTGTGGTTAGCTGGCTTGGCCGGGTTAGGTGTGTGAAATTTACACGGCTGATCCATCATGGACTCAAACGTGTATTTTGGCCTCTCTTGCCATTGTTTTTTCTGCTCGGGTGTCCATTGTTTCTTCCCGTCGATACTTGACGTCCATTACTGAGGACCATTCTTCTGTCGTTGATTGCTCCCAAGACTCGGTTGATCCTACACAACCGTTGTCACCTGATTTGAACTATATCTGTAATCCGGCCTTTCATCCCTCCTTCTACCTTGGTACTCATTTCGCCGAGATGATCCGGCACCAACTCGGGCGTAATGATCCTGATGCTCACGATGCTCAGCTGACATAAGCTCTGGTTGAGTTGGATCACCTAAGGCATATGAATCTGCTACTCTGATAGTCTCCGCCAAAGTAGTGGGCATTTCTCTCTGCAGCCTCTGCCACAACACACTTCCATATCTGCATCCCTGAGCGAACTAGGCAATTGTTTGAGATTCTATAATCCCTTCACATGAATTTCTGAGGTTGCACCACCGAGTTAAAAACTCTCTATCGGTCTCATTCGGTTTCTTCTTGCACATTGCAAGCTGTTGTGGCCTGTTTGGCCTCTTATAGGTACGGGTGAAGTTACTGACAAACATTTCTTCAAAATCCAACCAGCAGTTGATACTGCATGTTGGCAAGTTATTCAGCTAGACTCTGGCTGGCCCTTCCAACATATGGGGCACATATCTCACATCCCATCTCAAATTTCCTACCGCTATTTTTACTGTCGTGGCATAATCAATCAACCAATCATGTGGCTTTGTACTCCCATTATATGTCTTCGTACCTCTAGACAATTGGAAATTTGGGACCGGTGTCTCGCCCATAATTATTGGTCCAAAACAGGCTGGACCGGGTGGACCCTGCTCTTCCAGTAACTTGGACCGATAGAGCCTGTCTAGATTCAATCTTGCGTCTGTTGAGGGCAAGTTTCTATAAATAATCCTTTCCTACACTCCATAATGATTTTTCCCATTCTGCTCTGCATTTTCCATGGCCGAATAACCATCACTGTATCTATCGTTTGCTTGGTTTTGCAGAACTTGCCTTGCTTCTCGGTCTTGCCGAAGTTCTTGTCTCAGCTGATGATCTTGCGGAAGATACCTCCTTCCTTCTGTCGGGTTATTATTCTTGGGGTTTCCCCTTCCGAGATTCCCATGCTCTCTGTTGTCGCGGCCGGGGTTTCTGTCACCGCTATTACCTCGGCTCCCAACGCCTTTGTTTTCATTACCCTTTCCAGCTATTGCCGAGTCATACGGGACTATCTGTTTGTTCCTCTTTCCCGAGGTTACAACTTTGTCCTTCCTCGCACTGTTCCCAGGCGAAGATGCCGCTGCTGTCGACAATGCGGGGGCAACCCCGGCCGAATAAACCATGCGCGAAGACCCTGGCTTAGGCGGGTTAGCTCTGAGTATTTCCTCATTTTGCTGGTTCGCAATGCATACCAGTTCGTTTACTCTTTCTTGCTGCCTCTGCCGAGCTTCACCGACCAATCCTTCCAGTTTGGAGGCTGCAGCATTTGCCGCCCTCAAATTCTTCGTCGGGGTACTATACCTCGGCAACCCCTGGTCAACCGAGTCACCCAGCTGAGATTAATGTTATCTGTTAATATCACTGAGAAGGTTCTTTTCCTTCATTCTCAGTTCCTCTACTCATGCAGAAGCAGTATCTAGTTTGTTTGCCCTTGCGTACTCACGCAAGGTCCTGTTAAAGGATTCTCGTAGTGCTGATACTTTCTTTGCTTCCTCTAACATCTTTAGCCTAGTTTATTCTAGTTCGGCTTGTGCATTTGCCGGATCAACTATTGGTGCTACAGGTGTTGTCAAGTTATCTATTGCTGCCTGTAAGATATTCTCCGGCCTTTCCAGAGGTGGCCATCTTACCCTTGATGCCTTGGGGGTTACCTCTTGCTCCTCTAGCGCTGTGATTGCTGGTGGATCTGCTGCCGTCAGCTTCGCGGCTGCCGGCTTAAGCACTGCTTGGTCCGCTGCCACCGGTTTCTTGCTTGTCCCGGCGCCTGCTCCTGCTCGTGGCGCTGGAGCCGTCATCATCACCTCAACACTACCCGCGGGGTGAGTGCTACGCTGACCACTGGCAGCGTTGAGGGGACGATCTCCCGCGAGGAAGACTCGGCGTGGATAAACATCATATGTGTCAACGCCGACGTAGATCTTGTGGGCGCCTAGGTTGATGAAGATCCTGTTGCGCGGGGGTGGCTTCTCCCTGAAGCTGCCAGCGTTGTCGCTGACGCAGTCCTAGATTTCGAATCTCTAGACTAAGCCAGAGACGATGCGCTCGCCTGTGTTGATGTAGTTTCCCGTCCGGATCTTGACTCCAGCTAGCACCGCTGCTGGCCCCATGGTGGGCGCCAACTGTCGTGGTGGTGGCACGACAGATGCCATGGGTAGGCTAAAGTCTGGGCCAATGGGTGCTAGTGGGATCTAGGGAGGGAAGATGTAGTGATTTCTACACACAACTAGCTATAACACAAATCTTTATTTCTCCTCAATCAAGCTACAAGTGCTCCTTGAGCTGTATTAGAGAGAGGAGGAAGAATGTTACAACACGAGCCCTCGAGTGTCTAAATGAATCGATCCCTTCTCCAGGAAGCTCTGCCCCTCCTTATAAAGGGATCCCTCAGTTCACTCTAGGGCTGACGTGGCATATTCTCGGAATATGATTGTCCCAAAGTGGTAACTCGGTGTACCTCTTTTCGTGTCCCCCTCTATAGACGGCAAAGACTCAGAACCCCCCACATGTGAGCCTCGGGCTTGCCCACTGTCACCTCCGTGACGCTTGTCTGCCCCTCTACGGCTCTGCTCTTTGCCTATAGCGCTTGGCTCTGTGCATATTCCATCTAGGCAGTTGCTAGGGTTTGACTTTGGGAACCATCGCCTTCTTCTGCAAGCTTCCCATTACTCGGCTTCACCTCTCGTAACTCGGCTCGACGCTCACCTTCAATTAAGTTAATCAACCTGACTCGGCCAACCTACCGCATATGTCGGCCGAGTAAGGTATCAACTGCTCGATTCACGGTAAACCACGCCTGATTCGGTCGTTCCTTAAATAACCCGGCCGAATCAACTCAAGACCCGACCTTGGGTAAGGAAAGCTTCTCCCCTCTCTCTGCTATCTTGACCCTACCTGGGGTCATCTCCCCAACACATGCCCTTATGTATAAAATTACCATTTGGTAAGAGACCATGATCTACTGTCTACGGAAAAGGATAGCTCCTCTAGTGCGCCAAAATAGTAGTATTAAGGAGAATCTTGGAGAAAGGGAGATCCGGGTTAGAAAAATTGATAGAGAACAAAATGAAAGTAGACACATAATTGTGTCTCTAGAAGGACTTCAAGTCGAACCCAATTCTTAATTAGAAGTTTTCCGCCTAAAGCACACAAGAGTGTCAAAAGGATTGTTATATGTCAATGATTCAATGAAATTCCTTTTACCCCTCAAAAAAATCTCCTTAGGTAATTTAAAAAACCACGAGCTTATATATAAAGCATATTTGTGGCACAACTTTTAGTGACATACATGGCAAACAAATATTCAATCTTATAGTAGGAAACCTAACACATCTCTCAATGAAGCAAAAAATACTACTATACTATTATTTGAAGGAATACTGTAATGATAGAAATTTGGAAACTCATGAATTTAAATATGTTTACATATCACCGCATCTGTCTCGATTTAGAAATGAGGACCGTAACCGTTCTAATATTAATTTACATGCTGGCAAAAAAAGTTCGCAAACCTAACATTAGTTCAAGTGCTTGACAACAAAATCTCTTTTCCCTTACTTGATGCTAATGAAGCACATAAATATACAACTTTTATGTGGAAAAAAATCACATAAAAAGATATTTACTTACGTCTCCAATGTAACAATGATTTTTTTCTACACAACTTATGCACCGGAAACAAAATGGTTTGTGAATATTCTTTGTGAACAGCAAAATAAAGCTAGCGATGGAGATTTGGTACACATGGATACTAGTGATCCTATTCTCTTAAAAAAATAAAAATCATGTTTTTGAGGTCCAAAAATTCCAAAGATAAATAAGGATGTAGCCCGTGATTTATACTACAAACATAATTCAAAATAATGTGTATTTTAAGCTACATAATTTTTTTGTAGATCTATAGTATAGTGATTTCGAATAAAAAAAGCACACGTATATGGTTATCAATTTTTAGAATTTTATTTCAAGATCTTTTAAAACCTATAAATGTAGTTTTTAGTTTTTTTTAACTAGGAAGCGTGCCCGTGCGTTGCAACGGGCGAGAAAATTCATAAACACAAGAAAACATTAAATCATCTTTCTTTTCTGGGCGATGGCAATTTCCTTTTTATCACTTTTTATGTCACGTGAAAATTGTAAGGGCCCACCACATATATCCAGTGGCAACTTTCAATCTTAGTCGTTGGCAGCGCTGCCGTGGGCACATCTATGTGTGATGGCTGTTCTTCCCAACAAAAAGTAGGAGTAAAACTGTTATATTGAGTGATAATTATTAGTTGAACAAAATTCCTTTCGTGTGCATCTTGCCAACCTAAATATTTCGTGAAGTTCTAAGAATCCTATTAGCGACTCAAAAATTTGCCCCAAAACCAGTTCACTCACCCGTATGGTTCTCTTGTCGGTCCTTTAATCATCCACAATCCAATGCAGAATTCAGCTCAGCCAGTAGCCAACCACCAACATAGGCTCACGTAATCAGGCAACCATGTATAGGCATGGCTCGTTAATCTAATTCGGATCAATTGATACGACAGAGAGACGATGGGAAAGAACGACGCGATGCATTGAAGCTTCTTTCAGCATTTTTCTGACCAGTCCTAGGCTACCGTCCAATGCGGAGAACACCAAAATCGAAGTTGAACAAGAAGGGAGGAGAAGAGGATTAGCTTGCTGCGCCGGCCATGAACGGTCTATGGCGTTGTGTTCATGGCGAGAAGGTAAGATGGAGAAGGAGCATGCGCGCGTGACATCATTCCGTGGCATGGTCACCATGGCGTCGTCGTCGCACCGATCTCCTGGTCCTAACGAATCCGGTAGCGGCTTATGTGTGTGAACATGCTCCTTCACATGCTGGCGAGAATTTAAGCGCCGGCCTCCATCCTTCTTGGCTGCGCCACGCCAAAGCTTCGTCCTCGAGCCGACCAGATGCTTCATCGCGGCGGCAAAGACCCACTGCGGCAACCCCTCGGTCTCCTCCGTGAACATGAACGAAACTCATATTCCGCTTGTCTTTGGCGGTAGCTGCGCCTCGTGATGGGCGCATTTCGGTTAGACCAACCCGAGCGAATGCGGAAGAGGAAGTGAATCGTTTTTTTTGCTTGCGGTGGCAATGGTGGGTAGTTTTTAAATTGCGGGGCTAACAGCGAAGACCGCTGCAACCCCTCGGTCTCCTCCGTGAACATGAACGAAACTCATATTCGCTTATCTTTGACGGTAGGCTGCGCCTGTGATGGACGCATTTCAGTTAGACCAACCCGAACAGAATGCGACGAAGAGGAAGTGAATCGTTTTTTTTTTGCTCGCGGGTGGCAATGGTGGGTAGTTTTTTTTAAATTGCAGGGGCTAAATCGTCTAAAAAAGTGTTGGACCGAAAGAAACACTTCGTCCTTTATTATTAGTATATATAGATACAGTTTTGCTAGTTCTCAGACGCCTGAAGACTTCTTAGGTCTCAGTCGTCTCTTTTACCGATCGATTTACCTCGTGATTCGTGTAAAGTGGAAATTTCACATGAGTTACAACTAGGGTTAACTGAGAATTTAATTAGTATAAATCTTATGAGTTGCAACTAGGCTGCAACTGAGAATTAGCACAAATATTATGATGACGTCAACGACTTAGACCTAAGAAGTTCTCAGACGTCTGAGATCTAGACACTCCCATATAGATATAGATAGAGACAGATATAGATATAGATATAGATAAACAGGAGCACCGGATCTCGGAGAAAATAGAACTAGATCCACAGCCAAACTCCACACAAATTTTATCTAAAAAAAAAAAAACTCCACACAAATTTCGCCCTTCATACACAAGAAAACCAAGGCGGGCACATATGTCAGCCTCCTCCACCCGTCGATTCACGATCTCTCCCATCTGCCACGTCCCCAGCCTCCCCTCCAGATGCAAATCCGTAAGCTCACCCAGAAAATATCCTCCTCCTCCGTACTCATCTCTCTCTCTCTACTTTCTCCGCCCCAAGAAGCAAGTCCAGCCGACCCCTCCCCCCAATTTCCCTTCTCTTCCCCGGCGGCATCCCCAAGCCCACCTACTCCGGCCAGATCGACGGCCCTCCCGAGCTCGCGCAGCCCCTACTACGCCTCGCCTCCCTCCCCAGTGCTCCCGTTCCGTCGCCCGCCCCGGACCCTGGCCATTTCGCACACCGAGGTATCAGCCCCCCTGTACCTCTAGTGTTAATACTTTTGGTTTCGGGGTGGCGTCGCTAGTGGCCGTGGCGTGTGTTAATGCGCGGGTCACTCATGGGGGAGGGTTCTCAGCGGCCTCGCCCCTCCCGCGCCACCCGGGCGCAAAACCCTAGCTACGAGGAGGAGGCTGCCGCGGCCGCCGGGCGGGTCAAGGATGAGATCGCCGACGATCTCAACGCCGACCTCGCGGAGGACGAGGACGAAGAGGAGGTGGAGGAGGGCGAGGACGAGGTGCTCGTCCACTCCGACGAGGGCGAAGGGGAGGCGGAGGGCGGCGGAGGGGATGAGGACTTCGTGCCGCGCACGCTGGAGGAGGCCCTCGTGCCGCGGGTGGGCACCGTGTTCGACTCCGTCGACGAGGCATTCTCGCTCTACAAGGCCTACGCCTTCCGGACGGGATTCCACGCCGTGCGCCGCACCTGCCACAACTACGAGGGGATTCGCTACCGCTCCACCTTCACCTGCACCCAAGGTGGCAAGCCCCGGGAAGGCGCTGCCCCGTCAGAAGTCCCAGGTACCCGCTACCCACTCCGCAGCAAGCGTGGGGCAGCCAGCCAGGAGAAACGGGCAAGGCGTGCCACAGCTGAGAAGACCGGATGCAAGGCGATGCTGATTATGCGTGACAAGCGGGTGAACCATAAGTGGAAGGTGGAGTTCGCTGAGTTGGAACATAACCATCCTTGCACACCTGATATGGTCAGGTTCTTGAAGGCCTATCGGGAGATGCCCGAGTCAGCCAAGAAGAAGGCCAAGATTACTGATGAGATGGATGAGATGGTGGAGAAGTCGTTGAGTGAGATTGCCGAGACCAGGAAGTTCCCGACTCGCCCCAAGCGGACTGTAAGTGGTGGAGCTGGTGTTGGCGGGTTGAGGTTTAATAGAACCGACTTTGTCATGCAGCGCTTCGGGGAGGATGACCTCAGTGCAGTGAAGAAGTTCATTGAAACGATGCAGGAAAAGAAACCAAACTTAATTCACAGCTGGGATCTTGACCAGGAAAGTCGCCTGAAGAATTTTTTCTGGACAGATACAAGGTCTCAGGCGCAGTACCGCTACTTTGGTGATGTCATTACACTTGATGTGATGTATTTACAACACGCTCATGCTAGCCTCCCTCTGGCCACACTCCTTGGGGTGAACAACCATGGCCATCTTGTGCTACTTGGCTGTGCTCTGCTCTCCAAAGACAGTAAAGAGAACTATGTTTGGTTGTTGAAGAGGTGGCTGAGCTGTATGAATGGCAAGCCACCAGAGGCGATTACAACCAGCTATTCAGATGTTGTGGCACAGGCTGTGGCTGAGGTGTTGCCAAATACAAGACACCGTTTCTGCTTTTGGCATATCTTGAAGAAGCTCCAAGAAAATGTGGGACGTACACATGAGAAAGAGGCAATTTCTTCGAAATTCAAGGAGGTTGTTTATGACACAGTCACTCTTACCGACTTTGAGAAGGAGTGGGGGTGCATGGTTGAGCATTACAAGCTTAAAGATAATGAATGGTTCTCTGCACTGTACAACTGCCGGAAGCAGTGGGCTCCTGGTTATGTCAATCATTCATTTTGGGCTGGCACATCTGCTATCAGGAAGGTCGAAAAACCAGACCCATACTTTGATGGTGTTGTGACAACTAAAACTACCTTACCAGTTTTCCTCGAGCAATATGAGACTACCGTCAAAGGGAAACTGGAAAGGGAAGCATATGATGATCTGCGCTCCTATTATTCTAGGCTCACTTTGCTGTCAGGATTACCATTTGAGGAGCAGCTGGTGGAGCTCTACACAGTACCCATGTTTCAGGCATTCCAAGATGAGATCAAGCAATTGATGCATGTGATTTGTAAAGAGGTAGACAGAAGTGGGAATTCAGTCACCTACATGGTCAGCGAGTTAATACAGGGAAAGAAGGTTGACTATACTGTTGTCTACAACAATTCCGACAAGGATGTTTGGTGCATTTGCCGCTCCTTTCCATCACGGGGCATTCTTTGCAGCCATGCTCTATCTGTTCTGAAGCAAGAAAATGTGTTGACGCTGCCATCAAAGTACATTCTCAACCGCTGGAGGAAGGACTTTAGAATACTTCCTATGCCTGCAAGCTCCAGCTTTGTGGCATTACAGAGAGACTTGAACATTTTTGATGATCTCTATGTGCGTGGTCATGAATATTTAGAAGATGTTATCGACATTGGGGCTAGAGAACCTGAGTTGAAGGAGTTTGTGTTGTCAGTCATGAAAGAAGCAAAGGACAAACTAACTAGGTCTGGCCAGACCCAGCAAGGTGATCAGCGGGTTGATGTAAATATGTCAGTAACTGGTCAGGTGTCTACTGACAGAATAGTTGATGTGAACATGACATCAAACACCACATCTGTCATTCGTGGGGACAGAAGGGTTGATGCAAGTATGACATTAAACACAAGAGCCTTGGTTCATGGGGATAACATGACATCAAACACCACATCCCTGATTCACGGGGACAGAAGAGTCGACATGGAAATGCAAACACCCCACCTCATCCGCGGAGAGGGAAGACTTGACATGAACATGGCATCCCCTCACTTGATGCAGATGGAGAGAAGAGTTGACATGAATATGGCTGCGCCTCACCTGATACAAGGGGACAGAAGAGTCGACAGGAACCTGGGTTCACCACACTTTATGCAAACTGACAGAAGAGTTGATATGAACCTGGCTTCCCCACACCTGATACACGGGGATAGGAGAGTTGATATGAACATGACGTCGCCACACCTGATACACGGCGACAGAAGAGTTGATATGAACATGGCATCCCCTCACCTGATGCAGGGTGACACGAGAGTGGATATGAACATGGTATCCAGTGCTCAGGATGACGGGATGCACACTTTCGATTTGGTGAACGTAAACCTGGAGAGTGGCTCTTTGCCAATGGCTGCAACAGATTTCATGCAAATGCATCAGCATTCTGCAGTTTACCATCCCAAACAACTCCTTAATATGAGAGATCAGGTGATGGACTCAAATAAGAGACCCAATGTGGAAACAAATACTTATTTTATGGGAGGTGGAATGCATGTGGGGTAGTTTTGTTGTCTACGGCTGTAACATTTATGTTTGGAGAGGTGACGACCTTATATTGTATGTTGATATGTACGTCCTTAGAGCAGGCAGTACAACAAATCATCTAGTTTGTACTAACTGCAGATCAGTTATTGACTGCTGGGTTGGTAGCTCTCTTGTACTATTCTTTCTGTTTGGCAGTTGTAGCTAGCTACTTGGATGGTATTGTTCTGTGCATATTGTTGATAGATAGTAATAATCCTTGCCATCTTGTTACTGGAAGCGTGATGGCTTAGCTGTGCGGCTTAGATGATCTATGGTCTGGCTTGAGCTGGATTCCATTGTATGCAGTATGCCTTGTGCAATCTCACATGTTTATGGGCATATATCATTTTCTTGTGCTGACAGCTTATCCAGACATAAAATGCATGAATAAAGTTCTAGTTGCAACTTGGTATCTACTCGCAGGTGATCTTTACATTTTACGGAAAATACATAATTAGAATATCCGTATGATCTGAGCCTGTGGTATTTGTTTTGTTTCATCCAAACTGTTTTCATGTGGCTCCTTGATGATTTGGTAGTTCAGTGGGCATTGCGTATTTGTAGAGTATATGTATGTATATTGGTTTATGGGAGCTTCTATAATCCTTTGGAAACTTTGTATGCTCAAACTTGCTGTCTCTTCTCTGTTCTTGCATCATTGCAATTTGAAACATGATGTAGGTGGATCGTCCTGATCCCCGTCAATCCATGAAATAGTCTGTACATATCTGACCGATCATCAGATCGGAACTTCAGAGTCGCTTTTAAGGGTTGAAGAGTTTCAGCTCAAGCCAGAACATAGATCATGATACTGCATACAATGGGTCAGCAAATATCATGTGGGTCTGAAGAGTTTCAAACTAAATGGTTTGTACAGCAACTGCACAGTTTCAGGTGACTCTGGAGGCACAGGAGCTCTGTGTTTAGAGTTGGCTTGACGAAACTAAACTTTACATTCAACAGACAAAGGTGTGCTTGTGTTGATTGAATTATCTCTAAACTTGTAAAAGAATACATTGTAAAAATGTGTGTGTGTGTGTATATATATATATATACATATATAAATAAATAAGGAAAATGATACTGTTCCCCCGGGGGATCGCGCGATTCCTATCCCCCGGGTGGACGTGTCGCTCGGTCCACCAAGACCACATGCGAGTCCCGTGTGTCCCGGATCCACCACTACCGTCTTATCCTTACATGCGACGGGATTTTCCTTCTACTCGTTCTCCCAATCCATATCCATGGCGCCGCCCCTGCTCCTTTCGCGATGCGCCACCGTTCATACCGGTGCACCGCCCCCCTCCGGTGCACCTCCTTGCTCCCACGCCGCGTCCATCAAGCTGCCCCGCGCCGTGGAAGTGCTGCTATGGGAAGACGACGGTGATGCTTCTCGTCGGCTGCCGGAGATGCTACTCGTCGTCAGCCTACGGTGCTTCCAGCCGCGGGCGTATTTTCTTCCCAACCCAGGGTGCTACAGCTACTAAGGGGTAGCCGGCGATGCTACCCACAGCGGGAGAAATTGCTACCCGCGGTGCTGCTACCCGCGGTGCCCGTCGTTGCTACATCCGGCGTTCGCCGATGCTACCAGCGTTGCTACCTCCAGCGCCCGCCGATGCTACCTCCGGCTCCCGCCGTTGCTACATCCGACGCACGTCGATGCTACCTGCGTTGCTACATCCGACGTTCGCTGATGCTACCTCCGGCCCCCGCCGTTGCTACATCCGATGCTACCTGCGTTGCTAACTCCGACGCCCACCGATGCTACCTTCGGCCCCGGTCGTTGCTACCTCCGGCCCCCGCCGTTGCTACATCCGATGCTACCTGCGTTGCTAACTCCGACGCCCACCGATGCTACCTTCGGCCCCGGTCGTTGCTACCTTCGGCGCCCTCCATTGCTACAACCAGCGCTCGTCAATGCTACCTGCGTTGCTACCTTCGGCGCCCGCCGATGCTACCTCCTGGCCTCATCGTTGCTACCTCAGGAGCCCGCCGATGCTACCTCCGTCCCCCATCGTTGCTACCTCCGACGCCCACTGATGCTACCATAGGCGCCCGAGGATGCTAGTTGCGTCCCCACCGGCGCTACTACAACCGGCCATTGGCTCTGCCACAAGGGGCTACTGGCGGTGCTATAACCAGCCACCGGCGGTGCTACAGGCGGCCACCAGAGCTGCTACAAGAGGCTAGCATCGTTGCTACAGCCAGCCACCGGAGTTCGTACAACTGTCCACCGACGATGCTAAAACCGACCACCGGCGCTGCTACAACTGTCTACCGCAGTTTTCAGCGAGGCTGCTGCCTCGTGTGTTCCTACAGGGAGGGTGCTACAACCGTCTACCGTCGTTTACCGGCGATGGCGACGTTGCTGCCATGGGAGGCGGCGGTCCTTCCTACAGGGAGGGTGGGAGTGCTGCGTGCGCAGCCTTATCGGGAAAATCTTGCCGGAGGATTTAAATGGAGTGGCGTCGTGCCTCCCGCAGAGACTGCGATGGGGAAGGAGGAGGGAGGATGCTGATGCGAGATGTCAGGGATGCTGTTCGTGGTGGGCTGGGTCAACACGGGATTTGATACCGGGGCAGGACACGTGTCGCTCTCTCCACCCGGGGGATCGCAGACTTTTATCCCCGGGGGACGCGTAGTGCTCCCCAATAAATAAGGTATACGTACCTAAGTTGCATATATAAATACGTATCCTGGATACACCTTAGGTATGCAACATCTTAGGTATATGATACCTAGATATTCTAACTTAGGTATATGATACCTAGGTATGTATAACTAGAGTACGTATACCTTCAGGTATGTATGGTTCAAAGCAAAACATACGTGTATTATGTACGGTGTCTGGGCACCAAGATGCACCAGTCATTTTACACATATATATATATATATATATATATATATATATATATATATATATATATATATATATATTTGTCATGCTAACAAGTACAACTCACTCTAAGCATACAATTTAATGGCTTGCTTCGCTCATGTAGATTTTGAGATTATTTTATTCCATCTCACCAGCATTTCTGGAACAATTATTCTTTCTTGCCTGCTTGTCTACACAGAGGAGGATTTTAGTTTTACCCCCTCAGTCTGCTTTTACCTCCTACTAACAACCATTTCTCGAACATGTCATGAGCATGCAGCTTCGACCGCAAGGCTTTTCGTGACTCCTCTACATGGATCTCCAAAGTATTTTGCTGACACTGGCACGCTGCAACTGCTCACCCCAACACATGCCTGCGGAGTTTCCCACAACATTGTCAATATCTTGCAAGAAAAACACAACAAAAAGACATGGTAAGTGGAACAGATTGGAGTTACCTCCTGAGCAACTGCTAGAGCCTGGGAGCTGCTGCATTCACCATGGTTGTAATTCCCACAGGTGCCACTTGGTGTCCCAAAGCTTGCAAACTTGATACTGTTGATGACCTGGCCTGCTTTGGGGCACTCCAGACGAAGTGCTGGCCCGGACCTCTGCAGCTTCTGCTGGGGAGAGATCCAGCTATCGATTTGGTCAGGATGATCCTCGGACACGTGTGCACATACACTTGCTGTCTGCTTAGTCGTGAAGGATATCTTGCTTGGGTCACCGCCAAACTGCTCGAAAAGGATTATATCGTTGCTGCCTGGTTGGAGAAACGAACGGGGTACATGATACCTGTTTAACAAGGTATGAAATTGAATTAGTCATTCAATTCTAACAACTCATACGTTTCTTGCACTAGGAGGAAATCCTATTAGATTTTGAGTGTTTTGATGGTCACAAATTCAATGCTAAAATTGTTTGACCTTCATTTTAAGTAACGGTAACTGTTGTGAACACCTAAATGCTACATTTATTCGAAAGAGTGCTTAAACCTTTTCAAGATAAGTCTACGGCAATACTTTTTTTTTTGACGAGTCTATGGCAATAGAACATTAGAATCGGCTCTGCCTGACGGTAACAAAATAAGGTATGGATTTTATTGGAGAGGATTCTTACAAAGTTTGTGATGGCTGCCCACATTTCTTCAGGCATTTGCTTGAAGTGTAAGCTCCTCTGTAGTTGCATGTATTGACACAGCCGCTTTGTGGCGCAAGATTTGTTGGCCAATAGCGACCAATGCTCTGCCCGTTCACCCATGCCTCACCTTTCCCCATTCCCGTGAAGTCTATGGCAACAGGATCATCGCCTGCAGGAGCTGTAAATTTGGTCTGCATTTTGATCATTGGAGTTAGTGCATTGATTTCCAGGGTAAAATTCAAGTAAACGGACGGGCCACATAAATAAAATGTTAATCTCTAGACTACTGAGATTATAATCATACTACATGTACTCAAATGACAAAAGCTAGCACAGTTCCTGGGTCAGGATCATACTGACCTTGTACCAGATCAATGGTTGATTAGTTGGGTAAGCGCTGTCGGATACCCATTCTGGAGAGGCCTCTGAAGGATTAGACAGGTGCAAGTCTTCCCCTTTGAGTCCAATCTGGAGTCACAAATATTTTTTTAAGGAAAAACCAACAATATTGTTACTATGCTATGGTTGACCCACACTAGTTGAGGGATTTGAAAACAATATTTTTCAGTAGTTGCTTAACTAAAAAATAGTAGATTACTGTGTACACACCTGGTATGTCCAATCCGTAGAAGATAGATCCAGTGCACCATTTGGTCCACTGAGCTTTACTGGACCGGTAATTCCAGCACCAACCAGGTCAAAAAATGCGCCATAGTTCTGAAGTAACAGGGGAGTTGAGGAAGAAGAATGTTAGTAACTTGGTATTAGATGTGGTTTTACTTTTTTAATAACCATATCAAATTTTAAAAGTAAGACTGGACAGCAAAATGGATTAGAGTGGAGACCGACTTACCGTCAGGCCAACTGTTGTGCTCAGAAGATCTATTTTGTTTTTCCCAGGTACAAGTGTAATTGGTGTTGTCAATGAGATCAGGGAGCTGCTAGCAGTACCCTTGCCGCTGCCTGGTAAGATTTGAACACTCGCACTTCAGTACACAAATACACCTTACGCATGAAACATGGATATTGATAATTAACATGACTATCCAAATGCCATACAAATGAGTCTGCATTGTTATCGTATGCATTACCTGCCAATTTGCCATTGATGTAGACCTGAACAACATGCCCAAGTGAGTTCACAAGCAGATTGGACTGACTGCCGTTCAGATAGGGTTCACCACCGTTAACGATGACGCTGCACAAAGTAGAAATACGTGAGTAAATTTGTCACTGCCAATTTGCTGGTTACCATGTGCACAATTACAGCTAAATGTGCAATCGTGTACCTTGTTGAATACCACAGGAAATCGCTGGCATCTGCCGTGGTATTTATCTGCTCCATCAGTCCAGGTTTTGTCAAGGAATTCTCCTTTGTGATGCCGACAGGTTCTATGGCATAGCTCCAGCCAGACGAAGCGAGTTCCGCTTCAGTGGACGAAGCATCAGATGTTTGAATGCTGGTAGCCAGGTTTATCATTTGTGTAGATGTCACCTGTGAATTGATCTGTGCAGAGCGATGACGTGTTCCAGGATCAGATCCATGGTCAATGTTCGTTGCCCCTTTGTCATAAACAAGTAACACACATACCTGAGCGGTGTTCAACACCACATTCTTGCAGTCAGGAAGGATGCTGACAGACCAAGCGGGGAGTTTATATGCCTTTCCATTGAAGGTGACAGTTTTGTCAGATTGAACGTCTATATTGGCGAGGAACGCAGCGCACACCGAACCAGTCTTGTATACGGTCGCCTGAAGACAGAAGAATGGAGATGCCATCATTAAGCATAACCCAACAGATCACAAAGGTGCATATTACTACCGATCAAGATTTGCTTCTGGAAAGTCGATTGATTTATCTTTCTTCTTTTCTATAGATAAAAGTTGCTTTTGGAAAAGCGGATCACATACCTCAGCATTTTGACCCAAAGACATGTATGATGGATCAGTTGCTATGAGTGCAGGTTCACACATCTTTATTGCCTTGTGCACATCCCTCAAGTGTCCCCACTTTGGCTGCCTCACTAGACCTGAACCACACATTGAGAAAAGTGCAAAACATTAGTTGGAAATATTTTCAGAACATGAACCCCTACTGATGTAAATATGTCAACACTAATGATGTTCAAGTTTGGCCATCTTCTCTATTGTTTTTCAGTGGGAAATCCCGTGCCTGCGATCCATAATGCCATGGAGATCTTCAAGTGAAATACTGGAGTAGTAGTGTGAGAGTTGGTGCGTGTGGGTGGTACATGCTCAGTTTCAGTTGCCAAGGCAAATAATCAGTCTAGAGCAGGCATTCATGAGACACCCCCACTATTTTCCACATATCGACAATTGGACATCCAACCCCCAATGATGTCCAAGAGATGGTGCCTCCTGAGCTGAACTGAAGCTTATTCACTAGCCAAGGACGCTATCATCAGTGAGACATGTGCAGCTCAGAACAAGACAGGTGCTCACCGTACTCGTCGATGGGGGCGTCGTAGTCGTAGCTCGTGGCAATGAAGGGCCCTCCCGAGCTCCGGCCGAAGTTGGTCCCTCCATGATACTGCCGACAAATCCAAGACCCAGAGTTAGGCTGGCAGGCAAGCAAGAGACAGGAAGAGCAGAGTTTTAGGCTTCTTGCGCGGCATCATTACCATGTAGTAGTTCTGCAATGTGCCTCCGCGCTGGTAGAAGCGCGCGACGGCGAAGGCGAGGTCCTCGGTGGGGCGGTACGGCACGGCGCCGCCGAAGGAGAGGAACCATCCGCTCCAGTTCTCGGTCCACAGCTTGGGCTTGCTGTTGGAGTTGGGCGTGAACTGGTCGCAGTAGAACCCGTTGCACGTGTTGATCTGCATTGTTGCCGCCGTTGACGGGTGATGATCACAGAACTGTGGATGGATGGTCTCCGAAGGAAGATATATATAAGAAGTGCAGGCAGAAGGGTTACTTACGATTGGGTCGGGCGCGTTGTTCTGCTGGCACATGACCCAGGGCACGCCGGTGTCGAGCGCGACGGCCATCCCGGCCGCCCAGCGGATGTACGGCTTGGCCGCCGGGCCGTAGTTGATGTCGACGTTGCCGTACTCGTTCTCGATCTGCGACAGGATGATTGGCCCGCCCTGCGACGCGTACAGCCCCGCCCCCTTCACCGTGGCAACCACCTTCTCCGTGAACCGCTGCATCTCCGTCTGCACGGCACCCAGGCAAAGGAGCAACCCCACTGAATCATTCGCTCACTCATTGGTCGATCAAGCTGCATTGCGCACTCTGCTACTACTAGCTCTTTATTTATGTGGCTTACCTTGAAAGGCTCGTTGTCGGTGCGGAACTTGATCCCCGGGATGAAGTGCAGCCATAGCGGGAAGCCTCTGCAGTCGCACAATCAATCACAACGGAGCATCCATCAGTTCCTCCTACTGACGAAACTGATGATACGCAGACCGGAAGGAATGCAGGGTGAGAGGGCTTACCCGTAGTTCCACTCGGCGCAGACGTAGGGGCCGATCCTGAGGTGCACGTAGAGGCCGGCGTCCGCGGCGGCCTTGATGAACCTCACCAGGTCATTCCTGCCCTCGAAATCGTACTGTTGCAGTTTGTAGTACTCGTCAGAATTATTGGTCACTACTTAATTTGTTTTGAACAGTGATAGACATCGACACAATGTAATAGTTGGAAGTGTTTTTTTTACTAGATAAATGTTATTAGTTCGAAGTTTCTGATAGCTAGCACTAGTTGAGAAGTGAAGAGGTTGGGAGTGAGTGAGTGAGAAGAATAAAGCATAGGGTGCAGGGGAAGCAAGCACCGGCCTTTGACACATGAAGACCAGCTGGACAAGATGATGAGAGAAAGAAAAGAAAAAGAAAGTATAATAACGCTATCTAGAGAATAGTAGTAGTATGAGCAGGTTGATGGCCGGTATGAAGTGGAGAACGTGCCTGTCCCCGGACGGGCTCGTGGACGTCCCAGAAGACGTACGTCTCGACGATGTCCAGGCCGCCGTCCTTGGCCTTCTGCATCAGCCCCGGCCACATCTGCGATCAACCAACCATGGCCACGTCAGTGTCAGCTCAGCTCGGCCGGCACCAAGTCTGAGGAACGGACAGAGGAGGAAGAGGCCGCGCTCGAAAGAAAGCATAGCGCGAAGAAAGAGAGAGCACGTACGTCGGGAGTGCTCCGCGGGTAGTGGATGGAGCCGGAGACGAGCACGCGGCGCACGCCGTCGATGACGATCGCCCGGTGGTCGTACGTCACGTTGGCCGCCGCCGACGACCCCGCGAGGCAGAGCACCACCGCGACGAGGAGCAGGGCCGCTGCGCTCAGCAGCGCGCCGACGGCCGCCATTGCCTGCCGCCCAGCAGGGAAGACGGACGAGAAGAAGAAGCAGGGACAGCTAGTACCACAACAAGCGCGCCTTGTTTCTGGGAGTATGGCGTTCTGGTGAAGCTAGCGCGGCCACCGCACTAGCTAGGGGTAGTGGAGTGAGGACGACGAGGAGTTGCTCGGTGGGGGGCGGTGAGGAAAAGAAAAGGAAAGAAAAACCGGAGCTAGCCAAGCTCGCTCGGTGCCTCCTGGCCCTGGGTGTGTGTGGCTTGGCAAGGCTTCCCGGGCGAAATGGGAGTGAGCGGAGCAGAGCGCGCACGCTAGTTTAATACCCCCCCGCACGCGCAGACGGGAAGAAAGCAACACCTCGCTATCTATCTCACTTTGGTTTCTTGCGGGCGCGGTGGTCGTGGTAGTGGTGCCGACGTGCCGTGCCCCGTCCTCCTCCTGCCACGGCGATTGATTAAAAAGGTTTTGCGCGCGGCAATGGGGGTGGGTGTGGCGGTGGATCTTTCTCCCTGGCCTTCTCTTCTCCCCTGCCTGCCCCGCCGTGCCGTCTGCTGCTACTTGCAAGCAACGGCAGCAATGGCGACCCGCATCTGTGCCGTGCGTGCGGGTGTCGATCGCGATCGGATTGGATCGACGGGAG
Organism: Avena longiglumis; assembly: GCA_030063025.1. Lineage (NCBI taxonomy): Eukaryota > Viridiplantae > Streptophyta > Magnoliopsida > Poales > Poaceae > Avena > Avena longiglumis. The sequence continues at coordinate 498,146,272 of CP125975.1, read as the reverse complement.
AAAGAGGAAGAATTTACTCCCGCTGCTTCTGCTTTGCTAGTAGCAGTAGTTAATGGTGGTGGCGTGATGGTTCGGTGGTACACACGGCATGGATGAATGGGGTGGGTCGTGGGAGAGTAATGTCACACACACACACATCTTCCTCCCTTTGCTCCGTTTCCTTTCCTTTTTTCTTTCTTTCTGAAAAATAATTGCATCTTTCTTCAGCAAAGTTTAATAGTATCTCCCCTCACTCAATGGCCGTACATCACCATCCATGTGCTCTTGGCGTTGCCCTCGCGGAAACTAGTAAAGTAAAAAAAGATAGATAATGAGCCGGCTTGGTTCTACTCCCTCCGTTCAGAAATATAAGACGTTTTAGCTTTGTAAAATGAATGTATCCATACCTCTCTTAGTGTATAGGTTCATTCCAAACATCTATGAACGTATATACTAAAAGATGTCTAGATACATTTAATTCACAAAGCTAAAATGTCTTAACAGAGGAAGTAGTATGTACTTCGGTGCCAGCATGCCACACCGACAGACAGGGGTCGTGTGCCGTGACCGGCCGGCGTTGTCGCTTCTCTGTCTAGCATCAGTAGGCTAGTACCACGCCTGCTGCCCGGGTCAACAACGGCGTTGTCACTTCTCGCCTCCGCGTAGCTAGTGATACGTATGATAGGCCGCACTACCGGCGTCGTAAACTACGTACATATGGCAAAGAGTACTGGATCGATCTTCTTATCTTGTTGGCTTAGCTTGTTGGGCGAGGGAAAATGGAAATAGCAAGGGTGGAAAGTGGTAGGGCTTAATTTGGGACGGCGGTGGAAGATGCTGCTGACGCGGCGACGTACGACGGAACATATATAGGTGAAACAGGAGCGGGTTGTCGATCGTTGCCGCGTTCGTGTGTCGTCAGGTCAGAGAGAAAGAGGAGTCGGTGAAATTGCTGGAAGAACATGCAAACTTGCACTTTGCACAGGCGACTAACTTTGTGATTTCAAGTTTAAGATTTTATCGCCGATGAAGGAAGAAAAAGGCTGGCACGGTGGATTTGGACCACCACTGTGTTCAAGCTTGTACCAAGAACTTCAGCTCTAAATGGGGCTACCTAACATCGTGTGACGAAGATCCTACGTGGACTACGAATTCCTTGTTGTCGCTCGCGGTCGTAGGTGAATAATAACCCATGTAGAGTAAGTTTATTTTACCAAGTTGTCATAGTACAAGGTTTTGCACCAGCCTTATGACACAAGAATCCTGTGAGGCAACTGCTACTCCGAAAACCTCAAAGAATTTGGCAAAGCTCGACGACACCCGTTATATTTATCCGATCCAAACCCAGTGATATAAGAACATCTCTAGTAGATACCGGATCCCGCGCTGCCGCAAAACAAGGATGCGGTATGAAAAACCATGGTGCGAAATAGATACTGCATACTGTACCGTAAAACCGAATATTCGTTTTTACGAGTTATATACGCAGATTAGTTGAAATAGAACAAAATTCGACATAGATAGTAGTAATTAGGTCACACAATTCAACGATGAACTGTTTAATCATAGATATTAGTAATAACAAATAATTAAATATAAAAACCTAGTCGGGATGATGTCGCTTCCGCTGTCCGCCTCCGCCCCACCGTCTTCCGCGTCGCGCCACCATACCCCGCGTCCTCCGCGTCGTTTCTGCTGTCATGAATCTGAACGATTCCGGTGACATTCACATGTCTCTGGAATTCTTCTCGGCGCTCCTCCGCGATGACGGAGTCGACTGTGTGGCCATGAACTGCCCAGAAGCGCACCCTCCCTTTGGCGTTGCGGAGATCGGGATGGACCTCCCGCCCGTGAACAATGCGAAGGCCAAGCTCCGCCCTTCGTCCCTTCTCAAAACGCTTGCGCCAGTACGAGCTCGCCGGCGTGTAATGCCCTCTTCCACTCTGGGCAGTTCGCGGAGGCGCTCCTCGATCCGGCAAGCCAACCTGTAGCCGCGCGGAATCGGCCTCACCAGCACCACGACATAGCTCAATTCCCAGCGAGCCGGAAGCGTTGCGCGAGACGGCGCGAGGATGTTGTAATGTGCGAACCTCGCGACCTCGTACTCCTTTAGACTGGGTCTCGCCATGGCATCGGGTGAGAGGGAGAGAGAGTGGTAGGGAGGAAGCAGATACTGGCAGGATAAATAGCCGGCGACGGGAGCCTGACCCTTCCTCCTCCTTCCGCACCCGTACAGCGGCGCCGCGCCGTGCCGGGCAGCCTCTCCTCCCCTCTCCTCCGAGCCCTCCCTTCCGTGGTCTCTCCTTCCCGCCGCCGCCGCTCGGATCGTCACCAGGCAAAGACCTAGGGGCGTGGCGGCGGTGGCGTACCTGATCGCGATCTGGCGGGAAGGCGGCGGCGGCCGTCCCGGCTGGTTTGGCGGTGGTGTTGCGGCGAGCATGTAAGATCCCAAAAATATTTCCAATGCTTATCAAACTCTAATCACTAAAATTAGGGTTAACAAAAAACTTGGATTAAATACAAACCAAATGAATGCATGTGTGTATGTGATGATTGAATGAATGCATGAATGGACTTATGTGATTAACCTAAATAGCAAGGAATGGTTTAAAGATGAAAATAACATCATCTAAAACATTTTCAAGCAGAAACAAATCAAGATAAAATAAAAAACAAATCAAATAAAGCAAATGGTCATTTTTGACAATCTTGCTCTCTAGGTCACTTTGAGTGTTTCTAGTCCAAGATTTCAAACATAAACTTTTCCAATCCTTTTCACCCCTTGCAATACCAAGTAAAAGTGAATCAAAGCCCACCTTTCAAACTTGCAGAAAGATTTGGCAACCTCATTCAAATCACAACTCAAAATTGAATCTTTAACATATGTGAAGATCACACCTTTTCAAAACCCAACCAAACCAGTTCCCCTTAACCAATCCAACTAACCAGAGACTCCCTAGTATGTGCCTAGCAAACACACCAAGTTTGAATCCAAAATTCAAATTTAAATTTCTTGCGGCCATTTCATCAAACACTTTGTTTGCAGCAAACAAACAAACAACAAACACTATTAGTAGCAACAATTTTGGCCAACCTTGTCCCCTCTCTAGCTCACTCTACACTCTCAGTAGATGATCAAACTAATATAACTAGCTTTAGCCTCACCGTGAGCAAGCATAGCCATTAATGATGAGCATGCCAAGAGCAACATTGTCACCCCCATGTCGCCAACGAGCTAGAGGAAGCTCTAGCTTCGCCAACCTTGTCTAGGACACGCAGCACCGTCCACCGCCACCCCCTGTCCAAGCCCCGAGCGCCGCCAGCCACCAGACCACCCGCCAAGTTCGCGCCCAGTTGCTCTGCGTGCGAGCCAAAAGCGCGCCAGTGCACCATCAGCGACAGGAGCCCACAGACCACGCGCCGCCCTCGCCGCTTGCGTACGTGATCGCCAGCACCCCAGACCCCGCCAGATAACCCCGTTCGCCGCCGCGCGGACCACGAACGTTGTGCGCCATTAAACTTGCCGTCGGACCCGCCCAGAGCGCCGCGACATTCCGACCGTTCAGCATCGCCCCACGCCGCGTGACCATGCTGTTGAGCTTCGCCAGGGAGCATAGCACCGCCCCTATCGTCGCCCATGCCATTAGCACGTTGTGCCGACGACACCAACAAGCTCCACCCGCGCCATTCGGTCCCCTCGTCGCACTATAAATAGAGGCCTTCCCAGCTCAAACCCTTCACACCATATTACTCCCCACCTCTCACTGATACCCCCCACTCACTCCCGTATCAAGGCGAGCACCAGGTGGCCGGAATTGCACCGGAGTTCGCTGCAGAGGGAAGGCGGCTGTCGATTAAGTCGCCCAGAGAAAGCTTTGGTACGGGAGGATCGCGATTGTCGACTTCGTCGTTCGCCCCATCGCCGACCATCGCGGAGCCCAGTGAGCCCGTCAACCCCACCGCAGCGCTAGGGTTACGCCGCGGTGTTGTCCGACGTGGACGATGAACCGTAGCCTTTGGATTAGAGTTAGATCGCACGGTCCTAATCGCCCCGTACTGCTTCGCCACTCGCTGTCTCACTGACGGGTGGGGTCGCTCACTTAATCAGCCCGCGTGCTCTGTGGTAGTGGGCCGGCCCAGTTAAACATCTCGCGTGATCCAACGATTCAAACTTAGGTTTATTCATTTAATTTCAAACTCAGTTCTGTACCTAGATTTAAAAATCAACCCAGCTCGATTCCCTGAACCAAAATACATGAAACTAATTTTGTTAGAAAGGTACTGGAGTGCTTAATCCAAGCCCGTTGTATTCAAACCATTTAAATTTATAGATCACCCATGGTAAAAATAACAAGGCAGAATATTTTCTAAATTCAAACATTTTTCAAAATTCAACCATAAAAGATTTTGAGTTGATTCCAACTCTCAAAAATCACATTTAACCATACCTTTCAGAATATATAAAAATATATAGGATTACTTGCAGAAATAATGATCAAGTAATAACAGAATGCCTCACAGGCCATTCTAGTCATTTTAATTAATTAAAATAAAAAGGTTAAACCTTATTAAATTGTGACACCACTTTAAATCACATTCTCATGTACTGCAATATGTGGTGATGACATGTGTCAACATGATCCCATGTTTGAGTTGGAGAATATTAAATCTTAAGTAGTTTTTCAATAAGTAGAAATTACTTTTCTAAAATAAATTAAATAAGACAAGTGCTTTAATCTTTGTTATAATAGTGATGATGCTAGATCATCTAGTGTGAACCTTTGTGTGATATATAGAAATAGTAAGTATTATGTGGTGATTGTGTACCTCGTATTTATTTATAGACGCTAGTACCAACCAAGGATACGAGGAGGAAGAAGGATACTATGAGGAAGAAGCCGAGGAGAACTTTAACCACTGCTCTGCACAAAGCAAGCTACTATCTGAGCAATCTAACACTTGCAACTATGAAATTTAGATAACCTAGCCAATGCATTAAGCATGCTTGGTTAGATACATTTGATGATACCCAAATCCTAGTTTTACTTGCAAGCATATTTTCTTTATCAAAGCTTTTATTTGAGTTTACGTGGTGACTTGTAGATATTAGAAAGATACTTGAAGATAGCATAAAGAGCATAAAACTTGGCTTAAGTTAGATAAATCTTGATGTCATCCTGAGGCATGAGATTTAACTTAGATAAGATACACTTGTTTACCATCCCTCATTAGTGCTTACCCCCACTTGTAGATGCTAGTGCTAAGCATAAAACTTGATCAACTTTAGATGAGAATACTTAGTGAAAATAGTTATGAAAACCTTAGAATGATGAGTCATTCTACTGAAATGTTTTGACATGTGTTCTCGAACACCAGATGATTTTGATAATGAAAATGTTAAGGCATGAGCCTTAGCCCTTTATAAAACTGATGGTTGTCTGGATGCGATAGCATTCCAATTTTACCGTACAACCACAAATCCCAAAATTTAGATAGGGCTTGACTGGAAATTTATATACCTTAGTATGGGTTCCCTTGCGGCCAAGGTCTGAGATGAGGCTACCTTATGAAGATTGTCCACCTGTGCAGTATCCAAGATGACAGTTGGTCATGGTTGGGAGGTCAAACTCACAGGAGAGGTGCCTATACTAGGGCGTGTAACTGAAAGGTTAGGATTGATTATCCGCACACTGAGTATGGTGAATTCAGGATTGTTCCTGACGGATGTATCGAATGTTGTGGTGAAAGTGTACAATCTCTGCAGAGTGCCAAATTATTCGAATAGTCGCGTCCGCGGTTATGGACAGTTGGAGTGGCTATACTGTTTCGTCATCAGATGTTTTCAAAATGACTTATAAAATGATTTATGACTTTGACTTGACCACAACAGAGTTGTGACATGAAATTCAAGTTCCCACTTAGGTGTTATAAAACTTTAAATTAGTTTTATTTGCTTTTGAACTTTGTAGAGGTAAATCTGGCTTTTTACAAAACAACCCTAGAGCCTATTATATCCTACTCAAACCCATTTCACTTGTTAGTATTAGTTTGCAAGTATTTAAAGAGTACTCATGACTTTGTCTCTGGCTATTCGTGTATCCAGACTGAAGAGGATTATCAGGAAGATGGACATCAGGAAGGTTTCGACAACTAGGACCATATCCCATCGTCAGCATTGCCTATGACCATGAAGATGGAGCTTCGCTCACGCTATCGTTATTATTACATTATTCCGCTGCTTGAATTGTATTAAGAAGTGGATCATGAGATCCTTATTTGTGTAAGACCTTATGTATGGTTTGTAATGGATGATATACTGTGATATCCAATCTATTATGTCTCGCAAAAATGGTAATCCTGAGATTGCGATGTATGGCATAACAGATATTTGTGATTAAAAATCCGGGTGTTGACGGAGCGGCGGCCGGTGATCCTCGGCCCAGATGGCGGCAGGCGGCGGCGAGGATTTAGGCCTAGCCGCGGTCTGTCCCGTACGTCGGCTTCGACGCCGGTGCCCAGGCGACCCGGGCCTTGTCCGTGCCACTAGGGCGCTTGGGGCATCTGCCTCTGGCATGGTGGTGGCCTCCTTCTCCGTCGGAATGGTCGGCCGGCGGGTGGCGTAGGGGCTGTTGGCTCGGTTTCAATAAAGGAGGTGGTCCTGGATCCTTCTCAAACCAAAACGATGATCTGCCGAATGTTGATCTTCATTGATCTGGTTTCTGTGTCGTGTTCCGGAAGGCTCTGCCGGTGAACTTCATAAGTGCTATCATGCCATGAGTTTCCTGAAAGGATTGAATTCGGTCGTACGCACCCATGTTTTACCCTGACCGTTTGGTTTCAGAGGGTATGCTTCGAAGCTTTGTTGGCTATTATTATCATGGGGCATGTTCTCGTTTCATGGTGCTAACGGAGAAAGTCATGGAGACCGAGATCTGAGGACAAACAATGGTGGTTCGAGTCTGGGTGGTGATGAGGAATTGACTAGGTGACTTGTGAATTGGAGCAGTGGCATGCAAGTGCGGGCGACTACACATGAGAGGTTTATGGTCCTACATCTCAGGGTGAAAACCCAGGGTCTGACCTTAATTGGTTGTGCCTGGCAATGGCCTTGCTGAAGGTATTGTTTTGAGAGCACAGACTTTTTTCAGGGTGAAAACCTAGATCTTTGATCGGACGATGACGGTGTTTGTGCACTGTTCTCTTCTTGGAGGCGTCGTTTTTGGAGGAGCTGAACTTCTGGTGCTGTCTTGGTGGTGGTAGTGTTGTTGTTTCAATGAATGAGTCATTGTAGCGGGTCTTTTCTTTTTATAATTCTTTTTTTCTTTTTTCTTGGTCGTGTGCATCCGTGTGGCCGTTAGGGCAATGCGTTGTTGCAGAGGCTGGATGTAATTGGTATTATCTGGTATTAATATATGCTCCTTTCTAAAACAAAAAACAAAAAATAGTCGGCGAAGGTAGATTCGCGGCGGAGGCGGCTGAGCGGGAAGAAGGGGAGGGGAATTTTCCTCCCGCTAACGGAAGACGTGTTTTGCGGTGAACCGCAAACCTACCCTCCAAACGGTATATATTTGGCACGGACGTGCCGATTGGCGGGAACCATAATTTTTTTTGGATGCGGTATGGTTTAGGGTTTCTAAAATGGACATATTTTTGGTCTCGTACCGCAAACTGACGATTATTTTACGGTATGAGGCAATATGCGGTATCTGCTAGAGATGGTCTAAGAGCATCTCCACTCGCCTATCCAGGACACCGATCCGGACGCCGAAATTCGGTCCGAAAATCGATCGGTCATCGAGGGACCTGTTTTCGTCCGGATTCGGCGTGTTTTGTCAGCCTACCGAGCCGAACCAGTTCGGGTACTCCTTGGGGACGTCGGACGCCGTAAAAAAGGGCGTGGGCCAGCTCTGTCGGTGAGACATTTCCATTCCCACCCACTCCACTCGCCTAGACGCTGCGAGCTCCGGTACCATCTCGCCATGACTTGTTGTGGAGCTCCTGCCGAGGCATGCCCACGCCTCTAGCTACGCTCGCCGTAGTTGCCGTCCACCACCACGCCTTCCCCGCCGCCGATCTCGCCGACCTAGCCTCGCCGTAGCTCTGCTTCGCTACGTGCTCCCATCACCATGCCCGCCAAGTGTTCGGCGTTTGGCCGGATTTGGCCATAGACTCCGACGACGAGGAGATGCTCGCCGTTGACTCCGACGAGGACGAGATATTCGTCATGGACTCCGACGACGAGGAGATGCTCGCCGTACTCCTAGAGGAGGAGAGCGCCGAGGTCGCCGAAGGTGAAGAGCACTTGCAGAAATCTGGACGAACTTGAGCCGAATTTGAATGGAAACGGGCGTCCCAGGAACTCGGGCTGGGTACGCGAGTAGAAAACTGGGCGTACCCAGGCCGAAAACTTGCGCCGTCCGCCAAAATTTGGTCCGGGTTTCGGTATTGGCATGACAAACTGAATGAAAGTATGCTCCAATCTTGAGTACCGTATTGGCATGACAAACAAACTGAAGGACCTGGCGCACTCGTCAAACCTCACTCACGAATTTATTGTTCAGCGGTGGCTCATCAACTTTTCTTTATCAATCACGGACTAGGGTGGCAATTTGTCAACCAATCAAGAAAAGAAACAAAGATTTAGCAAGAACAAAGAATCCTGAGCCTAACCCACTACGTACGGATTCCATGAATCGGACGCCACTCCAACTCTACTGCTTTCCCGCCGAGAGAGCAGGTGCGTGTGTGTCCTCGCAGCTCAAGTCAATTGCAGTTGGTGCTAATCGCTCGCATAGACAGACGAGTTGCCCGGGCCGGCATCTCTCGAGGACATTTCCACTCCATTTGCCACCTCAGATCTCAATCCACACGCCCCAAAACGGATAGATAGAATGTTCTCCGAGCCGGCCTGCGCTGCGGGCGCGGCGTCACTGTTGCCGCCTTGGCCTCCTCTCGCCGTCCGTCAGCTCGTTCGTTCGTTGCGGCGTCGATCTCCGCGCTTCTCTCTCTGACGTGCGCATCCCGATGTATCATCCTTCGTCTTTTGCAACGCCCGCGTAGTATACGTACTACGTACGTGCGTATGTGAACAAGGGGCGCCTCTCTAGCTAGCTATTCGCCTCATTGTCCGTTGTTGCGACGGGCCTGGAGCGACGTGCACACAACTGACGCAAGAACACACAGGCATATGCGTATGTCTGTACATAAATTCAGTGGAGGAAAAGCTGGACTCAGGAGTACGATCTCGACCTTTTTGGGTGTTTCCTCTTATAATTTGGTACCATCGTGCTTTCCTTCCGTTGCATTGCTTGTTCTGTTCTGCTTTCCTTTCTTTATTTCAGAAGATGCTTCGTGGTTCCTGCGTTTAGCTCTGGTAGCTAGGTGTGTACCACTGCGAGTAATTTGTGCGTGGAAGCTGGGCAAGCGATACTTAATCGAGGAGAGTCTCGCTTGGAAGGTTTATCTAGGATAGTAGTACATACTTAGGGGGTGTTTGGTTCCCAGCCATATTTTGCCAAACCAAAGTTTAGCAATTTGCTAGGTGTTTGGTTCTTGCCATACTTTAAAGTTGCCCCACTTTATAAACCCCATGGTCCACTTGCCATAGAGTAAAGTTTTTGCCATACTTTGTGGCCTGTAATTTCTTAGCCACACTTTTGTGGCTGCCACAGTTACCAAACTTAGTCTTGGCAAAGTATGGCTAGAAACCAAACAGCCCCTTAGATAGCAGTCCATCGTCTCCTCAAAGCCTCCCACTTCTCCTCGCCACATAAATATGCGGCAGCGGATAACGCCCGCACACGCAGCAAGCAACGACCGAACTGAATCTGACACCTGACAGACACCTGTTTGCGAAGCTCATCCGAGCCGATCGACACCGACGTAATAACGGACGGATGTAGGAACAAGGAGCGCCGCTGCCGTGACGGAGTTGCCAGCGGTTCATGGTCGTGGCGACACGCCACGGCACGTTTGGATTTGGGTCGTCCGGCGACGTTCCTTCGATGTGGGCTGCACCTACCGGGACAGTCAGAGCGCGCGAAAAAAATGAATAGCAGAAGATACCGACCGCAGAACACCCGGCCTGATCAGCTCGTGCTGACCGTGCGTCGAGGGTGCACTGAAACCCATGGTCTGAAACGCGACACCGAAAGGCAGTCACCGAGATTTTAATCTTTTCCCCCCCCCTGATATAAGATCAGAGAGAGGTCGTCAAGGATCAGAAGGCGGGACAGATCATTCAAGACGACAGCCTTGTTGGTCATGGCCATGTCCTACCCCCACGTAGTGGTGGAATCGGAGAGAGGAGTTCAAGGTGAGATCTGACGTCGTGTCCCTTGCACGTGCACGCACTCCCTGCATGCCTTCATCTGTCAGTCAAGCAAGTGCCGTAGATATGAAGTGCACATAATAACCCTCTTCAGATGTACCACTACTATACTACTGTAGCGTGTAATAGCATCACGCAACGTCGAAAAAATTGGGATGTGGATGATGCTAATCTGAACAGGAAAAAGAATGCTCGTTTCCTGCAGCAAGGGTCCCCAACAGTGACCTGTTGGTCAGTGCGCTATGTTGACAGGGGCAGAGGAAAGATTTGAGCAAGGAAGACCCCACATAGGCAAACGGTCTAGTAGTCAATTCAGGAAGTAGGAAAATCAAGGGAGAAAAGCAACCACTCCTTTTACCTGGACGATGTAAAATATAACGACGTGGTTTGCCCAGGATCACAAGGATCAAAACAATGATCTTTAGAGGGCCCTCTTCTGGCCTAGACGCCTCAGTTTGTTTTAGAAAGCCTAGTTTTTTTTGCAGGCGAGAAAAATACGTAGCTGACAATAATCATGAAGCACCAGCTGCTACTCTATCTATCCCCTATCATCATCATCATCTAGAAAGCTCGAAAGATGTTCGATTAGGTGTATGGATATCCTCCTTCTCTGTGACCAACATCTGTTCAACCTACCACCAAAGGATATATTTCTCTGTGAACATCTGTTCAATCTGCTACTACGAGTAGGAAAGGCTAGGAGGATATCTGCATCATCAAAGCTCGAGACACCAGGACATTCTACACATGCAACAGGGCTACAGGCTCGCCTGTCAGTGACAGAGCACACTATTTATTCTCTTCCCCGACCATGTGTAATCCACCATTAGCAACTGTGTGCCAGGGCCACGTCAAGCGTATACAGAACGGATCAAGCGAATTGAATAGTCTGACAAATAGTAAAAGCCCCACCAGCACTATAGCATGGACTGACCTCTGACTGAGTTCCCGCTGGCAGTGTGTCACGGGATTCAGAGCTCGTGATGGCCAATCAAATCAGAGAGTTGCCCTACCCGGTGATCAATTCGCCATTGTATCGTAGCATTACGAAACGACAAGGCAGGCACAACAACTCGAGAGCTGCCAGGATCAGACCGGATCAGAGCAGGCTTAGCAACATTAAGATATTCCTCCAGTTGCCATCCAGCAAACGCAATCAGGACGGTTGAGAATCAATTATCAATGCATCCCCAAAAAAAAAGAATCGATTATCGATGGAAAGGAATTGAGATGCTACAAAAGAAGCCCCTTTCAATCCAAAAAGAAACATTATGTCATTATTATATGATATGATCTATCCAAAAACGAAGTGTGTTTAATACAGCAATGAAGATGCCTACATGAGGTATCAAAGACCACTGTTCCAGGGGCGAGGGCAAGAAAAAGCTCTATCTCACAAATTACAACCTGGTATATATACTAGAAACTCAGCAAAGAACTACCACTTCCACCTGCGAGAAATAAAAGACAGCCATCGAGGCGTTGTACAACCTGATATATTGACTGCTGCAAGACTAATAAGGGCTAACATGGGAATGGGGAATACCAAAGATTTCCGATACCAAAATTTCCTACTTCAGGAAGGTCGACGATACGAAAAGGAACGCATAAGCGACACACGCGGTGCTCACTTCCAAGTTTCTTGGACCAGGCAGTATAGGCGGAATCACTGATACCATCAAGAATGTGGCAAGAAACCACGAAGCAAAGAAAGAGCCAAACCTGAAAAATCAGAGCAAATTCAGCATCAGAAATTGACCATGTCGATGCATTTTCTGGAAACCAGAAGCTACGTCCTAAAATCTCAAAACAAAATCGATGACTAAAGCATCACTTGACTAGCAGCGCCTAGTATACCAGTCGATACTTGGCTCCTGACTGGCACCTTGAATCTGACTTGTTGGGCTAGCAGCAGTAACTATGGATGAAAACGTGTACTGAATTCCTAGTCAACTGATTTTGAATGTGCAAACATTGTTCAGTCCTACTCCTATTTGACATGATTCGAAACATGTGTTTAGTGCAGTAGTGTAGCATGCCTAGTTACCAACTTCGCGACTAGTCTTTGAGTCATCCACGCAGGACTCAACTTTACAGCTCATAAACAATGAACATAATGTACCAACAATGTTACTAATCATATAAAGCACCAATAACCGAACAATGAAAATCTAACATGGACCACGAAATGTGGAATCTAACTAGAGCATGCAATGCATCAATCAACACCGCTGAATTCTGCTTCTTAATCTTTATTATCACGAAAAAATAATATTTTTTCAACAAATAACTCGTATTAACACAAGCTGAATTGATAGAATGTTTTCTGCAAACCAGATCCTATGTTCTTGTGCAAGAAATCTTAAAACAGAATATACATACAAGGTTATTGATCATATATAGTACTAGGAAAGAAAAATGTCAATCCAAAAAAAATGTAAAAATCTATTTATTTGAGCCCACATAGAACAGTCATGAATCAGTCAACACTGTTGTACTATGCTTCTTAATCTCTGTTACCAGGCCAAAAGGTTATGATAACTGATTAGCTTATCAAATGAATCCTAAATGCAAGCTGGAAAAGAGGGAAGACATATGCCGTACTTAGTTCAAATGCTTATAGGCCCCCGGAAAAGAGGGAAGACATATGGAAGTGCGGCCCCTACTTCAAATCAAAACCACATACCGCAAGAACAGATAAGCTTGACAAGCCAGAATGGCTGGTGCGCAATTGTGTGCTTATACATCAACAATTTGAATTAATAATAGACCGACGAACCGTTGTTATGTGTTACTTCGTCCAGACAGAAACAGAGTAAAGGAGATAACAGGACAAGCATGTGACTAAAGGAGATAATCGAGGAGAGGCGTGATTTCACCCCAGTGGCAAAAGTGTATTTCATTGGCAAGCTTTTTTACTTGCAAATATCAAATTAAAACAGATCCTCAGAACACAGGTATTTAATACTGAATTTATGCATGCTTACAGATTACCAGGAAAACCTAGATTGAACAACAATTCAACTATTGCACCTCATTCTTACCATTGCCCGCTATACTACTTACTGCACAGGATAAAAGCAGCTCCAATTTTTTTTATAAGGTGCATACATGAAGACATGTATGATGCTAGACTGCCACAACTAACACCAGGCATGGTGACAAGAGACATCAGATGTGCCTGGTTTTCAGGATATGAGGATGAAAAAAATTGATTGTGTGTGTTGTACTTGCTAAGAGAAACTATTCAACACTGCAGATCTGACTTGTAGGGGTTGAACATGGTGGTGGCAATGGCTCAGAGACAAAGGGTGTGTCTCAGGCTCTCAGCAGTGGAGGGCATCAGTGCTTCAGAGCAGATCTTTATTGGTACCACTACCAGGAGATAAGACATTCAGCTGGAGGTGACAATAGCAATTGACTAGTGGTGGACTGGCAGCTAGAGTTTGGGATTTTGATTGTCTGACTCCACTAGCATGTTAGGATTTGAGATGTGCACATGAATTGCTACTGAAATTAAAGTGTCTATATATAGAATCGAAGCATCACAGTCCAAAGAAAATACTATGTACTGTACAGAGCTAATCAAAGACTAATTCAACATATCCCTAAATCAAAGGTAGAAAACGATGGAAGGGAAGAAAGTAGTACCCGTAAAAGAATGATTTCCATCCACTTCTGAGCCTCTGATGAAGGAAATAGATATTTGCTGCACAAGAGACCAACACCTGAAGAGTTGGCCCTTCTTCAGTAGGGAAAAGAAGGGTAAGCACTCCAAGCAAGACAAAAGTAACCGCTGTCTTCCAGATAACTTTGCTATTTGGTGTCTGAAATCTAGCCTGAACAGCCTTGACCGGACCTGACTGACTAAGTTCCTTGAACTTTTTCTTCAGATCCACTTTCGGTTTTTTTCTATCAAAGAAACTCTGCATGATGATTTTGTCATGGGCAGACTCAATTGCATCAATGCTTGGCTTATGGCCTGCATAATTGCTTATCAGATAGTTCCTGGCAGCTCGAATTTCTTCTTCAGAAGCTTCCTTGCTGACCCCAAGGCGCTGATATGGATCCTTCACATTGATTCTAGGAAAAATGGCTGAAGAAATAAAGAGGTTAATTTTAAAAACAATAACTTCTCCAAACAAAAACAAAAAATCGAGCAAGCAGATGCACATATTAGAAAAGAAAATGAGTTAGTAACTGATATGGTTTATTTTATAACTACCTTAGCTTTCTTAACATGCATAATACATGTAACAAGTAACACTTGGTAAAAACAATAACTTCTCCGATCAACAACAAAAATAGAGCAAGCACATGCACTTATTTGAAAATAAAATGAGTTAGTGACTGATACAGGGTATTTTAGAACTACTATACTACCTCCGTTCCAAAATATAAATGTTTTGGTAGGCTACCAAAACATCGTATATTTTTGAACAGTGGTAGTACTTAGCTTTCTTAACATGCATAATACATGTCACAAGTAATAATTGGCAAAAACATCTCATTCGATGTTTACATTTTACCATGACACCATCTAAAATCAATCATGTGTGGAAAACAAACTGGTAATCATATATGGATACGAGTCAGTTGTTCCTTTGCTAATTCTAGCTCAGAGTTGGTATAATTTCATGCTCAATGCATCTTAAGAACTACTATATAATGTTTTTATTGTCATACAGATAGGCAGCTAGTAAATACTTACGAGTTGAAGAGTCGTCTGTGTCACCAAACGCTGCAGATGCGAATGGTGTTATTCTGGAACACCGCTGTGTACTGAGAACAGCACTGTGTTTTGTGTATCTGCATTAAGAGAGCGCAGTAAATTAAGAGACCACGGTAAGGTTTCTTCGTGAGTGTAAATTGTTTTTACGGCAAGGTCAGAAGTAGCACAAGGTATATTATACCTATCCGCATTGATGAAAAGTTTAACCTTCTCCTTACATCCCCTGTCGAAGCCCAACGAAGAGACTAGCCCCAACGGTGCACTTGACGCCCTCGAAGTAACTGGACATCTAGTAGCCCTCAGGGGATTGGTTGCTAGACCATGCGCCAACATCTCAAAGAACAGCTGAACAGCCTAAGCTGAGTATGTTTCACCCTCCTATGCAAAGCAACAATTGTAAGGAATACAGGAAAACTAGTAGAATAACAATATGGCTCGGCACTTTTGGCCCCGGGTCACATCAATGCCACGAGCAGTGAATAGACTCTACGGTATTGCTCTTTTTTTGAGGACACAAATGCTGGGTGATTGAATTAAAATTACAATCCAGGTAGTCCTATGCGGCGGGCGGCGACGTGCGGGCGCGGCGGCGGACGGCGACTTGAGCGCGGCTAACCTAAGAATCGGCACAGGATATAGCTGGGCGGCGCGGCGCCTCACGGGGAACAGAGGGGGGAAGGAGGCGAGGCGGATGTCATACCGAGGGCGATCCGTGCGTCCGGCGGGGGGGACGGCGTCTTCTCCTTGGATAAGGTGGCGGAGGGGTCGGTGAGGGTGGGGGAGCGCAGGCAGGGCATGAGTCTCGGCCTCTCCTCTCGGGTGTCGACCTCGGCGGATCAGCGGCCCGAAAACGAAGGCGAGGACCGAGGAGAGAGAGCGGTCCTGATGGGCCAAACGTGACGAGCTCAATGTCCATCCATGTCTGAATTGTTTTTGCGAGTACTCGGCCCGGGCAATCCACGGAACCCCCGCGTGTGTGACGCCGGCACAATTCAGCCCAGCTACTTCGCGCAACCCCCGACAGTTTTGTTAGGATTCGGGCCCAGTACGTATTGTAGCGTGATTATAAATCGGAAACAGTGGAGTTTATTTCTAGATCGAGTCGATCGATCATGCTTTTCGAGCCGACAACACGCTAGCGGCATACAGCTAACGTCTTCCCCTCTACCGATCCGATCTAGCCGGTCACCACTGATCGGCCTCGATCTCCTCCGGCAACCGAACATGGACATGGAGAGCGCGGACATGGTGGTGGACATCCTCCGCCACCTCCCTCCACGGAGCCTCGCGGCCTCCCGCTGCGTCTGCACGGCCTGGCGCGCCGTGATCGACGACCACCGCCTTCTGCGCGCCGATCTGCTCCCGCTCTCGCTTGACGGCGTCATCTGCGAGACGAGCGAATCGGACGCCCCCATGCTCTTCTCCCGCCGCTCCACGTCGCGCATCATGACCAGCGCGCTCGACTACCTCGACGTCGAGAGTCCCGTCGACAAGAACGACTGCTGGCCGATGGTTGATCACTCCAACGGCCTTCTCTTGCTTGACGATAACATCGTCGTCAATCCCGCCACGCGGCAATGGGTGAAATTGCCCCCGCTGCCGCGCTCGCGCACTCTGTCAGGCTGTATAGCCTGCCCGCGTGATCGATACCTGGCCTACGATCCTACAGTGTCGCCGCATTACGAAGTGGTGTTGATCCCTCGCATTCCTGTGGCTGCGGGGACTGGTGGTAATCATAACTGCTGCTATGACTATGAATCTGTCTCTACAACGGAGTGGCCACCGTCGCCATACATCATCGGTGTGTTCTCATCGAAAACTGGGTGCTGGAAGGAGAAGTCTTATATACGAGAAGGTGACGCCGCTGGAATTGTTGCTGATTTGAAACTTTCGGGGACGCCTTATAGTTGTCTGTACTACTCCGCGTATTGGCGAGGCGCACTCTACGTCACATGGGAATATGCTTTTCTTTTGAGGTGAGCAGCATGCATATACCTTTAAATAGTAGTAGTACCTTAGACGATTTGATTATTATTTTTTACTTTCTCTCACGATTAATTTGGTCTATTTATAATTTATCAGTGGTGACATGATTCTTGCAGAATAAACTTGCTGAATGATAGGTACCAAGTAATTAAATTACCACAAGGAAATGAAAGAACACATCTTCGTCTAGGCAAATCAAAGAACGGGGTGTATTGTTCAATCCTCCATGGAGGATGCATTTGTGAAGTTCGGTTCCTTGACGAATCACGGGGCCAGATGAACTGGGTGTTGAAGAATGAAATAAATCTTGAGTCCGTACAAACAAAATTTCCAGTTGTTGCTGACGGACCATGGGACGTGCAGTTGTTTGATGAGATGGAGTGGTTATTGAAGAATGGCGCCAATTTCAAGGCTACAGATGAAAACAACAAAGCACTAGTACAAGATGATTTTGAATGGGACTCCGATGATGAAAATGTCGTTAGCACCGCACACTGGCCTAGAGAGTGTTGTGGCTCTGGCTCTCGTTTTTATCGATGTCTTGGATTCCATCCTTACAAAGAAATTGTCTTGTTTCATGACGGATCTAACAAAACATTTGCCTACCATTTCAATAGCTCAAAGATGCGATACTTGGGCAAGATGTGGATTTATCACGAAGAAATAGAAGCATCGTTTGCATACACTCCATGTTGGACAAGGGATTTACCCGGAAGCAACTAATGCCAACATATGCCATAGGTGTGTTTGGTTTGCAATGGCCCTTTGCCCTTTTATTACCTCATATTAAGTGCTTAATGCCATTTCTTGTACACCGTGCAAAAAAATAACAATCGGTTAATGACCACATTTTATCGCAATTTCTGTTTCAAATTATTCCAAAGCTGGCCTTAATCTTAATTGCTCGATCTGCCCGTAATACAACATGCCAGAACATGAACGAAATCTTTGTATGCAGCCTCACCCACACCAATACTTTTGAAAACAAAGAGTATTGGTCCGCACAAGCCTTTCAGGCGGCGCAGAAGTGCGAGGCCGAAGATGTGCATTGGGCGTTGCTCGCGGTCCCTCCACCGCGAGCGAAAGGAGGCCGACAAGCTCGTGAGGGAGCAGCAGGCCCCCCTCGTGCAAAGGGAGGCCATGGAGCGGCAGCTAGTGGAGCGCACCTGCCAGATCAAGGAGGAGTTCACCGCGCTCTTCGACTCCGCGTGAGCTCGCCGCAGCGTCGCAGTCGTGCCCTTGGCTATAGTGACGCCTCCCACTAGTAGAAAATGACCTTTTCGTCCAGGACATTAGTCCCGGCTGTGTCTGGGCCCGGGACTAATGGTCCGGACCGGACGGCCCTGAGCCGCCCAGGGCATAGGTCTCCGCCCGTTAGACACCATTAGTCTCGGTTTGAGATACAAACCGGGACTAAAGGTTTGTATCTCAAACCGGGACTAATGGTCCGACCCTATATATATGGCACAGCCCCTTCCACTCTGAACTGTTTTTTTCCTGGTGGGAGAGGTGGTGGGTTGTGCTATTTTTTTCTTGTTCATATGCACTAGAGGTGTTCGGTGAAATGCCCATTAGAGCGACGCGACTTTATGTCACACAAGACAAACATGATATGAGGTGGCCGAGCCACACTTAAGTTTTCTCATCTTTGTTTCCAAGTGTGTTAAAAGGTTAGCAATTATTTTCTTGTTTAGACCGCGCAATACTAATTTTAGCATCGTGATTGCGTTTGATATATATTTGTATGATACAGATGGGTTATCCATGGATGTACGGTGACCGACGCTCTGCCGCTTTCAGAGAAGGCGTGCGTTCTTTTCGTCTTGTGGCCGAGGCGAACAAGCGGTGGGATGGTTTTATGTGTTATCCATGTGTTGACTGTAGGAATGAGAAGGATCACACTTTCGCAAGAGTCATTCAGAGCCACCTGCTTCGTTCTGCTTTATGTCTGGCTATAATGTTTGGACCAAACACAGATAAAAAGGGGCAGCGATGGAAGACGGCGATGAAGAAGAGAACGATGATGACAACTACCGATCTATGTTTCCTGAATACGCTGATACCACAATGGAAGACAATGAAGAAGAAGGAGGTGAAGAACAGGAACCAGATAAGCCCGCTGATGATCTTGGTCGGGTCATTTCTGATGCAAATCGAGACTGCGACACAGAAAAGGAGAGGTTGCAGTTTGAGCAAATGCTACAGGACCACAACAAATTGTTATACCGAACTTGTGAAGATGGCCAGAAAAAAGCTGTGTAGCACACTGGAATTGCTGAAGTGGAAGGCAAAGACCGGTGTGACTGACTCGGGATTTGAAAAGTTGCTGGTACTAATGAAGAAGTTGCTTCCAAGAAATAACGAATTGCCCGTCAGTACGTACGAAGCAAAGAAGCTCGTCTGCCCTCTAGGATTAGATGTGCAGAAGATACATGCGTGCCCTAATGACTGCATCCTCTACCGCGGTGAGAAGTACAAGAATATGGATAAATGCCCGGTATGCACTGCATTGCGGTATAAGATCAGAAAAGATGATCCTTGTGATGTTGATGGCGAGCCACCCAAGAAGAGGGATCCTGCCAAGGTGATGTGGTATGCTCCTATAATACCACGCTTGAAGCGTTTGTTAAAAAAATAGAGAGCATGCCAAGTTGTTGCGATGGCACATAGAAGAACGTAAAAATACGGGATGTTGAGGCACCCCGCTGATGGTCGACAGTGGAGAAAAATCGAGAGAGACTTTCCGGACTTTGCTGGTGATGCAAGGAACTTATGGTTTGGCCTAAGTACAGATGACATGAATCCTTTTGGGGAGCAGAGCTGCAGTCACAGCACCTGGCCCATGACTCTATGTATCTACAACCTTCCTCCTTGGTTGTGCATGAAGCGGAAGTTTATTATGATGCCGGTGCTTTATGGATATGCCGCTGGATCCCAGTCCTCCGTCATGTCCCTAAAGTTGGTCATAGAGGCACTCCCTAATATGTGACCACGCGCGTTTGGAGATCAGATCTTAATGGTAAGTATGAATCGGGACAACATCTTCATAGTTCAGGAAATTCGTTCTATGAATCGGGACTAAAGGCCCCCCTTTAGTTCCGGTCCAGCCACAAAACTGGACTAACACACTCAAGATGGTTTGCGGACAACACTATGCAGTCCCGGTCCAACCACAAACCGGGACTAACACTCAATACATTTATTAATATTAAAAAACCAAGACTACAAAATCGGGACTAAAGACCCTCCTTTAGTCATGCTCATATCTAGCCCTATAGTACTCAGCTTCAGGGTCGTCTTCGTCTTCGTCATCGTTGTCATCATCATGGTCGTTGCTAGGTGCACACGGCTGGATCCTCAGCCCAGCCATGGCATATTGTGGGAGAACCTGCCACTCTGACCTCGTATTCACGACGCGTGGGGGAGGGGGCTCCCGAATGATGACGCCACTACACCCGTGACCTTCACCACCGCCACCCTTCTTATGGCTCTGTGGCGGCTGCGGGTACCGCAGGCGAGGATGGTCTCCCCCGGTGATGTAGCACATCACGCCAATGATAGTCCGGTTCGCCCACCACAGGTGGCGGCCGGCTTCATTGTGGTTCACCAGAGGAGGGCCGTCACCCTCGTACCTGGCGAGCTCCCTTTCCCGCCGGTTAGCAAAGAAGGCATTCTAGGTGTCATAGTTGTCGAGATCCCACTGGGGATCCATCAGCTGCTCCGGTGTGAGCTCGTGGTGGAAGTGGTTCGTGATGGCCGCCTGGCATGCGGAACCTTGAGGGACAAGAGGGACAGGAACCCCTCTAGCGCTCAGCATCCAGCCGACGGGCTGCCGGTAGCCCGGCGGGCAAGGGTAGCTGGAGGCGCATAGCGCCTCGGTCTCCTCGAGGATCAGAATGGCCCAGTAGGCGCTGTCCATTGTTGTGAGAGAGGAAGGTGTGGATGTGTGCATAACCATGACGCGGTCGGCCTATATATAGATGGAAAGGGCGGAAAACATGGCGGGAAGCGGTGGGAAATGGCGAGAAATATCTTTAGTCCCGGTTAGTGGCTACAACCGGGATTAAAAGCTCTGTTTAAAGGGAAAGGGCGGGAAAACATTGCGGGAAGCGGTGGGAAAATATCTTTAGTCCCGGTTAGTGGCTACAACCGGGACTAAAAGCTCAGTTCAGAGGGAAAGGGCGGGAAAACTTGGCGGGAAGCGGTGGTAAATGGCGGGAAATATCTTATTCAAATTCAAGCACTTCTCATTTTGAAAGTTTAGTAAGATTCAAAAATATACAAAATATAATATTTAATGCATTTTTAAATTGATAATGGCAAAATGGTTAATAATTTTACTATTTAAAATAATTATTTTATAAAACAGAAAATGGATTTGGATTACTTATTCAAATTCAAGATCTTTCCATGTTGAAAGTTTTCTTAAATTCATAAGTATGAAAAAGACTATAATTTAAATGTTTTAAACAATATATTCAAAATTTTAAAAAAAGGACAGCGCGCGCTGGTTTTGGCCCAGGGCGTCCAAAATTGGGCCTTGAGTCCCGGCCCATATTACCAGCCGGGACTAAAGAATTGCCCAGCGCGCGTGTAGCCGAAAAGCCCCCCACCCCTCTAGCCCCGGTGCATGGCACCAGCCGGGACTAGAGACCCCCCTTTAGTCCCGACTGGTGCCACGCACCGGGACTAGAGGGGGGTATAAAAGGAGGCCTCCTCCCCCAGTGCATTTGACGCACTGGGACTTGGAGACCAAATCGACGACCTGCCAGTTGCCCGATTCATTGGCGAGAAACCTCCCGTGCCTTGGCAAACTGCTGCCACCCGCATGCCCGCCTGCCATGCTCGCCCGAGCGTCTGACCCTCTCCCATGGCGACGACCCGTAGATCCCTCCACCGGCACGCACCTCCGGCACGCACCTCCGGCCACCGGCTGCCGCCGACGCCACCCTAGCTCCTCCTTATTTAGGTAATTTTTTTAGTGTAGGAATTATTATTAGTTTTTTCTGGTTATGATTAGGATTAGGATTAGGATTAGTATTATGATTTAGGATTATGATTAGGGTTATGATTAGGATTATGTTATAATATTATAAGTTTTTTTCTTATTATTAGAATTAAATTATTATTATGATATATATAGTATATTTTTTTATTATTAGATTTTTCTTATTGTAATATAATATGATTATGATTAGGATATATTATAATATTGTAATATTGTAAGTTTTTTATTCTAATATAATAGTTTTTATTGTAATATTGTAAGACTCTCTTTGTAACCGGAGTTAGGGTTAGGGTGGTGGTTCTCGCGGGAAGTTGGTGTCGCCCGCCTCTTTGATACGTCGCAAACGTATCTATAATTGTCGATGTTCGATACTTGTTTAGTATCAACTTTGTTATGCTTTGTCTATACTTTCATGTATTTTTATACATTTTCTGGGACTAACATATTAACAAGATGCCACGGTGCCAGTTGCCTGTTTTCTGCTGCTTTTTTTTAGAAAAGCTAGTAAAGAAATATTCTCGAAATTGGACGGAACAAAAGCGTAAGTCCATATTTCACCGAGGAGAACACAGAGACCAAAGGGTGACCAGAGGGGCGCCACAGGGTGGCCACACACCCCCACGCGCAGGCCCACCCTAGGCCGCGCCTGGGCAGGGTGTGGCCCCCCTGGCCGCCCTCCTGCCTCGCCTCTTCGCTTATATAAACCCCCGATGCCAAAACCCTAAATACCCGATCAGATCTCCACGAAACAGTCCGTAGCCGCCGCCACCATCGTCCCTAGATCAGGGGGATATGAAGCTCTTCCCGGCACCATGCCGAAGGGGAGTGATCATCCCGGAGGCCTTCTTCATCACCATGGCAGCCTCCGGTATGATGCGTGAGTAGTTCACCCTTGTACTATGCGTCCATATAGTAGCCAGATGGTTGTTTCTCCTCCCTTGTGCTATCATGTTTATATCTTGTGAGCTCCGTTCATAATCAAGATCATATATTTGTAATCATGCATATTGTGTTTGCGGGGATCCGATGGATATTGAGATCACCTTTTACAACTAACGCCACTCGGCAAACTTATTTACTCCGCAGGTTTCGATGATGATGCGCCACCACTCCCGCGGACACGGATAAAGGGAACCCATGGGTTCGATGGGTACGTCGTCAGGGCACCTGCCATGGCCGCTCGAAATGGCTGCTCCACCTTGAAGTCGCGGTGCGCCGGCTCGGGGTCGCTCGGGGCAACGACCGTCTCCTGGTACGGAATAAGGTCACCCATCGCGCACACCCGATCAGAATATGCCACAGCCCGCTCGGTCAGCTTCAGCACATCGGAGATCTCGACCGCGCCTGTCGATGAAGGGTACCCGCTGGTGACATCGTCAAAGTCGAAGTCTTCGGGAAAGTGCATGAGTCCAAGGCTCAGCGCGGTCGCGGCGCCATGGCGGAAGGCCGGCCGCGACATGAAATCAACAACAGCTGGGGCCCTCTCCAGGTAGCGCTAGACTTCGACGAGGTCGCTGGGGATCACTTCTGTCAGCGAAAATCTCTTGAAGGTATGCGCGAATGCAAGTCGCTGACAGAGTGGAAGAACCAACCAGCGTGGTGACACACTGTCGCGCGTCATACGACTGCGCTTCGGCCTCATCATCAATAATCTTCCCTGCAAAGCACAAGCACACAGTAAGAAAGGATCCAACAAAACAAAGGTGACCTGCATGCTCGCAGACTCGCCAGTCATTCGAAAGAACAAGGAGCTCACCAATCAAAGGACGGCAGATCCCCGTAACGAAATCCTATAGACCAAAAAGGTCATCTTGCAGCCCGACAATGAGCGCATCTGATTCCTTCCGCTCCTCGGCAGCAGCGGCAACGGCTGCCTTGGCCCTCTCATCGGCTAAAGTCGCCTCCTCTTTCGCGTCCTTGAGATCCCGCTCTAGGTCGGCGATCTGCTTCTCCGCGGCGCTCAAGGACGACCGAGCAGCTGTCAGGTCACCCGCAGGGACCATACCCTCACAAGCCTTCTCCACCGTGGCCGCATGACCCTCTGCGTCAACAAAACCGTGAGTACAGAATCAGCAAAAGACACCCTTCACAGCAAGCACACCCAACCCTTACCAGCAGTCGCCCAAAGCTGCTCGCTCGTCCCTTGCACGGAGCGGAGCTCCTTCTCCAGTTGCTCCTTGGCATCCAATCACTCTGCCGACTCACGCTGAAGCCCCTGCACAACCACGATAAATCAGCGAAGAAATTCCTAAGTACCTAGCCGCTGAAATTCAGCGACTAGCCACTCGGGGACTGGACAACGAAGAAATTTCTAAGTGCCTAGCCGCTGAAATTCAGCGACTAGCCACTCGGGGACTGGACAACAAAAATATTAAGGATCTGCCCGCTGAAATTCAGCAACCAGATCCCCGGGGACTGGACATACCTGGAGGACTGCACCTAGCATGCCGTGGATCTCGAGCGCGTCCACTGACGGAAGCACAAGAGGCGTGCGCCCGCGACGTTGCTCGACCTCCGAGACCACAATATCGGGCACCTGACCCGATGGTGTCGAGGCACTCACTGTAGAGGCCCTCGCCACAAAGTGAGGGAACGTTGCCACCACCGCTCCCGCGACACTCGAAGATGGGCCTGTCGCCCCGACCGACGCCGTGGGTTCCTTTCCCTGCAACCTCGTGTCCACTACGGCCTCCGTGGCCGCATCCACTCCAGCGGGAGCCTTGCTTGGGGCGTCGACCGGCTCGTCCGAAATTGTGACGACCTTGTTGCCCTTGTCCTTCTTCACGCCTTCCACAGGCGCCTCGGCCTCGTCGCTTTTCCTATTCTTTGAGGGATCGACTTGCGACCCCGTGGCACCCAATGGGACCTTAGACACTGAGGGATGCCCTATCTTCTTTACACCAGTCCTGCAACACGACACCGTTAGTAAATTCACTGGATATACATAAGTCAGTTGCCCAAAGAAACACTCCAAAGAATACTTACTTGGCGACTGGAAGAAATCGAAGGCCGGTGCGAACATGCGCCGGCTTCTCCAATTCCGGCCCCAGCTTCCGGCTGAGGCCCATCTCGAACACGCTCTGGGCCCAAGACACTGATGGCTTCTTCGAGGACGACGCCACGGCAGAAGGTTCCGCGACAATCACCGCATGCGCTCCCCTCGGTGGCGAGGCGCCCGCAGGTGGGGTGGCCCCAAGCCCGGCGACTGCAGTGAAGGGCGGTGGCAGCGACGCCAATGGCACCTCACCCTCTACCACGGCCGCGTCGGCTGTCACAGTCGCCTATGCCGCCGCGCTGGCCCCAGCTACCTCGGTCGCGCCGATAGTTTCGGAACTACTCGCGGACCGAGGTGGTGACGCCGCCTTAATTGGCCCTTTCTTTTTCTTCTTCTGTGGCGACTTTTTCTTCGATGACGTGGCCATGCGCCGCGAGGTGTGCTCGGGGATCTCGTCGTCGCCCCTGTCATGAGCCTCGAGGCTCTTGCTGGAGCTCGTGTTGTCGCTATCCGCGGGTCTTACGGACCGTGGGTGCGGCGATCTCCACGGCCTCATCATCATCGTCATCGTCGTTGTCGACATCGTCGCCTCTGACGCTGCCCTTGTCGGACGAAGACTCGCTCTCATCCTCGACGGACTCATTTGAGTTCTCATCATCAGCATACGGAAGCCAACCTTCCACCACTTGGAACAACTACAAAGATAAATGCGATTAGCAAAAACCGCGACTGCACATCTACGACTGCGAAATGTACAAGGAATTGAGAACTTACTGGTGGAGCCTTGCGCTTCGCGGTGTATGGGGAACCCCGGCCTTCGCGTCAAGATATTCTGCATCGGTGATTTTCTTCAGGGCCAAGGTGTAATCATTAAGCCTCCATTCGGCGGTACAAGACTTCTTTGGGTCGTCCTTGCCCGTGTACGCGTACATCCAGTGGGCGCGACTGGCCAGAGGCACTAACCTCCGCCCAAGCCATCAGTTGTACAGGTTGATGGTCTGGATGCCCTTATTCTTCAAGTTGCGGATTGTCAGGAGCATTTCGTCAACCACCATCCGCTGGTCGTGCGGAAGCTTGGCGACTTGAAGCCGACGCGGCTCAGGCCGGTCGGCGGAATACATCCGAAGTGCCACCTCGTCATCTGGCGGCGACTCGGTCACGTAGAACCAATGTTTCTTCCACTCATTCGCCGCCTTCTTCGGCAGCATCAGGTCAAAGAAGGAGGCCTTTGACTTCAGCTGAAAGGTGAGGCCGCCCGCGGCTAGCATCGGGCCACCTACCTCCTCGTGTCCGATCTTCCCGTGGAACAGATCTTGCCACAGGGGGAAGTACGGTCGGCAACCTAGGTAGCACTCGCAAAACTCCACGAAAATGGCGAGTTGCTCGATGTTGTGTGGTCCTAGGTCTGACGGCTGGATGCCGTAATATGCGCAGAAATGGCGGAAGAAGATGGAGGTGGGGAACTCGAGGCCCCTCTCCAGGTGGTGGTGAAGCAGATGAATTATCCTTCACGCGGATCGGGAACCACCTCGCCGGCCGCGGGGATGCGCCATCTCCCGGCGCAGAGGATCCCCGCCTCCTCGAATGACCTCAGCATCACTTTCGTGCATTTGGATCTCTCCCACGGTTCTGTAGGAGGTGCCATCAATCGGAGGAAGTAGGATTGTGGATTGATTTGGGTTGCTCTGGTCGCTATGGAAGAATGGAAGACTGGGAGGCACGTGAGATCGGAGGAAGTGTGGGGAACGGTCGCTCTTCGCCCGTCACTCTCCTTATATAGCGGTTGCTACCCACCATTTTTGGGGAGCCGTTTCCGCGCGGTGATTACGCCGATATTACCGTTGGATTACCCAACGGCTAGTTTGACCAATGCTGATGGCCCAACTTCGTCTACTTGACTCGCCAGCTTCAGCGATTTGACTACTCGCCGACCTGATCGCCTTAGCTGCGATTCGACTACTCGCCGACCTGATTACCATAGCAGTGATTGGACTATTCGCCGACCCATTCGCCGTGCTGCGATTCGATTGGTCGCCGTTGTTGCGACTAAGATAACAAGTTCCCTCTTTCATTCAGGGAGTCCACCGCCAATTCGACTAGGCGTACAAATTGGGCCCACATACTCCGACTGCCAAGAACACGTGCGACGAATCGTTGACGGCCTCAGGGACTACTTATGGGGATATGCCGAGTGTGGTATACCCAGTAGGACGTTTCCTATTGGCCCAAGCTGCCAGCGAGTGGGCCTGAAGGACGACTACTGGATCAAGACCCAACGAGGAGCCAGGCGACTAGAAGCTGAAGGCCCAGAAGTGTAGCTAGACCCAGTCGGATTAGGTCAAACATCCTCTGAATCCTTAACTAATTCGGTTGTAGATCTGTAAACCCTAGCAAGGTGAGTCTATAGAAACCTTTGTAGGGTACGCATAGAGGATACGTTCCATCATACACCCCCTGTGACTCGCCGCCTAGTCGTCGAGCTCGCCCTTGTACTCTCTTAGCAATACAATCTAGCAGGAGTAGGTCTTTACCCTCCGAGGGGCCGAACCTGGGTAAACCCTTGTGTCTCCGCCCTCATCTCGCACCGTAGATGGCTGGTCGCCCTTGCCCCTCGTTCTACTACTCGCTGCCGATTACAGCATCTGTCGTGGCCATTCCCACGACATTATTGATGTAGGATTCGTAGCATAGAAAACAAAAATTTTCCTACGATGGGAACTATGTACCAAGATCTATCTACGAGATACAAACAACGGGCGGATGTATATCCGTAGAGAACATACCCTTGAAGACCGACAAAGCTTAACGAGTTCAACTCGTGGTTGATGTAGACGATCTCTTGCCGATCTCAAGATCGAGAGGAAGTCCTAGCGCCGCAAAGCAGCAGCGCATCCGTGCTCGCACACACGTACAAGACACCGGGCAACCTCCGCCTCCTCGCTCCAGCGATGCAGCGGAAGCACAACCCTTTCTTGCCGAATAGCCACCGGGAACATGTATCTCGCTAGTCCGAGACCATGGGGGATAAATTCTAGAGGGGGAGAGAGATCCTTCACGAGGAGGTGTGAGAGACAAGTGAGAGGAGGGGCTCCTTTTATAGGAGGAGGGGGAACCCCAAGGGGGTGGCCGGCGCATGGGGGCTGCCCCTTTCCCTCCCCTCTTCATGTGGGTGGACACTCCACTCACAAAATTCCTTTAAATTCCCTCCACTCAAAAGTCCACTCAAATTCCCATTAAATTTCCACCAAATTTAATGCAAACTCTCATTAAATAAAACTCTTTTATTTTATTCAGAATTTTGTCAATTACTTTAATGACAAACATTCACAAATAACCCCTTGCTAGAATTCCATTTCACATGCATAACCACTTTATGCAATTTCACCCGAAAACCTGTTTCGGTATCTAGTGAAATAAATTCCTGCGCTTGTTTATTCTTTCGGCATGAAACATTTGCTCCAGCTGGATGCCAGTGTCCCTTAAGTGTTTCACCCTACGGTTCGCGAATAATACGGACATGATCGAGACCCTTCTCCGATCAATAATAGTAGCGGGACTTGGAGATCCATACTGACTCCCACACATTCAACGATGACTTTTCCTGTGATCGTTGGAACCTTTTACGCTTGTATCTTAATCCCTTTGTTTCACGATATATTACATGTCCGAGATTCGATCATCGGTATCTCCATACCTAGTTTGATCTCGTTACTGACATGCACTCTTTTCTCTTTCCCGTGATATAACATTCTAGTGATCAAATCACTTGCTTGCAAGCTAACCAATGTGATATCACCGAGAGGGCCTAGAGCATATCTATCCATCATCAGGATGAACAAATTCCACTCTTGATCCATGATTCTCAACATAACACTTTAGTAGCTTTGAAGCCATCTTTATAATCACCCAGTTACGGAGTGACGTTTGATGTCAACAAGAAACTCTTCCGGTGTTAGTGATTGGCATGATCTCATGGTCTAAGGATTAGGACTACTTCGTAGTTTGTTTATAGCAATATAAACTCAATGACTTTTGATCGTAATGTTATACTTCGGATGAATGTTCATCACACCATTACACTAATGTTGTCATCTCGTTATTAACAACATCCAATGTCTATGATCAGGAAACCGTGATCATCTTGTTAATCAACGAACGAGTTTATGAGAGAGGCATAACTAGGAACTTTCTGTTTGTTTATTAAACACACATGTATTAACGTTTCCGTATTAATACAATTATAGCATGCAAAATAAACATCTATCATATACTTGGAATACACATAATAAACATTTTATTATTGCCTCTCAGGGCATATTCCTTGATCTCCCACTTGCACTAGAGACAATAATCTAGTTACATTGTGATGTATCTAACACCCATGGAGTTCTGGTGTAGATCATGTTTTGCTCTAGGGAGAGTTTTAGTCAACAGATCTGCTACATTGAGTATGTACTTTACAAATCTTTATATCTCCATCCTTGACATGCTCGCGGATGGAGTGAAACCGGCGCTTAATATGCTTGGAATGCTTGTGAGACCTTGGCTCTTTGGCATTGGCAATGGCACCATTGTTGTCACAATAGATCACCATTGGGTCCAACGCGTTTGCAACCACACCTAGTTCGGATATGAACTCCTTCATCCAAACTGCTTCCTGAGCCGCTTCTGAAGCAGCAACATATTCGGCCTCCGTTGTTGATCCCGCCACCACAGGTTGTTTGGAGCTCCTCCAACTAACCGCTCCGCCATTCATGAGAAATACATATCCGGATTGAGACTTAGAGTCATCCGGATCGGTGTCAAAGCTAGCGTCGACATAACACTTAGCGACGAGCTCTTCTTCACCTCCGTATACAAGAAACATATCCTTAGTTCTTCGCAAGTACTGAGGGATATTCTTGACCGCTTTCCAGTGTTCTGAACCTGGATCCGATTGGTACCTACTAGTCAAACTAATAGCATGTGCCACATCCGGTCTTGTACATAGCATGGCGTACATTATAGAGCCTATGGCTGAAGCATAGGGGACCTTGTCCATTATCTCTCTTTCTTCCGCCGAAGCCGGACTTTGAGTCTTACTCAATGTCGTGCCTTGTGTCATAGGTAAGAACCCCTTCTTACTATTTTCCATTTTAAACTTCTTTAAAATCTTATCAAGGTATGTACTTTGCGATAGCCCTATTAGGCGCCTAGATCTATCTCTATAGATCTTTATGCCTAATATGTATGACGCTTCACCTAGGTCCTTCATTGAAAATTTCTTTGTTTAGATAACTTTTAACACCGTTTAAAAGATCTATATCATTTCCGATCAATAATATGTCATCCACATATAATATCAGAAATGCCACATTGCTCCAACTCACTTTCTTGTAAATACAAGCTTCTCCATAAGTTTGGACAAATCCAAACTCTTTGATCACCTCATCAAAGTGGAGATTCCAACTTCGTGATGCTTGCTTCAATCCATAGATGGATCGCTGAAGCTTGCACACCTTGTTAGCATCCTTAGGATCGACAAAACCCTTTGGTTGTATCATATACAACTCTTCTTCAATATTACCATTGAGAAACGTGGTTTTGCCATCCATCTGCCATATCTCATAATCAAAATATGCAGCAATTGCTAACATAATCCTAACTGACTTTAGCATCGCTACGGGAGAGAATGTCTCATCGTAGTCAACTCCTTGAATTTGTCGAAACCCCTTATCGATAAATCGAGCTTTATAGAAGGTTACATTACCATCAGCATCAGTTTTCCTTTTGAAAATCCATTTGTTCTCCACGGCCTTTCGGTCGTGAGGTAAGTCCACCAAGTTCCAAACTTGATTTTCATACATGGATTCCATCTCGGATTTCATGGCTTCTAACCATTTGTTGGAATCCAGGCTCATCATCGCTTCTTCATACATCGCAGGGTCATCATTTTCATCAACCATGAAATTCATGACAGGATTTCCGTACAGCTCGGGAGCTGCACGCGTCCTGCTTGACCTGCGAGGTTCGGTAGTACTCTCTTTTGGAGTTTCATGATCATTATCATTAGTTCCCTCTTAAACAGGTGGAGCCAACTCCGGAACAACTTCCGGCGCTGCGCTACTCGCCATACTTTGAAGAGAAGGTTCAATAACCTCTACGAGTTCTACCTTCCGACTACTCACACCTTTCGCGAGAAAATCTTTCTCTAGAAAGGATCCATTCTTGGCAACAAAAACCTTGCCCTCGGATCTGTGATAGAAGGAATACCCAATAGTTTCCTTAGGGTATCCTATGAAGACGCATTTTTCTACTTTGGGTTCGAGTTTATCCGGTTGAAGTTTCTTCACATAAACATCGCATCCCCAAACTTTAAGAAATGACAGCTTAGGTTTGTTTCCAAACCACAATTCATACGGTGTCTTTTCAACGGATTTAGATGGTGCCCGATTTAAAGTGAATGCAGCAGTTTCTAGTGCATAGCCCCAAAAAATGACAAGTCATCGGAGACATCATAGATCGAACCATATCTAATAAAGTACGATTACGACGTTCTGACACACCATTTCGCTGTGGTGTTCCGGCAGGTGTGAGTTGTGAAACAATTCCACACTCTTTCATGTGAGTGTTAAACTCGTAACTCAGATACTCACCTCCACGGTCGGACCGTAGAAATTTGATCTTTCTATTACGATGATTTTCCACTTCAATCTGAAATTCCTTGAACTTTTCAAAGGTTTCAGACTTGTGTTTCATCAAGTAGATATAACCGTATCTACTCAAATCATCTGTGAAAGTAAAAAAATAGTGATACCCACCCCGCGCCGACACACTCATTGGACCGCATACATCAGAATGTATGATTTCCAATAAATCTATCGCCCGTTCCATTGAACCGGAAAACGTCGTTCTAGTCATCTTGCCCATAAGACATGGCTCACATGTATCAAATGATTCATAATCAAGTGATTCCAAAAGTCCATCTGAATGGAGCTTCTTCATGCGTTTAACGCCAATATGACCTAGACGGCAGTGCCACATATATGCGGACATATCATCATTTAGTTTAATCCTTTTAGCATCAACATTATGAATATGTGTAACATTATTATCGAGATCCAAAAGAAATAAACCATTCATCATCGGTGCATGACCATAAAAGATTTCATTCATATAAATGGAACAACCATTGTTCTCTGATTTAAATGAATAACCACTTTGCATCAAACACGATCCAGATACAATGTTCATGCTTAGTGCAGGCACCAGATAACAATTATTCAAGTTTATAACTAATCCCGACGGCAAGTGGAGAGGCAGCGTTCCGACGGCGATCACATCAACGCTTGATCCATTGCCGACACGCATCTTGACCTCACCCCTTGCTAGCGGTCGCTTGTTCATGACCCTAATTCGAGTTACAAATATTAGCAACTGACGGTATCAAATACCCGGGTGCTACTACGAGCACTAGTCAAGTACACATCAATAACATGTATATAATATATACCTTTGTTTGCCTTGCGGCTTTCTTATGCCCAAATACTTGGGGCGATTATGCTTCGATGGCGATCCCTTACAATAGTAGCACTTTTCGGTATCGGACTTAGGTCCAACTCGGGGTTTCTTTTCGCATCGCAGAGGCTTGCCGCCCTTACTTCCCTTCCGTTTTCCCTTCTTGTCTTTCTTGAAACCAGTGTTCCTATTGATCATCAACACTTGATGTTCCTTTTTGATTTCCACTTCTGCAGTTTTAAGCATTGGCAGAAGCTCGGGGAGAGACTTCTTCATGCCTTGCATATTATAGTTCATCACGAAGCTCTTATAGCTAGGTGGCAGAGACTGCAGAACACGATGGATGCCTAAGTCAATGGGAATCGATATTCCCAAGGACACAAGCTTATCGGCGTAACCCGACATCTTGAGTACATGATCACTAACGGAGTTGTGCTCTTCCATCATGCAGCTAAAGAACTTTTCTGAAGCGTTATAGCTCTCTACAGCAGCATGTGTGTCGAAAATCATTTTCAACTCACCCATTGTATCAAAAGTATTGCCATTTTCGAAACGCTTTCGAAGTTTCGGCTCTAGCCCATACAATATGCCGCAATGAACTAAGTTGTGGTCCTCCTGACGAGTCTGATAGACATTCTTCTCCTCGTCAGGGGCATCATCAAAAGGTGGGGGGCCTAACGGCGCTTCTAGCACATATTGCTTTTGTGCGTGAGAGGAGAATCCTCAAATTCATGGCCCATTCGGTAAAGTTGCTACCGTTCGTTGCAAGTTTCTCTTTCTCCATGAACACATTGAAATTAAAAGCAGGTGGTGCCATCTACAATAGAATTTGTAAAGTTTAGACTAAGTGTATGATAGATTGAGTTCAACTAATCCATATTATGAATGAACTCCCACTCAAAAACGACATCCCTCGTGCCTTTTTGGTGATTACATGAACCAAATCCACTACACCAAGTCCGATCATCACGTGAGTCGGTGTAGCTTCAAAGGCGAGCATCAAATGGGCATCATATCAACTATATGGCTCATGCTTAACCTTTCGGTCCGTGTTTCGAGTCCATGTCTATACATGCTAGGCTCGCCAAGTTAGAACCTTAGTATTCGCGTGTGTAACTGTTTTACACCCGAAATATGGTCGTGGATCCAAGAACACCCGATCATCACGTGATGTCTTGGAGCGACGAAAAACATAATCGGTGCATACTTGTCACATCCCAAGATTTTCCAAATCTTGTAATGTGAAAAATAAATGAAATAAAATAAATTATTGTTGAATTTTAGGGTGAAAAGAAACTTTTGTTTCTAAATGGAAACTTAAAATCCCATCTTGAACAAACTTTAAATAAAGTTTGAATTCAACAAAACCCAAATCAAGGGAAATGCATTCCTCAATGAATGTATCTGGAAATTTAAACACTTGGAAAACAAATCCAAATCCTAAATGATCTAATGGAATAAAAATCATTTCCAAGTTATCCACAAGCCCATGGATTTGATCCATATAAAAATTTGTCAACAAACATTTACAAATGATCAAGAAAGACAAATAGAAATATTATAAAACCATAGAAATTGGTCTCACTTAATTTGGAGCCATAGATAAAATCTTATTAATGTAATAAGATAAGGAAGTTAAATTTCCAAAGCTAATAAAGCCTTATCTAAAATCTCTACCAATTGGTGAGCAAATAATCTTAAAAATATTTAAAAGGATAAACAAATATTAAGCAAAATTTTACAAATTAGAATCACCAAGATTTGATCTCTAAATAAAAAGATAAGGATTTTATAAGATAAAGAAAGAAATATTAATTAAAGAATATTTAAAGACCAAACCAAACCTTGACCAAATCCATAAACAAATGGAATGAATTTAGTCCCAATCCAAATAAAATAAAAGGATAAAGAATTTCCAAAATAAAATAAAATGGCTTAAACCAAATCCTATTGGATTTAAGACAAATCCAAATTTTAAATGATTAATAAATCATATTAAAAACCTTTCCAAATAATTCAAGATGAATTATTTTAACCCAAATAAACAAATAAAAACCTACTGAAAGGATTTGGAAAGTTTTAAGAATTTAAATGGAGATTTTAAAATATTATTAAATCTTGTCTAATTAAAAACTAGAGCCTATTTTGAATAAATAAAAGACCCCAAAATGAATAAGGTTTTATTCAGAAAATTGACACCAGATTACAATACTAATCAATACTTAAACCTGCACAAAATTTGGCAAAAGTTTGAATTCGAATAAGTGTTTGAATTGGTTGTCCAAAATCCAAACAGAATAAGGGAAAAGGAAAAAAGAAAAACAAACAGAACAGGAAAAAATTATAAAAGGAGCCAGCCCAGCCGGCCAGCCTAACTAGGCCTACCAAGCCCACCTGCAACCCCTCTGCCGAAACGTTTTCCTCACTCGCAAAAGAACCCGCGAAGACGCTGACCGGTGGACCCCGTTCCCTTTCCTTCTCTCTCGCTGCCAGACGACCCCACCGCCAGCTCACCTTCTTCCTCCCCGCGCGCCCTCTTTCCTCGCTTGGTTGCAGGCGTAAATTCCTCGCGTTAATCCGCTTCAATGCGGAATAAACCTCGCCTTGATCGTGCCCTCATAGTCTTTCCCTCCTCTCCATTTCGCTTCTCGCTCTTTAGATCGCCCACAGGCTGCTCAATTCTTCTCGGCACCGCCATCGCCTCGACGCTCCGCGACAATTCAGCCATTCCCCGCCGCCTTGCTCCTGGGCGATACCAGAGACTCCACGGCCTCTGGCACCTCAAGACGTTCATTCGCGTGCTCGCCGTTGACAACGCCATCATCGAGCAAGCGCCGTCTGCTTCAACTCGGCGATGCCTCCCGTAGCCACGACTTCCCTCCATCTCGGGATGACCTCCTACACTCTCTCTCTCTCTCGCGCTTCTAGATTCATTGCTTCGCTCTTTGTGTCCTCAGAAGCGTCCCGACGACGCCAGAGCGTGTCATCGCCAGTAGAAACTCCGGTGAGCAATTCCCCAGGAACCCGTGCGCCCCTTGGCCAACAAAGACCACGTTGAGCAACAGCAGTGTGCTGCGAACTCGGTGAGCTCCCTCTCTCTCTTTCTTGCATCCTGCATCGTCGGCAACCTCGCCGCCAGAGCGCCGCCTCCGCACAGCCGCCATCAACGCCGCTCATTCTAGGTCAAACGCGCAGCAACCGTTAGATGCAGATCCATTGGCTAGGATAGAGTCACTTATCGAAGGGGTATGAGAGCATATGCGCCGTAAGATTTGCTTTAGATCCAGCGACCCACGTTAGTCGATCCACGTGAACCGTTTTCGGCCAATCAAAACATTCCACGTGGCCTAGAGTTTGTTTTAAAAACAGGATTTGATCTATTAGATGATCAAATTTGTAAATTCCATAACTTTTAAACCACACGTCCAAATTTTGCAAACTTTATATCATTGGATTCATCAGGACAAGCCCTAGCCAACCATGCACTTTGTTTAGTAAAAAGCTTCTGGTAAAATGTTTGTTTTTGCAGAAACTTATGTATGCTTGTTTAGGATATAAAAATTATTCTAAAATGATTTTGGGGATAAAATCTTTGGCAAATGGTTTGTTTTGAACCTACTGACCCTAGGAAACAGATTGTGGTTTCAAAATGTATTTGGTGAAACAAAAGAATGAATCTTGGATTTAAACCAATTCTAGTCAAATAAAAATATGGTTTAATTATTAAAAAAATGGTTTTGGAAGAAAACCTTTGAGAAATGTTTTAGAAATAAACTCTCTGACCCTAAACACAAGTTTATATGGTTTGAAAACATATTTTGTGAAACCTATAGATTAATGCCTTATTAAAACATTTCTACACCACATAAAATGATACCTTGTTCTGAAAATGGTTTATGAAGAAAAATCTTATACAAATGATTTTGCCACTTTATAAAATTACCATTAGGTGTTTTCAAATGTTTATGAACCATTAGAAACCACTTTTACAAACAAAACAATCTTTTGCATGCTTGCATGCATTGCTTTGTTTTTATCATTTTATGTGATGAATTGCTTGAATGGTAGATTGAAATGTTGTTTGCTTGATTGAATTGTAGTGATTTGAAGTGAGTGAACATTGCAAAGAACATGGAAGTGAACTTATACTCTCTACCAAAAAGACAAGTGATGCTTCATACTTTTGTTCCATTATTTTCACTATGCATTAGTAATATTTCTAAGTAGGACTTGCATGGAATTTTTGCTAAGTATAAACTATTCTATGGGAAATCCTAGTAGATGAAACCTTAGTAGAAATTTCCTAAGTTAAGATTCCTACTACTATCATGCTTAGCTTAGCTAATAGAAAACAAGGGTGGAATATATATTCATACTATGGAAAAATTTCTAAGTCTGAGGACTTGTGTTTTGTTTAATAAAACAACTAAGTGAATGAATCACCTGGGTGGAATGGAAGGAATGGTTTGTGTTGAGTGGTTACACAAGGACAGGGGACTGGTGAACCTTGTGTATCTCACTTGTGGATGGCCACTCAGGAACAAAGAGATTTGAGATGTCAAATGTTGAGAAGCTTCAAGTGCAACCACATGGCATTATGGGCTCTGCCTGGATCATATAGGTTGCAAGAACTTAGCCAAATGGACAGTTGGTGGTAGGGGTTTGATAGGTTGGAACGTGTCCATTCTGGTCTAAGGGAAGGCTTCTGAAAGATCTTGTCTTGGTGAAACCAAGTCTTGTGGGGAAAGTGCACCACCTCTGCAGAGTGTAAAATCTAAGTACTTAGCCATGTCCCTGGCAAAGGACAATTTGAGCATCAAGACATGGAAGCAATCAAGAATCTCATCATCCAAATTTGTAAGTTAAAAACTTGTGGGTGAACAAGGGATTGAAAGGATCACCAATTTCTATTGGGAGATGCCTTGGGAAATATTTTGTCAAGCAAAAACTTAGTGTTTTCAAATGATAAGGAAAATCTATTTTGAGCAAAGCAAGCCTAAGCTCCACTTAGCCAAATGCATATAGAAGATAGACTCCACTATACTACCATAGTATCACTTGCCAATACAATTCAAATGTATTGACCCTTTGTGGCTGTAACTTGTTATGTTGCAGGTTTGATTGACATTAGTGAAGTTTAATGATTAGGATTACAAGTCTATAACCAACATGTCTGCCTGTGGCACTTTGAAGATGAAGGACCCCATGCTTATAGATATTCTGCTGCAATGTAATGTAATAGCCAAATGAGCTAGTAAGATGTAATAAATTATGTTATTCCTGGTTATAAGGTTGTATTATGACCTTTGTTTCTTAATATTACATCTTAACTGTGGATGCTAGCTATTGATCCAGGGACTAGCATTGTAAACACAGGGATATCTACCTTATTAAAGGTTGGGACCCCTTACAGATGGTATCAGAGCATTGTGTTGCCTGTATGATTTGTAAACCTAGGATTGGACAAAACCCCTTAGAAAAATAGGAGTTGTATTTGTTCCAAAACTTATTTACAAACAATCTTATAAACTCTTTCCTCAAACCATTTTGGTTTTGATTCTACATCTCTTCTATTTCAAACTTGATGGATAAAGCCTACCCCATGGCCAAAGACTTCACCATGTGCAAAGGACTTCATCAACTCTAATGACTTCAACATCTTCAACTCTAATGACTTCAACATCTTCAACTCTAATGACTTCAACATCTTCAACATTTTCACCAAGGACTTCAATCTTGGATATCACTAAGGACTACAAGTGTGACAAGAAATGCAAGACTTGAAGACTAAGGAAATACAACTTAGAAGGAACCATCATCACTTTGAAGTTTTAAGATCCATAATTCAAGAAATTATCCAAGGATACAAATATCTTGTTCATGAAGAATCAACTAAGAAGGATGGAAAGATTTCAAGTGAACCATATAGATGGACCTCCATATTTAGTATAAGTCAAACCCACCAACTTATGTGGTGTAACAAAAATATTTTTGGTTGCCTAAAAATATGCTTGAAACTTGTTGTTTGAGTGGAATGTTTGTTTGTGATTGCTTGCACATTACTTGTGTGAATTGTGATGTGTGTGATTAGAATTATTCCCTTAGAAATATTTTGCCTATTCTAATCCCAATCCAACCCAAACAGATGACTTCTCCAAGAAACTCCAACATCAAGGATGGTGACAACAACAACCAAGAGAACAACTACTAGCAAACCAAACCCAGTTGAGCCAAGTGACAACTCAGCTTTTAGCCAACAACAATGGATTAGACCCAGCCATACAAAAGATTTTGAAACTTCAATCCCAATTGTTGCAAGGGATGGCTACTCAAATGACCAACATGGGAGAAAGCTCTTCCCAAGGAGCTAATGACAACAAGGATGACAAAGATGTTATTCCAGAAGGAACCCAAGCTTGCAATATTTTTGGAGACAAGGATCACACTTCCAAGGAGCATGATGATCAATGCCCCAATTGTGAAGAGAAACATCCAATTGACCAATGCCCCACATACCAAGCTACTTGTTACCTATGTGAAGGAAACAATCATGTCCCTATCCAATGCCCCATCTATTCCATAGTTGAACAAATGAAACAAGGTGGAGTGCAACAACTGATTGCAGACTACCATGAGAGAGCCAAGAAGGATGAAGACAAAGGAAAATCTCAGCTTGTGCCTCCCAACAACATGACCCAATTTAAAGGACCAAAAAGGAGACATATGAATTATCCAAGGAGTAATAGAAGGTCAAGGAGACTAGTAGACATTCCTACCTATGAGATAACATATGAAGAACATGAACTAGAAGCACTCCTAGCTTTGGAGAAACCCAAGAAAAAGAAGGACAAAAGCCATGTGCAATGTGGTCATTGCAAAGAAATGGGACACTATGCCAGTGAATGTCCAGAGAAGCAGAAGTATAAGGATATTAGCCAAGTGTGGTGCAACAACTGCAAAGAGCTAGGCCATTATGTAGCAACTTGCCCACAGAAGATACGTGATGAACTCAATCTTATCACATGCTATAATTGTGGTAACCAAGGACATTATGCAAGCAACTGCCCAGAAAAGATGAAGCACAAGATAAACAAGCCTATGAAGGATCTCAGCCTTGTCACATGTTTCAAGTGTGGAAACAAAGGACACTATGCAGATGTTTGCCCAGAGGGATTTAAATAAGACCCCAAGCAAGTCAAGAAGTGATCTAGTTGGAAATTTTTTAAGGGTGGTAGTACCCTAGATGATTTGAGCCAACTTGTAACCCCTAGCCTTCCCAAATCTCGGGACGACATTTATTTTAAGGGTGGTAGCCTGTCACATCCCAAGATTTTCCAAATCTTGTAATGTGAAAAATAAATGAAATAAAATAAATTATTGTTGAATTTTAGGGTGAAAAGAAACTTTTGTTTCTAAATGGAAACTTAAAATCCCATCTTGAACAAACCTTAATTAAAGTTTGAATTCAACAAAACCCAAATCAAGGGAAATGCATTCCCCAATGAATGTATCTGGAAATTTAAACACTTGGAAAACAAATCCAAATCCTAAATGATCTAATGGAATAAAAATCATTTCCAAGTTATCCCCAAGCCCATGGATTTGATCCATATAAAAATTTGTCAACAAACATTTACAAATGATCAAGAAAGACAAATAGAAATATTATAAAACCATAGAAATTGGTCTCACTTAATTTGGAGCCATAGATAAAATCTTATGAATGTAATAAGATAAGGAAGTTAAATTTCCAAAGCTAATAAAGCCTTATATAAAATCCCTACCAATTGGTGAGCAAATAATCTTAAAAGGATTTAAAAGGATAAACAAATATTAAGCAAAATTTTACAAATTGGAATCACCAAGATTTGATCTCTAAATAAAAAGATAAGGATTTTATAATATAAAGAAAGAAATATTAATTAAAGAATATTTAAAGACCAAACCAAACCTTGACCAAATCCATAAACAAATGGAATGAATTTAGTTCCAATCCAAATAAAATAAAAGGATAAAGAATTTCC
Organism: Avena longiglumis; assembly: GCA_030063025.1. NCBI lineage: Eukaryota > Viridiplantae > Streptophyta > Magnoliopsida > Poales > Poaceae > Avena > Avena longiglumis. The sequence goes on along the minus strand of CP125975.1, from coordinate 498,105,721 downwards.
AAAATAAAATAAAATGGCTTAAACCAAATCCTATTGGATTTAAGACAAATCCAAATTTTAAATGATTAATAAATCATATTAAAAACATTTCCAAATAATTCAAGATGAATTATTTGAACCCAAATAAACAAATAAAAACCTACTGAAAGGATTTGGAAAGTTTTAAGAATTTAAATGGAGATTTAAAAATATTATTAAATCTTGTCTAATTAAAAACTAGAGCCTATTTTGAATAAATAAAAGACCCCAAAATGAATAAGGTTTTATTCAAAAAATTGACACCAGATTACAATACTAATCAATACTTAAACCTGCACAAAATTTGGCAAAAGTTTGAATTCGAATAAGTGTTTGAATTGGTTGTCCAAAATCCAAACATAATAAGGGAAAAGGAAAAAAGAAAAACAAACAGAACAGGAAAAAAATATAAAAGGAGCCAGCCCAGCTGGCCAGCCCAACTAGGCCCAGCAAGCCCAGCTGCAACCCCTCTACCGAAACATTTTCCTCACTCGCAAAAGAACCCGCAAAGACGCTGACCGGTGGACCCCGTTCCCTTTCCTTCTCTCTCGCTGCCAGACGACCCCACCGCCAGCTCACCTTCTTCCTCCCCGTGGTGACCGCGCCCCTCTTTCCTCGCTGTCGTTGCCAGACGTAAATTCCTCGCGTTAATCCGCTTCAATGCGGGAATAAACCTCGCCCTCGACTGTGCCCTCATAGTCGCATGTCCCTCCTCTCCATTTCGCCTCTCTCGCTCGCACCAGATCGCCCACAGGCTGCTCCAATTCTTCTCAGCACCGCCACTGCCTCTGACGCACTCCGGCGACAATTCCGTCCATTCCCCGCCGCCTTTGCCTCGGCGATACCAGCAGACTCCCTGGCCTCTGGCGCACCTCCCAAGATCTTGCACGTTCATCCGCGTGCTCGCCGTTGACAACGCTATCATCGAGCAAGCGCCACCGCTGCTTCAACTCCGCGACGCCTCAGTAGCCACGACTTCCCCTCCATCTCGGGATGACCCTCCTACACTCTCCTCTCTCTCGCGCTTCTAACAGATTCATTGCTTCGCTCTTTCGTGTCCTGTAGCGACGTCCCCGACGACGCCGGAGCGTGTCATCGCCAGTAGAAACTCCGGTGAGCAATCCCCTAGGAACCCGTGCGCCCCTTGGCCAACAATGACCACGTTGAGCATCAGCAGTGTGCTGCGAACTCGGTGAGCTTCCTCTCTCTCTTTCTCGCATCCTGCATCATCGGCAACCTCGCCGCCAGAGCGCCAGCCTTGCCGCCGCCGCTCATTCTAGGTCAAACGCGCAGCAACCGTTAGATGCAGATCCATTGGCTAGGATAGAGTCACTTATCGAAGGGGTATGAGAGCATCTGCGCCGTAAGATTTGCTTTAGATTCAGCGGCCCATGTTAGTCGATCCACGCGAACCGTTTTCGGCCAATCAAAACATTCCACGTGGCCTAGAGTTTGTTTTAAAAACAGGATTTGATCTATTAGATGATCAAATTTGTAAATTCCATAACTTTTAAACCACACGTCCAAATTTTGCAAACTTTATATCATTGGATTCAGCAGGACAAGCCCTATCCAACCATGCACTTTTTTTAGTAAAAATCTTCTGGTAAAATGTTTGTTTTTGCAGAAACTTATGTATGCTTGTTTAGGATATAAAAATTATTCTAAAATGATTTTGGGGATAAAATCTTTGGCAAATGGTTTGTTTTGAACCTACTGACCCTAGGAAACAAATTGTGGTTTCAAAAATGTATTTGGTGAAACAAAAGAATGAATCTTGGATTTAAACCAATTCTAGTCAAATAAAAATATGGTTTAATTATTAAAAAAATGGTTTTGGAAGAAAACCTTTGAGAAATGTTTTAGAATAAACTCTCTAACCCTAAACACAAGGTTATATGGTTTGAAAACATATTTTCTGAAATCTATAGATTAATGCCTTATTAAAACATTTCTACACCACATAAAATGATACCTTGTTCTAAAAATGGTTTATGAAGAAAAATCTTATACAAATGATTTTGCCACTTTATAAAATGACCATTAGGTGTTTTTAAATGTTTATGAACCATTAGAAACCACTTTTACAAACAAAACAATCTTTTGCACGCTTGCATGCATTGCTTTGTTTTTATTATTTTATGTGATGAATTGCTTAAATGGTAGATTGAAATGTTGTTTGCTTGATTGGATTGTAGTGATTTGAAGTGAGTGAACATTGCAAATAACAAGGAAGTGAACTTATACTCTCTACCAAAAAGGCAAGTGATGCTTCATACTTTTGTCCCATTATTTTCACTATGCATTAGTAATATTTCTAAGTAGGACTTGCATGGAATTTTTGCTAAGTATAAACTATGCTATGGGAAATCCTAGTAGATGAAACCTTAGTAGAAATTTCCTAATTTAAGATTCCTACTACTATCATGCTTAGCTTAGCTAATAGAAAACAAGGGTGGAATATATATTCATTCTATGGAAAAATTTCTAAGTCTGAGGACTTGTGTTTTGTTTAATAAAACAACTAAGTGAATGAATCACCTGGGTGGAATGGAAGGAATGGTTTGTGTTGAGTGGTTACACAAGGACAGGGGACTGGTGAACCTTGTGTATCTCACTTGTGGATGGCCACTCAGGAACAAAGAGATTTGAGATGTCAAATGTTGAGAAGCTTCAAGTGCAACCACATGGCATTATGGGCTGTGCCTGGATCATATAGGTTGCAAGAACTTAGCCAAATGGACAGTTGGTGGTAGGGGTTTGATAGGTTGGAACGTGTCCATTCTGGTCTAAGGGAAGGCTTCTGAAAGATCTTGTCTTGGTGAAACCAAGTCTTGTGGGGAAAGTGCACCACCTCTGCAGAGTGTAAAATCTAAGTACTTAGCCATGTCCCTGGCAAAGGACAATTTGAGCATCAAGACATGGAAGCAATCAAGAATCTCATCATCAAAATTTCTAAGTTAAAAACTTGTGGGTTGAAAGGATCACCAATTTCTATTGGGAGATGCCTTGGGAAATATTTTGTCAAGCAAAAACTTAGTGTTTTCAAATGATAAGGAAAATCTATTTTGAGCAAAGCTAGCCTAAGCTCCGCTTAGCCAAATTCATATAGAAGATAGACTCCACTATACTACCATAGTATCACTTGCCAATACAATTCAAATGTATTGACCCTTTGTGGCTGTAACTTGTTATGTTGCAGGTTTGATTGACATTAGTGAAGTTTAATGATTAGGATTACAAGTCTACAACCAACATGTCTGCCTGTGGCACTTTGAAGATGAAGGACCCCATGCTTATAGATATTCTGCTGCAATGTAATGTAATAGCCAAATGAGCTAGTAAGATGTAATAAACTATGTTATTCATGGTTATAAAGTTGTATTATGACCTTTGTTTCTTGATATTACATCTTAACTTTGGATGCTAGCTATTGATCCAGGGACTAGCATTGTAAACACAGGGATGTCTACCTTATTAAAGGTTGGGACCCCTTACAGATGGTATCAGAGCATTGTGTTGCCTGTAGGATTTGTAAACCTAGGATTGGACAAAAACCCTTAGAAAAATAGGAGTTGTATTTGTTCCAAAACTTATTGACAAACAATCTTGTAAACTCTTTCCTCAAACCATTTTCAGGCACGGCAACAGGCTTGCCGCCCTTACTTCCATTCCGTTTTCCCTTCTTGTTTTTCTTGAAACCAGTGTTCCTATTGATCATCAACACTTGATGTTCCTTTTTGATTTCCACTTCTGTAGTTTTAAGCATTGACAGAAGCTCGGGGAGAGACTTCTTCATGCCTTGCATATTATAGTTCATCACGAAGCTCTTATAGCTAGGTGGCAGAGACTGCAGAACACGATGGATGCCTAAGTCAATGGGAATCGATATTCCCAAGGACATAAGCTTATCGGCGTAACCCGACATCTTGATTACATGCTCACTAACGGAGCTGTGGTCTTCCATCATGCAGCTAAAGAACTTTTCTGAAGCGTTATAGCTCTCTACAACAGCATGTGTGTCGAAAATCATTTTCAACTCACCCATTGTATCAAAAGCATTGCCATTTTCGAAACGCTTTCGAAGTTCCGGCTCTATCCCATACAATATGCCGCAATGAACTAAGTTGTGGTCCTCCTGACGAGTCTGATAGACATTCTTCTCCTTGTCAGGGGCATCATCAAAAGGTGGGGGGCCTAATGGCGCTTCTAGCACATATTGCTTTTGTGCAGCAGAGAGGAGAATCCTCAAATTCATGGCTCATTCGGTAAAGTTGCTACCGTCACAAGTTTCTCTTTCTCCATGAACACATTGAAATTAAAAGCGGTGGTGCCATCTACAATAGAATTTGTAAAGTTTAGACTAAGTGTATGATAGATTGAGTTCAACTAATCCATATTACGAATGAACTCCCACTCAAAACGACATCCCTCGTGCCTTTTGGTGATTACATGAACCAAATCCACTACACCAAGTCCGATCATCACGTGAGTCGATTGTAGCTTCAAAGCGGAGCATCAAATGGGCATCATATCAACTATATGACTCATGCTTAACCTTTCTCCGTGTTTCGTGCCATGTCTGTACATGCTAGGATCGCCAAGTTAGAACCTTAGTATTCGCGTGTGTAACTGTTTTACACCCGAAATATGGTCGTGGATCCAAGAACACCCGATCATCACGTGATGTCTTGGAGCGACGAAAAACATAATCGGTGCATACTAAAGGAAGAACACATTCTTATCTTGATATTTAAAAGAGGGATCATCTTATTATGCTAAAAAAGCGCTAAACAAGCAATATAAGATGCTATCAAACATCACATGTTTATTAGTGAAATGATATGGTTCCCGCATATGATATCTATCATGTGCACCGTGGTATGATTACTATCATACCTATATGTGTAAGTCCAAGGTCTATGGAGATTACACGCTATGTGTGTTGTAAGAGTATCATCTCATACTTCTGTTGGAATTATGCCCTAGAGGCAATAATAAAGATGTTATTATTATAATTCTTGTTCATGATAAAGTTTATATTCCATGCTAGAATTGTATTAAGCGGAAACATTAATACTTGTGTGGTTTGTGAACAACACCGTGTGTGTCACAATGCGCCTCTAAGGACTAGCTCATTGATCAATGATGGTTAAGGTTTCCTAACCATAGACATGAGTTGTCAATTGATAATGAGATCATATCATTGGGAGAATGATATGATGGATGCACCCAAACTAAGCGAAGCTTAGATCGTTCATCGTGTTCATCTTTGCGAAGCTTTTCCTATGTCAAATATTGTATTCCTTAGACCATGAGATAATGCAACTCCCGGTATAAGAAAGCTTTGAGGTCATCAAACGTCATCCTATGAGAGGGTGATCATAAAGGTGTCTCTCGGTGATCGGAAAGTATCTGTTGGGTTGTATGTATCGAGATGGAATTTGTCCTCCCAAGTCGGAGAGATATACTTGGTCCACTCGAATCGATATCAACACCTCTTGCAAGCATGTGGTTAAGGAGTTAATCACAAAGTGATATCGGATTACGAACGAGTAAAGTACTTGCCGTGAACGAGATTGAACTAGGTATGACTGCATCGGCGATCGAATCTCGGCAAGTAAAATATCGCGAGACGAAGGGAATATATATATGGGATTGATTGAATCTGGCATCGTGGTTCATCCGATATGATCATCGATGAATGTGTGGGAGTCAATATGGGTGCCTGCACTTCGCTGTTGATTATTGATAGAAGATCATGTCGCATATTCTCGAACCCGCAGGTCACACACTTAACGATCTCGACGCTAGGATAGATTGTATAATTGGTTTATGAATTTTGTTGAGTCTCGGATGGGATCCGGATATCACGAGAGGTTCCGAATGGTCCAGAATAAGATTCATATAAGGCAAGGTAATTTTGGAGTTCGAATTGTTCCGGTTAATCGGTATTGTCTAAGCTTCTAGAACCTTCCGGAAGGGGACCAACGTGGCCCCACCTTCCGGGAGGGGCATGGGCCTATGAGGGAGTGTCCTCGCATTGGGCCAGGGCACAAGGCCCCATAGGGCCCAGCCGATCCTAGATAAGTTTAAACTCGTTTAAACTAGAGATAGGATTTCTAGATAAGGGAGAGTTTAAATCGTTTAAACTAGAGATAGGATTTCTAGATAAGGGGGAGTTTAAATTGTTTAAACTAGAGATAGGCTTGGAGGAGGGGCAAGAGCTGGCCGCCCCCCCTCTATATATAGATGGGTGGTGCGCCCCTCCCCCCACAACAACTACTCCACACCTTCCTCCAAGCCCTAGCTGCCTTGCTACCTTCCTCTCTCCCTCCCGACTGTTTGTAGGCGAAGCCCTGCAGCAGAAATTCTCCACCATATACACCACGCCGTCGTGTTGTAGATCCAATCTATCTCTCCACCATAGAGGAGACGTCGAGGTGCTGCACGTGTGCATCTCATGGAGGCACCGCCACTTGTGGTGCTAGATCGGATCAGATCGCGAGGAGGAGAAGCGAGTACGACTACATCACCCACGTTCTGACGAACGTTCCGCTGTGCGAATCTTCAAGGGTATGAAGATCTAATCCAATCTCTCTCGTTTTTTAGATTAGATCTTGGCTTTCCCTCTGTTCGCTCCGTAGAAAATTTTGATTTACTATGCCGCGAAACCCTTCAACTTCTACTTACAACACTACCATATCATAACACTAGCCCAGCAACAATCTAAACTAGACTCCTCTAATTTATCCATTGCAAGTTTTACGTGGCTTAGGGCTTTCGAGATAGAACTGTTCTTACCTACGAACATGAACCACAACGAGGATAACCAAATTGTTGACAATTAGTTGCAAAATCGATATTGACTACAGTAGGAGAGACAGACACCCGCTAGCCACTTATGCAAACTAGTTGCATGTCAAGCGTGGAACATGTCTCATGTGCGAGGACATGTAAAGTTTGTCCGGGCCGCTTCATCCCACTATGCCACCAATATCCAAAATTACAACAAAGGAGCAACAACATGATCATCATCGCCCACATACTCATATGTGTATACCCGTGTAAAGTATCTACGCATAGAGCCGGCTCTGATACCACTGTAGGATTCGCAGCATAGAAAACAAAAAATTTCCTACGATGGGAACTATGTACCAAGATCTATCTACTAGATACAGACAACGGACGGATGTATATCCGTAGAGAACATACCCTTGAAGACCAACAAAGCTTAACGAGTTCAACTCGTGGTTGATGTAGACGATCTCTTGCCGATCTCAAGATCGATAGGAAGTCCTAGCGCAGCAGCAGCGTATCCGTGCTCGCACACACATACAAGACACCGGGCAACCTCTGCCTCCTCGCTCCAGCGATGCAGCGGAAGCACAAACCTTTCTTTCCGAATTGCCACCGGTAACATGTATCTCGCTAGTCCGAGACAATGGGGAATAGATTCTAGAGGGGGAGAGAGATCCTTCACGAGGAGGTGTGAGAGACAAGTGAGAGGAGGGGCTCCTTTTATAGGAGGAGGGGGGAACCCCAAGGGGGTGGCCGGCGCATGGGGTCTGCCCCCTTTCCCTCCCCTCTTCATGTGGGTGGACACTCCACTCACAAAATTCCTTTAAATTCCCTCCACTCAAAAGTCCACTCAAATTCCCATTAAATTTCCACCAAATTTAATGCAAACTCTCATTAAATAAAACTCTTTTATTTTATTCAGAATTTTGTCAATTACTTTAATGACAAACATTCACAAATAACCTCTTGCTAGAATTCCATTTCACATGCATAACCACTTTATGCAATTTCACCCAAAAACCTGTTTCGGTATCTAGTGAAATAAATTTCTGCGCTTGTTTATTCTTTCGGCATGAAACATTTGCTCCAACTGGATGCCAGTGTCCCTTAAGTGTGTCACCCTACGGTTCGCGAATAATGCGGACATGATCGAGACCCTTCTCCGATCAATAATCGATGGCGGGACCGGAGATCCATCGACTCCCACACATTCAACGATGACTTTTCCGTGATCGCGGAACCTTTTACGCTTGTATCTTAATCCCTTTGTTTCACGATATATTACATGTCCGAGATTCGATCATCGGTATCTCCATACCTAGTTTGATCTCGCATCGACATGCACTCTTTCTCGTTCCTGATATAACATTCTAGTGATCAAATCACTTGCTTGCAAGCTAACCAATGTGATATCACCGAGAGGGCCCAGAGCATATCTATCCGTCATCGGGATGAACAAATTCCACTCTTGATCCATGATTCTCAATATAACACTTTAGTAGCTTTGAATCCATCTTTATAATCACCCAGTTACGGAGTGACGTTTGATGTCAACAAGAAACTCTTCAAGTGTTAGTGATTGGCATGATCTCATGGTCTAAGGATTAGGACTACTTCGTAGTTTGTTTATAGCAATATAAACTCAATGACTTTGATCGTAATGCTATACTTAGGATGAATGTTCATCACACCATTACACTAATGTTGTGATCTCGTTATTAACAACATCCAATGTATATGATCAGGAAACCATGATCATCTTGTTAATCAACGAACTAGTTTATGAGAGAGGCATAACTAGGAACTTTCTGTTTGTTTATTAAACACACATGTATTAACGTTTCCGTATTAATACAATTATAGCATGCAAAATAAACATCTATCATATACTTGTAATACACATAATAAACATTTTATTATTGCCTCTCAGGGCATATTCCCTTCAATTGATTCTATCATGTCTTCTTGATTATTGATTCTATCATGTTTGTGTTGTTTGAGATCTTGCATGCTCTCCGTTTCTAGTAGCTATCTTGGCCAAGTAGATGCTAGTGACTCCAAGAGGGAGTATCATGCTCGATAGTTGGTCTATTGTTGCCTTGCTTTCTATCAATGGTTGATTTCTTTGAAACTAGTTCTTATTGGCAAGGTGGGTTCACGTAAGAACAAAAATATTATTATAAGGAACACCGCTTGTCACAAAAAGGAAAACACTTATGGGAACAAATTGATAAATTAAATACCATTGCTAGAAACGTGTGCTCTACTTATAATGCTACTTATTATGTTGATAAATCTTGTTGTTGTAGGTGGTATAAACACCTCCCTTTTAAATGCGAGTATAATGATAATATTACCATATCTTATTATGTTAAAAGAAATTATGAATTTTATGATGTGGAACAAATTAAAGAATTTATTGCTTGGAAGGGTGCATTTGAACTTGCTAGTTTGCTTGAAAATACTGATGATTCACCTTATAAATATGAGGTTTATGATATACTTAAATTTTTCATTGATAATTACTAGGAAGAAAATGGCTATATTCTTGAATATATTAATAGATGCTTTCCATTAACGGAAGAGACTAATGCCTTGCAGGAGCTTATGGAAGAAGAAATTGATGAACCTGAAAGCTCATTAGATGAAAAAGAGGACGAGAGTCATGAACAAAAGGAGGAAGAATGGATCTACCCATGCCTACCTTCTAATAAGAGTAACTCCTTACCCCTTACATTATTTGATTGTCCCCCATGCTTACCAAAGGAGGATGAATGTTATGTTCCTGTGGATTCTTTTGAAATATCTACTATGGATAAAACTTGTGATAATAATTATGCTCCTGTTATCTATGATAATCCATGATATTTTGATAAATCTTATTATAATCCTTTATTTGTGCCTAACTTCGAAATGCATGGTACTAAAGAGTTTTGCCTAGAAAATGTTTATGATAAAGCTCTAGATGATGGTCCTATATTGGTTGAGAATATTAATTGTACTACTACTGAAAATGAGAATGATCAGTCATCTTGTTATAAAATTGTTAAAAGTGGGTCTGAAGGTTTTAATCCCACTATTTTGAGCCTGATAAAAATTATGTGTTTGTAGATCATGAAAAGCATGCTTTATGTGATAGTTATATTGTTGAGTTTATTCATGAGGCTACTAAAAATTATTATGAGAGATAAAAATATGGTTATAGAAGTTTTCATGGTACTAAAACACCTCTCTATGTGCTGAAAGTTTTGAAGTTACTCTTGTTTTATGTTCCTATGCCTGTCACTTTGTTCTTTGTGAATTATTTGCATACAAGATTCCTATGCATAGGGAGTGGGTTAGACTTAAATGTGTTTTGAATTCGCTTCTTGATGCTCTCTTTTACTTCAATTCATATTTCTTATGTGAGCATCCTCTCAAACTATCAAGCCTAACTTAAAGGCATTAAAGAAAAGTACTTCTTGGGAGATAACCCAGTAGTTTTATTGAGCCTTGGAAGTTATTACTTTTGTAATAACTTCTCCTTATCCTTTTTGTTTGATTTTTGTGCCAAGAATAACCTCTAATGAGAAGGAAGTAAGATTTGGGGAAGTGTTGTCCCAAAACAGATTTTTGTGCTTCACTGTAAAAATTCGTGAAAAATCTATGTATGTCGGATTGAGATGTAATTTTCTGAATAAATCCCTCAGGTTGTTAGCTAACTTTCTTAGTTCAAATTTTTTTTATTTGAGCAACAGAAGGTCTTCGAAAATATTGGTTTTTACGTGCTGGTCTGTTTTGACAGATTTCTGCCATTATTTGCATTTGCCTCTTTATCGATTTCTTTTTGGGTTCTCTTTGGTAAGTAACATCCCAAAAATATGAAACAATGATCATCAAACTCTAATCACTAAAATTAGGATTAACAAAAACTTTGATTAAATAAAAACCAAATAAATGCATTTGTGTATGTGATGATTTGATAAATGCATGAATGGACTTGTGTGATTCAACTAAATAGTAAGGAATGGTTCAAAGATGAATATAACATCATCTAAAATATTTCCAAGAAGAAACAAATCAAGAGAAAATCACAAACAATTCAAATAAAGGAAATGGTCATTTTTGCCAATCTTGCTCACTAGATCACTTTGAGTGTTTCTAGTCCAAGATTTCAAACAAAAACTTTTCCAATTCTTTTCACCCCTTGCAATACCAAGTAAAAGCGAAGCAAAGCCCACCCTTCAAACTTGCAGAAACATTTAGCAACCCCATTCAAATGGCAATTCAAAATTGAATCTTTAACATATGTGAAGACCACACATTTTCAAAACCCAACCAAACTAGTGCACCTTGACCAATCCAACTAACTAGATACTCCCTAGTATGTTCCCAGCGAACCTACCAAGTTTGAATCCAAAATTCAAATTTGAAATTATTTCGGCCATTTCATCAAACACTTGGAGACATAAAATCAAACTGGACAAACTTCACTGTTTTGAGCAGTAATTTGGCTAAGCATTGTTCACCATTGATCACCCTTGTCTCCCCCAGTGCCTTGACCACCCCTAGCCCCTACCCGTTGCACCATACCATGCCAACCCGAAGGCACCCTTGCCAGCCGACCATGGCTAGCTAGCCAAAGCAAGCACCAAGACTAGACATAGCAAGCACCAAGGACTAGGTATACCATAAATAGATTAGTATTAGGGTCAAGCTATATTCAGCCAAAGTAGAAACCAAAATCTTACCTTAAGGAGACTTTCTAAAAACCTATACACTTTTTGAATAAATGTCCTAATCTGAAAACACTCAAGAGGATCTGATCAGGGCAGAAGTGCTAGATTCAAAAGAAGTTTATACATCAAATGGAATTAGAAGTTGCCTCATTTCAAATCAGAAGAGGATCCACGAAAAAGCTTGAATGAAGATACAACAATTATCTTCCTCCCGGATTTAAAAGAGTCACCAGGATCTGAAGAAGTCAATTTTATCTTCGGAAACGTAAGAGGGTGTGAACTTCAAGGACAAAGTTTATTTTAAGGGGGAGAGTCTGTAACATCCCAGGATTTAGCACCTAGAAATAGAGAGGACACGGGTTTGTGCATTGCATTCATGCATAAGAAAATCCAGGGACTTTTTGTGCAAAACTAAAAGAGCTATGGAGGGATCGGGATCTCTCTTGTACTGAAGGAAACTTCGGAGCAAGTGCGATAGATTTTGACATGACCTTTGTAGAATTCTTTGTTTCAGGGAAAATTTGTTCAAACATGTATTTGAATTTCAAATATGAAATTCAAATTAATTTATAAAATTGACATATGGAAATTAGAAATACTTTAATAACTTGAAATAAAATGATTACAAGAATAGTATAGCAAGGATTCTTTATTAATATAAATATATATGCATATAGTATTATTTTTACAATAGATAAATAAAAGAATTCTTTATATAAGACATTGTCTTTACAATTAGGAAATAAATAAGTAGGAAAAAGAATTACATAATTGAAATAAATAACAACATTCTTTATTACAACAATATATATGACATTGTCCTTACAAAAGAATTATAAAATAAAAAAATGAAATAAGTAAACCTTATTGAATTGAATACAACAATACAATGTTTTTACAACATATAAAACAGAAAAATAAACTATAATATTTATTACAAAGGAATTCCTAAGCTACTGTTCTCTGATGTCCTTCAACAGTGGACATTTTTCTTTCTTCTCTTCATTTCCTGAAAACACAACAAAAAAAACAAGAACAAAATAAAAGAATGATTAGTTAGTTAGTTTGCTCTTAGAGGTGAACAGTGAAATGCACTGTTAAAATTCATCATTGAGCTAATCTGTAAGGGGCAAGTTTCACCAAATAGTAGCATATGTTCATATCAGTATTTTTGGCCTCAGTACAACATCATTGGCTTAGGGGCAAGTTTCACCAAAACCAGATAAGAAGGTAAAGAGGTAAAACATCAAGAAATATCAAGCTTTTACTTGATCTGATCCCCAACCCACAACATGCAAGCAGGCTGTTTACTCACTAGCATGCACTAGTGTGTTGTCAACACCACAGCAGCATCCAATGCACATAAAAGGGGTTAACACAGCCGCAACACAACATCTAGTCACTGCCTTAGTTTCCAATCTATCTCAAACCACTACCAAGCTCTCAAGAACATCACAACCAGTATCAGATCATCACTGATCTGTTCAGCTTCATCAACAAGAATCACAAATCCTTCCACCAAACCATCACACCTTAGCCCTGGTTGCTCCCTGGAGCCATCCTAGAGCTAGGACAAGGGGAAATCAAGGCCAAGCTACAGCTCTAGTAAATGAAGACCAGAATACATCAAGACAGTGGAAATAGGAGGAAGAAAAGGCCATTTGTATCAAGACAAGCACACATCTACATCACCAAGATCATCTAGTTGGTGAGTCACAAACATATCATACCATCTATCTGTTCTTATTAAGTCTCTGAGCATGAATTGTTGGATAAATTGAATCCTCAGAGATACACCCAGGTGGGGTGTATACTAATCACTGGATATTATAAAAGCCATAAGAAATATCCTGTCCCATCTACAGTTTAGGTAATAGACAGTGCATCTTCGACCAATCTGGTACCTACCAGTTTGCATCTAGAGGAAAGTAAATCCTTGGATGGGTGCTACTGGGCACATCCTGAAGGGAATATGCCCGAGAGGCAATAATAAAGTGGTTATTATCGTATTCCTTGTTTATGATAAATGTTTATTTTGCATGCTATAATTTTATTAATACGGAAACGTTAATACATGTGTGTTTAATAAACAAATAGAAAGTTCCTAGTTATGCCTCTCTTATAAACTAGCTCGTTGATTAACAAGATGATCAAGGTTTCCTGATCATGGACATTGGATGTTGTTAATAACGGGGTCACAACATTAGTGTAATGGTGTGATGAACATTCATCCGAAGTATAGCATTACGATCAAAGTCATTGAGTTTATATTGCTATAACAACTTACGAAGTGATCCTAATCCTTAGACCATGAGATCATGTCAATCACTAACACCTAAGAGTTTCTTGATAACATCAAACGTCACACCGTAATAGGTGATTATAAAGATGGATTCAGAACTACTAAAGTGTTATGTTGAGGCCCATGGATCGAGAGTGGAATTTGTTCATCCCGATGACGGATAGATATGCTCGGCCCTCTCGGTGATATCACATTGATTAGCTTGCAAGCAAGTGATTTGATCACTAGAATGTTATATCACGGAACGAGAAAAGAGTGCATGTCGAACGAGATCAAACTAGGTATGGAGATACCGATGATCGAATCTCGGACATGTAATATATCGCGAAACAAAAGGATTAAGATACTAGCGTAAAGGTTCCGACGATCACAAGAAAGTCATCGTTGAATGTGGAGTCAAGATGGGTCTCCGATCCCGCTTCGATTATTGATCCGAGAGGGTCTCGATCATGTCCACATTATTCGCGAACCGTAGGGTGACACACTTAAGAGACACCGACATCCAATTGGAGCAAAAGTTTCATGCCGAAAAGAAAAGGAAAGCGCAGGAATTTATTTCACTAGACACCAAACTGCTTTGTTGAAATTGTCAAACTGGTTCGCATGTGAAATGGAATACTAGCAAGGTTTTATGTGAATGTTTGTTAATTAAAGTAATTAACAAAATTCTGAATAAATAAATAAAAGAGTTTTATTTAATGAGAGCTTGCATTAAATTTGGTGGAAATTTAATGCATGTGAGTGGATTTATGAGTGGAGGCTTTTTAATGGGAGTGGAGGCTTTTCATTTTGAGTGGGAGCTCCACCCACATGAATGTGGAAGAGGTGGGCAGCCCCATGGCTGGGCGCCATGCCCCTTGGGTGCCCCCTCCCCTATAAAAGGCCCCTCTCCTCTCACACCACACCTCCTCGTGAAGGATCTCTCTCCCTCTAGAATTTATTCCCCATGGTCTCGGACTAGCGAGATACATGTTCCCGGTGGATTTTCAAGAAATAGTTGTGCTTCCGCTGCATCGCTGAGCGAGGAGGCGGAGGTTGCTCGGTGCCTCGAACGTGTGTGCGAGCACGGATGCGCCGCTAAGTTGCGGTGCTAAGGACTTCCTCTCGATCTTGAGATCGGCAAGAGATCATCTACATCAACCACGAGTTTGGACTCGTTAAGCTTTGTCGGTTTTCAAGGGTATGTTCTCTACGGATGTACATCCGCCCGTTGTTTGTATCTAGTAGATAGATCTTGGTACATAGTTGTTCCCATCGTAGGAAAATTTTTGTTTTCTATGCGAACCCTACAAAGGGTATCGAGCCGGATCTATGCGTAGATGCTTTACAGGTAGTACACATATATGAGTATGTGGGCGATGATGATCATTTTATTGCTTCTTAGTTGTACTTTGGATATTGGTGGCATAGTGGGATGAAGCGGCCCGGACAAACTTTACATGTCCTCGCACATGAGACCTGTTCCACGCTTGACATGCAACTAGTTTTGCATAAGTGGCTAGCGGGTGTCTGTCTCTCCTACTATAGTCAATATCTAATTTGCAACGAGTTGTCAACAATTTGGTTATCCTCGTTGTGGTTCATGTTCGTAGGTAAGAACGGTTCTATCTTCGAAAGCCCTAAGCCACGTAAAATTTGCAATGGATAAATTAGAGGCGTCTAGTTTAGATTGTTGCTGGGCTAGTGTTATGATATGGTGATGTTGTAAGTAGAAGTATGAGATAATACTCTTACAACACACATAACGTGTAATCTCCATAGACCTTGGACTTACACATATAGGTATGATAGTGATCATACCACGATGCACATGATAGAGATCATATGCGAGAACCATATCATTCCACTAATAAACATGTGATGTTTGATAGCATCTTATATTGCTTGTTTGGCGTTTTATTAGCATAATAAGATGATCCCTCATTTAGATATCAAGATAAAAATGTGTTCTTCCTTAAGTATGCACCGACAATGTTTCGTCGCTTCAAGACATCACGTGATGATCGGGTGTACTTGAATCCACGAGCATATCTCGGGTGTAAGACAGTTACACACGCGAATACTAAGGTTCTTACTTGGCGAGCCTAGCATGTACGCATGGCCTCGAACACGGACCGAAAGGTTAAGCATGAGTCATATGTTTTGATATGATGACCATATGGATGCTCGCCTTTGAAGCTACGCCGACTCACGTGATGATCGGACTTGGTGTAGTGGATTTGGTTCATGTAATCACCAAAAGACACGAGGGATGTCGCTTTTGAGTGGGAGTTCATTTCTAATTTGGATTAGTAGAACTCAATTTATCATAAATTAAATCAAAGTGAATTTGCATAATTTGTTGTAGTCATTGGCATTCGCTCACCACCTTATGCATAGTTGTAATTGAGATAATAGAACTATAGAATTCGGATATATACTTTACGAACTGGTATCGTATTGTGTTGAGTGTCAATCTAAAGTTTAAAGTCCTATTGCAAACTTTCAGCAAAATTCTATTTACTCCGTGAAATTTAATAATTGGTATTAAATCGAGAGTAACAATTCCAGTGTTAGTATCTTAAGTATCATGTTTGCCTCCATGATTCTTGATTTAAACATCAAGTTTATCTAGGAGCTGAAAGAATTGTTTCGTAAACCATCATGTGGCGATATAACGATATCTGAAACAATGTTTTGGTTGCAATATGATAGAGTATAATATATGTTCTCATATTGGATGAGAATTTACAAAGGTTGGAGATGCTAGACATCCTAATCATCCAAAAGGGTTTTGGAAAGTAATGTTATACTCACGATTCTCCTTTATAAGCTAAATTGGCTTGATCATGAAAGTCGTCATGATAAGGATGAATAGAAGATGTATGTAAAGTGTTTACTACACTAAAAGATTACTAAAGAATGGATTTTGAAAGAATACCGATCATTTTGATGATGGTGATCTACTTCAAAGTGCAAGTCCAAAGGTATTATTATTTGAATATACACGCTTTGGACTATGTGTCATGTATATGGCGCCACTTTTGATGTTGATAAATTCTTTTAAAAGGAAAAGGAAATGCTGAAATAGAATCTATAAAATATATTTGGCAGAAAAGAAAAGATTGGAAATGTCCAATTTAGGTATATATAAGATATACATGTTATGGTTGTATTC
The DNA here is from genome assembly GCA_030063025.1 of Avena longiglumis. Taxonomy (NCBI): domain Eukaryota; kingdom Viridiplantae; phylum Streptophyta; class Magnoliopsida; order Poales; family Poaceae; genus Avena; species Avena longiglumis. The sequence goes on along the minus strand of CP125975.1, from coordinate 498,088,725 downwards.
TTTGCTTGTTAAACAATGTGGTTCTTGGGTATTGGATACCGAATCGGTTGGTATGAAATTTCATACGGAACAACGCAATTCATGAACCACAATGGCCTAAGTAACTAGCAAGAGAATATGTGATTATGTTCATCGAAAACAAACAAACCATTGTTTGTATTTCTCGTTGACATCAAAGCTTGACTTCAAGATTTGTTTTAATAATTGTTATTTAAATCAGGTATTATGAGAACAAAGGTTGTTCAAATAATTACCGTATTCCATATAAGATGGATGATTTACAAATCTAGTTGAAGAAATCACATCCATAAAACCTAATGCTAAAATGTCGCAAGACGAATGATTGAAAGATCACTTATGAAGTGACATCGCTGTTTAAATTATATTGGAAAGAAAACATGAAGAATCTCCATATTCATGGATTTTTGGAGTCTTTGATTTGATCAAGTGACGCTTGTGAGACTTTCCACGTGATAATTAAAACTTCGTTCAAAGGCCAAAGAAGAACGAACGACTAAATTATTGGAATTTATACATATCAATGTATGTAGTCCATTATGTGCAGTCTTAAGCGATGGGTTTCAACTTCATATGCTTTCTCCGGAAATTTGAGTGAATGTTCACTTAATGAGAAAGAAGTATGAAATATTTGAAAATGTTTCAAAGACTTTCAAGATGAAGTGAAAAATCATTGTAACAAGAAAAATAAATGAATTATGATTTGATCATAAAGGGATTTATTTGAGTTACAAGTGTAACAAGAAAATAAATGAATTATGATTTTATCATAAAGGGATTTATTTGAGTTACAAGTGTAACAAGAAAATAAATGAATTATGATTTTATCATAAAGGATTTATTTGAGTTGCAAGTTTAGCAAAATACCTAGATTTACATCTCCAAACACCATAGGAGTATGGAGTGTTTGAGATTTGTAATGAAACCTTGTTTGACATGGTTGGATCAAAGGTGTTATTTATAAACTGCCATTATGTTTTAAAAGATTAAAGCTTTAGAGACTACCGCTTTAATCGAAAAGAGCTCCATCTTGATCCGTTGAAATGACACCATATGAGTTATGGTTTGGGGTAAAACCCAAGTTGTCCTTTCTTAAATTTTGGTATGCTAAACATAAGTAAGATGTTTACAACCAAAGTCGGATGAGCATGTCTTTGTTGGTTATTTTGAATAACAATTGGTTATTCCTCCATAACACCGAGGACAAAAGGGTTTGTCGCTTGAAATGTGAAGTTTCTTGAAAAAGGAATTTTTCGCAAAAGTTAAGTGGGAGGACAATAGAACTTTGATAAGGTTAACGAACCTTAGCTAAATGTGCTGAGTTGCGCAGCGTCGGAAATCGTTCTGGAGGCTGCCATAATGCTCATAGCTTATGTGCCTCAAAGGTTGTGGTCATGGAGGTCTAAAGTTCCTATTGAACCAAGAAGGTCGGTTAAACAATCAAATGCTAAGATTTGAGAGTAAATCATTATTGTTTGACAATGATGAACCGAATACATACAAAGAAGCGATGATGGGCCCTGACCACAAATGGCTTGAAGCCATAAAATCCGTGATAGTTCCATATACGAGAAATCAAGTTTTGAACTTGGAAGACCCTCCTAAAGGTGTAAAACCTATCGGTCGATTTGGATCTATAAAGAAATGTATATGGATGTTTCACATCTATGAAATAGTCGACATGTCGTAAAGTATTTTATGACAATGTTCAAGGAGTTGACTATGACAAGATTTGATCTTTCATAGCGATATTTAGTCTGGACGGATTAAAGTAGCAACCACTACATATAATTTGATATATGGTAGATGAATAAACAAAACAAAGTTCTTCTAATAGAATGGTTACCTAGGACGTGTACATGACACGGTCCAAAGGGTTTTGTTAAATTCAAAGGATGCTAAAAGGGCATGCAAACTTCAATGGTTGAAGTAAGCATCATGAGTTGGAATCTTCACCATGATGAAAAAGGAGTTTTTCATCAGGAGACGATGAAGATGCTTGCATTTGCAAGAAATTAAGTGGGAGCGCTGAGACATGTTTCTAATACATTATGTGAAGGACATCTTGTTGATTAGAAATGATGTATCTTTTATTGACAAAGGTTAAGAATTTCATTTCGATGAAAGACTTAGGCAAAACCCGAATATTTAGCGTGAATGTCTATAGTGGATGTAAAGCCAATATGGTTGTGCCAAACGTACATATATGAGATATTGAAGGAGTTCAATATAGAATCAACAAGAAACGGTTCTTGTTGCATGGAAAGGAATTGAATCAAGATTCAAGTGTATCGACACTTGATAAGTGAAACAAGATTCAAGTGCTTTGACACTTGATGAGTGCAATCACGAGAATGTTTTGATCAATCATACCATGATATGTACACATCCAGATATGTCCTATGCTCTAAGTGTTATGAGCATATACCGTAATGAATCATAAAATGATCATTGGACGATAGTGAGGATATTCTTATGATCTTTGGAAGAACTAAGAATATATTTGTGTAGAGGTGACAAACAATTACAAATAGTTCATTGTAAAGCGTTACATTGATACTAGTTTTGTCACAAGATACAAATTAAGTTTATCTCAATTTAAACTATGGGTGGCACAATGTAATGGAAAGGAGATTCCATGATGTATTTGGAAGAGTTCCAAAGTTAAGACATTGTGACGAATACTACAACAAAAGGCTAAGTATATGACTGCTATAGTAGCAGCAAAGGAGGGAATTTGTGTCAAGTAGTTTGTTATCAAACTAAGGTGTGGTTCGCAACGGGCTAACACTAAAGATATATTGTATGACAATAGTATCGACGTGTTTTAACCCCAAGGAACTAAAGGTCTCACCGAAAGACCAAATTTATACAATGCCATCTCATTGGAGAATGAGTGATGCGTGAAGACGCAAAGACATGCAAATACACACGACCGAAGCGTGATCCAGAGATTATGTTAACCACTTGCAATTATGATATGGAACACCGAAAGCCATAGGTGTTCAATACGCAAAGTTCTCAAACTAGATTATTGTCTCTAGTGCAAGTGGGAGATCAAGGAATATGCCCGAGAGGCAATAATAAAGTGGTTATTATCGTATTCCTTGTTTATGATAAATGTTTATTTTGCATGCTATAATTGTATTAATACAGAAACGTTAATACATGTGTGTTTAATAAACAAATAGAAAGTTCCTAGTTATGCCTCTCTTATAAACTAGCTCGTTGATTAACAAGATGATCAAGGTTTCCTGATCATGGACATTGGATGTTGTTAATAACGGGGTCACAACATTAGTGTAATGGTGTGATGAACATTCATCCGAAGTATAGCATTACGATCAAAGTCATTGAGTTTATATTGCTATAACAACTTACGAAGTGATCCTAATCCTTAGACCATGAGATCATGTCAATCACTAACACCGGAAGAGTTTCTTGATAACATCAAACGTCACACCGTAACATGGTGATTATAAAGATGGATTCATAACTACTAAAGTGTTATGTTGAGGCCCATGGATCGAGAGTGGAATTTGTTCATCCCGATGACGGATAGATATGCTCTGGGCCCTCTCGGTGATATCACATTGATTAGCTTGCAAGCAAGTGATTTGATCACTAGAATGTTATATCACGGGAACGAGAAAAGAGTGCATGTCGGTAACGAGATCAAACTAGGTATGGAGATACCGATGATCGAATCTCGGACATGTAATATATCGCGAAACAAAAGGATTAAGATACTAGCGTAAAAGGTTCCGACGATCACAAGAAAGTCATCGTTGAATGTGTGGGAGTCAAGATGGGTCTCTGCACCGCTTCTGATTATTGATCCGAGAGGGGTCTCGATCATGTCCACATTATTCGCGAACCGTAGGGTGACACACTTAAGAGACACCGACATCCAATTGGAGCAAAAGTTTCATGCCGAAAAGAAAAGGAAAGCGCAGGAATTTATTTCACTAGACACCAAACTGCTTTTGCTGAAATTGCTGAAACTGGTTCTGCATGTGAAATGGAATACTAGCAAGGGTTTTATGTGAATGTTTGTTAATTAAAGTAATTAACAAAATTCTGAATAAATAAATAAAAGAGTTTTATTTAATGAGAACTTGCATTAAATTTGGTGGAAATTTAATGCATGTGAGTGGATTTATGAGTGGAGGCTTTTAATGGGAGTGGAGGCTTTTCATTTTGAGTGGGAGCTCCACCCACATGAATGTGGAAGAGGTGGGGCAGCCCCATGGCTGGGCGCCATGCCCCTTGGGTGCCCCCCTCTCCCCTATAAAGGCCCCCCTCTCCTCCTCTCACACCACACCTCCTCGTGAAGGATCTCTATCCCTCTAGAATTTATTCCCATGGTCTCGGACTAGCGAGATACATGTTCCCAGTGGCTTTTCAAGAAAGAGTTGTGCTTCCACGCATCGCTGGAGCGAGGAGGCGGAGGTTGCTCGGTGCCTCGAACGTGTGTGCGAGCACGGATGCGTCATTGCTTTATGGCGCTTAGGACTTCCTCTCGATCTTGAGATCGGCAAGAGATCGTCTACATCAACCACGAGTTTGGACTCGTTAAGCTTTGTCGGTCTTCAAGGGTATGTTCTCTACGGATATACATCCGCCCGTTGTTTGTATCTAGTAGATAGATCTTGGTACATAGTTGTTCCCATCGTAGGAAAATTTTTGTTTTCTATGCTGCGAACCCTACACATCCTAGTTATGGGTAGCACCTCAGTAGCAACCAGCATCAGAGTTATTCCTCTATGATAAAACCACAAGTACAATTTTCAACAAATTAGATAAGCTAATCATTTTCCTAAAAGAGTTAGGAATCAGCCATAATCTTACTGTCATAAGTGATAGAGTGGATGGTCACTCAATCATATCCATACAAGCTATCAACTGGACACATTCTCTTTAATAAGCATCACAAAAATGGTGAGCAATTAGCAAACATGCTCTTAATAATTTCATCTATATTGTAGCAGTTACTTATTTAAAGTAATTCTTAGTAATACACCCAAGTGGGGTGTATATTCATCATTGAAGAGATACAAGAATCAAGTGCTATCTTGACAAGATCTACAGTAAAGTCTCAGGCTATGCATCATAGACCAAGCTGGTGCTTTCTAGTTTAAAACTAGATAATAGCAGGTCTACTGATGAGCTACTACAGGGCACATTCCAAATAATGGTAGCACCTCTGTAGCAGTTCTATCCTTTATCAGTTTACAAGCACAATAAAGCAACTATCAATAGTCATTCAAATCATTTTCCTAATATCCTTAGGAATCATTTACTTAATTCACCTATCACATGTTGTATCTCAGTCCACACAAGAGGATTCCAACATGATGCTTTCATTCAGCAGCCAAGCTTTAATGACAGCAGATCATGCTAAATATTATCATGCTATTGTGTACATTCCAAGAAGGCATCACAATAACATGATCATAGCATCAGAATCCATTATAATTAGTTGGAAACATGAACAATAAGGAAACATCCTTCTATTGCATCTATTAGTAGTCAAATGAAAAACCCTAAATCATTTTTCTAGTTAATTCACTCAGGAATCAACTCATTCCAATGGCAAGCTACTCAGTACATATTCTGGATCATTATCATAGTACCCAGATACATATGTATCTAGATAACAAGAGAATTAGATTCACACAATATTCAACCAAACAAAAACAATTGCCAAGGATACAAAAATCAACATGGCATCAAATTTGTCATAGTTCATCCACATAAAAAATTACACAGCAAACAACTTGAACCACCACTGTTATCCACAGCTAAAGGGATGAACCCTAATTAGGAGCCTATCTCCGCAATCACACAGCGAGCAGAGAGGGGAAATTGAGAGAAAACTTACCCGTGGTCCTCGCATAGAGGTTGAAGAGGAAGCAGTTGGGGTCGTCGGTGGCTGGTACGGCACGGCGGCACAGGGAGCGCGGTAGCACTCAACCTGCACCAAGCCGCAACCTGTAGTCCATTAATATCCCGGAGCACCACTGCTAGCTCAAAAAAGTCGAAAACCTAGCACCAGAAAGAAGATAGGGGCGAGCCCGTTATAGCCTTAGAGGCAAATCGAACTGGAGGGCCAAGTCATATAGAAGGAGGCGGAGCTTTCGACCGGTGTTGATAACCGGGACGGTTTACACCGCCGGAATCGTCGGGTAACAATGGCGACGGTTGCCAGTGAGGAACGAGAGGGGAGGGGTGTAAGCGTCGCGTGTGTGCGGGTGAGAGGAGAGGAAGAGAGGGGTGGGCTGTGGTCTGGATGACCCAGGCCAACTTAGATGGGCCAGGCCAGCCCATGTACCAACCCAAAACAGCCCAAGTCAAATAAAATGAGAAATGAAATAAAAGTAAAATAAATAAATTACCAAAATAACCTTTAAACATTTCCAGCTATAAAAAAATTATAGAAAAATCATAAAAATATATTTAATATATTAGAATTATCACAAAAATAATATCCACCTAAGAAAAATATAACTTTACTTATTTAAGTTAATAAAATGCAAATAAAGATTAAACACTATTAAATCTTAAGTGAAATTTCAGTAAATAAGGAAAAATCCTAAAAGTAAATAAAAATCATGTTTGTGTATAAAACATGACTTTACTATTTTATAAAAATACTAACTTAGATTTTTTACAAATAAAATATAAATCAAATATTTAAAGACACTTAATTTTTTGAAGAATTTTATAAAAATAAAGGTAAGACTTAAAAATAAATAAAATTCATTTTTAAGATCTTTAATAAGTATATTTCACCATAAAAATACTATATATATTATTCAAAAACATTTTAAGATAAATAAAATCCATTACTTATTTTACTCAAATAAAATAACCACTTTGTTAATTCTTAAAATTATTTCTTAAGTAAGAAATAATCCCATTTTCTTATAAAACACTAAAACCTTTGAAGTTTGATTACTAAGTCTAAATCCATAATTAAAATAAAACATAAAATATAACTATTAGCCTTTAAATGTTTTTTTAAAATCTTAAATTCAAATTAAACTCCTTTTAAATAAATATTATATATCACTCATGTATAAGGGGGTGAATAATATCCATCCCTCAACCACTCTTAAAAAATGACTCTAAACTCAAATAAATTTGTAAGATCATCTAATTATGCTCCCATTAATAAAAAATTATCTTTCACTTAAATTAAAAGGGATCATCCTTAATCATATTTGCCAAAAGCCTAAAACTAGATACTATTCTAAAACTTATCATATCTTACAATTCACTTCTATTTTTATAGTTAACTTTGGTTTAAACAATCATAAACATCTCATTTGAAGTTTATTCATGTTTTAAAGTTAACTTTAGTCACTTGTATCATCAATTAAAATATGATAACTTGACACCATCCATAACCATCACCAACCCTAATGTAAAACCTAATAAACCTTAAGACTAATTAACCTTAACTAAATACTAGTTTCTTCAAATGTTATTCTTTTTGCCACTTCACACAAACAAGTCTATATTAGTTCCTTCAGCTCTTAAAAACTCAACTTAAGGACTTTTTATCCCAATCACCAGATAACAATTAATCATAATCACATTAATCTATCCGTATTTGTATATTTTGGATTGTTAACACTTAAGTTCCTTATCAATGTCATTGCTTATGAAATAAACTTAAAGATAAAACCAATCTTAAAGAAGATACCTAAGATCACCTTATTCAAAATACTAAGGGTTTCACTTTGGGAATTATAAAATTGCATAGTATTATTTATGCATAATGGCATATTGCTTCTTTAAACATTAGTCCTTACCGGACCAATGATGCTGATTTCAGATATTGGATATTCTATTATCTCGAAGACCGTGAGTGCATAATCTTGCAATCACAAAAGGCAAGTTAACACTTGCTCGTGTCCTTTGATTATTTTCTGTAAAGTATTTTACAAATCCAGTGTTGTCATCACCTGCATTTGAAAAAGGTCAGAAAACACTATTTTCATAATAATATGCTTATAGATTATTACCATGAGGTAATAATCTACTATGAAATTTCTGGTGGTAAAGGAACATATTATCTAGGACTTAACAACCAATGTCACCGGTGATTCTTGCATCGTATATTACGCGTTAACCATGAGATTTGGAATGGGACGGAGAAGTCAGCTGGATCGTCTCCCTTTCGCATGCATTAGACACTGTTCTGGGCATTTGTAAGTTGTAGATCGTGGGTATAGCCTTTTTATACGAGGGAAGTCTACCGTGGATATGGGCTTACAAAAGACAGATATCTAGTGTTAATGGTTGTTGTGTGTATCCAATTAAGGTATAGCCGTTTCATACGGGGAAAAGTCTACCTTGAGTTTGGTCATCCAACAATTGTGGTGTATGCGGGGTCGCGGAGAAGGGCAGTGATTGGCTTGGATCTTAGTCTGGGCCTCATACCAAGGAAGTGTGAACGAGCCTATAACTCATATGTGCAATAAAGCTAAGATCTCTCATGGGTAAAGTGACGCACCTCTGCAGAGTGTAAGAACTGTAACTTGTTACTCCCTGTTCCGGGAAGGAGCTGCGAACGCTGCGGGAAAGGAACTCCATGTAAGTTCTGGTAAACCCGTGAAGGCTGATGGACATAGCTTTTCAGAATAAAAGCAACCTTTGAAGAAATGTTTATGAAAACTTGCATTGCCCACGACCTATGGTCTGTGGCTGTAAATAGTGCATCAAACACTCCTCTTTAGTGAATTTGCTGAGTACGCTCGTACTCAACGTATCTTCTTAACCCTTGATAGATCTCGGAGAAACCAATGGCGTTTCCAGGAAATAAGTCACTTGAAGAATCGAAGATATCTAAGGGAGATCAACGGAGTCGAAGACCTTACCGGAATCTATCAAAGACAAGCTAAAGGCGTATAATAGAAATAAAACTCCTAGAATCTAGAACCTACTTTCCTAGAATAATACTATAGTAGTACTTTCAAGCCTTATACATATATTAATAGTAGTACTTCTAAAGTAACTCCGAGTGGATCTTTCTAGTTCTTTCTGTATAATATTCCTCACTGTCCGAGGAAGCTCTCTGGATCTTTTGTAATATGCTATATGTAATATAAAGAGTTGTCTTGGATCCGCGATGTTTCTGTTGTACCACTCTGAGGGATATAATGCGGATGGAACGATGTTCCATTGGTGTTATATCAACGACTATAGTGTACTACACCATGCAGTGGTATGCTGGGTCACCGCAGTTGGTATCAGAGCATATGCTTTGACCTTAGGTTGGAAACCTAGTAAATGGGTAGAACCTGTTGGTTGGATAGTGACTTTAGGAAGCCATCTTATCTACACTATATTTCCTTATACATGTGATGAGTATTCAGTTGAGAATAACCTTGTCACACTTAAGTGGAATTTTTAGGTTACTTATTTTTCTCATCAATGATACTTATCTACTATTTAATTTAGGAAGTACCTATCCAGTATTCCATAAGTACGCAATATATCTTCTACTAGACTATTCTATACTATAACTAAACTAGAGTAGTATATCACCGAGTCAGAGTACCTCATCAAGGAGTAGTAAATCATGGTGTTATCGTACTACGAGAAGCCATGAAATGAAGTAAAACTTTGTTATTATCTTTATACTAGTGGTAAATACCAGGGGAGTATGCCTCAAAACCTTAAACGACATGTTATGATAGGGGAAGTAACTAACGTTTTGTTTAGCTCAAAGTTATTCCATGAAGAATAGAATCTTATAGAGAGTAAAAAATAGGGTTATGCTTATCTAACCCCATGTAATATGCCAAATTTATAGTGGCATGAATGAAAAGGCAGTATTCTTGTAGTACAAGTAGATCTATATAGGTTATGAAACTGGTTAAAATTTGAGAATTATTCATTGTTATAATAAATGTGCTTAGGGAAGTTAAGATTAGAAACAAAGGGTAGAAATGTGAGGATGATGTTTAGTATGTAACTCCAAGGATAATTAAGTTATAACCAATTATAGAGTGATTTAACCAACTATCTCTAGAGTCGGATCAAATATACCAAAAGTTATTCCTTTGCAAATGGGAAAATGGTGTAATTTCAGAGGCTAAGAACATTATGAGCCATACAAATAGGTATATAACGGTAGAAGTCCATACACTAAATGTATAAAAATTGTAGTGTATAACATCAAAGCCTAAGTACAAGAGATGTTTTACTCGAAGTATTGTTTCTACAGGCTTTTGATGTATGATTGCTAGAGGTAGTATTTGGATTTGTTGGATTTTATTGGATTTTATTGTGTGACTAGGTCTGTGCATGAAGTTTGAACTTTATGGGCATATGCATGATGTTTCATGGAGTCCTTACTTGATGTACATGTCTACAAGGGAAAATGGGTTCGCGTGTGGGAGAGGCGAATTATCACTTTAATGTTGGAAAGATGAAGGCTCGTGAAATGTTGGTGATACAACAAAAGGAGGCTAACCAGGCAATTCAGAAGGAAGGATCAAGTCAAAAGCCGTATTTAACCACTAATGAAGAGGTTCTTCAGTATTTAAGGAGTATGGAAGAAGGAAGAAAGGATGAAATCGAGAGGCAGAACCGGTTTTATCGGGAGACATCAAAGGCTAGGCAAGGGAAGCAATTCAAGGAATTACATCCTAGGGTTAAACTGGTGGAATTCTTAGAAACCAAACCCTGGAGTTTTTCCATGGTTAAAGAACCTATGGAGGCGGAAAACTGGTTAATGTATACATCCCGTAAGCTTAAAAGTGTGGGATGCAAAGATGAAGAAAAGGTGTGCTATGCAACTTATCTATTGACCGAAACCGCAACCATGTGTTGGGAAAAGTCCAGGTTCATGATTCCGGAAGGAGGTGTCAATACCTGGGCTGAGTTAAAAAAGAAGTTTCGAGAAGAATTTGTTCATAAGAACAATGGGAAAAGGAAGGATAATGAAGCCTTAGAGAAAAAGAATCTCCCAGTCCTGAAACATGTACAAGAATTTAACCGTTTATCCAAGTACATTAGTGAGAAAGTAAACAAGGAGGCGAAACGACAAAAGAAGTTCATGAAAGGACTACACGCAATTATGAAGATGCAGCTCAGGATTGTGCCTGCAAAGGAGTTCCAGTTATTGGTGGATAGTGAACAAATATCAGTAGATAATGAGATTGATGCACCTGAAGGAAAGAAAAAGAGAATTCTAGAACAGACCACAATAGGTCAGGTCCGAGGACATATGATGAAGAATTGTCCGGATCCACATATGACATACAAAATAGAGAAGATATGTCACAACTGTGGATTTCGAGGCCACATTTTTAAAGAGTGTCCAAAACCTAAGATAGTATGTTACCAATGTGGGGAACCAGGACACATGAAAAGGAACTGCTTAAAACCGCAGTTAACTCATAGGTGGACAGCATGAGTAATAGAACCAATAATGGGGTTATCATCTACTCAAATATTCCGCCCAATCCAAATGGAGAAAGTAATGTAGGAGCATTTCAGGGGAAATGTAATAAATGTGGAACCCTAGGACACAAGAAATCATGTTGTCCGGAACATCAGGAGGATTATGGAACATCAGTGGGAAGAGACACAACTTCCACCAAATCACCATCAAAGGAGGGTGTGGGTGAAGAAGGTACATCCTCAGGAAAGCGGAAGTATGAAACCATAAATGAAGTCAATAACAGCAACAATCACCACAAATCAAGTGGCAAGTCAAAACAGTATTAATGATATAAGTTACCTTATACATGCATTTAAGGAGTTAGAGATTTTGCACCACTATTTCCCAAGTATGTGGGTATACCATCTGTTCCTCAAAAGACCATTATAAAATCTCAAGGGGGAGAGTGAATAATCAAGCATCAGAAGTTGAGATAAGGACTAGGTATACCATAAGGACTAGGTATACCATAAATAGATTAGTATTAGGGTCAAGCTATATTCAGCCAAAGTAGAAACCAAAATCTTACCTTAAGGAGACTTTCTAAAAACCTATACACTTTTTGAATAAATGTCCTAATCTGAAAACACTCAAGAGGATCTGATCAGGGCAGAAGTTCTAGATTCAAAAGAAGTTTATACATCAAATGGAATTAGAAGTTGCCTCATTTCAAATCAGAAGAGGATCCACGAAAAAGCTTGAATGAAGATACACCAATTGTCTTCCTCCCGGATTTAAAAGAGTCACCAGGATCTGAAGAAGTCAATTTTATCTTCGGAAACGTAAGAGGGTGTGAACTTCGAGGACGAAGTTTATTTTAAGGGGGATAGACTGTAACATCCCAGGATTTAGCACCTAGAAATAGAGAGGACACAGGTTTGTGCATTGCATTCATGCATAAGAAAATCTGGGGACTTTTTGTGCAAAACTAAAAGAGCTATGGATGGATCGGGATCTCTCTTGTACTGAAGGAAACTTCAGAGCAAGTGCGATAGATTTCGACATGACCTTTGTAGAATTCTTTGTTTCAGGGAATTTTTTTTCAAACATGTATTTGAATTTCAAATATGAAATTCAAATGAATTTATAAAATTCACAGTTGGAAATTAGAAATACTTTAATAACTTGAAATAAAATGATTACATGAATAATGTAACAAGGATTCTTTATTAATATAAATATATATGCATATAGTATTATTTTTAAAATAGATAAATAAAAGAATTCTTTTTATAAGACATTGTCTTTATAATTAGGAAATAAATAAGTAGGAAAAAGAATTACATAATTGAAATAAATAACAACATTCTTTATTACAACAATATATATGACATTGTCCTTACAAAAGAATTGTAAAATAAAAAAAATGAAATAAGTAAACTTTATTGAATTGAATACAATAATACAATGTTTTTACAACATATAAAACAGAAAAATAAACTATAATATTTATTACAAAGGTATTCCTAAGCTACTGTTCTCTGATGTCCTTCAACAGTGGACATTTTTCTTTCTTCTCTTCATTTCCTGAAAACACAACAAAAAAAACAAGAACAAAATAAAAGAATGATTAGTTAGTTAGTTTGCTCTCAGAAGTGAACAGTGAAATGCACTGTTAAAATTCATCATTGAGCTAATCTGTAAGGGGCAAGTTTCACCAAATAGTAGCATCTGTTCATATCAGTATTTTTGGCCTCAGTACAACATCATTGGCTTAGGGGCAAGTTTCACCAAAACCAGATAAGAAGGTAAAGAGGTAAAACATCAGGAAATATCAAGCTTTTACTTGATCTGATCCCCAAACCATAACATGCAAGCAGGTTGCTTACTCACCAGCATGCACTAGTGTGTTGTCAACACCACAGCAACAGCCAATGCACATAAAAGGGGTTAACACAGTCGCAACACAACATCTAGTCACTGCCTTAGTTTCCAATCTATCTCAGACCACTACCAAGCTCTCAAGAACATCACAACCAGTATCAGATCATCACTGATCTGTTCAGCTTCATCAACAAGAATCACAAATCCTTCCACCAAATCATCACACCTTAGCCCTGGTTGCTCCCAGGAGCCATCCTAGAGCTAGGACAAGGGGAAATCAAGGACAAGCTACAACTCCAGTAAATGAAGACCAGACTACAGCAGTAGTAGCTAGACAGTGGAAAGAGGAGGAAGAAAAGGCCAGTTGTATCAAGACAATCACACATCTACAGCACCAACATCATCCAATTGGTGAGTCACAAACATATCATACCATATATCTGTTCTTATTAAGTCTCTGAGCATGATTTGTTGGATAAATTGAATCCTCAGAGATACACCCAGGTGGGGTGTATAATCATCACTGGATATTGTAAAAGCCACAAGAAATATCCTGTCCCATCTACAGTTTAGGTAATAGACAGTGCATCTTTGACCAATCTGGTACCTACCAGTTTGCATCTAGAGGAAAGTAAATCCCTGGATGGGTGCTACTGGGCACATCCTAGTTATGGGTAGCCCCTCAGTAGCAACCAGCATCAGAGTTATTCCTCTATGATAAAACCACAAGTACAATTTTCAACAAATTAGATAAGCTAATCATTTTCCCAAAAGAATTAGGAATCAGCCATAATCTTACTGTCATAAGTGACATAGTGGATGATCACTAAATCATATCCATACAAGCTATCAACTGGACACATTCTCTAAAATAAGCATCACCAAAATGGTGAGCAATTAGCAAACATGCTCTTAATAATTTCATCTATATTGTAGCAGTTACTTATTTAAAGTAATTCTTAGTAATACACCCAAGTGGGGTGTATATTCATCATTGAAGAGATACAAGAATCAAGTGCTATCTTGCCAAGATCTACAGTAAAGTCTCAGGCTATGCATCATAGACCAAGCTGGTGCTTTCTAGTTTAAAACTAGATAATAGCAGGTCTACTGATGAGCTACTATAGGGAACATTCCAAAGAATGGCAGCACCTCTGTAGCAGTTCTATCCTTTATCAGTTTACAAACACAATAAAGCAACTATAAATAGTCATTCAAATTATTTTCCTAATATCCTTAGGAATCATTTACTCAAGTCATCTATCACATGTTGTATCTCATTCCACACAAGAGGATTCCAACATGATGCTTTCATTCAGCAGCCAAGCTTTAATGACAGCAGATCATGCTAAATATTATCATGTTGTTGTGTACATTCTAAGAAGGTATCACAATAACAAGATCATAGCAGCAGAAGCCATTATAATTAGTTGGCAACATGAACAATAAGGAAACATCCTTCTATTGTATCTATTAGTAGTCAAATGAAAAACCCTAAATCATTTTTCTAGTTAATTCACTCAGGAATCATCTCATTCCAATGGCAAGCTACTCAGTACATATTTTGGATCATTATCATAGTACCCAGATACATATGTATCTAGATAACAAGAGAATTAGATTCACACAATATTCAACCAAACGGAAACAACTGCCAGGGATACCAAAATCAACATGGCATCAGATTTGTCATAGTTCATCCACATAAAAAATTACACAGCAAACAACTTGAACCCCCACTATTATCCACAGCTAAAGGGATGAGCCCTAATTAGGAGCCTATCTCCGCAATCACACAGAGAGCAGAGAGGGGAAATTGAGAGAAAACTTACCCGTGGTCCTCGCATAGAGGCTGAAGAGGAAGCAGTTGGGGTCGTTGGTGGCTGGTACGGCACGACGGCACAGGGAGCGCGGTGGCACTCGACCTGCACCAAGCCGCAATCTGTAGTCCATCAATATCCCGGAGCACCACCGCTAGCTCAAAAAAGTCAAAAACCTAGCACCAGAAAGAAGATAGGGGCGAGCCCGTTATAGCCTTAGAGGCAAATCGAACTGGAGGGCCAAGTCATATAGAAGGAGGCGGAGCTCCAGCGACCGGTGGTGATAACCAGGACGGTTTACACCACCGGAATCGTCAGGTAACAATGGCGACGGCGGCGAGAGAGGAACGAGAGGGGAGGGGTGTAAGCGTCGCGTGTGTGTGGGTGAGAGGAGAGGAAGAGAGGGGTGGGCTGTGGTGTGGATGACCTAGGCCAACTTAGATGGGCCAGGCCAGCCCATGTACCAACCCAAAACAACCCAACTCAAATAAAATAAGAAATGAAATAAAAGTAAAATAAATAAATTACCAAAATAACCTTTAAACATTTCTAGCTATAAAAAAATTATAGAAAAATCATAAAAATATATTTAATATATTAGAATTATCACAAAAATAATATCCACCTAAGAAAAATATAACTTTACTTATTTAAGTTAATAAAATGCAAATAAAGATTAAACACTATTAAATCTTAAGTGAAATTTCAGTAAATAAGGAAAAATCCTAAAAATAAATAAAAATCATTTTTGTGTATAAAAAATAACTTTACTATTTCATAAAATTGCTAACTTAGAGTTTTTACAAATAAAATATAAATCAAATATTTAAAGACACTTAATTATTTGAAGAATTTTATAAAAATAAAGGTAAGACTTAAAAATCAATAAAATTCATTTTTAAGATCTTTAATAAGTATATTTCACCAGAAAAATACTATATATATTATTAAAAAACATTTTACGATAAATAAAATCCATTACTTATTTTACTCAAATAAAATAACCACTTTGTTAATTCTTAAAATTATTTCTTAAGTAAGAAATAATCCCATTTTCTTATAAAACACTAAAACCTTTAAAGTTTGATTGCTAAGTCTAAATCCATAATTAAAATAAAACTTAAATATAACTATTAACCTTTAAATGTTTTTTTAAATCTTAAATTCAAATTAAACTCCTTTTAAATAAATATTATATATCACTCATGTATAAGGGGGTGAATAATATCCATCCCTCAACCACTCTTAAAAAATGACTCTAAACTCAAATAAATTTGTAAGATCATCTAATTATGCTCCCATTAATAAATTGCATATTATTAAATTTATCTTTCACTTAAATTAAAAGGGATCATCCTTAATCATATTTGCCAAAACCCTAAAACTAGATACTATTCTAAAACTTATCATATCTTACAATTCACTTCTATTTTTATAGTTAACTTTGGTTTAAATAATCATAAACATCTCATTTGAAGTTTATTCATGTTTTAAAGTTAACTTTAGTCACTTGTATCATCAATTAAAATATGATAACTTGACACCATCCATAACCATCACCAACCCTAATGTAAAACCTAATAAACCTTAAGACTAATTAACCTTAACTAAATACTAGTTTCTTCAAATGTTATTCTTTTTGCCACTTCACACAAACAAGTCTATATTAGTTCCTTCAGCTCTTAAAAACTCAACTCAAGGACTTTTTATCCCAATCACCAGATAACAATTAATCATAATCACATTAATCTATCCGTATTTGTATATTTTGGATTGTTAACACTTAATTTCCTTATCAATGTCATTGCTTATGAAATAAACTTAAAGATAAACCCAATCTTAAAGAAGATACCTAAGATCACCTTATTCAAAATACTAAGGGTTTCACTTTGGGAATTATAAAATTGCATAGCATTATTTATGCATAATGGCATCTTGCTTCTTCAAACATTAGTCCTTACCGGACCAATGATGCTGATTTCAGATATTGGATATTCTATTATCTCGAAGACCGTGAGTGCATAATCTTGCAATCACAAAAGGCGAGTTCACACTTGCTCATGTCCTTTGATTATTTTCTGTAAAGTATTTTACAAATCTAGTGTTATCATCACCTGCATTTGAAAAAGGTCAGAAAACACTATTTTCATAATAATATGCTTATAGATTATTTACCATGAGGTAATAATCTACTATGAAAGTTCCGGTGGTAAAGGAACATATTATCTAGGACTTAACAACCAATGTCACCAGTGATTCTTGCATCGTATATTACGCGTTAACCATGAGATTTGGAATGGGACGGAGAAGTCAGCTGGATCGTCTCCCTTCCGCATGCATTAGACACTGTTCTGGGCATTTGTAAGTTATAGATCGTGGGTATAGACGTTTTATACAAAGGAAGTCTACCGTGGATCTGGGCTTACAAAAGATAGATATCTAGTGTTAATGGTTGTTGTGTGTATCCAATTAAGGTATAGTTGTTTCATACGGGGAAAAGTCTACCTTGAGTTTGGTCATCCAACAATTGTGGTGTATGCGGGGTCGCGGAGAAGGGCAGTGATTGGCTTGGATCTTAGTCTGGGCCTCATACCAAGGAAGTGTGAATGAGCCTATAACTCGGATGTGCAACAAAGCTAAGATTTTTCATGGGTAAAGTGACGCATCTCTGCAGAGTGTAACAACTGTAACTTGTTACTCCCTGTTCCAGGAAGGAGCTGCGAACACTGCGGGAAAGGAACTCCATGAAAGTTCTGGTAAACCCGTGAAGGGTGATGGACATAGCTTTTCAGAATAAAAGCAACCTTTGAATAAATGTTTATGAAAACTTGCATTGCCTACGACCTATGGTTTGTGGCTGTAGATAGTGCATCAAACACTCCTCTTTAGTGAATTTGCTGAGTACGCTCATACTCAACGTATCTTCTTAACCCTTGCTAGATCTCGGAGAAACCAATGGCGTTTCCAGGAAATAAGTCACTTGAAGAATCAAAGATATCTAAGGGAGATCAACGGAGTCGAAGACCTTACCGGAATCTATCAAAGACAAGCTAAACTTAGAATAGAAATAAAACTCCTAGAATCTGGAACCTACTTCCGTAGAATAATACTATAGTAGTACTTTCAAGCCTTATACATATATTAATAGTAGTACTTCTAAAGTAACTCCGAGTGGATCTTTCTGGTTCTTTCTGTATAATATTCCTCACTGTCTGAGGAAGCTCTATGGATCTTTTGTAATTTGCTATATGTAATATAAAGTGTTATCTTGGACCCGCGATGTTTCTGTTGTACCACTCTGAGGGATATAATGCGGATGGAACAGTGTTCCATTGGTGTTATATCAACGACTATAGTGTACTACACCATGCAGTGGTATGCTGGGTCACCGTAGACATGGACGATGAACTAGATTCGTTCGATTAGAGTTAGATTGTGCGGCCTAGATCCCCCTGTACCGCTTCACCACTCGTTGTCTCACTGACGAGTGAGGTCGCTCACTTAACCATCCCGCGCGTGCGCTGTGCGTAGTGGGCCGGCCCAGTTAATCATCCCGCGCGACCCACTAATTCAAATTTAGTTTTATTCATTTAGTTCTAAACTTAGTTCTGTACCTAGATTCAAAAATCAACCCAGCTCGATTCATTGAACCAAAATGCATGAAACCAATTTTGTGAGAAAGGTACTGAAATGCTTAGTCCAATACGGTTGGATTCAAACCATTTAGATTTGTAGATCACCCATGGTAAAAATAACAAGGAAGAAGATTTTCTGCATTCAAACATTTTTCAAAATTCAACCATAAGAGATTTTGAGTTGATTCCAACTCTCAAAAATCACATTTAACCATACCTTTCAGAATATATAAAAACCTATAGGTTTACTTACATAAATAATGATCAAGTAATAAAAGAATGCCACATAGACATTTCTAGTCACTTTAATTAATTAAAATAAAAAGGTTAAACCTTATTAAATTGTGACACCACTTTAAATCACATTACCATGTACCAAAATATGTGGTGATGACATGTGTCAACATGATCCCATGTTTGAGTTGGAGAATATTTAATCTTAAGTAGTTTTTCAATGAGTAGAAATTACTTTTCTAAAATAAAATAAATGAGACAAGTGCTTTAATCTGGTGATGTTAGTGATGATGCTATATCATCTAGTGTGAACCTTTGTGTGATGTTTAGAAATAGTTAAGTATTGTTTGGTGATTGTGTACCTCGTATTTATTTATAGACGCTAGTACCGACCAAGGATACAAGGAGGAAGGAGGATACTACGAGGAAGAAGCCGAGGAGAACTTCAACCACTGCTATGCACAAGGCAAGCTAACACTTGCAACTTTGCAAGCTTATACTGATATCTTAGCAAGCCAATACTTGCAAGCTACTCATTAAGCAAGCTAACACTTGCAAGATACCCTACTTATGCAAGCTACTACTTGCTTGTTACTATGCCAACTATATGCCTTAAGCATATGTGATTATACCCACTTGACACACAATCCTAGTTTTACTTGCAAGCTTAGTATTTTATTTTCTTTATTAAAAGATTTCTATCAAAAGTTTACTTAGTGACTTGTAGATTCCAGAAAGATAATTGAAGGTAGCATAAAGAGCATAAAACTTGGCCTAAGTTAGATAATCTTGATGTCATCCTGAGGCATGATATTTACTTAGATAAGATACACTTGTTTACCACCCCTCATTAGTATTTACCCCCACTTGTAGATGCTAGTGCTAAGCGTAAAACTTGATCAACTTTAGATGGGGATACTTGGTGAAAATGGTTATGAAAACCTTAGAATGATGAGTCATTCTACTGAAATGTTTTGACATGTGTTTACAAACACCAGATGATTTTGATGATGAAAATGTTAAGGCAGGAGCCTTAGCCCTTTATAAAACTGATGGTTGTCTGGATGCGATACCATTCCAATTTTACTGTACAACCATAATACCCGAAAATTGGGTAGGGCTTGATTGAAATTTATATACCTTAGTATGGGTTCCGTTGCGACCAAGGTCTAAGCTGAGGCTACCTTGTGAAGATTGTCCACCTATGCAGTACCCAAGATGACAGTTGGTCATGGTTGGGAGGCCAAACTCACAGGAGAGGTGCCTATACTAGGGCGTGTAATTGAAAGGTTAGGATTGGTTATCCGCATACTGAGTATGGTGAATTCAAGATTGTTCCGGACAAATGTATCAAATGTTGTGGTGAAACTGTACAATATCTGCAGACTGTCAAACTATTTGAATAGCCGCTTCCGCGGTTATGGACAATTAGAGTGGCCATACTGTTCCCCCATCAGATGTTTTGAAAAGGACTTGTGAAATTATTTGTGACTTTGACTTGACCACAATAGAGTTGTGATATGAAACTCAAGTTCCCACTTAGGTGTTATAAAACTTTCAATTAGCTTTCTTTGCCTTTGAACTTAGTATAGGTAAATCTGGATTTTTGCAAAACAACCCTAGAGCTTAGTAAATCCTATTCAAAACCACTTCACTTGTTAGTATTAGTTTGCGAGTACTTAAAGAGTACTCATGGCTTTGTCCCTGACTATTCCCGTGGCCATACTATGAAGAGGAGTATCAGGAAGATGGACAGCAGGAAGGTTACGACAACTAGGATCTTCGCCCATCGTCAGCATTGCCTGTGACCCTGAAGATGGAGCTTCGCCTACGCTATCGTTACTATTATGTTATTCCGCTTCTTGAATTGTATTAAGAACTGGATCATGAGATCCTTATTTGTGTAAGACTTTATGTATGGTTTGTAATGGATGATGTACTATGATATCCAATCTATTATGTCTCGCAAAAATGGTAATCCTAGGATTGCGATGTATGGCATAACAGGCATCTGTGATTAAAAATCCGGGTGTTGATAGGTAAATTGAGCTTTTTGAGGGAATTGCTACAGTATATTGTGTTTTTAATGAAAGTTTTGTTGTTTTGAAACTAAACCCAAAGGTTTATTACTTTTGAATGCACTAATGTTGCTAATGAAGATTGTGTGAAGTTTTGTATGAAAGAAAAATTTTAGGTGTAGGGGAAGAATGTTGTAATGAGATGAAGAATGGACAAAATCTCAAGCTTGGGGATGCCACCCCGTGTCACCCCAAGAAATATTGAAGAGGTACAAGCGTAAAAGCTTGGGGATGCCCAAGGCATCCCCTTCTTCATCAATAAAAATTCCAGGTCTTTCTAGACACTTAGTTTTTATTGTTTAATGCAGTGTTGTTTTGTTCTTGGAGCGTCTTAGTTTTTGTTTGCTTAGTTTGCTTGAATAAAATAGTTTGACCCCCGCTTTCATTGTGTTGTTTCAAATAAGTTGATTGGTGTTGGAAAGGAGTGGAAAGTTTCTTGCTTATAGTGGTACAAATGGAGCCTGTTTTGTCTATGGCTTAGACTTTATCATGTCATGCTAGATGTTGTTTTGACCTTATGCTTAGTGATTATTGCCGTAGCATGACTTGTTCCAAACAATCAAGATTGCTTAATGTGCCTTGAAAGAATCATGCATTGTTTTATCATACAAAAGCATAGTATTGTGGTATTCTCCTTTGAAGCTTTGTTTCGGTTGACTTGGCACATGCTCACACCATGTTATGACTATGAACCAGTCACCCTAGCGTCTATGATCATTTAGTTTTTGACTTGTAGTACCACTTTATGCTTTGATTGATAATGTTTTGTCGCTCTGCATGATTATGGCCATTATTGCTCTCTTAGTTGGTCGCTCCCAGTCTTTTGCTAGCCTTCACTTTTGGTGAGTAAGCTCTACTCATGCATACAACTCCCAAGAAACGAAGTTATTCCAAACTGTCCACTATAAATTCCTATGCATGATGTGTTACACCATTCCAAGTATATTCTTGTTTTATCTATCTTCCAAATTAAACTTGTTATGTGAAAATTAGTGATTAAAGTTCTCACAAACTTGATGGCACACTTTATTTTTCTTGCCCCTAATAAACTTGAACCATTGTGTCATCTATGTTGTATATGCTTGCACTTATAAGTTGGGAATTAGCAGAAGCATGCTGTCACGGGGAACACTTTCAACACCTGTAAATATCTACCCAGTTGATATCATGCTCTTTTTTTATGGATGTCGGCGGTGTGAAATAAAAGGGGAGCTTGTAAGTCCATAGATTTATGTATATGTGTTAGAGAAACGCCTGGGCCGCTAGCCTAAGTCATGCCTAATCATGGTGGAAACTTGCAGCATCACCATAGAGAGCAATCTATGAAGCATTTTTCTTATAAAAAAAGAGAGAGATAGAAAAAAGAGAAAAAATACAAAAAAAGAGGAAAGAAGATAAAAAAGCATCATTTTCCCATGGTAAATAAGAAGATTGTTGAGATGCTCATTGTCTTCTTGCCTTGTCATTTTGATATGGGATAGCTCCTGTATCATGGGGCAAGGGGTACCCCGTTGGCGGTTCTCTATGATACACATGTACTTACAATGACAAGAACATACCGGTAACTAAAGTTGAGTAGCATGAGGAACGACCCTCGTACTCAAGGGACATGAGATTGCCAACTTATACTTTGTCAAGCATATACTCCATATTTTGTTCACTTTAACCTTAATCACTTCAAGATGCTTATGATAGGGGCAATGAGAGCTGAAACCTAACAAGTACCATAATTTTTGGAAGCTCTTCATGAAACTTGAAATCCTTGCTTCCCTTTGAAGGGCCTTCCTTCCACTTTTATATTGAGTCTCCACCTTCTATCCTTAGTTACCAATTAAGAGAGCATAGTTGCCATTCTTAGTTCTATGTGAATTGTCCCAAAACTTATTGATTGATTCATAATGTTGATATTGCTTGTTCTTGAACTATTTGTATCTAGTCACCCTTATGAACTTTGAAGGTGTCCTATGCATTATGTTTTGCTACTCCATGAGGGACAAGCTTAATGTCACTATGCTATGTTTTCTATATGTGAAACAAACAAACGTCTTTCAATGCATTGTTATTCATGATCTTTGTTTGTATCCTTTCATGTTGCAACATAGTTACTATGTTTTACTGTTAGAACTTCATCTTTCATGCTCATGTTTAGAGTACTTTTATCCCAGCTTTCAATGATTGCAAATGGTTTGATCATGATTGTGATGGTGCATGTCACCTCAAAAATTATACTTTTTTATCACTTACCTACTCGAGGATGAGCAGGAGTTAAGCTTGGGGATGCTTGATACGTCGTAAATGTATCTATAATTTTTTGATGTTCCATGCTTGTTTAGTATCAACTTTGTTGTGCTTTGTCTACACTTTGAGGTATTTTTATACATTTTCTCGGACTATCCTATTAACAATATGCCATAGTGCCAGTTGCATGTTTTCTGTTGTTTTTGGTTTCAAAAAAACTAGTAAAGAAATATTCTCGAAATTGGACGGGACAAAAGTGAAAGTCAATATTTCACCGAGGAGAACACAGAGACCGAAGGGCGATCGGAGGGGCGCCACAGGGGGGCCACACCCCCATGCGCGGGCCCACCCTGTGATGCTCCTGGGCAAGGTGTGGACCCCCCTGGCCGCCCTCCTGCCTCGCCTCTTCGCCTATATAAACCCCCCGATGGCAAAACCCTAAGTATCCGATCAGATCTCCACGAAACTAGCCACCGCCACCATCGTCCATAGATCGGGGGGATCTAAAGCTCTTCCCGGTACCCTGCCGGAGGGGAGAGATCATCCCGGAGGCCTTCTTCATCACCATGGCAGCCTCCGATATGATGCGTTAGTAGTTCACCCTTGGACTGTGGGTCCATATAGTAGCTAGATGGTTCTTTCTCCTCCCTTGTGCTATCATGTTTAGATCTTGTGAGCTCCGTTCATGATCAAGATCATCTATTTGTAATCATGCATGTTGTGTTTGCGGGGATCCGATGGATATTGAGATTACCATGTTAGATTGATTATTGATTCTATCATGTATTCTTAATTATTGATTCTATCATGTCTGTGTTGTTTGAGATCTTGCATGCTCTCCATTTCTAGTAGCTATCTTGGCCAATTTGATGCTAGTGACTCCAAGAGGGGATATTTATGCTTGACAGTGGGTTCATGCCTCTATTGAATCTGGGGAAGTGACAGAAATCTCTAAGGTTGTAGATGTGCTGTTGCTACTAGGGAGAAAAAACAATATTTTGTTCACGGAACAATTGTATTGTTTACTTTACACACATTGCTTAATGCAGTTATCCGTTGATTGCAACTTAATACTGGAGGGGGTTCGGATGATAACCTGAAGGTGGATTACTAGTCATAGATGTAGTTGGATGGTGGTCTATGTATATTATTGTAATGCCCAATCAAATCTCATAGGATCATGAATGTCTAGTATTGCATTATTATGCCTTGCTCGGTCTTGTCAATTGCCCCACTGTAATTTGTTTACCCAACATGTTATGTTATTTATCTTAAGGAGAACACCTCTAGTGAACTGTGGACCCCGGTCCAATCTTTACCATTGATACATCATCTACTGTTACTGTTTACTTTCTACAAGCAACCATTACTTTCCACACCATATGTTTAATCCTTTGTTTTCAGCAAACCGGTGAGATTGACAACCTCACTATATGTTGGGGCAAAGTCTTGAGTTTGTGTTATGCAGGTTCCAAGTTGTTAGAAACACCTTGGAGTCGTTTCCTTGCTCCTAGTGGTTCGATAACCTTGGTTTCATAACTGAGGGAAGACTTACTGTTGTGCTCATCACACCTTCCTCTTGGGTTATCCCAACGAAGCTCTACAGTGATCTGAGCCGGATCACTCTCCCGCGGCCACCGGCACCGGCACCAGCCACCTCCATCGCCCGCCACCGTCACCGTCATCGGCCATGGCCACCGGCCGCCACCATCACCGACATCGTCCACCGCCACAGCACCTCTAGGTTTAGGGTTTATTTCTATTATTTTGTATAGAAATATTTTGTATGAGAATATTTGATGCTTCTTACTCTACCTTTCAATTCCTTTGCCTTTCTTCTTCTGATCGATCCAATGGTTCTAGAAACTTCCATTTTCCATTGATCTGGGCGTTGCTATTAAAAGTGGGTCCAGTTGTGAAACTTGGAAAACATTTATGATTTTGCCAAAACGATTTTGTCAAAAACTACTCATTCATGCAAAACAGGCTCATTTAGCTCAGCTTATCAATGTTTTTGTTATGTTCTAATAAATATTGTGTGCATCTCGCATTTTGCAGAAACTATAGATCTACCTAGTCTAATCCGCAGAGACATAGCTTCAGAACAAATTCTCGAGGATATGATTCACGATGCTGATCCAACCGGTGAGGGATCTCCCTCGAGGTATCTGAACTCATCCGATGAGGGAGAGGAGCAACGAGAGGAAGAATCCGACAACTCCAATGATGGAGAAGCCCATGGACGCGTAACGAAGACCTACGAGGTATATATATGATGTCCGATGATCTGTCCGGGAGTAGCTCTATGTACTGAGTTGTATATATATATTATATTGACGAATGTTTCTTCTCTTAGGCCTCCACATCAAGCAAAAAATCCAAGCGTGGCCCAGCCAAAAAGTTGGATGCATGTACTGTTTTTGAAATTACAGAGGTCTCAGCACAAGGCGAACCATTGGAACCAAAAAAGCAAAACAATTATTTATACAACAATGATGCATTTGTTGTATAAGATCGCGTCCCGATCACCGTTCGAAAGTGGCATAATCCCAAAGAGGCGGAAGCGAGGAGTGATCTGTATATCAATGAAAGGTTCAAAGAGGAACTTTTTAATGACCTCATGGCACATTTCAAGCCGGCAGAATGTGAGACTGATACCGAGACGGCTGCATTGAGGAAGGCAGTCAAGCAGTTTGCTCTTAAGAAGATGGCCAAACTATTCAATAACTGGAAGAAATCATTATGGCTGAAGTATCAGAAGGACAAGAAAACTCCAATATTCAAAGTCTATCTAGCAAAGCAGCAT
The DNA here is from genome assembly GCA_030063025.1 of Avena longiglumis. Classification (NCBI taxonomy): domain Eukaryota; kingdom Viridiplantae; phylum Streptophyta; class Magnoliopsida; order Poales; family Poaceae; genus Avena; species Avena longiglumis. The sequence continues at coordinate 498,062,611 of CP125975.1, read as the reverse complement.
CATTACTGGGATGCATTTGTGGAGTATAGGAAATCAGGAGTTGCAGAGGAAAACTCAGAAAAAACAAGATAAATGCTGCGAAGAAGAAATATCACCATAACATGGGGCCAGGGGGCTACGCGACTGCCATGCCTAAGTGGGATGCAAAATAGAAAGAGGTTAATGATGAAGGGATCATTCTAGAACCAATTCGCGAAGAATGGGATTTGAGGGCAAGAAATTTGTTCCTTGGGCATGGGAGTAAGTATGACAAACTTACAGGGGACCTTGTTTGTAGTGACGGGATTGTTGGAGATATGCCCTAGAGGCAATAATAAATGTAGTTATTATTATATCTTTGTGTTTATGATAAATGTTTATATTCATGCTATAATAGTATTAAAAAGGAAACATTAATACTTGTGTGAATTGTAAACTTAATTTGAAGTCCCTAGTATAGCCTCTATACTTCACTAGCTTGTTGGTTGATTAATGATTGTGGTTTCCCTATCATGAACATTGAGATGTTATCAACAACAAGATCATATCGTTAGGAGAATGATATGGTGGACATACTCCTATAGATAAGCGTAGCATAAAGATCAAGTCATTTCAATAGTTCAATTGCTATATGCTTTCTGATACATAGTAACCTAATTCCTTCGACCATGAGATCATGCATATCACCTTTACCGGATGGATGCTTTGATGACATCAAACACCACACACCGTAATCGGGTGGCTATAAAGGTGGCATTAAGTGTTCGGAAAGTATTGGTTGAAACACATGGATCAAGAGTGGGATTTGTCCATCCACATGACGGATAGATATACTGGGCCCTCTCGGTGGAATGTCATCCAATTGGCTTGCAAGCATGTGACTTGGTCACAAGGGATCACATATCACGGAACGAGAAAAGAGTACTTATCGGTAACGAGGTTGAACTAGGTATACAGAGATACAAGCGATCATAACCTCGGATAAGTAACATATCGTGAGACAAAGGGAAATTGGTATCGTATGTAAGTGGTTCATTCGATCTCAAAGTAATCGTAGAAATATGTGGGAGCCATATGAATTTCCAGATTCCTCTATTGGTTATTGTTCGGAGAAGTGTCTCGATCATGTCCGCATAATTCACGAACCGTAGGGAGACACACTTAAGGATTCGACGTTGTTTGAGTAGTTATGGTATTATGAGAAAGAGACCGAATGTTGTTCGGAGTCTCGGATGGGATCCGGGATATCACGAGGTGATCCGGAATGGTCCGGAGAATAAGATTCATATAAGGAAAGTCCCGTTTCGGAGTTCGGGAATGATTCCGGTGTTTTCATCAGGAATGTTCTAGAAGGTTCGGATTGTCCCAAGCACTCCGGGAGGGTACATGAATGTGTCATTACTTAATGGAATGATTGCATCATGTACTAAGTGTTCTTTGTCCCAAATAAAGGATTAAATTGAATCCTAAAAGCAGAGAAGTCAAATGTCCGGTTTGAAAGTCAAACCGCCAAAACAAGAAACTGTGGGAAACAAGCAAGAGGAGTTGGAACCAACTTTGGAGGAGTTGGACTCCTCCAGCCAAGACCCTAGGCCGAGTTGGGAGGGACTCCTCCCTCCTGGCGCCAAGACCCCTCCCATAAAAGGAGGCGGGGCTCCTCCTAGAGACACACAAGTTTCACCTCTAGATCTCCGGTTTAGAGCCGTTTTGGTTTAGAGCTTCTAATTGCTTTAGCCAGGTTTAGAGCCTTCTAATTGGTTTAGAGCCTTCTAATTGGTGTGTCTAATTACTAGACCACTAATAGCCTCTCTCATAAGCTCCACCATACTCGCGGCTTACCGAAGCCTCCTGGAATCTCCCCTCTACTTAGGTACCACGTTGTTGTCTTTAGGAATCGCGAGAGAGTACTACAACCTCATTTTCTTTGGAACAAGGGAGAGGAAGGTCTTCGTCGAAATCTGAACGTGTGACCGATCATGGGGCGCTGGGAACGTGGTGGCCGGAAGGATCGTCCACACGATCTTGAGATCGGAAGAATGCGACTACATCACCCACGAGAATCCGCTCTCGTTAAACACTTTGGAATCTTCGAGGTAAGTTATTCCATCGACTCGTTGCTACAATCTAGTAGATAGATCTTGGCTTGTTTGTTTGTATGCGATAGAAAATTTTTGTTTTCATGCTACGAACCCCTCTGGTATCGAGCCGTGTCTATATGTAGATCTGTTGCCGAGTAGAACACAATGGTCATTGTGGGCGTTGATGCTTTATTGTCGATTGCTTCTTGTGTACTTTGCATCTTGCGGTATGTTGGGATGAAGCGGCCGGGCTAACCTTACATGACATCGTTCATGAGACTTGCTCCACGCTTGACATGCAACTTGTATTGCATAAGTGGCTTATGGGTGCTGTTTCTCCTAGCATAGTTAAGATCCAATTTACAACGGGTGATCAACAATGCTAGTATCAATGTTGTGGTTCTTGTTCGTAAGTTAGAACGACACTTATTGAAAGCCCCAAACCACGTAAAATATGCAAAGAAAGTAGAGGCGTCTAACTTTGTTTTGCGGTGTGTCTGATGATGTGATATGGCCATGATTGTGATTATATTTGATGTATGCAATGTTCCTTATTGTAAGTCGGCAACCGGGAGCCATATGGTTGTCTTTAATTTATGTTAAGACCAGCGTGTCTATTCAAAGTAGTTGTAATAGTTGAAGCGGTGGGCGACAACCATGGAGAAGCGTCATTGACCTTGATGCAATGCGGTGATGATGGAGATCATGTTCGTGCTTGAAGATGGAGATCGGAGGCACAAAGAAGAAAGGCCATATCATATCACATATATATTGAATTGCATGTGATGTTAATCCTTTATGCATCTTGTATTGCTTAGTAGACTGCGGTAGCATTATAAGATGATCCCTCATGCACATCAATTTCAAATCATAAAGTGTTCACCCTTAGTTAGCACCGTTGCTAAAGCTTGTTGTTTGCACCACGTGATGATCGGGTGTGTTAGATTACGCAAGTGTATACAACGTGAGCAAGCCGATTTGCTCATGCGAAACTAAGGTTTGATCTTGACGAGCCTAGCATGTACAGACATGGTCTCGGAACACGGATCACCGAAAGGTAAAGCATGAATCATATAGTAGATATGATGAACATGACGATTGTTCGCCATTGAAACTATGTCAACTCTCGTGATGATCGGTGTTGATATGGTGGATTTGGTTCGTGTGATCACTAAAACAATGTGAGGGATAATTTTTTGAGTGGGAGTTCACCTAGTTTAATTTTATTATTAATTTGAACTCAATTTGTCATAAACTTAGTCTAAACTATTGCAAATATGTTGTAGATCAATGGCAGCCCCTACCATCAATTTTAATGCGTTCCTAGAGAAAGAAAAGTTGAAAAACAATGGAAGCAACTTCGCGGATTGGTTCCGCAATTTGAGGATTGTCCTCACGGTGGTAATTTGACCTATGTCTTTGGATGCATTTGGGTGACCCACTGCACCAATGCTTCCGATGAAGTAAAGAACGTTTACCTCGCTCGGAAGAATCAAGACTCCATAGTTCAAGGTGCTATCTTGTATGGTTTAGAATCGGAGCTTGAGAAAAGGTTTGAAGAGTCGGACCCATATGATATTGTCGAGGATCTCAAATTGATTTTTGAGACTCATGCGGCAATTGAAAGCTATGAGGCTTCGAAAAGTTCTTTAAGCGCAAGATGGAAGAAAGGGCTCGTCGGTGAGCATGTGCTTAAGATGTCTGGTCACGCAAACAAACTTCAAAGCTTGGGTATAGTGATTCCTAATGCTTTGGGGATTTACCGTGTCCTCCAATCACTACCACCAAGTTACAAGAACTTTGTGATGAACTACAACATGCAGAACATGAACAAGACGTTGCCAGAACTCTTTGCCATGTTGAAATCTGCAGAAGTGGAGATCAAGAAAGAGCACCAAGTGTTGTTGGTCAATAAGACCACCAAATTCAAGAAAGGCAAGTCTAAGCAAAAGGGACACTTCAAGAAGGGTGGTAAGAGAGCTACCACGCCGACGAAGAAGACCAGGGTTGGACCTAAGCCTGATACTGAGTGCTTTTACTGCAAGGGAGAAGGTCACTGGAAGCGGAATTGCCCAAAGTACTTGGCGGATCTGAAGAACGGCAACATCAAGAAGAAAGGTATATCTGATATACATGTTATTGATGTGTATCTCACTAGTACTAGTAGTAGTGCGTGGGTATTTGATCTTCTTGGTTGCTCATATTTGTAACTCAAACAGTCCGCAGAATAAACGGAAGCTAGCGAAGAACGAGGTGACGATGCGCGTGGGAAGCGGATCAAAGGTTGATGTGATCGCTCGGCACGCTACCCTTCATCTACCATCGGGATTAGTTTTATACTTAAATAATTGTTATTTGGTGCCTGCGTTGAGCATGAACATTATATCGGGATCTTGTTTATTGCGAGACGGTTACTTGTTTAAATCCGAGAATAATGGTTGTTCTATTTATATGAGTAATATGTTTTATGCACATGCACCTTTGATAGATGGTCTATTCTTATTGAATCTCGATAGTGGAAATACACATATCAACAACATAGAGGCTAAACGTTTGAAATCAAGCGATAATTCGACCTATATGTGGCAATCGCTGCCTTGGTCACATCGGAGTGAAACGTATGAAGAAACTCCATTCCGATGGACTTCTTGAATCACTTGATTTTGAATCACTTGAAAGATGCGAAGCATGTCTAATGGGAAAAATGACTAAGACTCCATTTTCTGGTATGATGGAGCGAGCTACGGACTTATTGGAAATCATACATACCGATGTGTGTGGTCCAATGAGTGTAGCATCGCGCGGTGGTTATCGTTATGTTCTTACCTTCACAGATGACTTGAGTAGATATGGGTATATCTATTTCATGAAACATAAGTCCGAAACTTTCGAGAAGTTTAAGGAGTTTCAAAGTGAGGTAGAGAATCAACGTAACAAGAAGATTAAATTTCTACGTTCTGATCGTGGAGGTGAATATCTAAGTTAAGTTTGGCGAGCATTTAAAGAAGTGCGAATACTTTCACAATTGACACCGCCGAACACCACAGTAATGGTGTGTCCGAACGTCAGAATCGAACTCTCTTAGATATGGTTCGTTCTATGATGTCACTTACATTTACCGCTATCATTTTGGGGTTATGCATTAGAAACACGCATTCACTTTAAATAGGGCACCGTCTAAATCCGTTGAAACGACACCGTATGAATTATGGTTTGGGAAGAAACCTAAATTGTCGCTCCTTAAAGTTTGGGGATCTGAAGCCTATGTAAAAAAAGTTACAAAAGGACAAGCTTGAACCCAAAGAAAAATGCCTTCATAGGATACCAAGGAAACTATTGGGTATACCTTCTATCATAGATCCGAAGGCAAAACATTCGTTGTTAAGAATGGATCCTTTCTAGAGAAGGAATTTCTCTCGAAAGAAGTGACTGAAGGAAAGTAGAACTCGACGAGGTTGTCGAACCTTCTCGAAATTACGAGTGGCGCAAAGACCGAAGAAGTTCTGTGGTGCCTGCACCAATAAGAGAGGAAGCTAATGATGATGATCATGAAACTTCGTTGAAGTTGCTACAGAGCCTCGGAGGTCAACGAGAACTCGTACCACTCCATTGGTATGATTCCGTTATGAATGTCATGGTGGTGGACAACACCGATGACCCCGAGACATATGAGGAAGCGATGATGAGCCCAGATTCCAATAAATGGCAAGAAGCCATGAACCGAGATTGGATCCATGTAAAAACCAAGTATGGACTTTGGTGGACTTACGGATGGCCGGAAGGCTGTCGAGAACAAATGGATTTTCAAGAAGAAAACAGATGTTGATGGTAATGTTATCGTTTATAAAGCTCGACTTGTCGCAAAAAGGGTTTCGACAAATTCAAGGAGTTGACTACGATGAGACTTTCTCACCGAAGCTTAAAGTCTGTGAGGATTATGTTAGCAATCACGCATATTATGATTATGAGATATGGCGATGGATGTCAAAACAACATTCCTCAATGGAGACATTGATGAAGAGTTGTATATGATGCAACCCAAAGGTTTTGTCGATCCTAAAGATGCTAACAAGGTATGCAAACTTCAACGGTCCATCTATGGATTGAAGCATCCCGAAGTTGGAATCAACGTTTTGATAAGGTAATCAAAAGTTTTGGTTTTATACAAACTTATGGAGAAGCTTGTATTTACAAGAAAGTGAGTGGGAGCTCTGTAGCATTCTTAATACTGTATGTGGATGACATATTGTTGATTGGGAATGATGTAGACCTTCTTAATAGTGTCAAGGAATATTTGAATAATAGTTTTTCAATGAAGGATCTTGGCGAAGCAGCTTACATATAAGGCATAAAGATTTATAGAGATAGATCAAAACGCCAAATATCATTGTCACAGAGTACATATTTGGACAAAGTTCTAAAGAGATTTGGAATGGAAGAAAGCAAGAAAGGGTTCTTGCCCATGTTGCCCAATACGACCTTTAGTAAAACTCAAAGTCCGACATCGCGTAAGATAGAGAAAGGATGAGTAAGACTCTATGCCTCAGCCATAGGATCTCTAATGTATGCCATGCTATGTACTAGACCCGACATTGCATATGCCGTTAGTTTAACTAGCAGATACCAAAGTGATCCAGAGTGGATCATTGACAATGATCAAAAACATCCTTAAGTACTTGAGAAGAACTAAGGATATGGTTCTTTGTTATGGAGGTGATGAACATGTTGTTAATGGTTACACCGATGCTAGTTGGAACACCGATCCGATGATTCTAAATCACAATCCGGATACGTATTTATTTTGAATGGTGCAGATTAGGCGGAGGAGTGCAAAGCAAAGCAAAGCGTTGTGGCGAGATCTTCAACGAATCGGAATACATGGTCTTTCCGGAGGCTTCACAAGAAGCGATATGGATGAAAGAGTTCATTACAGAGCTGGGTGTGGTTCCAAGTGCTACTGGACCCAATGTCTATCTCTGTGATAACATGGGCGCCATAGCCAATGCGCAAGAACCAAGGTCACACAAGAAGTCAAGCATATCAAGCTGCGTTTTCACGCTATTCGAGAACATATCCAGATGGGGATATAAATATTTGCAAAGTACACAGATCCGAATGTGGCGGATCCGTTGACTAAACCTCTCCGAGGGCAAAACATGACCAACACCAAACCGCCATGGGTGTTCGGTATATTACCATGTAATCTAGATTAGATGACTCTAGTGCAAGTGGGAGACTGGAGATATGCCCTAGAGGCAATAATAAATGTTGTTATTATTATATCTTTGTGTTTATGATAAAGGTTTATATTCATGCTATAATAGTATTAAAAAGGAAACATTAATACTTGTGTGAATTGTAAACTTAATTTGAAGTCCCTAGTATAGCCTCTATACTTCACTAGCTTGTTGGTTGATTAATGATTGTGGTTTCCTATCATGAACATTGAGATGTTATCAACAACAAGATCATATCGTTAGGAGAATGATATGGTGGACATACTCCTATAGATAAGCGTAGCATAAAGATCAAGTCATTTCAATAGTTCAATTGCTATATGCTTTCGATACATAGTAACCTAATTCCTTCGACCATGAGATCATGCATATCACCTTTACCGGATGGATGCTTTGATGACATCAAACACCACACGAATCGGGTGGCTATAAAGGTGGCATTAAGTGTTCGGAAAGTATTGGTTGAAACACATGGATCAAGAGTGGATTTGTCCATCCACATGACGGATAGATATACTGGGCCCTCTCGGTGGAATGTCATCCAATTGGCTTGCAAGCATGTGACTTGGTCACAAGGGATCACATATCACGAACGAGAAAAGAGTACTTATCGAACGAGGTTGAACTAGGTATCTGAGAGATACCGACGATCATAACCTCGGATAAGTAACATATCGTGAGACAAAGGGAAATTGGTATCGTATGTAAGTGGTTCATTCGATCGCAAAGTAATCGAGAAATATGTGGGAGCCATATGAATTTCCAGATTCCTCTATTGGTTATTGTTCGGAGAAGTGTCTCGATCATGTCCGCATAATTCACGAACCGTAGGGAGACACACTTAAGGATTCGACGTTGTTTGAGTAGTTATGGTATTATGAGAAAGAGACCGAATGTTGTTGAGTCTCGGATGGGATCCGGATATCACGAGGTGATCCGGAATGGTCCGAGAATAAGATTCATATAAGGAAAGTCCCGTTTTGAGTTCGGGAATGATTCCGTGTTTTCATCGAGAATGTTCTAGAAGGTTCCGGATTGTCCCAAGACTCAGGGGAGGGTACATGAATGTGTCATTACTTAATGGAATGATTGCATCATGTACTAAGTGTTCTTGCTGTCCCAAATAAAGGATTAAATTGAATCCTAAAACAGAAAAGTCAAATGTCCAGTTTGAAAGTCAAACGCAAAACAAGAAACTGTGGGAAACAAGCAAGAGGAGTTGGAACCAACTGGAGGAGGAGTTGGACTCCTCGGGCCGGCGCCAGCCCTAGGCCGAGTTGGGAGGGACTCTCCTCCCTCCTGGCGCCAAGACCCCCTCCCATAAAAGGAGGCAGGGCTCCTCCTAGAGACACACAAGTTTCACCTCTAGATCTCCGGTTTAGAGCCGTTTTGGTTTAGAGCTTCTAATTGCTTTAGCCATGTTTAGAGCCTTCTAATTGGTTTAGAGCCTTCTAATTGGTGTGTCTAATTACTAGACCACTAATAGCCTCTCTCATAAGCTCCACCATACTGCACCGCTTAAGGCGAAGCCTCATGGAATCTCCCTCTACTTAGGTACCACGCCAGTCCTTGGAATCGCGAGGAGAGTACTACAACCTCCGCCTTCTTTGGAACAAGGAAGAGGAAGGTCTTCGTCGAAACCGAACGTGTGACCGATCATGGAGCGCTAAGGAGCGTGGCGGAAGGATCGTCCACACGATCTTGAGATCGGAAAGAGTACGACTACATCACCCACGAGAATCCGCTCTCGTTAAACACTTTGGAATCTTCGAGGGTAAGTTATTCCATCGACTCGTTGCTACAATATAGTAGATAGATCTTGGCTTGTTTGTTTGTATGCGATAGAAAATTTTTGTTTTCATGCTACGAACCCCTACAGGGATTAGGGTACCCAGGAATGCATGGGTAAAAGTGGTGCAAGAGATTAAAGATGGGATAAAAAAGTTCCACCCCGATAGAGAGAAAGATTTGCTGACCTTGGTCCTCGGGAATCCCGAACACGGAGGACGAGTCCGAGGCCTCGACTCTAGTTTCACGTAGGAGATTGGGTTTCCTAAGGACCAAGGTACTTATAGAAGCCGAGCAAGAGCAAAGAAGCGATGGGAGGAGGAGGAAGGATACAAGTTTAACCAGTTGCTAGCAAGACTTGACAAGCAGCAGTAGAAGATCGACGAATTTAGAGGAGTAGCGCGCTTGCAAGATCCTCCACTCAATATTACCGCCAACCCATCTCAAGGAGAATCAGCGTGGCTGAATTGGAGACCCCGTTTGACGATGCACTCTATACAGATGGCGGTCCCGGCTACCCCGTGGATGGAATTAAGGAGCAGATATCTTGTGAGCTCTATCATAAGTTAAAGAACATATCCGTGAAGGTGGCGGTCATATCTGCTTTACCTTGTCCACCTGACGCGTGTTGGCATCGCCATGAGATTCCACCTGGCTATGCTAAAGTCGGGGTGGATCAAATCGTAAAGGAGTGGGAGTCAATGGAGCTTGACATCCCTGGACCTGAAGGTGAGAGCACACTCGGAGAAGTACTGGTGGTATCATTCTATGGGACAAGAACAACATCAAGTTTCCAGGCTCGGCCCCAAGGCCAACACCGCCTCCGAGTCGTCGTAGGTCACCTTCACCTCCATCACCTAGAAGAATCCCACACCATGATGACTATAACCACCACATCGCGAGTCCATCTCGATCTCCGCCGCAGGTTCAACAGTCTTTGCCGCCCGCTAAGGATAATAAGCGGAAGCGTGCTCCGTCAGTGAGTACTAAACGACGCGGCAGCCCAAAATGGAAAATGTCGCCCCTCCCAACAATGCCTCATAAGAATCTTCCCATCAGACCTTACGATCGTACTGATGTGGAAACTTCAGCGATAGCAAAGGCCGAAATTGCAGCGCATTTTGAGAAGAATAAACCCGAGCCCGCTCTGGTATACACCGAGAAGCAAAAGGCGTATGCACTTGATTTTTTGAACACAAAATCGCAATATGATTTGCACCATAAGCCAGATGACTATCTACGGACACTTCAGAAAGAAGTGACGAAGAGGAAATCAAGCAAATCAAGTGCAAGCGGGGAAAAAATCAGCAAGTACAGGTGCAAGCGGGAGCAAAACAACAATTAGAAAAAAATCAGACGTTCCCCTTCTCGGACAACAGGCCAAACAAACGATCGCACCCCTCAAGGTGTTTTTAGAAAATGTTCCCCAACCACTAGATATGGAAGTTGACGAGGTTCGATCTCGTCAATTCCCATTGTTATGGACTTGTGTTTTGGAGAAGATGGAGATGCTGGAGATTGCGGAACGGTTAGCAAACAAGCAACGCGGGGACACGAATTTTACCCAGGTTCAGGCTCCCAGAGGAAAAACCCTACTCCTGCTTGTCTGCTCTTGATTACGGCAGAACCGAAAGTTACAGGGATGCGCAGATGCAATCTGGCGTGAGGTGTGTATGCGGTGAGTTGAGGGGCCCTCCTCGCCATGCCCTTGATGATGCTCGATGTGGCACTTCGTTGGTAACCCCAAACGTAAGGTGTAAACAGCAAGCAGCAAGTTTTTCCTCAGTTGAGACCGAGGTTATCGAACCAGAAGGAGGAAGGAAACATCTCACGGGTGTTGCAAACAACACGGAGACCTGAACAACACAAACTCAAGACTTTGCCCCAACGAATCAGTGAGGTTGTCAAGCTCACCAGTTTGCTGTAACAAAGGATTAAACGTATGGTGTGGAAGGTAATGGTTTGCAGCATGTAAACAAGTAACAGTGGATGATGTATTAATGGTAAAGATCGGAACGGGGTCCATAGTTCACTAGAGGTGCTCTCCTTAGATAAACAACATGGCATGAAGGGTAAACAAATTATAGCAGGGCAATTGACAGGAACTGAGCAAGGCATAACAATGCAATTACTAGTCAGAAATATCCTATGAGATTCGATTGGGCAATACAACAAGATACATAGACCGCCATCCAACTGCATCTATGACTAGAAGTCCACCTTCAGGTTATCATCCGAACCCCTCCAAAGATTAAGTTGCAAGCAACAGACAACTGCTTTAAGCAAAGTGTGTAAGGTAAACAGTCCACATGTTCCATGAACAAGAGACCGTCGTTTTCTCCCTAGTAGCAACAACACATCTACAACCGAAGAGATTATTGTCACTTCCCTTGGAAACTAGAGTCATGAACCCACTATCGAGCATAAATACCCCCACTTGGAGTCACTAGCAACTACTTGGACAAGATAGCTACTAACAACGGAGATCATGCAAGATCACAAACAACACAGACATGATAGAATCATAAAGACAAAATCATTAATCAAACCAACATAATAATCTCAATATCCATCGGATCCCCACAAACACAACATGCATGATTACAAGTAAATTAGATCTTGATCATGAACGGAGCTCACAAGATCTATACATGAAAGCACAAAGGAGGAGATACAACCACCTAGATACTACATGGACCCATAGTCCAAGGTGGAACTACTCACACATCATACCAGAGAGAAGGCCTCCGAGATGATCTCCCCTCCGGCAGGGTGCCGGGAAGAACTTCAGATCCCCCGAGCTAGGGATGATGGTGGCGGCGGCTACAGATGGTTTCGTGGATATTTTATCGGGTGCTCAGGGTTTTTGCATCGGGGGCTTCTTATAGGCGAAGAGGAAGGCCGAGAAGGCGGACAGGGGCCTCACACCCTAGCCAGGAGCGGGCTAGGGCCCACCCGTGCCTAGGGTGGGTCTTCCCCCCTGGCCGACTCCTCTGGCTCCCCTCTGGTCTTCTTGTTCCCCACAGAAAGTAATTGACTTTGACGTTTGTCCCGTCCAATTCCGAGAATATTTCTTTACTAACTTTTCTGAAACCAAAAACAACAGAAAACATGCATCTGGCACTGTTGCAACTTGTTAGTAGGTTAGTACCAGAAAACATGTAAAAAGCACCTCAAAGTGTAGACAAGTAAAGCAAAGTAGATACTAAACAAGCATGGAGCATAAAAAATTATAGATACGTTTCCGACGTATCAACCCTTCTAGCCTTTATATAGATAGGCAGGTCCTGGGCATAGGTCGAGTTGGTTGCATATTAGGGTTTGCCCCTTTGAAATTCTATCTACTCTAGTCTTGCTCTCCAAGGATCCGAAGGCGTCATGGGCTTGGGCCACCCGAAAGTCTCCGCAGGCCGCATATTTTTGTGGGCCTTCCTTGGGCTGGACCAGGTATACTAATATCGTGTACTCGTAGGGTATAACCATGTCAGTAGCCCCCGAGTGCTCAGTCGAATTGCAGATTGGGCTGAGGACTCTTCAATCTTTCGGGTGTTGTTGGTCCTGTTCATAAGAGAAAGAATGATTTTAATTCGTGGGGATTTTTGATGCGTGTGCCTGACTATCCTGACGGATCAAGGCCATTTAACTGTCATAGGAGAAAACAACACGATCTTCTTCAGACTCGAGTCCCCGGACTCAAATCTAGAACATATGCTGGTGTAATTCGACTCAGGCTGCTGAGGTCTTACAGGAGTCGAATCCCAGTAGTTTTCGAGTAATGTACCCAATGCGTCCGTCAGGATTTTCCATCGTGTCGGTTGACACGGTATTTTACTGGCAAAGCGCAGCCGGGTGCGTTACCAGGCCATCATTTGCTATCTGGAGGTCTTTATCTTTGCGTCGTAGACACAACATCCGAAATATTATCACCGCAGAGGTGTTTCGGGTGACTAAGGAGAACACTTCTCTCTTAGTGTGGATTTGGGCAAAGTTGTCAGAAAGATTTTTTGCATTTTGATCCGAAGGATCGCAGTCCAAGATTTCATAGGGTGCGCGACCAGTGCTCCCTATGGGAGTAGCCCCCGAGTTTCTGTTCGAGTCGTAGACTCGGGCAGAGAATTTAGTTTAGTTAGTTGAGCTTCAGGTCCGTAGGACACAATTTTTTCGGATGCTTGATTAGTCCTCCCTATGGGAGTAGCCCCCGAGTCCTTAGTGGAGTCGTAGACTCGACGTAGGACTCGAAGTTTGAGAGCTATTGTTCTTCAATCTTCTTCCGGGTGTGCATCCAGCGCTCCTGATAGGAGTAGCCCACGAGTAGTTGTTCGAATCATAGATTCGAATAAGTACTTGATTTTTATCCGAATATTTCCAGCCATTGCTAGCATGCTTTTTGATGACGTCATTGTTGACGATCGGTGACCTCAACTGTCCACGGTGCCAGAGGTGATGTGACAAGACTAACATGGGTCCCACTTCCTAACTTGGAGTTGACTAGTCATGCGCGACGTGGCGAGAATTACGACGTCTCCTCGATTTCCGTGCATAGTGGACGGCGTGCAGGCGACGGTTTGCTTCGGTGTTGACACGTGTATGGTTGGATCTATCCTTAATGTTAGGGCTTCTGGATGAACGGTTCGTGCTCATCGTCCTCATCCTTATAACCGTGGTGAAAACAGTGATTTGTTTTCACCCCTAGCCATTTGCTTTCACCACTTCTTCCATTTTCGCGAACACTGCCTCGCATGCACTAGAGGTTCTACGATCTTTTCCCTCTTCATTTTTGCATGCGCACCACCGTCGTCGATGCTCCGCGATGGTGAAGTCGAAGAAGACATCCGTTGGAGAAGGCTCGAGCACCGCCGCCACCGACTAGAAAGTTGCCGGTGCTTCGCGCATCACCGATGGCAACTGGAGGCGCACGGAGGCGCACGTGGCTAACCTGCGCAAGTTGCATGATGCGGGATTGATCCCACAGAACAAGGAGGCAACGATGCTTCCAGGCGATGAGGTAATTCCCCGTCCACCCTTAGGGTTTCGGGTGATGTTTGTCGCTTTCGTTCTTTGCGGCCTCTCGCTCCCTGTCCATGATTTTCTTCGTGGACTTCTTTTCTTATACGCCATCCAACTTCATCATCTTTCGCCCAATTCTCTTCTCCACATCGCCTGTTTCATCACTTTTTGCGAGTGTTGGCTCGGTATCGAGCCGCATTTTGGCCTCTTCCGGAAGCTCTATTCTGTGAAGAGGCAGTCCGGCACCGGCGGAGTCTATCCACTCGGCGGCTGCATCATTTCCCTCCGATCTACAATTCTTTTCTTTTCCTTTTCTATGTGAGAGTCCGTCAATGATGGCGGAAGAAGTGGTTTTACATCCGTGACTCCATAGTGGACAGGCAAGACTTTGGCCTCGCCCCCTTCGATGCCTCCTAAGAAATCGTCCCAAAGAGGTCCTGGAAGAACCATATCCTGGAGGACGAAGTAGCGGAGGTGGAGGAGCTCTACCGTCAAGTGGAGGCGCTCCAGATGGAGGCTGGTAAGGAGGTCAATGGTGTGGATATCATTCGCACCTTCCTCAAACGTCGGGTGCACCCGCTCCAAGCGAGGGCGCATCCGATGTTCCTTTACACTGGCCACAATGACCAGACGAGGGTCTCAGCCGAGGAGTTGTCCCGAGGCGACCTCGACCGAGTTCTTCGGCCACTGCTGAAGTACAAGTCCGAGGATGACCTTCCGAGGAATTCATTGACGCCCCCCTTCAGTGCAACAAAACTAGTTCCGCGGGTGTAGATTTGCGACATGTGCGTTGCGCCTTTTTCCGAGTGCTTTTGCTTTTGACTGTTGGTACTAATTGCGATCTTTGATGTCTGTGGTGTGCAGGAGCTCAAGGTGGCTGGCATGGTGCCCCCACTGCCTGAAAAGTTTTTGGTTGCGCCGGACAACGAAGTTGTTGACTCTGAGTCTGAGCTCCCGCCGACGCAGTCGCCAACTCAGGAAGCCCCCGAGGCGAGCGAGGGATGGACCCAAAAGCGGGCACGAAGCCGAGCGAGTCTTAGGATGCCTCGACTCCGCCAACGCCTAGGGGACCATCCTTCCTTGAGCGCCATGGCGAGGATGACAACGCTTATTCCTAACCATTCCCGGCTGTGCCCCTTCGGGTTGTGGCGCCGCAGCCGCCAGCTAAGAAGAAGAAGGAGAAGGCGCCGCCCGTCTTAAATTTGAGTGACATTGACTCGTAAGTGATTTCAGACTCATTTTCTTCTGTAATTTGCGTATGCATCTTTTCCTCTTGTCTTGATCAATACTTTCCTTGCAGCCACTCTTCGGAGGGCTCTCTTAGTGAGGGCACTCAGGAGGTTGTATGGGAGTCGAAGCCGGCGGCCCCTCCCTCTCAGACGGTGGCCAACTCTAGGGGCGATGCTCCGAACCCTTCTCCGTAGGAGGCTCGAGTAGTCGTAACTGCACCTGGAGACTGCACCTGGACCTTCGGAGTCTCCGTCTAAGCACGTAAGTTATTCTCCTTTATTGACCTAGGGGAGCCCCCGAGCCTTTTTTGGGTCGCTTTGTTCAATGTTTTGCTTTTTTCAGGGTGCGGCCCCCGAGCCCTTTTTATGATGCTTCTTTGATTGTTTTCCTTTGTTTTGTCTCGCAGCCCTATGTGCACAGCGCAAACCTTCTCATCCAACATCATCTGGTGCTGGAGGCCAGCATGCAGCAGCTTCAAGGTACTTGTCTTGTTTGTTCTTGTCTGTTTCGTATGCTGCGTGAATGTAGATCGTGTTGCTCATGTGTGTTCTTCATGTTTTGCAGATGAAAATAATGCTGCTCTTCATCGGCTGGACGCTCTCTAAAATATCCTCGGTCGAGCGGAGAAGAAGGCTGCAGATGTTGTGGAGGCGAAGGAACACCTGCAAAAGGAGTTGGTTGATGCTACCGAGGCCAAGGAGCGCCTGTAGCGGGAGGCTTTGGATCGCGAGTAGCATACGCAACTGTTGCGGCTGCGCGCGAGAAGGAGGTGGCCGAGAAGAATGGCTATGGCCAAAGCTTTTTCCGGTGAGTGTCTTGTGTTTGATTTGATCTTTGAATTTTCGGTTGCTCCTTGTCGCATTCTTATTCTGCTTTTTTGTTTCTTCTTTTCCTCAGATGCTTCAGGCATTGCGTTAGATCGCGGTGCCCTAGAGCATGGGAGCATGCTGGATGATGCTACAGCAGCGGTTGAAGATCGCTGCGGTACCGCTGCTAATTCTTTGGCGAAAGCCAAGGGGGTGCTCCGGCGCTTCTACAAGGAGATCGTTCCCAAGGGCGCTGCTCTTGAGGATGTCGATGCTCTAGAGGATGCGTTGCCGGAGGACGCCCCAGCGGCCTACAAGCGCAAGCAAAAGGGCATCGGCGCCTCCATGGGGTTGGCCATGGCCATGGCCTCAGGAGCGGAGCTGGATCTTCCGCATGTCACCTCCCAGATGCCAACGACGCCAGACGCCTCAGAGGTAGCCTTTTCTCTTTTCGCCTCCTGCTGTAAGCGCTATGGGCCGAAGCTCATTGACCTGTTGGCGGACTATGCTGCAAAGTAGCAGGGGGAGGCCAAGAGAAGGCATTCTGGCTTCGAGGCCACTCCGGATGCTGATGCCTAGGCTCTGGTGTTGTAGTTTAGGATAGTTTTATCTTCTTCCTCTTGTTGTAAGCTTTTGCTGATGAACATTTTATCCTTGTGCCACGCAGTGGCTTTTGATGTATATAAGTTGTATTTCGAGTTGTCACCAAAGATGTGTGTGATTTTCATACCCTTGTTTGTTGTTCTTTAGGGGACTTCGGGTGAGGTTCCCATGGATACTTCGACTGTCCCTCGGCCTCGACCATCTTTGGATGATGCATCGCAGCTTGTTTTTCTTGGCCTGGAGAAGGAGATCCTTGGCCTTTGGGGCCACGCAGACGTGTGGAAGTCGAAGTCTGAGCGATCTACCGCCAGGGAGGAGTTTCTGATGGGGGAGATGCGGCAATTGAGCAAGCAACTGCAATGTAAGTTTTCTTGAGCTGCTGCTTATTTTCGGATGCGCCTTGTTTGCTTGTCGTCTTATCATGAGTTGGATACAGGTGTCAACCTTGTTCCGAGGAAGGAGAAGGAGCGTGTTTCGGTTCGGATCAATTGCCTGACCCAACATGACTTAGAGGCCGGTGGCTTCTTTTGGATGGACCGTGACCGGGCCACCGTCCTTGCGACGATACATGATCACGCGCACCAGGTGTCACGGGTGCTGAAGCAGGTGAAGACTTACCTGGCGTCGATTCTGGTCGTCATGTTCCCCCTAGACGAGGTGCCTTCTACTCTTTGTGGGTTGTTGTCGAGATTTCGGGACGTAGGTCGTGTGAGGGATTTGGTGCGGCACCAGCTGGTTGCGGGGGTGAAAGCTGCCCTTTCCCTTGTTCGGCTGCATCGCCCTGATGTCGACCTCGCGGTTGTGGCGACTGGGCTGCCCCTTCGGCCAGACGGTAACCTCTGGGATATGCGCCCGCACTATGCGGCTGTTAGGAAGTATGCCGAAGAGATCGTGGATCTCTTTGAGCATCGGGCGCACGTGATTCTTCAGAATAGATAGACCCTATAAAAAGATAGATGTAAAACTTGTATATATTTGAGTGGGCTTGTTATCCCCTTTACTTGTAAAGTTTATTTGTGTTAGCACATACTTCTCTTGTTGTGTGCATGTCCTTTTCGTTAGCCTGACGTGGTCAGCTACTTAGGTTGCATGCGTTATTCTCAGTCGATGAAGTCGTGAGGTGAGGCGTAGCCCCCGAGCGTGTTGTAGCAAAAAGTAATGCAAGGTAAAAGAATTTTTCGGGCTAGGGACTTAGCTTTTATTCATATCGTAACGAGGAGGTACATTATTCGGTTGAGTAGCCTTGGCTGAGTAGCCTTATTGCAAGTAAAGAGATAGATAGGGGTAGAAGCGTCGCAGGTGTGCGATGTTCCATGGGTTGGAGTATGTGACTCCTGACTTGACATCCTTGAGGCGGCAGGCACCACCTGGGATGACTTCGGTGATGATGTAGGGTCCCTCCCAGGGTGACTCAAGCTTCTTCAGCCACTCTTGCTTGAGTCGTAGGACGAGGTCTCCTTCCACGAAGGACCTTGGGTGCAGCCGGCGGCTGTGGTAGTTGCGGAGGCTCTGCTGGTAAACCGTGGAGCGAGCCGCGGCGATGTCGCATGCTTCGTTGAGTGTGTCGACGGCATCTTCGAGTGCAGCCGATGATTCGGCTTCGCTATAGTAAACGACTCGTGGGGCTTTGTGGCGTACTTCTGCAGGCAGTACGGCTTCGGTTCTGTGTACCATGAAGAATGGTGTACAACCAGTTGAGATGTTTGGCGTTGTACGTAGGCTCCAAAGGACGGAGGGTATCTCCTCTGCCCAGGTTCCCGCAAGTCGTTCGAGTGGGCTGAGAAGGCGTTTCTTGATGCCACCACCTACGAGGTCGTTGGCCTTTTCGACCTGCCTGTTGGTCTGCGGGTGCGCCACGAAGGCATATGATATGTTGATGCCAAGGTCTTCGTAGAAGTCCTGAAATTCTTTTGAGATGAAGTTCGATTCGTTGTCCGTGATGATGCTGTGCGGCACGCCGAACCTATAGACTATGGACTCGAAGAACTTGACGGTCGTTTTGCCCTTTTGGTTGGTGACGACCTCGATCCACTTGGTGAACTTGTCGGCTGCGACCAGAAGGTAGACGTGGCCTCCTTTCGAAGATTTGGGCAGTTTGCCAATCATGTCGAGGCCCCATTGGGCGAAGGGCCAGGACAAGGGTATGGGCCTGAGATCCGACCCTGGTGCGTGTGGTTTGTCCGCAAACCTTTGGCAGCCATTGCACCTTTGGACGATGTCCTTAGTATCATTCATGGCCGTTGGCCAGTAGAATCCAGCTCGTAAAGCTTTGGCGACGAGGGCGCGGCTGCCTGCATGATGACCGCAGATGCCCTCGTGGATGTCTTGGAGGATGGTTTTGCTGTCGCCGATGGTGACGCATCTTTGGAGTACACCCGAAATATTGCGCTTGTACAACTCGCCATTGATTATGGTGAAGGCTTTGGACCGACGAGATATGCGTCGGGCATCCGTCGGGTTCATCGGGTAGTTCTCTGTTTATCAGGTGCCGTAGGTACGACTGTGTCCATGTTTCTTCGATTCCCATGACCTGCATCAGGCTGACCAATTTGACCTCGGTGTCGAGCTTTTCGGGTCCTTCCTGTCCTTCGGGTAGCGCAGCCCCCGCGTGCTCCGCTTCTTCGGGTGATCCCTTGGGGAATTTTCTTTTTAGAGGGTACACAGATTTGTTCTAGGAACACGCCTGGTGGCACCCGTGCGCAAGTGGAGCCAATGTTGGCGAGTCTGTCGGCCTCCTCGTTGCTTTCCCTTCCAACGTGGCGAAGCTCGCAGTCGTCAAAGTCTCCTTCGAGTGAGTTGTAGAGTGCGTGGTACGCGATCATGTTAGCGGCGTGGGCATCGCACTCGTTCATCGTCTGCTGGACGACGAGGTTCGAGTCACCGTAGATGACTAGGCGCGTTGCGCCGCAGATCTTGGCCATCCTCATGCCGTGGATGAGGGCCTCGTATCCGGCCTCGTTGTTGGAGGCGCAAAATTTCATCCGAAGGACGTATTTCATCTTATCGCCTTGCGGGGACGTCAGTATGACGCCAACTCCAGCTCCAGCCTCGCGCTTGGAGCCGTCGAAGTGCATCGTCCATGAGTGCATCATGTCCGGGGTGTCTGGCAGCTGGAGCTCCATCCAGTGAACTAGGAAGTCAGGGAGGACCTAAGATTTGATCGCCTTGCGCCGCTCGTAGACTATGTCTAGAGGGGATAGCTCGATGCCCCACAGGGTTACGCGTCCCATGGCTTAGGGATTGTTCAGGATATTGGACAATGGTTCTTCATTAACAACCATTATCTAGTGCTCCTGGAAGTAGTGGCTCAGCCGACGAGACGTCATGAATACGCCGTAGGCGAGCTTTTGGTAGTGAGGGTACCTCTGTTTTGTTGGGGTCAATACCTTGCTGATGTAGTAGATTGGTCGTTGGACCCCATGGGTCTTGCCTTCTTCGGGACGTTCTACCACGAGTATGGTACTTACTACCTGGTGCGTGGCTACTATGTATAGCAGTAGAGGCTCGCGTTCCTTTGGCGTGACCAGAACTGGTGAGGTGGAGAGCAGCCGCTTTAGGTCTTCGAATGCGTCGTCTGCTTCAGATGTCCACTCGAATTTGTCTGCTTTGCGTAGCAGCTGGTAGAAAGGCAGGGCCTTCTCACCCATGCGGCTGATGAATCGCTTTCGGTGTTGCGATGCCCTAGTCAGCCGGACACCTTTGACGTTCTTCGGCTTCTCCATGGTCAGTATGGCCTAGATTTTCTTCGGGTTCGCCTCGATCCCTCGCTGGGAGATGAAGTAGCCAAGTAATTGTCCAGATGGGACGCCGAAGTCACATTTTTCTGGATTCAACTTGATCTTGTAGTGATCAAGGTTATCGAACGTCTTGCCGAGATCGTCGATCAGTGTCTTGGCCTCCCTGGTCTTGATGACTATGTCGTCGACATAGACCTAGATGTTGCGACTGATCTGGCTTTTCAGGCATGCTTGCATGCACCTCTGATACGTGGCACATGCGTTCTTCATCCCGAAGGGCATGGTGTTGTAGCAGAATACTCCGAACGGCGTGATGAACGTCGTTTTCTCCTGGTCTTCGACCTTCAGTCGAATTTGGTTGTAGCCTGAGTAGGCGTCAAGGAAGGAGAGTTTCTCTCAACCTGCAGTTGAATCGATGATCTGATCGATCCGTGGTAGAGGGAAGTGGTCCTTGAGACAATGTTTGTTGAGCGACGTGAAGTCTACGCACATCCGCAGGATGTCCGTATCCTTTTTAGGGACCATCATAGTGTTGTATAGCCACTTGCTCTCCTTGATCTCCCGGATGAAGTCGGAATCGAGCAGTCTGTTGACTTTGACTCCGAAGACTTCGGCTCGTGGTTCGAACAATCGTCAGATGGACTGTTTGACGGGCTTGGCGTCCGGAAACACATTGAGTGCGTGCTCGGCGAATTCCCTAGGAACTTTTGGCATGTCCGCAGGACACCATGCGAAGATTTCCCAGCGCTCACGAAGGAATTCGATGAGCGCACTTTCCTATGCGGGGCTGAGGTCGTTGGCGATCAGCGCTGTCTTGGAGGCGTCCGTTGGGTGGACCTGCACCTTTTTCGTGTTGACTGTGGAGTCGAACGACATGTCAGGTGCATTTTGCATAGAGACTGGGGGTGCCCCGTTGTGTGTCACCTCTCGGAGTCTTGTGAGCTCCTCTTGCATACTGAACGACTTGGAGATTCTGTTGAAGTATCTGTTGTAATGGTCAGATCGGGTGAAGCTGCCCTGGACCATGATGACGCCCCTAGGCCCTGGCATCTTGAGCAAAAGTACGCGTAGTGCGGTACTGCCAGGAATCTTGCGAACGCTACGCGCCCGAGGATAGCGTGGTACTATGATGGCCAGTCCACCACTTTGAACTCCAGCCGCTCGCACCTGAAGTTTTCGGGCTTGCCGCAGATGACGTCGAGCCATATATTTCCCAAGGGGTATATGTCCTTCCCTGGGACTATGCCGTGGAACGTTGTATCTGATTGTTCCAGGCTGCACAACGGGATCCGCATCGCTGCTAGGGTTCTAGCGAACATCAGGTTGATGCCGCTGCCTCCGTCCATGAAGACGCGGCTCATCTCGAATCCTCCAATCTGTGCTTCAAGCACCAGGGCAGCATGACCTGGGCGAGAGATCTGGCGGGGGTAATTAGAACGATCAAATGTGATTTAGGACTCCGAGCCTCTGAGGTACTCAGGGATGGCAAGTGGAGCAGTCACAGCCAGGCTAACTTGTCGGGTGATCTTCTTTTGCACCCTGTTTGTTGGGCGCCCCTTCTAGATCACCAGGGCTCCTTTTGGTTGTGGGTATCCTCCTGCACCATTGTTTGGTGCAGGTGCGATTGCTGGATTCGAAGGTCCCACGGGTGGTGGTGGAGGAGCTCCATGGGCGATATCACCTGGTGCAGGTGCGGGTCCGAACACAAGGTTCACGATCTGGTGTCGCATCTGGGTGAGGCCTTCGCTGAGTTTCTGGAACTCGCGGCAATCCTTCAGCATGTGGTTGGCCTTCTTTTTACCATCCTACTTGTCGATGTAGAAATGGATGGTGCAAGGGCCCGGCAATTTGTAATATACCGAGGGATCGTCGTCGCGGTTGCGACGTTGCCACGTCTGTGTGGGGCATCCTCCGTTGCAGAAGTTGCCTTCGCGGTATCCTCCGTTGTTGCGGTTGTTGTCGTTGCAACAGTCGGCATAGCCAGCCGCAACCATGTCGGGTCCATCACGGTCGTCGTAGACGCAGGACCTTCGCTTGCTACGGCGTTCGCGCCTGCGGCCGTAGTCATCCTCGTCATCCGAATGTGTTCGGTGGAGGGAGTCCTCGCCATCTGCCCACCTATTGGCGATATTCATGAGGTGGTCGAGTGTCTTAGGTTTGATGCACCCAAGTTCCTCCTTGAAGTCTGTACGTTTGACATCGTCCTTGAAGGCGTCGATCGTCCTCTCCTCGGATATGTGCGCAGCGGAGTTCTTGATGTTGGACCATCATAGTATGTACGAGCGAATGGATTCGCCCGTTCGTTGGGTGCAGGCCCGTAGCTCCTCGATTGAGGCTGGCCTCTTGCTGGTGCCCTTGAAGTTTCGGATGAAACTGTATGCCAACTCCTCCCAACTTAGGATGGAGCCTGAGGACAGGCTGCTGAGCCAGATTCGAGTTGCGCCTGTCAGCTGTAGCTGAAGGCATTGCAGGGCGGTGTTCCTGTTACTACCATGCAGCTTAACGGATGATAGGTGGTCGCCGAGCCAGGCTTTCGGGTCCTATGTCCAATCGAACTTCAGAGTCTCCGAAGGGAGCTTGAAATTTTTTGGCATCTGTGTGTGCTGAACGGATCTGCTGAAGCATCTAGCTCCACATAGTTCTCCGTCATCTTCTTCCTCAGATTCTGTTGAGCATGCGCGCTTGGTGCGCGCCTTGTCAACCTTGCGTTGAGTGAGATCGCTTCGAGCGCCGTAGTCGCTGCTGCGATGCCTTGGGCTTTTATGACCTCGAGGCAGATCGTGCTCGTCCTCGTCGGATGAGGGTGTGGGGCTACGGTTGAATCTGACCGTAGCCTTCTTTTTCGGCTCCGCGGGAGCTTCATCGTGGAGCGCAGCTGCGATGAGCCCAAGTCCGACTAGTGCGGACTTGTGCATGGCCATCTTCGGGTCGTCCGCCGGAGGCGGATGAGACGCGAGATCAGTGGTGGCTGCCATGATTGCAGCCTGTGGTGTTTTTGGCGTAACGACGCCGTTGGCGTCCATCGCCATGAAGGACGTGTTGAGGGTTTTGGTGACCTCGCGACGTGCGGTGGGGTCCATGTGCTCTATGCGAGAGCTATTATTGTTGGCATGGTTGCCGTGCGAGCTGGAGCCGCCAGTGGCAGAGAGCGCAGTTTGCCGTGTGCTAGACTCCGAAGCCACCTGCTTGCGTTTGTCGAGTTCTTCCTGCATCTTTACCTGTCGGTTGTGTTCGCTGATGAGGAGCAGGTGATATGCCATCAACAGGTTCCGTGAAGCATTCACAGGTAAGATCCTGTTGCCCGCCACGGCTTCGCGTTCCTGGCGCCATCCATTCTCATTGAGGTTGATCTTCTGATAGGTGTTAGCGTCACCTCCTTTCGGCTGGAGGGGCGGCTGCCCCCGTTTCCCCCGTTCCCAGCCTGCGGGTTGGACGGTGGATTGGGTGGCGGTACGTGGGCACCTGAACCTGGTGGTTGTTCCACCTCGTTTTGGATGACCACAACGCATCGAGCGCGCCATGATTGGATCGCCGCGACTCAGCGAATCCGAACCGCTTCCTTTGTCTGATGGAGGGCCGCACAGTTCTGAGTTGCAGCTGCTACTGTCATATGACTCGTCTGTCAGCGTCGACGTGCGTAGCACGCTGGGATGCGGGGCCCACGAGGCGGGCCTGATGGATGGTGGCGGCACCCTCTCTAGGAGGCGGAGGGTGCCAGTCTGCCCCACCTAGAAGCAGAAGCTCCCGAACAGAATTTCGAGTTTGTCGCCTACGGGCTCGAAATCCCTCATGGTGGCTGGCGAGTGGGCGGTGAAGTCGAAAGTGCCGAAGAGGAGGTGGCTCTCCGTCGCCGACGAGTTGTAGATCACTTTGGTTGGGACCGTCACGATCGCACAATCAACGCCCCCATTTCCCACAGACGGCGCCAATTTACGAGGTTTAATCTCGTCAATGCCCATTGTGATGAACTTGGGTTTTGGAGAAGATGTGGATGATGGAGATCGCGGAACGGTTAGCAAACAAGCAACACGGTGACACAAAGTTTACCCAGGTTCAGGCCCCCGGAGGGAAAACCCTACTTCTTCTTGTCTGCTCTTGATTACGGCGGAACCGAAAGTTACAGGGATGCGCAGATGCAATATGGCGTGAGGTGTGTATGCGGTGAGTTGAGGGGCCCTCCTCGCCGTGTCCTCCTAGCCTTTATATAGATAGGCAGGTCCTGCGAATAGGCCGAGTCGGTTACAGATTAGGGTTTGCCCCTTTGAAATTCTATCTACTCTAGTCTTGCTCTCCAAGGATCCGAAGGCGTCATGGGCTTGGGCCACCCGAAAGTCTCCGCAGGCCGCATATGTTTTTGTGGGCCTTCCTTGGGCTAGACCAGGTATACTAATATCGTGTACCCGTAGGGTATAACCCTGTCATAAGTAGCTATGGAGTTGGCGGCCAGTATGAAAGTTAGTATTGTTGAATTGTTAGGTTCCCAAGACGACCTTCTACCCAAGGTTGTTGTAGCCCGTAGATATGTCGAAGGTGAGGATTTGGTCAGTAAAGAGAGGCTGAAAGAACTGCCAACACAAATGCTGAATATCCATCAATGGTACTCGACGGTCATAAAGCAGGGGAGAACAATGCTCATAGCCAAAGTCCCACGTGAGTACTACTTCAGACCCGAAGAGGTCTATACTGAGTTTCCAGAAATTTTCCAGTTATACCATCTCGACGCCCTGGACAAATACATCCTCGGCTGCTATTGTTAAGTTATTGAATTCATTGTCCACATGTTCAGTTTTTCAGTTGTTCAGTTCAGTACATGTAATTATCCTTATATATACTTTTGTACTCTATTATTATGCAGAATGAAGATCCTGGAATGTAAAAGAAGAAGAATCTATAATGTTGGGTTCATTGACCCAGATAAAGTGCATATAAACACGCTAACGTCAAACCCCGAGGAGACGGAGGAAAACATTCTAAGGTTTCTAATGGAGCAAAATTTCTCTGACCACATACTGTTTCCTTACAATTTCAAGTGAGGGTCTTACTCTGTTATACACATTCACTTTTGATTAATCGATGCTAAGTGTAATTGATGAGTTACTGATGTATATATAAATGTTTGCAGCATGCACTGGATTCTTCTAGACATTCAACTTAATAAGGGAAGAATTAATGTCATGGACCCATCAAAGAGATACCTGAAAGATTTCCACAGCATGCATGACATGCTCCAGAAGTAAGTTTCGCGCTATATCGGTTTCTTTCATTGATTTCTGAGATATCAGGTAATGAATAACTCATTCATTTTCTTTGTCGGACAGGGTTTGGATCCGGTTCAAGCGCGAGGTTACAGGTGTATTTAGTTAGAAGCTGACGTTTAAGGCGGTCTTGGTAAGTAGCACGTGATATGTCCACGCATATCTTTACTTCTAGTTTCAATACAATAATGATGCTAGATTATTATTTTGATTGAATTCTATTCTCGTAAAGTGTGCGAGGCAGCCATATGGGTCAAATCTATGTGGATTTTACGTTTGTGACTTTATTTGCACGTTTACCACCGAGCATAAAGATTATAGAGTCGACGTAAGTAATACGTTCACACCATCATTTTATTACTGTCACTTTTTGTTATCATGATTGATATTCATATTGATCTCCTTTTCCTTATATAGTTTGAGAGAATGCAGGATCAACCCCTACCAGAGCAACGCGTACTAGGAATTGCAGAGGAGTTGGCGGGATTTATTTTCAAAAAAATCGTAGACGACGCTGGAGAATTAAATATGACTATGCGCTACTAATCTCCATGTAATCGAATATACGGGCTTTAGTCCCGGTAATTGTGATCTCCATGTAACTATCAAAATTATATATATTTGTATGATCGATATCGTAATACAAGTTATCTTATATATGGACGAACGTGTACAATATGTTGTGGCGTAGAAATATTTAAAAACTATGTTGAAATGAAAAAAAAAACAATACAAAATGAATGCTCTGCCGCGGTAGAGAAAGAGCACAAAATGCTGCCGCGGCAGAGAACCACTAGTCCGAGGTAATGCTCTACCGCAGCAGAGAAATTGCACAAAATGCTGCCGCGGCAGAGAACCACTAGTCTCGGTCCTTAATACCAACCGGAACTAGTGGGGGTGCACCAGAAGCACGTCACGGCGGCCACGTGGATAGCTATTAGTCCCGGCTGATGATTAGGCCGGGACTAGTGGTTGGACCTCTAGTCCCGCTTGGTTAGTCCTGGGTTAGTCCTGGTTTCGAAACCGGGACTAGAGGTCCTTACGGCCGGGACTAGAGACCCTGTTTCCACTAGTGTCCCAAAGTGCATTTTGGTCACACTATGGTAGGATTGAACTTTTGGTGCAGTTTAAATGTAAATATGTGTGTAATCATCGGTGAACTCGTACTATCGTTTATAAACTCAAGTGTGATTGTACAAAAATTCCCCGTGAATGGTCTTTTATAAATTTTCATTTCGTAATATATTTTCTATTCTTTCACGAGCAATATAAATGAGTTTTTCAGTCCGTGTGTATGCTGTCGGTTAGAGTTTCTCTTATATGCCTATGAGAGCATCTTTAACGATTACCATAAAAGAGGGAAAACTAAAAAACAACCGCTTTTTCAATGGTTTAGTTTCAAAAACAGCACCGATCAGTTACTAAAAATGGGCCGATCCGAAAAAACCTTTTTATGGACAAAAAACCGTACTTTGGCCCGTGCATTCATGGGCTGGAAGGGCGACCTAAACACCGCACCCGCATAAAACGCGTGCTGAAGTTTCAGATTCCCACCCACTCCCTATCCCCCTTCCACGGACCACCACCAACCTCCATTTTTGTCGCCACCAGATTCAGCCAAATCCTCCGACGCGGAGCTCCCCTCGGTTGCCTCGCATCCTGCCCCGCCTTCGCCCTCGCTTCCGCGGTCCGCCCGCCGTCGCGTTGTCCAAATTGAGTACGAACTCGACCGAGGAGTTCAACGAGGTCGATCTGTCCGATTCTTCCTCCTCGGACGATTCCGACATCGAGGATCTGCTCCACGAGGACGACGACAGCGATACCACCATCCTCATCCTCGTCGTCAAGGAGCTGGAGGACTGCACGCGGCTGGTAGGTCGGAGGCATGACTCGGTGATGGGCCGCACGTACATCCAGCGGAACCACGCCCTCGGCCACGCCACTCTCATGGATGACTACTTCGTGGAGGCACCGACATACCCGGCTGATCTATTCCGTAGGAGGTATCATATGCGGCATAGTTTGTTCATGAAAATCGTCGAGGCAAACTCAACCTACTTCAAGAAACATAGAAATGCCGTCAGCGAGATGGTTTTTAGTGCCTACCAAAAAAATTCTGCTGCCATGAGGGTGATTGTATATGGGGTCCCTACGGATTACACCGATGAGTATCTTCAAATTGGTGAAGACACAACCACCAAATCCGTGCATAGTTTTGCTAGGATGATTATCAAATTGTTTGACCCAACCTATCTACGAGCACCCAATGAAGAAGATACTAAAAGATTGATGGAGGAAAATAAGAAAAGGGGTTGGCCGGGAATGCTAGCTAGTGTTGATTGTATGCATCGGACATGGAAAAAATGTCCAAAGACATGGCATGTAGTGTGGAAAAATCAAGAATCCTACAATTGTGCTTCAGGCCGTGGCATCACAAGATTTGGCATTGTTTTTTTGATTGTCGGGAACACTCATTGATATCAGTGTGTTATATAGATCCCATTTATTTGCAAAACTAGAAACTAGACATGCCCCACTTGTAATTACAAAGTTGGGGATAATGAATATACAATGGGATATTGTAACATCCCAACATTAGAGCTTAGAAATAAGCTGAACACAGATGTGTGCATTGCATTCATGCATAGAAAATATGAATAATTTTCGCGCTTTTAAATAAAAACTTGTCAGAGTGATTGAAACTTCTCTTAACTTGATGGAATTTAA
The DNA here is from genome assembly GCA_030063025.1 of Avena longiglumis. Lineage (NCBI taxonomy): Eukaryota > Viridiplantae > Streptophyta > Magnoliopsida > Poales > Poaceae > Avena > Avena longiglumis. The sequence continues at coordinate 498,034,164 of CP125975.1, read as the reverse complement.
GTAGATCATCAAGTTGACTGCGATAAGTTTCAATATGACATTTGCTAAAACCTTATTTTGGGTAAACATGATTTAATCTAAGGGTAGATCAAATGGAATAAAATTAAACCCTAATACATTACTTCATGATTTATATTTGATCCTTAGGTGATCATATCATAGTATTCATTATAATCACTCATGATTACCAAATTATAAATATAACACAAATAATAAGAATGTAACAAACATATCCTTTAATCTCATTTACTTATACCATGAGTATCATGGAAATACCTAACTTTAACTCTCGAGTGAGATGGAGTAGGAAATAAACCAAAGTTAAGATCATTCACCATATATTTTTCTTTCCATCTCATTCCTTATCATCTCTATTGAATCCTATCCTTATATTTGTTGTTTATCAATATTGAGTAATCAATTATTGCTTCACCAATACTTAACCTATCAATTCTTGACCTATCAAATATTGTCCTTATCATAGCATTCACTTAAGGCTTATAAAGAAAGAAGTAAGAAGAGGTAAATAGTGATGCTAGTTTTAGATGCCATCTATAGGATGGGAGTAATTAAAAGTCACATTAATATGATGTGAGGTTGAAATGTTAGATATTGGAGTTAAGAAGAGACAAGATAGTATGAATAAGATGATGCTAAAATAACATTGGATTGTAAAAGTAGTATTTTCCTCTTTGGAAATATTAAGCCCTTGTGGTGAAGTAGGATTTGATGTATACATCTATTGAAGTGATATTAGTGAAGGGTACTAAAGGAAGTATATGGATAAAGTTAGAAGTAACTACTTGTTGGATGTGACATTATCAGAGGTAGAGTAGTTGATATAACCAAGTCTAGATAAGTGAAGATTAGGAAATGCTTTAGTGTTAAGCTCATTGCAATTATAAATAGATTTAGAAGAATAAAGGTGGATAAGAATATTCTTGTGAGGTAAAGCTCGACATAGGAAGAAGGAAGATATCTAGGAAAGGAATTCCTTAATTAGAAGTCCAGGATTATGAAATATGGAAGATAGGAATTCTTGATAAACACTAAACCCTAAATCTAAGACCAAACCTAACATCCACTTTCTATGGTTGATCTATCATCTTGTTTCCACAATGCTTTATAGGAATAATTTCCTATATCCAAACACTTAAAAACATCCTTATCATTTCCAATTAGCATAGCTATATGTGCTTAGAAGTTATATTTATCAAATCCTTTCCATATGACCTTCCCAAATAATAACTTTCTATTTAAAGGGTGATATTAATAAAGATCATAAACATAAAGACAATATGTTTAGCCATTAACCCTTATTCACATCAATAAAATAAATATGAGAAAAATAAATCTTCTAAGAACTTATGAAAGGCATTTTCAATTTAAACTTTAACTCTATGGTTGGTAATAATAAAAAATATATACATTACTATTTCTTAAGTTATGAGAATAATATTAACCCTATTAAGTATCCAAAACTTTATGTATCAAATAATAAGGAAGTAACAATAAATATAAAAGTTGCCCTAATATTATATATTAATGGAAATAAAATCTCATTAGTTAGTAGTAATACATGTTATAATAAGTTTATGAATTTATGCCCAATTAAATTCATATTAAAGGCCCTCACAAATAATAATAGAAAAGATATCTATATAAAGAAAATAAAGAAACCTAAACAATATATAATAAAAGTTCACCAATTGATTCTTAATACCTTCAATACTACTGCAATTATTCAGAAGATAAATTCCGTAAAGAAATTTCAATCAAATGTGTAATATTCAAACCTGAAAATAAAACAGAAAAGAGAAAAGGAAACAGTAAAGAAAAAAATATATAACCAAGCCGAAGCCCATTACCCTTCTTCTTTATCCATCGCCCACGAGCAACTCCAGCCACCCAACCGAAGCCCAGCAACAGCCCTAGACCAGCCCAATCTACCTCTCTGACTGACTGGTGGACCACCAACAGACTGTGGGTTGAGTTTGGAATTTTATCAGGGCGTTTTCCACAAAATATCCGTCGTCGTCTTCCTCCCCGACGTCACAAGCAGCTGGCTGTCAGCATCGCCGTTGTCCGCCGCCGCGCCATGACGTCCGGCGCGCCAAGATGAGCGCCGCCGCTCTGTATTGTCTATTTAACCCTAGTGCCGCTGGAGAGAACCCTAATTCTCTTCTTCCTCTTTGATTTCTCTTAGTAGCCGAAAACCTAGCTCGCCGGTGTTCATCGTTCCGGCCACGTCCGACCACCCCTTGACTCGCCGTGATGCCTGGGAGCTCCGCCTCGTTCGTCTTCGTCGATTGCCCCAAAGCGTGCATGCGGGCGAGGTCTCAACTGACGCAATCGGACCCTCGTTCATCGTCTCCGGCCGTCGTGCTCGCCATTGATTCCGGCCACGATTCACCTCGCCGAGCTATTCTTCACACTCCTGGTGAGCTACTGAACACGCTATTCCTCTCCGTTGATTCGATTGCTTCCTGAATCGAGCCACCGACGAACGCCGCCATGCATAGCCGCCAGTCGCCGCCGTGCACTGCACTCCGGTGACCATTTGAGGGTTGCGTCGCCACTATTAGGTTCGCCATCGTCGCCTCTTTCTAGCAAGCCCAGTCTCGGCCGCGCGCATGCACACAATTGCTCGATCGATCTTCGATCTGAGAGGATCAGCCTCTGTGACGTCATCGCTGTGCCATGCACACGTCAGCCCAGCCTAGTCAGTCGGTTTGACTCGGTCCTTGCACGCGTGGCAGCTGACGTGGTCACTGGCCCATGGGTCAGTCACTAGGGTTAGCTAGGTATACGGTGTAAAAAGTTAATGACTGATTAGAAAATAATTAAAACAATATGAATTCAAATTTCAATATTCTAGAAATAAAATAAAATGACTAAATCTTGTAAATTCAATATCTTTTGTTTTATAAATCAGAAAAATACATATGATATATGAAAATGTTTAGAAAAATAAAATCTACAACTTAAAACTATTATTAAATATTATGATGTTAATTATTTAATAAAAGTTTTGTAAGTAATAAAACTTTGATAATTCATATTTTAATAATTGTAAATGCTAAAAATCTAAATAAAATACCAAAAATCTTAGAAAAATAAGAATTAGAGTTTAAAACTATAATTTTTTATTATTATTCCTCTTAATTAATTATTTATTATTTATTAAGTATTTTTAAAGTAATAAAACTTATTAAAATCATATCTTATTATTTATAAATCACAAAAATAAATGTAATATACCAAAATGATCACAAAAATAATACCTACATATTTAAAATGTTATATTCCACTTTTGAGTTAAATAAAAAGTTAAACAACTTTAATAACTTAAATATAAACTTATTTCCTTAATTGATAATTCACATTAGGGTAAATAAAAATTGTTAATAGTTCTAAAAATTAGCTAATTAAGTCTAATAAATGGTATTAGTATTAAATATTGAAAATATGAAGTTAAAATGGTTCAAAACATTTTAAATATAATTTTATTAAATTAATTCTCAACCATTAATGTAGATTACTTTATAAAAGAATTCTTATTTAATGTAAAGTCTCCAAGAATAATTTGTAAAGAGATAAAACCTATTCCTTTACTTTAACCACAAGTTTATAAACAAATGAAAACAATATAGTGAGTTCATAAGTAGTAAATAATATTTTTTATTTATTCATAAACCTTAACCACACCATTGTAGGTCGATAAATTCCTTTATACATTTATAATGTAAAGAAACCATTACCAACTAAAAATAATGCCATTCTTAAGTAACTTTCAAGAAACATCATAAGGTGAACAAGACATAAGTATGACAAGCATTACACCTAAATTCCATCTATGTCTTAAAGTTAACTTTAGTCTACCAAACTTTAAATATAATACTAAATACTTTATTACATGTTTTATAGTTAACTTTGATCTGTTATAATCAAGTTATAAAGCATCTTAATACCAAACCAACCCACTTAAAAACCAAGATAGATAAGTCTCAAATACTACTAATATCATTATTCCAGTAAAGGTAATTCTTTCTTACTTAAAGACTATAACTAGAAAGAACACCTCATAAGGTTAACTTAAAAGCTTAAATGCTTCTAATTAGTTGAATAAGATTTTCTTCAAAGGTTATTCGTTTTGCCACTTCAATCAACATATGACAATTAATAGTAAACACCTTACTTTATACTATACTTGTATAATAAGATTGTTAATACTTAAATCCTTTATAAGTGACATTACTTGTAAAGTAAAACTTGAAGATAAACAATTAAAATGTAAGCAACCTTGAGTAGCATTCCATACTGTGTATTTTTTTGTTGTATAAATACATGTTGTTTTACACACACTCACAAGCCTTAATAAGAAGCACATGTGTGAAACTTAATCTAAAAGAGCAACACATTCCAAGGAAACCCTTTACAGTATACAAACCATAGAACAAAGCTATCCTCGGGATTCGTGTTTCTCAACTTGCATTACATTGCTTATGCATAAAAGCATCTTGCTTCTTTAAACATTAGTCCTTACCGGACCAATGATGCAAATTTCCACTATTGGATCTTATATTGTCTTGAAGACCGTGAGTGCATAATCTTGCAATCACAAAATACAAGTTCACACTTGCTCATTTCCTTTGATTATTTTCTATAAAGTATTTTACAAATCCAGTGTTGTCATCACCTGCATTTGAAAAAGGTCAGAAAACACTATTTTTTTAATAATATGATTATAGGTTATTTACCATGAGGTAATAACATACTATAAGAGTTCCGGTGGTGAAGGAACATATTATCTAGGACTTAACAACCAATATTGCCAGTGATTCTTGCGTCGTATATTACCCGTTGACCATGAGATTTGGAATGGGACGGAGAAGTCAGCTGTATATTTTCCCTCTCGCATGGAGCTGGATGTGCGGGTCGTGGTTGTTATCACTCGTAGCGTGCATATTATTTATGGTAATTCGTAGAGGATATGCAGCATATGGGTGGGAGCCCTCAACGTCCCACAATAGTTTCGGCATCTGAACGGTCTGTACTGCCATTTCCGTAATTCAATAGGTGGGCTGGCGTACACCAAGGAGACATGCGGGTTCGCGGAGAAGGCAGTGATTGGTTTGGATCTTAGTCTGGGCCTCACACCAAGGAAGTGTGAACGAACCTGCAATTCGGATGTGCAACAAAGCTAAGATCTCTCATGGGTAAAGTGACGCATCTCTGCAGAGTGTAAGAACTGTAACTTGTTACTCCCTTAGGGAAGGAGTCTGAACGCGGAAAGGAACTCCACGAAAGTTCTGGTAAACCCGTGAAGGCTGACGGACATAGCTTTTCAGAATAAAATTAACCTTCGAAGAAATGTTTACGAAAACTTGCATGGCCTACGACCTATGGTCTGTGGCTGTAGCTATAGTGCATCAAACACTCACTCATTTTCTAGTGAACTTGCTGAGTACGCTCGTACTCAAAGTATCTTCTTAACCCTTGCTAGGTTCTAAAGCCAGTACAGATGACGTCTACATCAAGTTATGATCCAGGAACCATCATCAAAAGCTAAAGCTCTTCAATGAAGTCAAGGAAGTCAGCATATATATCAACTCAAGCGAAGACGAAGTTGCTGATTAGATAAGAATAGAATTTCTAACCATAGAACCTACTTCTGTAGAGTATTGCAATAGCAGCAATGCAAACCTAGTAGTTCAGCTACTAGTTTTATAAGTATGGTAGCTATGAGTTATTTATTCCCGATTCTTCTTTGTAAGAAGTTTCTTTCTCTCTCTTTAACCTAGAGTGTTCTCTGGATCTTGTGTAAAGAGTTGAGTTGTAACCTATAGTCATGTCTTGGACCTGCTGTGTTTCTGTTGTACTACTCTGAGGGATGTAATACTAGTGAATGGTGTTTCATTGGTGTTATGTCAACGACTATAGTGTACTACATCATGAAGTGGTATGCTGGGTCACCGCAGATATCTAGCCTATGACATTTATCCAGAATGGTCAACTTTTGTCAAATCTGTCAAGGATCCCCAAGAAAACATAGATGTTGTTTTTGCCAAGGCACGGGAGGCAGCCCACACAGACATTGAGAGAGCATTTGGTGCTTTGCAAGCAAGGTTTACTATTGCTCGAGGTCCTTCTCGGTTTTGGGACAAAAAACCCTTGTGAACATCATGACTTGTTGTGTGATTCTTCACAACATGATCATCAAGGATGAGAGAGGGTTAAGATTGACCTATTTCTACGAAAATGTTGGCACCCGAGTGTAACCCCAAAGAAATCCTGATCGCATAGAAGCTTTCCTTGAAACGCATAGGCAGATTGAAAACCCAACAACTCATGCATGGCTCATTTATGATCTCAAAATGCACCACCGATAGCTGCATGGTCGTCGCTCATGATCTTCCCTCCCATTTATTTTTCCATCAATTCCTTGTCATATATGTGTGAGATGAACCATTCGGAAATATTTGTTTGTTTTTTATTTATTCGGAAACCTATTGTTGTAATTTGGTCGAGACATTGTTGTAATAATTTGGATGATTACTGTATGTTCAGAACAATTATTTGATTATTTATGCTTGGTTGTTGTATGAGTTTTGTGTTTATGTTTTATCATTTTGCATATGAATCTATGTGAAACCTTGAATTTATGGGTTTAGATGCGAGTGGCGCGGAATAGAGTCCTAAGAATTTTGTTAGTAAAAAATGCACCACTACGCCATAAATTTAGTGGGCTGAACTCACGCTTTACAGGTTGTTCTTTTACACAGGACCGATGCTGACCCTAGGCAACCATGTGCAAACGCCTAGGGACCATGGCTAGAAGGGGTCCATTATTCTAAGCATAAGAAATTTTAGTTATGGGTTGTAACACCATCAGTCACTCCGGACCGACGGCTGTCACTTCTAACAGCTCAATAGGATGTCTAGACTAACCTCACAGACCAACACTAGTCTTTTCAGCGCACTTTGTTCTCACTCATGCGCATCCGATATACACTTTCAGGTCGATCACCCATCATATAATTGCTCTAGACCAAGCATGTTTAACCTTAGAGTTCTTTTTGAATGAGCTTCAGGAAAATAAGTTGTAACTTGTTGGTATGGGTTTCCTATCAATCCTATTGAGCCATGCCCCAGGGTCTTACATACACCCACCCTTAAAAGATCGACATCCTCATCGATCAACCATAAGCCAGAAACAACCCCTCTTGGCACACGTCTGTGCTTCCAATGTCGGCACATTGCCATGCCGTGTCCAGGCCACACGGGTCATGCTATACATGTCCGCCACTGACCCGCACACGTCCATGTAACCGCGAGGGTCGGCTCTCATACCACTTGTAACACCTCCGGTCACTCCGGACGGACGACTGTCACTTCTGGCAGCTCAATAGAATATCTAGACTAACCCTACAGACCAACACTAGTATTTTCTGCGCACTTTGTCCTCACTCATGCGCACCCGGTACCCACTTCCCTGTCGATCACCCATCCTGAAATTTCTCTAGGCCAAACAGGCTTAACCTTAGAGTTCTTTTCGAATGAGATTCCGGCAAAAAATTGCAACTTGTTGGTATAAGTTTCCTATCAATCCTATTGAGCCATGCGCCAGGGTCTCACATGGACCTATCAGAAAGAAAGAGGCAAAAAAATATACGCACGCAGCCGAAGCTACTACGATCGATCTCCTCTTCGGCTTTTTTACGCCTCCGTGTGACCCTTCCTTGGCCGTCTGGACATGTAGAACTGTAGATCGTCCTCAAGACGATGAATTTCAATTGAACAATAGATCAATCTAATGGTCTGCTGCGCTTTTTCTCTAGTCGTCTTGCCACTAAATTCCTCTTCGGCTCTCAGGCATGGCCCTGCTCCTCGCTGCCCTTGTACGTGTTCAATTGTCCATGAATAATAAATTCATGATGGTGTTCAATCGAATTATTCATTTATCTTTCCACGCTTTGGAAAAATCAACAAATCATTGAGCTTACATGTTAGATTAGGGTTCTAGCTTAACGTATAATGCATGCAATTTCTTCATAGTTTTAGGTGTTACAATGCCGATACATAAGCTCGGTGTTGCCGAAAGATAGTTGTTGATGAACCCATTGGAAATTGGTTTTTATTTGAGATAATCAAACAAGCGGGAAATACTAGTTGCTATATTTTGCTACACCCTCTGACCCAAATTAGTTGACTCAAATTTGACAAGACACAAATAAATCTAATACCAAATCATGTATACATACAATCGAATCTAGATAAATCCAAGTCAATTAACTTGCATCGGAGGGAGTACTATTTTAATCTTTCTATCGTGGTTTGATATGACTCAAGTGTTTAACAAATATTTATAGACCTCTCGGACTTGTGGTTAGTTGTTAACATTTAATATTTTGCGAGTGCAAAACACACATATGTCTATGTGCATATATACTCCTTCAGTTCAAGAATATAAGACGTTTTAGCTTTATAAATTAAATGTATCTAGATATTTTTTAATATATATATTCGTAGAGGTTCAAAATAAATCTATACACTAAAAGGTGTACAGATACATCCATCTCACAAAACTAAAATGTCTTATATTTTCAAAAGAAGCATGCTGTTAACTTGATGATGCCGCAAAATATAGAACCGGCCCTGCTTTTACGGTAACCGTCAGACAGAGATGCTCTAAGAATTTTGTTGGTGGAATGTTCAACCAAAACCCACAAGTCACATTGAAGGGCCGGATGACAAGGACGCAACGGCGAAGCTCATCCACTTCCCCGCGCAAAAAGCCCAAAACGTCTCACTGCAAGCGGGTCCCATTCGTCCACGTCAGCGTCGCGGCCCGCCGTGAGTTGTTTATCCACTTGGACACTTGGGCCGTTGGGGCGGATACACACGAACATCCCCACGCCACTCCGCTCGAGAATCCCCGCCCTCCGCCACTCCCGCCCGCTCCATTCTCCGCCGTCCGTTCCCGTTACGCCGCCTTCGTCCACCACCCTCCTCGTCGTCGTTTCCCTCCCCCCACTCCCGTCCCGGCCGTCTCCTTTCTTTCTTTAATCAATCAAATCCTCCACAAACTCCGATCCCCACTAATCCCACCGGTGATCCCTTTTCCCTAATGCTAACGATGAACAGTCGCCGCGATCCTTCCACGCCCAATCGCTCTCCTCCCTGCGGCGGTTCTTCTTCCTCTCCTTCCTGGCGTTCCATACGGATTTGGTCGTCGCGTCCGGGTTCGATTTGACCGCCTCCACCTGTTGCTGCGGCTGCTCGAGTTTCTTGGCTCCTGCTTACACTTATCGGTGTTCTTGCGTTGGTTTGGGGATTACTGGGAGCATACTTATCCAGGTACTTGTCAAAGCTCCTCCACAGAAAAGACTTTCTATTTTTTACTTTTGTTGTGATGTTGTCGTTCTAGTTTTGGAGAGATGTTGCCTTTTCTCTTATCGGGGCTGAAGTTAATCGCTTTCTTGCTTTATGTGCGTGATATTCTTGGTACATGCATGCCTATAAATGGAAGTTTTTGTTGCTTTTGGCTTGTTGCCGCTGATGGGGCTCAATCATTAGAACAGTTTCGAGTGTTTGGTCAATTCCATGTCTGTGGATAAGAATTTGGGTGCAGGGCTTGCACTGTAGGATTTAGTTGCTATATTGGCTTATACCAGAGTAAGGTTTATTAGACAGTTGTACTAGGCGCAGGTCCTTGTTAGTTGTCATTGATGAAAGTACACACAGTCAAAAGTAGAAAGTTCCAAATTACAAAAGGGGCCCAAAAGCTCAAGAAAAAAGGATAAAGTGTAAAATCATAAAAGCAGTCATAAACTTAGAACCATGTTGCTTGAACTGAATCCATTTTACAGAAACTTTGCACTCAACTTGTTAATCTCAGTGATTGACATTTATAACCAATGTTGAAACTTTGAATGATAAAAAGAAAGTAAATTTTTGTAGTGTTTAGGGGAAATGTATCGCGTAGAGCTCTGAGAGCACAACAAGGTGCTTCAACTTGCCTATGTAATGTTACATTTTTAAGATGTCTAAGAGTAGTCATGCTGTATTCCACTAATGCCTACCGGTTTATGAAGACTTATGGTAGTCAGGAACTGAAATTCTAACCTTGTCATGAGCCCGCAATTGTGAAGGTTGTGGTAAAAGCCAATATAAATCCATGTAGATGTGAGCGCCATTGGTCCTGTAGTTATGTCTGATGAAAAGATGCGGGGCTCCTGTTCTTGTATTCCACAAACAGACTTTCTGGATACCTTCCACTTAGAACCCGTTCACATTTTTCATTATCAAGATACAATCGTGCTTACATCAATATCTGATCGATATCATCTAACCGTGAGGTCATCTTACAGTTCTGCACTCTGAATACTAAGATGCCACATTGGTGATTTTTGCAATTATATTGTTCAAAAGTATTATAAAAGGGATGTTTAAGAAAATTAATATAGATGATGACAGATAGTGATTATGGATAATGAGAATAGTTTGAATCAAAACGGGACAATGAGCAAAGGGATTCTTTAACCGGATTTCACAGAGCCTTTACTGATATGGAGGCTTCATCACATGAACCAGAAGCAGAAAAAATTATTGGGCATGGAGAAGATACAGAATTAACGCCTTGCGAAGGTATGGAATTTGAGTCAGAAGATGCTGCAAGGGATTTTTACAGCTTGTATGCAAGACATGCAGGTTTTCGAATTCGCATCAGCAGGTATACTCGCTCTAGACGTGATAATTCAATCATTTCTCGTCGTATTGTATGCTCAAAGGAAGGATTTCATGAAACTCGTAACTGTGGAAGCCTCCACCCTGACCAAAAGCAGCAAGAAAGGACAGGTACTAGAGTTGGTTGCAAGGCTATGATCATGATTAAAAAAATTGGTCCTGACAAATGGGTAGTTACTAAATTTGTGAAGAACCATAATCATGGATCAGTTCCACCAAGAAAACTTGATATTAGGTCAGCACATCAGGACCTCAATCCAATTGAAAAGCCACATCCTACTGAGGTGGAACCCGTCGAGGAGCCAGTTGAGGGTATGGAATTTGACTCCGAGGAAGCTGCAAAATCGTTCTATATAAATTATGCGAGGCTTAATGGTTTTCGTGCACGTATTAGCAGATATTGCCGTTCAAGGCGTGATAATTCAATCATTTCTCGCCAGATTGTGTGCTCCAAGGAAGGCTTCCGCGAGGTTCGAACCAAGAAAGAGATTACAGATGAAGGGAAAACGAAGCGCCCAAGGATGATAACCAGAGTTGGCTGCAAAGCTATGATTGTAGTGAAAAAGATGAACTCTGGAAAATGGATGGTTTCTAAATTTGAGAAGGAGCATAACCATTCATTGTTATCTTCTAAACTGGCCCCTAGCACATCAAATATTACTTCTGGAGAAGTTTCTGAATTTGTTGCAAAGAGTTCAGATCCAAATGAAGTGAAGGCTGAAGGATATAGTGCAGAAGTTCAATGTTATTCTACAGATTCACTTACTGTACTTTACAATAACTTATGTCAGGAGGCTATAAAATTTGCAAAAGAAGGGTCAGTGACAGAAGATATTTACCATGTGGCAATGTCTGCTTTGAAAGAGGCTGCAGAGAAGGTTGCTCAAGTCAAAAGTTGTCATCCAATAATGCCACAACACGGCGTTTCTGGTAGTGAAAGTAAACATAAGGTCCTACAGGTGAAAACTATGGATGCTTCGCAATGTTCAGATGAGGTCAGGAAGAAAATAACATCTTCACAGCAGCTCAAGCTTTTTCAAGAGCCTACCTCCAATCTAGTGCTCATACCCACCAACCCTTTGACTGATTCAGGCACTAATTCTGACAGCAATGCTCTGTCATCATGTGCTTTCCCCCGAAATGGTAAAAACAATACAAATAAGATAGTAAATTAATCCAGTGCATTTGACAGTTTTACTTATAATTCTTCTTCATATTACAACTTTTACATATTCCACCAACAGGAGGGCAAGGCAGGGATGGACCTGAACGTTCTTACTTGCATGATGAGAGCAGAAAGGAGGACTCTTCCGAGAAATTTCAGGTTACCATGCCAAGTTCCTCATCTGTGTCAGAGATTTCCTAATATTCCCAACAGTATTTGGTACTCCCTCCGTTCCATATTAGTTGTTTGTTGATTTAGTACAAAGTTGTATTAAATCAAACGGAGGGAGTATTTCTTATTAGGCCACAAGGTTCTTATTTGTAGTTCTAACTGCAGAATTGCACTTCTAATCGAGCAACCCAACGGAATCATGCAAGTCTTCATGGACCTCCTGAAGAAACTGCAGTTGCTATTCCTGCGATACCTCTGACTCTGTTCATGCCTGTGACGAGGAATTCACCTGGAGCTTCTTCTGGTTATGTTCCATTTCCTTGTGCTGATTACAGAATAAAATTATAAATTTATATTACCAGATATAAGTATTGTCCATGTTGTTATCTTATTTTCAAAAATTTAAATGGACTTTCAAAGGAATATAAGATGGCCATTCCTTTGTTCCAAACGGCACCAAAGAAAATTTTCCTATATGAATCCTATCTTCCAAAATTCCTACGTTTATTTTTTGTTCCAAACAGGGTTGTGGACTTAATATTGATCAGTCAGGATAGGTGCCAAATTGAGAAGTGAGACCAGAAACTAGAAAGTGATTTTTATCATTTTTATCCTTTATAAGATGTTGGTCCACAACACTAAACTGTATATTACAGCTTGCTAAAAAATTTGCTCTAGTTTCAGTGTTGATTCTGGGACTTATTAAAATTTAAACCATTGCAAATTTGAAATGTGCATGTCCCTAGATCTCGTGATCTAATGTACTAAAGTCTTACTATCGCAGAAATCTTCAAAAACAACTGTTTTTCATGAATCAATGCACATAGCTATTGCTGTTTCAGGCTTTCACATCCCACGTTTGGCTTTCCAATTTTTATTTGATTTCCCTACTAGAATGCTATGTTTGTGGCTGTGTGCCTTAATAGATTGCCACCTGCGGGCAGGCATTATCTGATATATGTTCATTTCCTTGGGCTACAGATGGACAGTACAAATTGTTTGGTGCCCCTATCGAAGCAGTTCCAATTTCATACCGTCCTGCAGAACCCATCAGGCAATCAAAAAGAAGTTTTGGTAATTCAGGTCCATTGTCAGGTGCTATGTCTGAACTGACCAGGCGAGGGAAAGGTCCAAACCTGCATGCTACAGCTCTTGCGTGCGGTGCTCGTGTTGTTCCTCTTGAGGAGGCAGCTTCGTTGATCAAGGCTATTGAGTCCAAGATCAGATCTGGAGAGGCCAAGATAGCAAAATTACCTTCAAGCAGCCTGACACATCTAGTTCCGGAGGCAGTCTCCATGTCATCTTCTAGTGAAGATGGTGAGGAGAATGACCACAGTGAGCCATTGATTGAGAACGACGAAGGGTACTGTCATGATTATCAGATCTCTGAGAAAATGAAGTTGCACGATGAGACATCAGAGTTGGAAACTGATTCCGATAATTGTTCAGCCTGAAAATGAAAGCCTTCATATCACCCTAATTGCTGACAGATGATAACTGAAGGATCAAAGTTGTCTGAAGATGTACTTTTTTGATCCATAAAGCTGTATAAAGATCGAAGCAACCCTCGAAGGTCTATACCATAATTTCTAGAGCATTTGTGTATAATTGATGTAGGATTCTAACCACTAGTCTCAGTTCAGATATAATTGTGTTGGGTTTGAAAAAATGGGAAACACACTTACAGTGTTGGTTGATAATCTGTACATGAACTACTTATCTAGAAAGCAAAAGATAAAAGCATTCATATACCTAGGTGGGTTGTATCTATCTGGAGAGAACTTTTAGCCGTCAATATATATTATGAGAACATTTTTTTTTGTTTTAAAAGGATGATCAAAATTTGACGTTTTTCTCCATAGTACCATCCAATCTGTAGCAACTCCTATGAAATCTTAAATGTACCAGGAGTCTAGGATTACAAATTTGTCAAACGCAGAAACATGTCCAAAATTAGATGTGCCCTTGATCCATAACAAAGTTGGATTGGTTTAGCATCCAACGACCACTCCCTCCGATTTCAAATTATAAAATGTTTTAGCTTTGTGAAGCAAATATATCTAGACTAGTTTTAATAAGTAGGTTCACTCAGGTTTAGAGTGAATCTACACACTAAAAGAAGTTTAGATACATTTTCTTTACAAAACTAAAACATCTTATATTTTAAAACGGAGGGAGTATATTAGACATCATTTTGACCAATTGCTTGGAGTTGGTTACAGTATGAACTCTGCACATTTCGACATCAGCTACTCTAAAAGATAACGGAACGTAACTCAAGTCTTCAAGCAAAGTTAGCCATGCTTATTAATTGGTTCAGCAAGATCGTGTGGAAGGATATGTAAACTATGATGACTTCCACCTGTGGATCCACCCTAATTTGTCAAAAAGTGGCATTGCTTTCGCGGCAGCCCAAAGTTTACTGCCTTGCTTCCAACCATCTTTCATCTCTTGCACAAACAGACACTGATCAACATCACTCTTTTGTGGCTGAAAATTTTCGGCGCATCGAGATGACTTTTAGCGAAGACGCAACAGTAGTCTATCTCTCGTGCACGCACCGGCTCTATCTTCAGGGCGGCAGCACGGGAAATTAAAGAGCTTGCGATTTGTCAAACCCTCGTGCTGCTGTCACCCTGCTAAACTAACATTATCGCTGACTTTTATAGCTAATGCCATGGCATCACCAGGAAAGGGAAAGCTTGTCCAAACTGTGCCGTACCAAACCCGTAATACTGTCAGTACTATGTACGGTGAATACGATTTCTCTTTTGTTTTTGTCTTGGCTTTAAAAGTCTAAGGGCCAGTTCTTTTGACAGCTTAAAAAATAAGCTGCCCCTTTCCCAGCTTCTCTTATTAGTCGAAGCTTCTCAATTAGTTATGAGATAATTAGTTTAGAAGCTCCAACTAATGTAAAGCGAGGTTTATGAGAAATTTTATTTTTAAGCTCACCAAAGAATCCCTAAGTCTGACCATCTAAGAGAGTCTAGGTCTGACCAGCATTTCCTTCAGTTTTTTAAAGTTGTACATCTTCTTTTTTATTGAAACATTAAAGTTGTACCCCCTCAGTTTTAAAATATAAGATGTTTTAGGTTTGTGAAGAAAATGTAGCTATACTTTTTTTTATGTGTAGGTTCATTGAGGTTTGGAGTGAACCTACACACTAAAAAAAGTCTAGATACATTTTTTTTACAGACCTAAAACATCTTATATTTTAAAACGGAGGAGTACATCTGATTCTCAGCGATTTCTTTGTTTATTTATTGTTTTCGACTAACAGACACTTCCAGCTTGTTCTGGTCCTATGCGAATTTCGTGCAGCTCTGCGGTTCCTTTCCCGGTTTCATAATGCTAGGCATGAGAGTCCTTATCCAAGAGCACCAGTACCAACGCCTAGTGATATCCCTATGGATTGTCTATTCATATGCTACCTGGTGTCTTTTTAATGGTAGCAAGTTGAAATGGTAGTCCCACTTGCAAGTATCTCTTTCTCCACTTTATCATTTTTTTCCAACGAAGAGAATATATTAATGAGATATTTACACTCGGCCTTTGCACCAACACGATTTCAAGACTAGTGAAAACATTGGGTATGCCCACAACCACTTATTAGAAAAAAGAAAGAAAAAAAGAGAAATCAACGGAATAGTTGTGGCAAACATCAACCACCAATGATATGAACCCAAGAGTAACAAAAGAGACCACCTCCAGGACGCGGCACACGACGAGGATTTCGCTGGATCCACCACCGAGGCCTGATCATGGATTTTCATTCTAAAGAGAAGTTTTAGCAAATTCCAAGCAATGCTTTCAATAATAAGGAAATGTCGACGCGAACGCCAACATCACCATGTTCAACAAGTGAAGGACAGACGTAGAGTTTTAAATGCTCAAACTCGAACTCGGGGCCTCTTTACAAATCACTCTCCAACCATATCCATTTTGCCTTAGAAAACTCCTCATATTTTAAAAATACGCCTTCACTTTCTTCCTCATCTAACAATCCACCAACAATTCTCTTATTGGGAGAAGATTTTATTACATTAAAACATTTTATTCAGCATGCACATGACGATTGACACAAAAATATATTTATTAGGCAAGACATAAAAATGCATTCTCTTATAAACAAAAACATGTGCATACATGTTCAAACCTTCACCTTTGAATACATATTTCGTGAATTTTTTCTCACCATTTTAAGTCATCAGTTACAATTTTAGGATACTGTCCTTCACATTTGAGTTATGTATCCAGGTCTCCACACATAAGTTTTTTCACGCCTAACAAAAAATATGAACACGAGAAAAAGAATTGTGTGTTTAAATGCAAGTAAACTTTTCTATATTTTGTTGATAACGTATCCAAATATTGGTTGTGTCGACAAATATCGTGAAAATCCATGGTGCCATCAAATGTATTGCACCGGTCTTGTAGCATTCACTGGTAGAAAACGCCCCATACGTCCCGGTTGGTAAGGGCCATTAGTCCCGGTTGCCCAACCGGGACGGGGCAATCGGGACTAAAGCTCTAACCTTTAGTCCCGGTTGCCCCACCAACCGGGACAAATGGGGGCACACGTGGCGGCATCAGAGCGCGAGGGGGGTGGAGCATAACCTGCTGCCGCGGCAGAGATTTGGCCCATTTCTGCCAAGGAGAATTCATTTTGGCACATTTTGTTGCCGCGGCAGCATTTTCGCCACTTTTTGTGCCGCGACAGAGAATTCATTTAGGTTGTTTTATTGTTTATTTAGTGTTTTGCACTTATCAATGAAGGAACCTTATATTACACAAGATCATCATGACAATATTACATTCAATACACGGATCGAGTTCAAGCACTACATACAAAAGTTGTTATTCGATGCTACCGGCCAATTCCTTCAAAGTTGCTATTTTTACAATCTCTATTGTCTATACACAGCAGAATAGTATTCCCCTTTCGGCTCTAGGACTTCTGCATCCAAAAATCCCGCCAATTCCTCCTGAATTGCTCGTACGCGATCCGTTGGCAGAAGACCGCCCCGTAGACGTTCGATCTGATTTAAAAAAAGAGTCAGCCTATATGAATGAAACTAAACACAATTTGTTTGAAATTAGAAACTATAGAAATTGTTTACGTACGTGGAGTTGCTCTAAATTTCTGCCCTTCTCATCGCACGTCTGCCGGATGAACTCGCAAACATAGTATCCACAGAGATTGTTACCTGGTCCCTGCGTCAGACACTTTACGAGAACATATTTCAATCAAAATAATAATCAAGCATGATAATAATTGTATCAAAACTAGAATCAAAGAGATGCGCGGATATAGCTAGTGGTGCTTACATCTAGTGCTTCAAATGTAAGCTCCTCTTTCCAAACACCCCTAGCCTTTTTGGTGAACCTTTTCCAAGCGCTGCCCGGCGAAGAAAACGAATAAAATAAGTTATTAAGTACTTGATATCATAAAATTCACGAACGTTGCCGATATAGTGTCGTAATGATTAGAATTATCGCTGGAGAAGTATCTGCATGTCCTTCCACGTCTCAAGGGGTTTATGTTTCGAGTCCATGACTAGTACACGCCCTTTGTCAAGTTGAATGATTAATAGAATATAGTGGTACTGCGAATGCGAACTAATCAATTATATACTTAACATCGAGTAAGCGAAATAGAAAGTGTATACAAGACAATAACACTCACTGAAGTTGTAAGGAAATAGTATTTCCTTTTGGTTTCTTGAAACCTTAACGTGTACTATATTATCCTCCGTATCCAGGGGCTTATTTTGAGATTAGCTTCATGAACCCAATATGGGTCAATGAAGCCAATGTCATAGATTTGTCCTCTCTGCATTCGAGAATCTTCATTACGCATATTACGGTATGATTATATACATGCAATAAACAAAATAATATAGCTGGAGACTAAATTAATTACAAAATTAGTACTTACGCACAATAGGCACGATGATCGATTTGTCCAAGGCGTCTTGATTGAATAATTGAAATAGTTCATCAAATTCAATGGATATCATGTCATCCCTTTCTTTCCCATGATGGTTTTTGTAACCCTCGGACTATCCAGATTAGCCCGGCGGACGTGGCATGCATGTACCGATTATGCAATCTTCGCATTTTGTTGAAAGATTGTTTACCTCCTCGAGTTTGACGAGAGGTTTGCCGTCTTGGTATTTGTATGCTACTTCACTCACGGGAAGAACTCTAAGCAGGATAAGTCTTGGGCAATACTCATACCTTGAGCAGCGGCTTCTCCGACAGTGCAACTACCTCGGATCATCTGCTCTTGACCCTATATTTGCTCGACCCCACATTGGTTTGAGAAATCACCTTGAGAGGGGCGCAAGTCTGTTTTGCTTGTTCTCCCAGCTGGGCAACAGATTTCCGCTTGCATCGATCTTGCTCTTGAGGCTTTTGTGCCGCATGTGACTTGACAATAGAACGGTCATAGTCGATGACAGCTTTGGCTCGGGTTGATGAAGATTCTTTAGCATTTTAAACACTTTGGCTTTTTCTTCTTTGGTCTGGGAACTCGGCTCTTCGACCGCCTCGGCTTAGCGAAAAGCTGTTGCTCGTGATCAACGATCGCCATCCTCTCTTCAAGATCCATAAGCTCTCTTGGGAGGAACCTTTGGTACTTTTGGAAGAGGCTCTTGTTTACGTTTGGCGATCGCTTACGACTGAAGAGCGATGCGCTTCGCTTTTTATCCCGAGGCGCCGATGGCTCCTTGGCGATGGCTGCGCCGGAGATTGGTGAGGCGACGGAGCCGGGTGAGGCGACGGAGCCGGGTGAGGCGACGAAGACGGCTGCCGCGGCGGCGACGACCTCACTGGAGACGGGTGAAGCGGCGGCGAAGATGGCCTTGGCGTGTGATTTCAAAGCACGATACATTCCTTCGGCCATAGAATGGTGACGTTTTTTGCGTCACCCAAGATCACATCCCCTTCACCAAGCCAGGTAGTGAAGATCCAAAACCTCAAAGGTGGGCATGATTTCATCCACGACAACAGTAGCCCTCCGGAACCGGACGGCGGTGGTAAGTTGGTGTGGATCCAATTGGTAAGCCGACCGCCACCTTCATTGATATGTTCACAACTTTGACATGTAGCTCGCGATGTGTCATCTACGTGATATCATCCACTGGGTAGCCAACAGAGCCATCGCTTGCATCATCATCGCCATTGTCATCACCCGGGACTTTGGTGGAAGCCACACTGCTTTTCGATTATTCGATAGGTCGGTAGCATCGAATGCGCAGTCTTGAGATGGGCCGGTAGTACTTTGCTCTTTAAGTGCGTTAATTTCATCTTGTTGTTGCTTTAATTATTCTTCAATTAAACGCATTCGCTCTTTCTGACTATCTGCTTCAACTGCCGCACTGTCCTTACTCCTCTGACGGCTTCTATCAGGATATTTCTTCCTCTCTTCGGGAAACCCAGTCCTCCATGGTTGGGAGCCGCTTGTGCCTCGTGTTCGTCCATCATGTTCCTTATTTCCAAGGGCGAGTGTGAGCTCATCATTCTCTCTATCGGGAATGAAGTCCCCATCTTTAACAGCCTTTCTTGCTTTCGATCCTCTCGATTGGCAAGGGGTCTTCTTTATGTCGTATGTTATATATACACCTCCCTTCCGAGTCCAACGTGCCCCCATGCCCGTAAAACCAATTCCTTACACGTTCTACCCAATCGTCTGTCTCTGGGGTGATCTTTTTATCACGCAGTTCCTGCTCAAGTTTCTCCCACTTAGGAATGCCACCAGAGCCACCTTGCCCCATAGTATGGTGATACTTCTTGTTAGCAGCATTCAGCTTATTCGTTTCAGACATTTTCTTAGCCTTTTCTGATGTCTTGTATTCCACAAACTCAGCCTAGAATGGTTTTATCTTCTCAAACTGAATATTCTTGAAATCGGGAGTCTTCTTTTTTATGACATAGTCAAGGTGCAATCTTTTCTTCCAGTTGGTGAAACACTGGGCCATCTTCTTCAAAGCCCACTCCCTGACCTTAGCCTCCATGGCTCTCCCATATTGTAAGGCGTCCTCAACTGGATCCTCCGTATTTGGATCCAGCTCTATCTTCGGTAGTTTGAAATTAACCATGAGCCTCTTCCAAAGTAAATCTTTGGCGTGGTTAGGGACAAATAAACATGTTCCCTCTTCATCCGCATTAGCAGGACTATTCCAATTTCTAATGGTGATCGGGATTAAGTCCCTAACGATTACTCCGCATTGTGCCACAAATTTGGTTGCGACAACTTCGGGAGCTGTCGGTTTGCCGTCTTCAGCGACATCTTCGATCCTGAACCTCTCATGGTCTTGCAACTTTTTGGTTGGGCCTCGTCTGCTCTTTTCAGTAGATTCCTTCGATCCGGAGGGCTAAAAGAAGAAAGATCGTTACTATTTCCATATAGATAGCAGATGATTAATTAATGAATTGATTTATATTACATGCACCTCACGAGCGGTCGTCTTCTCGATTACACAAGGCATCGCCGCTCCCTCGGAAGGCAACACCTTCAACCTCAAACAAGTTGTCTATTCCGGTAAAAGAGGATCACCCTCACCGAGTTGTTCGAGAAACGTTGATACGTCTAAATTATCTTCCCACGGATCACACCTTGGATCAACTCTTCCTTTTCTTCGTCTCGACGTGTGGGTCCATATTTTACGCATAGGTGAAAAAGCGAATAAGTCAAAGCGGCTAAAGGAGAAAGTTAGGTACGGTGTTGAGAGATATAAACCCTAATTCAGAGAAACCCTAATATATACATACACAATAATAAAAATGAAGAGAAACCCTAAACCCTAAACCTAGCGAGGTCGCGGCGGCGGCAGCGACACAGGGCGTCGACCGGAAGGAGACCGGCGGGATGTCGGACGCGACGGTGTACCTGCTGCTCGACCACTTTTGGAATATTTTTAAGCCATTTCGGCATAGATTAATTACAGAAATCAACATTACATAAGCAAACAATAGCATATCTAAACACATACAGCCAAACACGCACATCTAGTAGATCTATAAATCTAGCAACGGCTAGTGCAAACAAAGTGAATAATATCACATAAACTTCATCGCAGGAGCACCATGTTCATTATTGTTGTCGCTCATGGTGTGGTCGACGATGCCGATTCTTAGGATCGAGACGGTAGTGCATGCTCGCGGAGGCGATGGCGGTCTCGGAATTTCACAATGGGTATTCATAGTAAAAATGAAGAAAAAATAACAATAAATGGTGCAAGACTAGCACTTGATCTTGCGATCAATTGGGTTGTAAACATTTGTCCTAACCAACTACTCCTATGCATCTTGGTGCTAAAATTTCAATCAGTTTTCTATACAAACATACTAAAATATAAGACGATTCTCAGTCCATGTAAACTAAGATACTTGAGGCGATTGAGAGGACCCGACTCTTCCAAACTACACCAATCACCCTACCGTGGTGAATCTTGCCGTCGGCGATGGCGGAGCGAGTTCGAGTTTGTGTTGTCATTTCAACTATGTGATGTCAAATACATGTATTTCTCTTGGTTTTTAATATTTTTGCTGAATTATACTTGTCAATAAAGTTTGCCAAAACCTGTGGTCAAGTGACCACAGCTCTCTATGTGGCTACGCCACTGCCGGCGGTCTGCCCGTGGTGGCGGTGCCGTGGCGCCCCTCATCTCGCGCTCCCCATGGCGCCACCTCTCCCGGCCACCCCTCTCCCGATGAGCCCCCGCCCGGTGGAAGGCGTCGTCCTCCTCCCGTCTTGGCCACGGGCCGGGACAATGACCACCCTCCTCCTCGACCTGGGATTGAGGCCCCCTCCTCCGTCTTCGCGCCGCCGCCGCCACCACCAGCGGCACAAGGAGGAGGACAGAGCGGCGTACTGACGCAGCGGCGGAAGAAGGCGGGCCTTGATCGTCAGGAAGAGACGGCGGGCGGCAGCGGCGGAGGCGTCTTGTGAAGCGACTGGCGGCGTCGTGGATGAAACAGAAGCGAAGAGAAGAGAAGAAGAAGAAGTTATAAAGGGAGAGTATCGTCCGGTTGGTGGCTCCAAGGACTAAAGATGCCGTCCGGTTGGAGCCACCAACCGGGCGTATATCCAATTTTCAGATGAAGAAGGCGGCAGAGTCTTTAGTCGGTTGGTGGCTCCAACCGGACGTATTCTATTTTCAAATTTTTCAGTTATTTTCTCTCTGTTCCCGCCTTATTTTTTATTTTGGGGTTTAAATTTGTAATATTTTTTAAATGATAATTACTTTGAAATTTAGAAAAACTTTAAACATAAAAAGTGTTTGAATTTGAATAACTAATTCGAAACCATTTTCTGTTTTCAAAAATAATTAATGTAACCATTTAAACTATGAACCATTTAAAATTAATAATGAAATAACTTATATTTTTTAAATATTAATTTGGAATTTAGAAAAACTTTAAACATAAAAAGTGTATGGATTTGAATAAATAATCCAAAACCAATTTCTATTTTTAAAAAATAATTAATGTAACCATTTAAAATTAATAACGAAATAACTTATATTTTTTAAATATTAATTTGGAATTTAGAAAAACTTTATACATAAAAGTGTATGGATTTTAATAAATAATCCAAAACCATTTTCTATTTTTAAAAAATAATTAATGTAACCATTTAAAATTAAAAATGAATTAACTTATATTTTTTAAATATTAATTTGGAATTTAGAAAAACTTTAAACATAAAAAGTGTTTGGATTTGAATAAGTAATTCAAAACCATTTTCTATTTTTAAAAAATAATTAATGTAACCATTTAAAATTAAAAATGAATTAACTTATATTTTTTAAATATTAATTTGGAATTTAGAAAAACTTTAAACATAAAAAGTGTTTGGATTTGAATAAATAATTCAAAACCATTTTCTATTTTTAAAAAATAATTAATGTAACCGTTTAAAATATGAACCATTTACAATTAAAAATGAATTAACTTATAAGTAATTCAAAACCATTTTACATTTTTAATGGCGGAAAAAGAGACGGAAAATTAAGATACATGGCGATTAAGCCTGATCAGGCGAACTTGTTTTGCAATGTTGGAATAATTCAGTCATGCTCCTGCCACACTGTAATACTACGCCATTGTAGTCGTACTACGTCATTGTCGTCGCTATCGTCGTCGGTCGCCAGTAGTACAAACCGGACCCACTTCCTACCGATTC
Source organism: Avena longiglumis (assembly GCA_030063025.1). Classification (NCBI taxonomy): domain Eukaryota; kingdom Viridiplantae; phylum Streptophyta; class Magnoliopsida; order Poales; family Poaceae; genus Avena; species Avena longiglumis. The sequence continues at coordinate 498,010,888 of CP125975.1, read as the reverse complement.
TAAGACATTTGTCCTTTTACCGGGATGGACGAAAAGGTTTGAGATGTCTGCTGGGAGATAGTCCATGTAAGGTGGTCTAGTATTTTAGGAAAATGGGACGGTAGCATTCTGAAACGGCATTTTGGTGGTTACTTCACAAAACGACCCGTTTTTTGCGCTCGGAAAATGGAAAAGGGCTTTTCCGTGCGACAAAAAGGAAAACTTCATCCTGCAACATTGTTCTCCATACCAATGTCCACACACATGCATAATATGGGCACAACATCACAAACTATGTCGTGATTCAGCACATAACATCGGTCATTTGGACCGAAAGCCATGAAACCTCGAACATGATAGGTCATTTTGTGAAGATTTTTTCAAAACATGATCAATATACCAAGTCTAGTATTTTTCCTTTCAACTATGTAACAAAATATGACACCACGCGAAGGATTTTCATTGTTCGGATTTTTTTTGAATTTATTATGCCCGTTTTGAATTATCTGAAATTCTAACTATGGTCGAACCGGTGTGCATGAAGATAGGGGACGAGCATTGTTAGAACTTGCATTGGATCTCTGAAGAAACCACATATTGCGAGTCTAAAAATGATTTTTTCAAAAAATCACGGGCGATAGATCATGTACCTGTAGTACAAACCGGACCCACTTCCTACCGATTCGGCAAACATTTGTCCTTTTTACCCGGGATGGACGAAAAGGTTTGAGATGTACCAGTTGGGAGATAGTCCATATAAGGTGGTCTATTATTTTAGGAAAATGGGACGGTAGCATTCTGAAACGGCATTTTGGTGGTTACTTCATAAAACGACCCGTTTTTTGCGCTCGGAAAATGGAAAAGGGCTTTTCCGTGCGACAAAAAGGAAAACTTCCTCCTGAAACATTGTTCTCCATACCAATGTCCACACACATGCATAATATGGGCACAACATCACAAACTATGCCGTGATTCAGCACATAACATCGGTCATTTGGACCGAAAGCCATGAAACCTCGAACATGATAGGTCATTTTGTGAAGGTTTTTTCGAAACATGATCAATATACCAAGTCTGGTATTTTTCCTTTCAACTATATAACAAAATATGACACCACGCGAAGGATTTTCATTGTTCGGATTTTTTTTGAATTTATTATGCCCGTTTTGAATTATCTGAATTTCTAACTATGGTCGAACCGGTGTGCATGAAGATAGGGGACGAGCATCGTTAGAACTTGCGTTGGATCTCTGAAGAAACCACATATTGTGAGTCTAAAAATTATTTTTCAAAAATCACAGGCGATAGATCATGTACTGTAGTACAAACCGGACCCACTTCCTACCGATTCGAGACATTTGTCCTTTTACGGGATGGACGAAAAGGTTTGAGATGTACCGGTTGGGAGATAGTCCATGTAAGGTGGTCTAGTATTTTAGGAAAATGGGACGGTAGCATTCTGAAACGGCATTTTGGTGGTTACTTCACAAAACGACCCGTTTTTTGCGCTCGGAAAATGGAAAAGGGCTTTTCCGTGCGACAAAAAGGAAAACTTACTCCTGCAATATTGTTCTCCATACCAATATCCACACACATTCATAATATGTGCACAACATCACAAACTATGCCGTGATTCAGCACATAACATCGGTCATTTGGACCGAAAGCCATGAAACCTCGAACATGATAGGTCATTTTGTGAAGGTTTTTTCGAAACATGATCAATATACCAAGTCTTGTTGGAATTATGCCCTAGAGGCAATAATAAAGATGTTATTATTATAATTCTTGTTCATGATAAAGTTTATATTCCATGCTAGAATTGTATTAAGCGGAAACTTTAATACTTGTGTGGTTTGTGAACAACACCGTGTCCCTAGTACGCCTCTATGGACTAGCTCATTGATCAATGATGGTTAAGGTTTCCTAACCATAGACATGAGTTGTCAATTGATAAGGAGATCATATCATTGGGAGAATGATATGGTGGATAGACCCAAACAAAGCAGAGCAATTAGATCGTGTCATCGTGTTCGTCTTTGCGAAGCTTTTCCTATGTCAAATATTGTATTCCTTAGACCATGAGATAATGCAACTCCTGGTATCGAAGAAAGCTTTGAGGTCATCAAGCGTCATCCTATGAGAGGGTGATCATAAAGGTGTCTCTCGGGTGATCGGAAAGTATCATTGGGTTGTATGTATCGAGATGGAATTTGTCCCTCCCAAGTCGGAGAGACATACTTGGGCCCACTTAATGTCGATATCAACACCGCTTGCAAGCATGTGGTTAAGGAGTTAATCACAAAGTGATATCGGATTCTTACGAGCAGTAAAGTACTTGCGTGAGCGAGATTGAACTAGGTATGATGCAAAAGCGATCGAATCTCGGGCAAGTAAAATATCGCGACGAAGGAATATATATGGGATTCATTGAATCTGGCATCGTGGTTCATCCGATATGATCATCGATGAATGTGGAGTCAATATGGGTGCCCGGACCCGGCTGTTGATTATTGATAGAAGATCATGCGCATATTCTCGAACCCGAGGTCACACACATAACGATCTCTCGCTAGGATAGATTGGATAATTGGTTTATGAATTTTGTTGAGTCTCGGATGGGATCCGGGACATCACGAGGTTCCGGAATGGTCCGGAGAATAAGATTCATATAAGGAAGTGCAGTTTTGGAGTTGAATTGTTAGGGTTAATCGGTATTGTACCGGAAGCTTCTAGAACCTTCCGGAAGGGGACCAACGTGGCCCCACCTTCCGGGAGGGGGCATGGGCCTATGAGGGAGTGTCCTGGCCGCTTTGGGCCAGGGGCACAAGGCCCCATAGGGCCCAGCCGATTCTAGAGAGATTTGACTCGTTTAAATCTCGGGATAGAATTTCTAGATAAGGGAGAGTTTAAATCGTTTAAATCTAGAGATAGGATTTCTAGATAAGGGAGAGTTTAAATTGTTTAAACTAGAGATAGGCTTGGAGGAGGGCAGGGCTGGCCGCCTCTATATATAGAGGTGGTGCGCCTCCACACACCTTCCTCCAAGCCCTAGCTGCCTTGCTACCTTCCTCTCTCCCTCCCATGTTTGTAGGCCTGCAGAAATTCTCCACCATATACACCACACCGTGTTGTAGATCCAATCTATCTCTCCACCATACTCGCTAGTCCGAGGAAGGAGGCGTCGAGTCTTTGCACGTGTGCATCTCACGGAGGCACCGCCACTTGTGGTGCTAGATCGGATCGGATCGCGAGGAGGAGAAGCGAGTACTACATCACCCACGTTCGACGAGCGTCACTGTCTTGAATCTTCAAGGGTATGAAGATCTAATCCAATCTCTCTCGTTGTTTGCATCTCCTAGATTAGATCTTGGCTTTCCCTCTGTTCGCTCCGTAGAAAATTTTGATTTACTATGCCGCGAAACCCTTCAAGTCTGGTATTTTTCCTTTCAACTATGTAACAAAATATGACACCACGCGAAGGATTTTCATTGTTCGGATTTTATTTGAATTTATTATGCCTGTTTTGAATTATCTGAATTTCTAACTATGGTCGAACCGTTGTGCACGAAGATAGGGGACGAGCATCGTTAGAACTTGCATTGGATATCTGAAGAAACCACATATTGCGAGTCTAAAAATGATTTTTTCAAAAAAGCACGGGCGATAGATCATGTACCTGTAGTTTCAAAAAATCCCGCCAAGTTTTCCCGCCCTTTCCTTTCTACTAGAGCTTTTAGTTCCGGATGTAGTCACAAACCGGGACTAAAAGTATTTTCCGCCATTTCCTACCTCTTCCCGCCAAGTTTTCCCGCCCTTTCCTTTCTACTAGAGCTTTTAGTCCCGGATGTAGTCACTAACCGGGACTAAAGATATTTCCCGCCATTTCCCAAAGCTTCACGTCAAGTTTTCCCGCCCTTTCCCTCTATATTTAGGGTGATCGTGGCATGGCTATCCACACATCCACACCTTACTCTCTTAGAACAATGGACAACGCCTACTGGGCCATTCTGACCCTCGAGGAGACCAGGCGTCAGGCGCCTCAACTACCCTTGTCCGGGCTACCGGCCGCCACTTGGATGCCGGCCGGAGGGTTCTGTCCCTCCCTCCCTCAAGGTTCCGCACGCCAGGAGGCCATCACAAACCACTTCTACCACGAGCTCACGCCGGAGCAGCGGATGGATCCCCAGTGGGATCCCGACAACTACGACACCTGGAATGCCTTCTTTGCTAATAGGCGGGAAAGGGAGCTCGCCAGGTACGAGGGTGATGGCTCGCCACCGGTGAACCACAATGAAGCCGGCCGTCGTCTGTGGTGGGCGAACCGTACTATCATCGGAGTGATGCGCTACATCGCCGGGGGATACCATCCTCGCCTACGGTGCCCACGAGTCCACCCGCCACAGGCCCCACACTGTCCCGGCGGTAGCGGCATCGTCTTCCAGGAGACCACTCTCCCACCCGCCGTGAATCCGAGGCTGGAATGGCCCCTGGTATATGCCATGGATGGGCTGAGGATCCCCGGAGTGGCGGTGTGACGGCGATGATGATGGCGATGACGATGAAGACCACAAGCTGCGTACTATAGGACTAGGCATGATTATGACTAAAGGCGGCTTTAGTCGAGTGTTAGCTAGTCCCGGTTTGTCGGTTTTAATATTATTAAATGTCTTGAGTGTTACCTAATAAATAGAGAGAAATGCCTATATAAAGAGAGGTTCATATTTAGTCGGTTGGAGAAACCAACCGCGATCAAGGGATTAACGCAGTGGGCCAGACAACACTAATAATAGGGGTGAGTGTCGACATTATGTCGTGCGGCTTGTACCTTGTCCCGGATGGTGTCACCAACCGGGACTAAAGATGAACCATTAGTCCCGGATGGTGTCACCAACCGGGACTAAAGATGAACCATTAGTCCCGGTTGGAGACACCAACCGGGACTAAAGATGAGTCAGCACTAATAATAGGGGTGAGTGTCGACATTATGCCGAGCTGCTTGTACTATAAATATGTATCCTTGTGAGTCCAGTCCTCCAGCCAGTTTGAGGCATCTCCAAGATGGTTTTCGAGAGTAGGGACACCACTGCGGCCAGTTTCAGGGAGATGCCGACGGAGACCAGTCCTCCGGCATCTCCGAGAAACTGGTCATAGAGGCACTCCTTAATATGTGAAATTAGTTAGCTCCGAGGCGTATTGATCTAGTTAGTGAAGTTACAAGCTGCAAGATGGTTTTCGAGAGCAGGGACACCATCATGCCAGGAGATGCCGACGGAGCCCAGTCCTCCGGCATCTCCGAGAAACTGGTCATAGAGGCACTGTCTAATATGTGAAATTAATATTAAAAACTGAGACTACAAAACCGGGACTAAAGGCCACAAACCATGAAAGATATCCTTGGTCAAGCCACAAACCGAAAGACATGAACTAGAGTTACATAATATGAGCATGAACTTGGCATATGTCATTCCTTATGACCGCTTGACGTAACCATGGAGCATCTTCTTTACTTAACGGAATGCTTGGGTCGGGTTTTCCTTTGTGAAGGCGGAATTTCATCAAACTTATTATAATCTTCCGACATGTACATCTTGTCCTCGATTCCCACGATGTTTCTTTTCCCTGAAAGAACTATGTGACGCTTTGGCTCATCATATGATGTATTCGTTTGCATATTTTTTTCTTTTTTTCGGCCTGGAGGACATGTCCTTCACATAGAAAACCTGAGACACATCATTGGCTAGGACGAATGGTTCATCTCTATAACCAAGATTGTTGAGATCCACTGTTGTCATTCCATAACTGGTCTATCTTTACCCTTCCCCATTCAGGTTGACCCATTTGCGGTGAAACAAAGGAACCTTAAAAGAGACTCCATAGTCTAGTTCCCATATCTCCTCTATGTAACCATAATATGTGTCCTTTTGTCCATTCTCGTATTGCATCAAAGCGGACACCACTATTTTGGTTGGTGCTCTTTATCTTGGGCGATCGTGTAGAATGTATTCCTATTTATTTCGCCCTTGGAAATTCAATACAAGAGAAGATGGTGACGCCGACCAACAAGTATAGTTGATCTCCAACGGTGGTGTCATTCAAGAGATGTGTCCGCATCCAACCACGAAAGACTTCATGTGTTCATCTAATCCATGATTCAGCTTCCCGGGTTTTGAGCGTACAATATTCTTGTGTTCCTCGATATCTGAGGCCAAGGTGGAATTATGTAGAAGCTGGTAGTGTGCTTTAGTGAAACAATCCGTCCCTACATATCATTGCTTTCTTTCCCAAGATGCCTTTTCCACTTAGTATTCCCTCATGCATGAGTCGAAACACCAATCGGCTTAAGGTCGAATAAAGTCAACACAAAACTCAATGACCTCCTCTGCTCCATATCCCTTGGAGATGCTTCCTTCGGTCTAGCAGTTATGAACATATTTCTTTAAGACTCCCATGAACCTCTCAAAGGGAACATATTGTGCGAAATACCGGACCGAGAATGGCAATCTCTTCCACTAGATGAACCAGAGATGCGTCATAATATTGAAGAAGGATGGTGGGAACACCAATTCAAAACTAACAAGACATTGTACCACATCCTTCAGAACCTTGGCGGAATATCGGATTGATTACCTTCTAAGATATTGCATTGAGGAATGCACACAGCTTCACAATGGGTACTCGAACATTTTTCGTGAAGCCCCTCAATGCAATCGAAGCAATCTGCGTCATAATCACGTGATGTCATGAGACTTCGGTTTTGGAACTTTTCTGCCATATTTATTATCCCTTTATATTAGATGAGAAGCCCGCGGCACCTTGATCTGTAAAGGACTTCAAAAAGATTTCCTTCTTTGCTTTGGTAAGAGCATAGGTAACGACTTAAGTGGCGCCTTTATCCGTCTTGTTATCTGTATGCATGTTCTTTGGGTCTTTCATAATTTGTTGGTCCTCCCGTGCTTCAGGTGTATCTTTTGTCTTCCCATACACGCCTAGGAATCCTAGCAGGTTCACGCAGAGATTCTTCGTCACGTGCATCACATCGATTGAAGAGCGGACACGCAGGACTTTCCAATATGGCAGCTCCCAAAATATAGATTTCTTCTTCCACATGGGTGCGTGTCCTGTAGCGACGTCGTTCGGAACTGATTGACCGCCGGGACCCTTTCCAAAGATTACTTCTATGTCCTTGACCATACCAAATACATCATCACCAGCAGGGAGTTCAGGCTTCTTCCGGTGATCTGCCTCACCTTTGAAATGCTTGCCTTTCTTTCTTACGGGATGATTGGTCGGAAGAAATCGTCGATTCGCCAGGTACACAACCTTCTTGCATTTATGCAAATATGTACCTTCGGTCTTATCTAAATAGTGGGTGCATGCCTTATATCCTTTGTTTGTCTGTCCTGAAAGGTTACTAAGAGCAGGCCAATCATTGATGGTTACGAATAACAACACTCGTAAATTAAATGGCTCCTGTTTGTTCTCATCCCACACACGTACACCTGGTTAGCCCCACAACTGTAAGAGTGTAGGGGTTCGTAGCATGGAAAACAAAATTTTCTATCGCATACAAACAAACAAGCCAAGATCTATCTACTAGATTGTAGCAACGAGTCGTTTGGAATAACTTACCCTCGAAGATTCCAAAGCGGTTAACGAGCGATTCGTGGGTGATGTAGTCGACACTTCCGATCTCAAGATCGCGTAGACGATCCTTCCGCGCCATCGCTCCGGCCCCGCAATCGGTCACACGTTCGATTGACGAAGACCTTCCTCTCCCTTGTTCCAGAAAGCGGAGGTTGTAGCACTCTCCTCGCGATTCCGGCAGACAACCATGGTACCTAAGTAGAGGGAAATCCTGCAGGCTTCGCCTTAAGCGAGTATGGTGGAGCTTATGAGAGAGGCTATTAGTGTTCTAGTAATTAGACACACCAATTAGAAGGCTCTAAACCAATTAGAAGGCTCTAAACCGCTGGCTAAAGCAATTAGAAGCTCTAAACCAAAACGGCTCTAAACCGGAGGTAGAAGATAGGAACTTGTGTATCTCTAGGAGGAGCCCTGCCCCTCCTTTTATGGGAGGGGGGTCTTGGCGCGCCAGGGTAGGGAGGGAGTCCCTCCCCAACTAGGCCTAGGGCTGGGCGCCGGCCTGGAGGAGTCCAACTCCTCCTCCAGGTTGGTTCCAACTCCTCTTGCTTGTTTCCCACAGTTTCCTGTTTCCCACAGTTTCCTGTTTTAGCCGTTTGACTTTTAAACTGCCAATTTGACTTTCATGTTTTTGGAACAGCAAGAACACTTAGTACATGATGCAATCATTTCAATATGTAATGACACATTCATGTACCCCTTCCCCAGTCTTGGACAATCCGAACCTTCTAGAACATTCGATGAAAACACCTAATCATTCCCGAACTCCGGCGGGACTTTCCTTATATGAATCTTATTCTCCGGACCATTCCGGATCACCTCGTGATATCCGGATCCCATCCGAGACTCGAACAACATTCGGTCTCTTTCATAATACCATAACTACTCAAACAACGTCGAATCCTTAAGTGTGTCTCCCTACGGTTCGTGAATTATGCGGACATGATCGAGACACTTCTCGAACAATAACCAATAGAGGAATCTGGAAATTCATATGGCTCACATATTTCTCACGATTACTTTGCGATCGAATGAACCACTTACATACGATACCAATTTCCCTTTGTCTCACGATATGTTACTTATCCGAGGTTATGATCGTCGGTATCTCTCGCATACCTAGTTCAACCTCGTTCTTGATAAGTACTCTCTTTCTCGTTCGTGATATGTGATCCCTTGTGACCAAGTCACATGCTTGCAAGCTAATTGGATGACATTCCACCCAGAGTATATCTATCCGTCATGAGGATGGACAAATCCCACTCTTGATCCATGTGTTTCAACCAATACTTTCCGAACACTTAATGCCACCTTTATAGCCACCCGGTTATGGTGTGGTGTTTGATGTCATCAAAGCATCCATCCGAAGGTGATATGCATGATCTCATGGTCGAAGGAATTAGGTTACTATGTATCGAAAGCATATAGCAATTGAACTATTGAAATGACTTGATCTTTATGCGCTTATCTATAGGAGTATGTCCATCACATCATTCTCCTAATGATATGATCCCATTGTTAATAACATATCTATGTTCATGATCGTGAAACCATGATCATATATTAACCAACAAGCTAGTTTAACAAGAGGCTATACTAGGGACTCTTATTTTAGTTTACAAATCACACAAGTATTAATGTTTCCGGTTAATACAATTATAGCATGGTATGTAAACATTTATCATAAGTGTGAAGATATGATAATAACCACTTTATTATTGCCTCTTGGGCATATCTCCAACAGTCTCCCACTTGCACTAGAGTCAATAATCTAGTTTCAAACCTTTGTGTATTCAACACCTATGGCTTTCCGGTGTTGTATGTACCTGATTGCTAGTGGTCAAGCGATCTTCTTGATCTTGACACTTCCGTGTCCGTGTGTAATTGCATGTCTTTGCGTCTCTCGCATCACTCATTCTCTAATGAGATGGCTTTGTATGAATTTGGTCATTGATTGTGACCTTTAGTTCTTAAAACATGTTAATATGTTGATAATATTGTCGACAATATATCTTCATAGTATTATTATCCTACTGAACTACACCTAGTTTGATAACAAACTACTTGACACAAATGCCCTCTTTTGTTGCTATAATAGCAGTCATATACTTAGCCTTTTGTTGTAGTATCATCACAATGTCTTAACTTTGGAACTCATCCAAATCCATTATGGAACTCACATTCCATTATATTGTGCCACCCTTAGTTTAGATTGAGATAAACTTAATTTGTACTTTGTGACAAAACCAAGATCAATGTAGTACTTTTACAATGAACTAACCATCTATTTGTCACTTCTACAAATATTATACTCTTAGTTCTTCCAAAGATCATAAGAATATCCTTACTATTGTCCAATGATCATCTTATGAATCATTCGTATATGCTCACAACATTTAGAGCATAGGACATATCTGATTTGTACATATCACAATATGATTGATATAAATACTCTTTGTGATTTCATACATCAAGTATCAATCTATACTTGATTATTTGTTTCACTTTACCAAATGTCAATACACTTGAATATATCATCAACATTGAACTTATTCAATCCTTTCTGTGTGACAAGAACCTCTCTTGTAGTTTCTATATTGAACTCATTCAATATCTTGTCTATGTACTTCGCACAACCATATTAGCGTCTATTGATGCCAAATATTTGGTTTTGCCTAAGTCTTTCATCGGGATGAAATTCTTAATATGTGTTAATAAAAGATACATCTTTTCTAATCAACAATATGTCCTCCACATAATGTATTAGAAATATGTCTTAGCGCTCCCACTTAATTTCTTGCAAATGCAAGCATCTTCATTGTCTCTAATGAACTTTTAAAACTCCTTTAACAGTTTCATCATAGTGAAGATTCCAACTCCGCTACGTTTACTTCAACCATTGAAGTTTGCATATGTTTTTAGCATCCCTTGAATTTAACAAAACCCTTTGGACCGCGTCATGCACACGTCCTAGGTAACAATTCTATTAGAAGAACATGTTTTGTTTATTCAACTACCATATAACAAAATTTATATGTAGTGGTTGCTACATTAATCCGTCTAGACTAAACATCGCTATGAAAGATCAAATCTTGTCATATACAACCTTTGAACATTGTTGTGAACTCTTTCCCAACATGTCGACTATTTCATAGATGTGAAACATCCATGTCTATTTCTTTATAGATCCAGACACAACTATAAGGTCTTACACCTTTCTCGAGGGTCCTTCAAGTTCAAAACTTGATTTTCTCATGTATGGAACTATCACGGATTTTATGGCTTCAAGCCATTTTACGGAGTCAGGGCCCATCATCGCTTCTTTGCATGTAGTCGGTTCATTATTCTCAAATAATGATTCAACCCTCAAATCTTGTTATTTGATTGTTTACCCGATCTACTTGTTTCAATAGGAACTTGGATCTTCGTGACCACAACCTTTGAGGTACGTGAGCCATGAGCATTGTTGCTGCCTCCGAAACACTTTTCGGCGCTGCGCAACTCTGTACATATAGCTAAGGTTCTTTTAACCTTATCAAAGTTCTATTGTCCTCCCACTTAACTTTTCACGAAAAATTCCTTCTCAAAGAAACTTGACGTTTTAAGTGACAAACACTTTTGTCTCTGGTGTTATGGAGGAATACTTAACAGTTATTCGAAATAACATACAAAGACAGGTTTATCCGACTTTGGTTGCAAAACATCTTTCTTATGCAAAGCATACCAATGTTTAAGAAAGGACAACTTGGGTTTTATCCCAAACCATAACTTTATATGGTGTCATTTCAACGGATTATGATGGAGCTCTTTTTTGGAAAACGGTAATCTCTAAAGCTTTTAATCTTTAAAATATAATGGCAGTTTTTATGAATTATACCTTTGATCTTACCATGTCAAACAAGGTTTAATTACATACCTCGAACGCCCCATACCCTTATGGTGTTTCGGGAAATGCAAATCCACGGAACGATTCCTTAAATCTTAGATATTATGCTAAACTTGTAACTCAAATATCTTCCTTTATGATCTTATCATAAACTATTTATATTCTTGTTACAATGATTTTGCACTTCATCTTGAAAGTCTTTGAACTTTTCAAATATTTCACACTTCATCCTTATTAAGTAAATATTCATATATTCACTCAAAATTTCGGAGAAAGCAAATGAAGTTGAAATCCATCGCTCTTGACTACACATAACGGACTTTATACAACAATATGTACAAATTCCAATAAGCTAGTCTTTCGTTCCCTTTTTGGCCTATGAACGAAGTTTCAATTATCTCTAGGAAAGTTTCACAAGCGTCATTTGATCAAAAATCAAAAGACTCCAAAATTCCATCCACATGGAGTTTCTTCATGTTTTCTTTCCAATACAATTTAAACGGCGATGTCACTTCCTAAGTGATTTTTTCAATCAATTTGTCTTTCGACATTTTTAGCACTAGTTTTATGGATGTGATTTCTCCAATGAGATTTGTGAATCATCCATCTTTTATGGATTACGGAAATTATTTGAACAACCCTTTTGTTCTCATAATACCTGATAAAACAAATCTTGAAGGCAAGCTTTGATGTTTAACGAGCAACACAATAACCCTTTATTTGTTCTCGATGAACATCATCACATATTCTTTTGCTAGTTACTTAGGCCATTGTGGTTCATGAATTCTGTTGTTTCGTATGACGATTCATACCAACAAATTCAGTATTAAATACTTAAGAACCACATTGTTTAATAAGCAAAGAATATAGCCATAACATGTATATCATCTATATACTTAAACTGAACAATTCTAGTCTTTTCCTTTACGCCATATACTTATGAGATTCTCTTTCGATTTCCTTTTCATTTGAAAGAATCTATCAACATCAATTAGTGGAGTCATTCATATGACACATAGCCCAAAACATGTATAGTTAAATACCAATGTCTTTGGACTTGCACTTTGAAGTAGATCACCATCATCAAATGTTTGGTGTTCTTTCAAATTCCTTTATTTAGTAATCTTCTTGGTGTAGTAAACATTTTACCTACATCAAATATTCACCCTTATTATGGATTTATCCATGATCAAGCTACTTTTAGCTTGTAACGGTGAATCGCAAGTATAATATCGCTCTCAAAACCTTTTGGAGGATTAGGACAACTAGTGTCTCCAACCTTTTTGCAAATTCTCATCAAATATGAGAACATGACTTTTGCCATATTATACTCTATCATGTTGCAACCAAAACTTTGTTTCAGATATCACAATATCTTCCACACATCATGGTTTCTGAAACAACTCTTTCAGATCCTAGATAACCTTGATATTAAGAGAATCCTTTGAATATCAAGAATCGTGGAGACAAACATGATACTCATATACTAACTCTTGGAATTGTCACTCTTGATTTAATACCAATTATTAAACTTCATGGAGTAACCGGAACTTACTGAAAGTTTGCAATAGGACTTTTAAACTTTATATTAACACTTCAAAACAATACGATACCGGTTAGAAAGTAAATTAACCAGAATTATATAGTTCTATCATCTCAATTATAACTAAGCGTGGTAAAGCGGATGCCAATGACTACAACAACTATGCAAATTCACTTTGATTTAGTTTATGATAAATTGAGTTCTAATCAATAATCAAATTAATCTAGGTGAACTCCCACTCAAAACAATATCCTCACATTGTTTTAGTGATCACACGAACCAAATCCACCACATCAAAACCGATCATCACGAGAGTTGATGTAGCTTCAATGGCGAACAATCAACATGTTCATCATATCTACTATATGACTCATGCTCTACCTTTCGGTAATCCGTGTTCTGAGGCCATGTCCGTACATGCTAGGCTCGTCAAGATCAAACCTTAGTTTCGCATGAGCAAATCTGGCTTGCTCACGTTGTATACACTTGCGTAATCTAGCACACCCGATCATCACGTGGTGTTTCAAACAACAAGCTTTAGCAACGTGCTAACTAAGGGTGAACACTTTAAGACTTGAAATTCATGTGCATGAGGGATCATCTTATAATGCTACCGTAAATCTACTAAGCAATACAAGATGCATAAAGGATTAACATCACATGCAATTCATAATATGTGATATGATATGGCCTTTCTTCTTTGTGCTTCCGATCTCCATCTTCAAGCACGAACATGATCTCCATCATCACCGACATTGCATCAAGGTCAATGATGCTTCTCCATGGTTGTCGTCCACCGGCTTCAACTATTACAACTACTTTGAATAGACACGCGGGGCTTAACAGAATTTAAAGACAACCATATGGCTCCTGCCGGTTGCCAACTTACAATAAGGAACATTGCATACATCATATATAATCACAATCATGTCCATATCACATCACAGCACACCCCTGCAAAACAAAGTTAGACGCCTCTACTTTCTTTGCATATTTTACGTGGTTTGGGGCTTTCAATAAGTGTCGTTCTAACTTACGAACAAGAACCACAACATTGATACTAGTATTGTCAATCACCCGTTGTAAATTGGATCTTAACTATGCTAGGAGAAATAGGCACCCGCAAAGCCACTTATGCAATACAAGTTGCATGTCAAGCGTGGAGCAAGTCTCATGAACGATGTCATGTAAGGTTAGCCCGGGCCGCTTCATCCCAACATACCGCAAGATGCAAAGTACACAAGAAGCAATCGACAATAAAAGCATCAACGTCCACAATGACCATTGTGTTCTACTCGTGCAACAGATCTACATATAGACACGGCTCTGATACCCATGAGGGGTTCGTAGCATGGAAAACAAAATTTTCTATCGCATACAAACAAACAAGCCAAGATCTATCTACTAGATTGTAGCAACGAGTCGCTTGGAATAACTTACCTCGAAGATTCCAGCGGTTAACGAGAGCAGATTCGTGGGTGATGTAGTCGTACACTTCCGATCTCAAGATCGCATAGACGATCCTTCCGGCGCCACGTTCCCAAGCGCCGCGAGTCGGTCACATCGTTCGATACTCGGCGAAGACCTTCCTCTCCCTTGTTCCAAAGAAAGCGGAGGTTGTAGCACTCTCTCGCGATTCCGCAAAGACAACGGCAGTACCTAAGTAGAGGGGAAATCCGAGGCTTCGCTTAAGCCGGTGCGAGTATGGTGGAGCTTATGAGAGAGGCTATTAGTGGTCTAGTAATTAGACACACCAATTAGAAGGCTCTAAACCAATTAGAAGGCTCTAAACCGTGGCTAAAGCAATTAGAAGCTCTAAACCAAAACGGCTCTAAACCGGAGGTAGAAGATAGGAACTTGTGTATCTCTAGGAGGAGCCCCGCCTCCTTTATGGGAGGGTCTTGGCCAGGAGGGAGGAGTCCCTCCCAACTCGGCCTAGGGCTGGGCGCCCGGAGGAGTCCAACTCCTCCTCCGGGTTGGTTCCAACTCCTCTTGCTTGTTTCCCACAGTTTCCTGTTCCAGTTTCTGTTTTAGCCGTTTGACTTTTAAACCGCCAATTTGACTTTCATGTTTTTGGAACAGCAAGAACACTTAGTACATGATGCAATCATTTCAATATGTAATGACACATTCATGTACCCTTCCCCAGTCTTGGGACAATCCGAACCTTCTAGAACATTCCCGATGAAAACAGGAATCATTCCCGAACTCAAGCGGGACTTTCCTTATATGAATCTTATTCTCGGACCATTCCGGATCACCTCGTGATATCCCGGATCCCATCCGAGACTCAACAACATTCGGTCTCTTTCTCATAATACCATAACTACTCAAACAACGTCGAATCCTTAAGTGTCTCCCTACGGTTCGTGAATTATGCGGACATGATCGAGACACTTCTCAACAATAACCAATAGAGGAACTGGAAATTCATATGGCTCCCACATATTTCTACGATTACTTGCGATCGAATGAACCACTTACATACGATACCAATTTCCTTTGTCTCACGATATGTTACTTATCCGAGGTTATGATCGTCGGTATCTCCGCATACCTAGTTCAACCTCACATCGATAAGTACTCTTTTCTCGTTCGTGATATGTGATCCCTTGTGACCAAGTCACATGCTTGCAAGCTAATTGGATGACATTCCACCGAGAGGGCCAGTATATCTATCCGTCATGAGGATGGACAAATCCCACTCTTGATCCATGTGTTTCAACCAATACTTTCCGAACACTTAATGCCACCTTTATAGCCACCCGATTCACGGTGTGGTGTTTGATGTCATCAAAGCATCCATCCGAAAGGTGATATGCATGATCTCATGGTCGAAGGAATTAGGTTACTATGTATCAGAAAGCATATAGCAATTGAACTATTGAAATGACTTGATCTTTATGCTACGCTTATCTATAGGAGTATGTCCATCACATCATTCTCCTAATGATATGATCCTGTTGTTAATAACATATCTATGTTCATGATCAGGAAACCATGATCATATATTAACCAACAAGCTAGTTTAACAAGAGGCTATACTAGGGACTCTTATTTTAGTTTACAAATCACACAAGTATTAATGTTTCCGGTTAATACAATTATAGCATGGTATGTAAACATTTATCATAAGTGTGAAGATATGATAATAACCACTTTATTATTGCCTCTTGGGCATAGCTCCAACAAAGAGTTCTTCAACTAATGGCCTAAGGTACACATCAATGTTGTTGCCCGGTTGCTTCGGGCCTTGGATGAGCACTGGCATCATAATGAACTTACGCTTCATGCACAACCAAGAAGGCAGGTTGTAGATACATAGAGTCATGGGCAGTCTTTGTGATGCAGCTCTGCTCCCCAAAAGGATTCATGCCATCCGTACTTAGACCAAACCATAAGTTCCTTGCGTCACCGCAAAGTCCAGGAAGTCTCTCGATTTTTCTCCACCGTGACCCATCGAGGTGTCTCAACTTCCCGTCTTTCTTACGGTCTTCTTTGTGCCATCGCAAAACCCGCATGCTCTTTGTTTCGAACATGCGTTTCAACCTTGGTATTATAGGAGCATACCACATAACCTTAGCAGAACCCTCTTCCGGAGGGGCTCTCCTCAACATCACCGGGGTCATCTCGTCGATCTTATACAACGCTGCTGCATACCGGCATTTATCTAAATTCTCATACTCCTTACATGTAGAGGATGCATCATTAATGCATGCATGTATCTTTTGCACATCTAATCCCAGAGACAGAGAGTCTTCTTTGCTTCGTAGGTACTCTCGGGAAGTTTGTTATGTTTGGAAACTTGACTTCATTATTTTCAGATCTTTTCAAATGAGGAGTCGTTAGACCACACTCGCCTTCCATCGCAACAATTCCAAAGGGTACCGAGCTTTGTGCTGCCATCTTCACAATTTGGTACAACAATTTCTTGTGATCTTCTAACATGCCCTCTAACTTCAACTTCTCATTTTACATTTCACGCCTCGCTTTGCATCAGAAATGACCCTACCAAGTTCATCAGCCGGCTCATCTGATGCCCGTTCTTCACCTCTTTCCTCTCCATTGTCTTCCATTGCAGTATCACTGTATTCAGGAAACATATGATGATAGTTGTTATCATCATCTTCTTCTTCACCATCTTCCATCATAACCCTTCTTTCCCCGTGCTTGGTCCAGCAATTATAGTTGGGCATGAATCCTTTCATAATCAGGTGGCCGCGAATGATTTTCGAGGAAGAGTACTCCTTGTTGTTCCGACATTGAACACATGGATAACGTATAAATCCATTCTCTTTGTTTGCCGCAGCCACATCGATAAATTTATCCATGCCTTTGATATACTGCTACTGGCCACCGCGTACATCCATTCCCGACCGTTCATCTGCATCATATAAGTAAGTTTATCAAAAAACAGGACATCATAAATAGTGAAATAACCAATTCACACCGACACATGAATTGTATCAATGACCTAGAAAAGATAAGATTGCTAACCTCGATCGAGAGAAATAAAGAGGAGAAAGCTCAAGTGCGTCTCGGACACCTTCTATATTTTTGTTCTATGAGAAATTCAACGGGATTATTCACTCAAACATTTTAACAAACACCTTCAATGCATGCATGAGAAAAAACTAGCACACCCCCTCACACCTTCCACCATTCGAAAAAACAGAGTGGAGGCAGAGGGGGCTGGGGCGTTGCATTTATAGAGGGCAGGGGTCTTTAGTCCCGGTTGGAGCCAGCAACCGGGACTAAAGGTACGAACCACGCCACGTGTCTGTGGCCAAACCTTTAGTCCCGGTTGCTGGCTCCAACCGGGACGCATGCCCCCTTACCAACCGGGACGCATGCCCCCTGGCCCCGTGCCCGCTCCAACCGGGACGCGTGCCAGCATTAGTCCCGGTTGGTGGCGCAACCGGGACTAATGCTCCGAGGGGTCGCGAACGAATAGCCCTTTTTCCTCTAGTGATTCTAGGCCATTGGATAGCTAGAGGATTACAGGTACGAGTAAAAAGAGTCTACCTGGCTCACTTGGCTATGTGAGTGATTGTACAGACCAGCCACCTCGGTTCAAGTCCTTATAGACGGGGTTCTTAGACGCCGTTTAGAAAAAAATAGGAATTTTGAAGTCTATAGTTCATAGAAAATAATTTCCTTCGGTGCAGTTTGGAGAAAAGGACCCGCTATCACACATTTCTTTGGAAATTCCTCTAGAATGGATTATTCTATAGAAAAGGAGTGCATCAAACATGAGGTGCAACCCCATGTTTTCTTATTTTGTACCTCAAAATCCATATTTTCCCATGTGAAATCCAAATGTTCTCTCTCTCTCTCTCAAAAGATATTCAAGAGACACGTTTTAAAAGCACTACGGAAGAAGCACGACTAAAAAACTGAAAAAAATTGTACACCTTCAAAGGGTGTGCAAATTTGGCCAGTTTTATGGACAACTTTAGATTGGGGAGTTTTCATTGGAAGTTTGGAGGATTTGTTTTTTTTAAGTTATACTAAATCAGCGACACTTATAATGGATCGTAGGGTACTTGATTTTTTTTTAAAGGTACCTATGTTCATATGATGGATTACACATGAGCACAAACTTCATTTTTTTTTTAATTTGACGAGTCTAATACCCCCACACACAAAATTTCAAGAGATTAAAAAATTAGCAAAACCGACATATACAAGACGCACATTTCCAAGTAGAATAATTTGATGATGTGTTAACAAGGGAGAAACCTCATATGACGAAGATACCTCATATGGATTTAAACATGAGCAGAAACCTCCTTTCTTTCCTTTGACGAGTCCAATGCTCTCCTAGACAAAATTTCAAGAGATGTAAAAATTAGCAAAAGCGGCGTACTACCCCCATTCCAGTTTATAAGACAAATACGTACTTCCAAAAAATAGTTTAATCGTAAATTTGGTTAAGAGAATATAAACTATATCTAACAAAAAATATACTATTAGATTCGTATTTAAAATATACTTCCAATAATAGATTTTTTGTGACATATGATTCATATATTGTTGATCAAATTTGTGATCAAACTATTTTTTTGAAATACGTGTTTGCCTTATAAACGGGAATGAAGGTAGCAGAATAATTTGATGTTTGATGATGCGTTAACAGAGGAGAACACACAGGTCTTATATTATCATATTAGACCGTTCGAAAGGGCAGTAGTACATCTTTACATAGGCAAAACAGGCACCAAGATATGACACAACTAAACATGACGCATGGAAAAAATATACGATAAGATATACTATGGAGCCAACTCTACTAGTAGCACATCGACCCCATCTTTTTTCGTCATCATCAATCATCGTCGTCGTCGGCACACACACCACAGCTTTATTCTGAACGCATTCCAACCGCATTGGCGTTCACTATCTGCTCCGTACGTGTGAACTCTCAGACTTTGGGTCCAGCAGCAAGGATCTCCTCGGTGAGGGTGCTGTCCTCCCCGATCTTGTAGCTGGCGAACACCTCGAAGTTCTTCCCGAACAGGCCGGCCAGCTTCAGGAGCGTCTCCTTGTACGCGGCCTTGTCCGTCCACTGCACGCGTGTCCGAGGAAACCATTTGTGAGCACAATATGTTACTCCAAGAAAAGATGGATGGATTGGTGGATGGCGAAAGGCGAAGAGATCGATCTTACGGTGTTGGTCGGGTCGAGGATTTCAGACGGCACGCCCTCGATCGCGGTGGGGATCTCCAGGCCGAAGACCTCGGTCTTCTGGTAGTTGGCGGTGAGGAGCTCGCCGGAGTGGATGGCGTCGATGATCTTCCTGGTGTATGCCAGCTTGATCCGGTTGCCAACGCCGTACCTGGCCAGTGACAAACGCAGAGTCAGTTGGTATGCATCACGGTGGCTGGAACTCCACAGAAGAAAGAAACTTGCAATCTGACTGCGACTTTGCAAGGATGAGGAGTTGAGGACAGTACCTTCCGCCGGACCAGCCGGTGTTGACGAGCCACCCGGTGGCGCCATAGGTCTGCATCTTCTCGGCGAGCATGGCGGCGTACTTGGTCGGGTGGAGCATGATGAAGGCCGCGCCGAAGCAAGCGGAGAAGGTCGCCTGCGGCTCCTTGATGCCGTCCTCTGTACCGGCAACCTGCAGTCAATCATCAGGACAGACAATAATCAGATCGACAACCCTGAGGAGGAACAAACTGTTTGCGCATCTGAAACTGCAATCTTACGAGAGCGGTGTAGCCGCTGATGAAGTGGTACATGGTCTGAGCCAGGTTGAGCTTGCTGACGGGCGGGAGCACGCCGAAGGCGTCGCAGGCCAGGAGGATGACGTTCTTGGGGTGCGGCCCGACGCAGGGTATCTTGGCGTTGGGGATGTACTCGATCGGGTAGGCGGCACGAGTGTTCTCCGTGACGGATTTGTCGGTGTAATCCACCTCGCGGGTGTGCTCGTCGAAGACCACGTTCTCCAGCACTGCAAGCAGAGAGCATTTCAACCCAGTGTAAGCCAGCGAATTATGTTCGTTCATGAAACGAACAGAGGATGAATGAGAGGAGGGCTACCTGTTCCGAACTTTATGGCGTTCCAAATATCAGGCTCTTTCTCCCGAGAGAGGTCTATGCACTTGGCGTAGCAGCCACCCTCGATGTTGGAGACGCCATTGTCACTCCAGCAGTGCTCGTCGTCGCCGATCAGGAGCCTGTTGTGATCAGTTGACAGTGTCGTCTTTCCGGTACCTGTTGTAAAAAAATTCGAAAATCAGAAAATATATACAGCAAAGTATTGCTGAGGAAAACTGAAAAGTGACATCATCACAAGACAGAATAACAAAACAACAGATGTAGTACTGTACTCCATATGCGTGTATATCATTTATGTATGGATAAGCAAGCTGATCCGATGAGCAAGGCGAACGTCGTCATGGCAGTTTCTTTTGGCGGCCGGATGGATGGCTCTGACGACGTTATAGTTACCTGAGAGTCCAAAGAAGAGCGCGACGTCCCCGTCCCGTCCCATGTTGCACCCGGAGTGGAGGGAGAGGATCCGCCTCTTGGGCATGAGGTAGTGCATGACCCCGAAGAGGCCCTTCTTCATCTCCCCGGCGTACTGCGTGCCGAGGATGACCATCTCCCTCCGGCCCAGGTTGATGTCCACGCTCGTCGACGACGTCATGTAGTGCGTGTAGCGGTTGCAGGGGAACTTGCCGGCGTTGTAGATGGTGAAGTCGGGCGTGCCGAACTCCTCCAGCTCCTCCTCCGTCGGGCGGATGCACATGTTGTGCATGAAGAGGGAGTGGTAGGCCCTGGCGGAGATGATGCGCACCTTGATGCGGTTCTCCGGGTCCCAGTTGAGGAACTGGTCGTTCACGAACACCTTGTCCAGCGAGTTTAGGTAGTCCACCGCCCGCTCCCGGTTCGTCAGGAACGTGTGCTCGTCCATCTCGATGTTCGGCGAACCCCTGACATCATACAGGTTCAGTTAGCTGAAGAAGACGAAGCGGAGGCTGCAGATGTTGACAGGCGGTGATGGCTCGGTAGCAGTAGTACTCACTTGCCCCACCAGAGCTCCTGCGCCGCCGCCTCGTCCTTGACGATGCGCTTGTCCCTGGGCGACCGCCCGGTCTTGGCGCCGGAGAGCGTCGCCAGCGCGCCGGTGTCCGTGATGAACGAACCCTTCTCGTACTTGATCGCCTGCTCGTACAGCTCTGTTGTTTTGGCACACACAACATCACAAGTTCAGAACACATGCATACAGTATGTCTGAAGAAAAAAAGTTTAGGCATGGTAGGTTCGCGTACCGGCAGGCGAGAGGTTGTAGAGGACATGGGTGAACTTGAGGGAGCTGTCGCTGACGCTGATGGTGGGGGCGACATGGTGGTGGTGGTGATGGTGGGGCTGCGGCGGCGGAGGTGCTGCCACCGGCGCGACCTTCACGGCCTCGCCCTTCCTGGCCGGATCGCCCCTCACGACCTTGGGCCCAGTCTCACGGGTCAGCGACGCCAACGACGCGCTGCGTATCCGTCATAGATAGCACACCAAAGTCCGCGTCAGTTTGTGCAGGCAAAAAATAGAAACATTCAGAATGCCAAAATATTACAGCTAGTTCATTTCTACGGTTCTACTCCTCGTTCATTTTGTGAGATCTTGCTGAGATACTCCACTAATCAAATCTCGATGAGTAGTTGCATGAGAGAATCAAGGAACAAACTTGTGTAGTGGCACTTGAGGATTCAGGGTGCTGCTCTAGTACATTTTTTTTTTTTTGAGCGGAGCTGCTCTAGTAGATGGGTATGGATACTTTATGCGGTGTGATAAGAACAAAACTAAACAATTTATGCGTCATTTTGGCACTTCGATGTACGCACGAGCGGTCACGTGAGTAGTAGGCGCAACCATACCCAAAAGAAGTGGTGCGGGCTTTATTTCGATGACGCCGCTTTTGGTTGGAAAACGACCAGGGGAGAGATAGTGTACAATTCCAAGTTGATCGTCATCACAACGAGCCTTTTTTTCATTTGCTTCCTGCTGCACTCCTGGTTTTCTTTAGATTTTATTTGCCCCCTCAATTAAAAAATAGATTTGACTGTGCGCCAAGGTTAGTGGAATTTATGATTCCCCACAAAAGAAAATTATATCTGTTCCTCATTAGTTTATACTACTAGCCAAAATGCAGAGGCTGGAGTAGGACCGAGCAGTGAGATGGCCGTCGCCCAATGTCCACGTGGTTTATATCGTGCATGTTCCGTTCTTCGTTCCTTCTTTCAAAACACAGCAAAGCGTCAAACAGTTTTCTTAGGGTAGTTTTAGTTTGCTTGTTTAGTAGGGTAATCTCATTTCGCTTCTTAGTACAGTAATAAATTTGCGGGGTTGGTAGAGTAATTTTAACCTTTGCATTCTCGATCGCTTTTAACAGAGCAAAATTAAGAGCAGATGGGGAGCCCGCGCGGGCCGCGGGAGGATCGGATGAATGAACCTGATGGACTGGAGCTGCTGCTTCCGGCGGTCCTCCTCGGAGAGCGCGGCGGCGAAGGGCGAGGCGGCGCCGTCGACCTTGATGGGCGTGGTGGGCGCGGAGCGCTTCCGCTGCATGGAGTGCAGCTCGTCGATGTTCTGCGCGCGCACCGGCGCCGAGCTGTCGTCGTGGCAGATCCCGTTCTCGTGCTTCTTCGTCTTCTGCGCGCCTCCGTTGGTGTCGATCCGCGCCAGCCCGTTCGGCGTCGCCATGGCCTCCTTCTTCCTCTGTCACCGAAGATAAAAAAACAAGCAGAGAACAATCACATTAGCGATCCTGCTAGCTACCATTGGCGCAAGAATGGAATCAGGAGAGAGGATAGGTCTGTGGCACGCACGAGAAGAGAACGAGGGTACGTGCGCAGTGAGGGGTGGTGGCGGTGGAGAGGATGACACGAGCCGGTGAGAGAGATGTGGGTGGGGCAGATGGGTCGAGCCCCGGCGAGGCTTTTAAAGGGGGCGGAGGTAACCGTGGTTAGGTTGGGCTGACCATACGGGTGGGTTGGGGATAACGTCGCTGGCTCTCTGGGGTTGCGTCGGGGACTTCCGGAGTCGGGGGAGCTTGTGGTTAACGCGGCGGGAGCGGGAGATCACCACCAAAGTTCATTGCACGCACTAAATGAGTTCAGATGGATGGGGGTGAATAAGCGGGAAAGGGACTGTAGTCGGTGATCTAGGGAATAAAAACGCTTGGACTAGGTATTTAGACCTGTCATTAACGTGGGATGATCTTGAATGGGAGAGCGGATTTTGGGGATACAGTCGTGCTTGTACTCAAAATCTCAGTCGATGGACCAAGTCACGGCAATTGGTATAAGTTTTGAAACGTAAATATGTGGTTTTCTTAATTTCTTTTTCTAAATAAAAAACTCGAAATCTCAGTCGATGGAGACCAAGTTGCGCCGATGAGTGTAAGTTTTGAAACTTAAAAGCATGACACATTTTTAATTTATTATTTTCAAAAACTTAGCATATACTTATATTATGTGAAAAATTACATGCGAAGTTTTAACATAATATATATGAGTGTGATTTTTTTCAATATTTTATAGAACTTACAAATATGCCTTTTTGCTTGGATTGAGGAAGTGGTTGCTTGATCAACTTTTGGTGTGGATCTCCACGGAGAATGGCCAGTGGTCTAAGGTTTTGAGATCAGGCGTCCCTAGGCTCATATTAGCATTTTGGTAGTCTATACAATATGATTTGATTAATTTAGGTTTCTTCGATCCACATATTCCTAAAGCATGGAAATATAACAAACTTGAGGGTGTACTTTTGAATCCTATAGAATTAGAAAATTATGGTTGTTCGATAAATCAAAAGACAGTGGACTTTGAGCAAGAGGTTTGGGTCGGTTGATGAAATCTTGAACTCTGAAATAGTGCACAAAGGAATTTGTATTGTTTCCTAAGACATCAACCATATTTTTCAAAGAGCTACACACGAAAAATTTCTAAGTATTTGAATCTTCCATAATTTATAATTATTAGTGGATAAAATGGTTCCCCATGGAGAAGAATAACATTTCTCAAACTTGCATGCTACCACTAATAATTATCAGTATACTACACACTGATTTGTTCATTTCAATGGATCATAAAATTGGATGAGATTTTCCCTATAACTATCATCACATGCATGTACCAGATACTTATATTGCTTCAAATGAAGTCTCTGGTTTATGGAAATAAAAGTGGAAAATAGACCTAAAAAGGGGACACGTGTCGGCAGCTCCATCAGAGGGTCGGGGGATCTGATCCCCGGGGACGCTCAGCGCTCCCCAAAATCCACTATATGGTGGTGTAGACGGTCATTGATCTGATTGGAGAAGGTATGTTTACCATAAAACTTGTCGATTTTGCGATACAGTAGATCATTTACAAATGGGATTTCCTCACCTGCTTATCATGTACTTAGGGTTGCAGGACCAGGATCCCGCGTATCCCGCAAAACACAATGATTAGTATAAATTGTACTAGAGATCTCCATCCTCATTTAACACTATATTCATGTAAATTGTACAGTACTAGAGACTAATCCGGCATCCCGCTCCGCTTGCAATCCTACATCTATCTTCTTCGTCCTAAAATAAGTGACTTAAGTTTTTACCAGATTCGTATGTATCTAGATACTAAAACGTGTCTAGATATATAAACTTATTCCAGGATGGAGGGAGTACATGGCCAACTCACCCTCAGGTTATTAACCTATTACTGTTGATTATGCAAGTCCTCTGTCACTAGCATTATCATTCAGATAATCTGACCAACTCCGTGCAGGATTAGTTCGAGCTGTTATCCAATCTCAAGATAACCCAGCAAAAACAGTGTATGTACAGCCGACTTGGCGATCGGCTCAACATGTCATGTAAAATTATAAGACCATATAGATGTGTCAACGTTTGATCGAGTACTAGCGTCGTGTGTTGCAGTTGCAGATGCGCGTATGAGATGGATGGATAGGGACGCCACCAGCCGATCGATCGATTGCCCCTTGTGAAAACTAAGCACCGTTTTGTCCACCTGTTATCTGCTTAACATGTACGGAGTACTACTACTACTACTAGTCTACTTGTGATTATTTAAAAAAGTGGAATACAGAAGTCAGATCTGGGAGCAACATCATGTTCATCAGAGTAATGGAGAGGGTGCAGTCTAAAAGCAAGGAACTCGCGGTGCATTCCCAAGTCAACCGAATTTAATATTCATTAATTAATTCGACAGGTGCTCGCCGATTATTCCTCTCGGTTCAACCTCTGTCTCTTTTTTTCCTGTTCTTTTTGTTTGTGTATCGGTCGTTTTTGCTGATCGCTCTGCTCGTGTTATTACTGGCTGCTAAGTTTTCTGATACTAAGATCCTTCACGAGACCTTGATGAACCGTGAGGATTCTGCCGGGAAGCATGGAGGGAGAGTGGTAAACCAAGCCATTCGCTCGAGGAGGTAACCAAGTTGGTTCCGTGGATCCGACTCGATCTAAACAATGAAATACAGCGAGACATTACGTTCCAGTCCGGGCACGAATTTTCTCAGCTCCACTACTGAATTCTGCATTCGATCGGAAGGGAAATGGAAGTTCGAAACTCATTTGACTTTCAGATAAGCTTTCCTCCTTTTTTTTGTGAACACTTTCCTCCTTTCTTTCCTACATTACTGACTGACTGGCTCTTCGCAAAGCTAGAAAGATTTATTTGCGACGTTTAAATATACGCATTCCTTGTTGCAGGAAGTCACATACTTCGATCCTTATACGAAAAAAATAGCAGGGTGACACTGACACAAGGATCAAAGGAAAAATAAAATAAAACGTGGTGAGGGAAACCTGTTGCGTGCGCTGCACCAAACCCTAATACTGGCACTGTTTGACTTGTTTCACGCATAAGCGAGATGAAGCATCGCTGAAAGCCTGGAAACGTTTGTTTTTTCTCTCGAGTACCGTACAGCTGGGAAGGATTCCATCGTATGTCCATGTGCAGCATGATCTCTTCTTTGTTTTACCGGTTCATTCGATATATCCAGGCGCGCAGATCTGCATTTTTCTATGGTTTTATCCGACGCTGATCCCTGTCATACGCGCCGTATCGGCGTGGCAAACCGGCCGGTCCAACATTATATATCCTCCGGACTCGACGACCGGGTGGTTCGACGATGAGGCGGCCTCGACCTGTAACCATGACTTGAACTAGTCCGAGCTAGCTAGCTCCAAGTAGGTAGCACGAACGTGCATGTGCCAAGTAGTGCCGACGTGCCCTTCTTGCCCTTTGGTATCGGGTAGCGCTGGGAGAAGAGTTCGCCGAGGTCATGCACCGGCAACTAGGGACTGCATGCACGTGTGTTAAATCCTTGGGTCAAATGTTTAACAGGGTCGTTGCCAACTGGTGAGTTGTAGTGTCCCTCACATTTTATTCTATTTTTTAGCAAACGATTTGGTAAATGATTAAAGTTTATTGACTAACTAATTGAAGTACATTACACCGAACAAACATATTTTTTTTTACAAATAACCGTACCTCTACAAATTCAGCAAGTTAGAACAAAGTCTTCCGGAGTGTTCTTTTCAGTTTGAGTTTTTTTTTTGTCTCAACATCCATCCTTACATCCGGTGAATAAATTGCATAAGAGCATATGCTTACACAAGTTAGACTAGTTTGTAATTTGAAAAACTGCATGAGTCACCAAATTACATAAGTGGAACCAGAGATCGCAGAGTGGACTATTTGTCGAGTTTGCAAGAGAGGAAGAGAAACAAATAAGCAAAACAAACTTGACACCATGATCACAGTCATCAGGATCAAGTTAGCCTGATCTAAGCTTATTGGGCTTGGTCGAGGTTTATATTTTATTATTAATTCTTCTTAAACGTTAATAATCTAAGCAGATGATAGAAATAGACACATGCGCTGGTTGAAAAGAGTCATCCAATATTGGAAAGGAAGCGAGACAAAGTTTGAGGCACCTAACGAGTCAAGTTTGAGCAAGTACATTTAGAGTTAATTCAACTAATATTAGAAATTAGAATGTAAGCAGGCTCACCTTCACATGAATTCAAAGTCGATCCATGGAGGTGTATTATACTCACTTGTAACATTCACGCTTACCGTACTTATTATGTTCCAAATGGAAAGTTGGTATGTTTAATGACCTACTTTTATCTTTATGAACTATTAATTTAATATATGCTACCGTTCTTTCACACGGCCTGTTAGAAAAACGTCAAATTTGATGCTACATGTTACATATGTTGTTTTGCATTGGAAAAGCTAAATGATCACATGTGAAGGCAATCGAAGATAGCGAACTATTGAATTTCAATTCTAGATGGAAAATAACTACTCAATTTTGTATTCCATGCGTTAAAAGTAACATGCCAACTATGTTTGAGCTAGATCAGGTTACAATCCAGTGGGAGTAGGCTTGATTCAAACTTGGTCTTTTGAAATGCATGACAAAGTATTATCTATTTTCACTAATTATAAGATATCCCCTCCTTCCAAACACATATTGTATGCTCTATTCGGAGGGAGTATGCTCTAGCATCAAATTCTAAGCTTATTTTTGATGATGAATTGGACTAAACATATGAGTTATTTCCCAAAAGAGTTATAGCATTGGGATTTTTTCCAAAACATGAATCCATTGTATGTTTGGGCAGTGGCATATAATCGAATTCATGATCAATGTTAAGATCAAAATCTAAGGAGTGCTTATATGGAGTACTAAAACCTGTTTGCCAGGCCAATTTTGCCTCCCACGGAATAGACCCCGTTGTGGTTTGCAGGGTCTATTCCGCGGGATGCAAACTGAGATTACAAATCACGAATCAAATTTCAAGAAATTCTTAATAGAAATATCACATCACGACTGCATAGATCAAATTAATGAATGTTTAAACATCGATAACATAACTAATCATCCAATAATCAAATTACAACAACAATAGGTCAAATCAAATTACAGCACTTGTTAAATGAAATAATTAAACAAATAACCAATGTTTATGAGGACAAATAAATAGTTCAACTCAATCAATAAAAGAGGACGACTTCATCGTTCACGCCGCAACCAATGATGATGGATGAGGTCTTGTTGAAGTGGGGTGGGGGTGGAGGAGTTTTCAATCTCCTGATATGTCTCAAGAAATTCTTGAATGGGATCGAGGTTGCGTTCTGGCCTCACTCGGCTACCAACATTATCATAGAAGAACTCCAAGTTCAACTCCAAATTCTCTGCACACACGGTAGCGCTTACGGAAGAGATGGGCCGGATATGTGGGTACCTCAGCGAAGTAGTCCTGTATGAGCATTTCGTGGCCAAGCGAGCGGTTCCGCGGAATGCAAAGTCTACAGACCGTTGTGCCTCGTCGTCGCGACTTCTTCCAGCCCTCGATCTCTTTCACGGCGAGGAGTATGACCATCTGCCCGTAATCGTCGACAAAAAGCAAGTCTTCAATATCTAAATCATCGGAGGACGGCGAATCCTAAAAAAAAACTTCTCGCTTGGGGTCATCTAAAATTTTCGAAGATTAAAAACCTATGCGCGGAAGAAGATGAACTGAATGCACGGGAGGAATCGAAATCAAACCTCATCCATGGCGGCTGCGGCGACCTCACGAACGGCGTTGGTCGATTCGAAGAAGATCCTTCAAGAATCTCGGCGGAGATGCTACTGCTGTTGCGGGGCGGTCGAATCAAAGCCTCATAGGTCGATGGCGCGGCCAAATGGACCAGCAACGACGCATCCGTGGTGGTGGTCTCGGCAACCCATGCGCCGGTGGAGAACTACTCATATGACCTCCCACCGGTGCGGAATCGCAGATGCGGGCGGTGGCAATGTCGGTCGCGGAGGGGTCTGGCTGCTAGAGGCCGGAGACGGCGACGGCGGCAGGGGCGACAACGCGCGGGGATGAAATTGCGCGTTAACCTTCCTACCCGTGTGCGAGGCGCCCTCAGGTTGTCCGCGCAACCCTGAGTGTATATGCATGCGGGGTTGAATTCACGGGGCTCCCAAAAAAACATTTAGGCCAGATCGTATTTACTGCATTCATTCGGGCTGTTTTTTCTTCTCAAAACCGAAAACCGGCTCGCTGTCATTCTCTTAGGGCATCATCTATGTATATGGAAGAACTTGCCCATAAGCTGGGACCCAAATAGCACACCACAAGCTTATTGATTACATCACAATATATCTAGTGAACTTGTCTACAAGCTGGTCTCACGTGTCAGTTAAAATTGTACACTTACAACCCACAAGCTTGTAAGTCACCCTTAAGATTTTGAGCTTATTGATAGCCTTCACTATGCATGTGAAACTGCTTGTTGACTATTTTTTCTTAATGAATAGCTTTGTTGTCAATACAGTGAATACCCTTAGCACCGGAGGAGCGAGGCGGGGTCGGTTTATTTTTGAATAAAGCTTTCATAAAAGACTAGGCTCGACAAATTTCTTTTGGAGTCGATCCGATCGAGCTAGAATACGAGTCAGCTCGGGCTGCTCGGTTCGTCGGTGCGGCGCGTACCAGCAGAAGCCAGCAACAACAGCGTCGCCCGCGCCGCGCCGCACGCACTCTGGAGATCACAGAACCGCCAAAAGGCCGTTGCGGGGTCATCATGGCCGCCGTAACCGTCCCCGCCGGGCCTCGTGCTCGCCGTCTCATGTACGTACGTGCGTACAACTGGTTCATCTCATTCTCATCTAGATAGGCCTCCTTCTCTCTCGTCGTCTCCCTGTTCCGCGCTTTCTCGACTCGACCCGACCCGAGGGAGGCACGGTTAGCGAAACGCGCATCACCAAACGCGGCTTGCACGCATGTAGTAGTATATCTCCGGCTTTTGCGTGCGTGCACCGCAGATACTTCCGAGTCCTGACTGTCGCGTCACCTCCTCACTTGTGCGCTGTGGACTGAAGAAGTCGAGCTAGCGTCGACGTGCACAGGACACGGTCGCGGCCTCGCCACGCGCTTCCGTTTCTGTTTCGGAGGCGCCACCCGGGGCGGGCTCTTCTCGGCCTGCCGCGCCTGAGCGCACACTCCTGTCTTGGCAGTTTCAGCGAGGTAGCTCTGCAGTGCACAGGACGTTGGCGTTGCTCTGGAACGGCAGTTGTAATAAGCTCACGATGAAACGCTACGCGGTTGCTTTTCGTGAGGAGAGAACGGCAACATCTGGTACGTACGTGCGTGCCGCCGAGTTGCTCGGTGATTGCTTTGGAGTGCATCTCGCGGGCCATGAAAAGTTGCAGACGCGTCCCGTCCGTTAGTGTGGCGCTCGCCCGTTTCGTCGTCTCACATGCCCACGCGGCCACGCCGGTGCGAAATATACGTCCTCCACTAGACCACTGCGTACGTACGTCATGTCAATCTTCCAGTTTTCCTCCACAACACTTCGCTTTCTTCAGATTTTCCGCAAAGAAAAAAAAAAGGATTCCTTTTCTTCAGAATTTCCGCAAGAGGAAAAAAGAAGAAGGGAAAGACTGTCTTTGCGCCATGTTACAGTGCGGTGCGCCATGGATCGGAACGGTGGCTTTCGTGGTTTGCGTGAGTGCGAGTCTACGATCGAGTGATGCCCCACCTTCCGTGGAACTGCTGCTCCCAAGTCCCAACCGGAGCCCACAGGCTGATCCTGCACCTTGAGCAAACGTAAGCTCAGAATCCTCGCAAACATTATACTATGAACTAAAATTTGACAAGCAAGCACATCCTCCAGCCTTGTGCAGAGGTCACAATCGTACTCGCGGCAGACGCCAGAGCCCCCCCTCTTTCTTTTCTACTGCGGTCCGTCTGGCGCGGTGGTGCACCGGGGCGGGGCGTGCCTCCCCCGGGCAGGACCTCTTGCGAGGTTTTTTCAGACCGAAATAAGTTCGTTCACATCGATCGGAATTCAATGGACGTACCTACCGTGACCATGAGGCATGAGTTGAGCTCCCCGGTCAAGTGATCTCGATGAAAGGTACAGCATGTTCGAGCAGGTGCAGGCACGAGGCCGTGACCGAGGGAGGAGAGGAGAGGAATTAATAGTGGCGATGGAGAGAATAGCCAAGGCAAGGCATGGGGCGGAGTAAAGAGAAAGTATGGCTTGCCGAACGAAAAAGACTAATTAGGCACTATAGTAGTATTTCTCAAGGAGGAACAGTTGCTTAGATCGTGACAATAAATCCTGTTCGGAGCACAGAAGTTTGATACGGCGCCGGTTCGGTACAGCCAGTCCGGTACTGCCTTGTTGGCTGCCTGGCTGCTAGCTTGTGCTTGGCCGCCCCGTGAAGATGGTACTAGCTAGCTCGAGTGGTCAGTGGATGCGACCTGGCCATGTCAAAAGCAAAGCTAACGTACGCCGGGTTTCCTTTCCGGGTTTACAAAACCAGGTCACTGCCCATTGTTTTCGGTACTGTATCTCGTCGGAAGTCTTTTTTGTCTTGCGGCGATATGGTTCATTGGAAGACATGTAGAACCCGTTCGCTTCCAAATTGTTTGTAGTCCTAGGCAACCCAAGTTTTCTCAAGTTCAACTAAGAACGTCTCCACTTGTCGGACGTTTTCATGCCGAAATCCGGTGCTATTTAGCGTCGGACGGATGTAAATTCACTCGTGTTTGCAAACCGAGTTTTCAGACGAAGCAGAAACGGCGAGTTTTCGCTTAAATTCAGCTCAAATTCAAACAGAGTTCGCTGTAGTTTGGTATAAATATAAATACAGAGCAATGTTCGGCATAGTTTGGCATGAAATTTAAATATAGTTCGGCATTAAATTAAATATATTTTGACATAACTAAAAATACAACATAGTTCGGCCTAGTTCAGCCAGTTCACGCTCGACATCTACATGTTGCCTCTGCGTGATCATATGTGCTCAACCAAATCATCCAGCAGCTGATGATACACTACCTACACTACCGAGTCTTAGATCTTCTGACGCATGGCGATGAAGATAGTCCAGGTTAGCGGCACCTGGTGATCAGGATCTGCAAGAGGTCCCTGTCTGTCTAGTATGGCCCGTTCTGCTCGACCAAATTCACTGGGTCCTTCCTCTCATCCTCAATGATCATGTTATGCAATATCACACAACAGTTCATCACTTCCTATATCTGATCTTTCGACCAGGTCATAGCAGAAAACCGGACAACTGCAAACCTCTGTTGGAACATTTGATCTTGCGGCGGTCTCTTCCTCCAGCAATAGGGCAAACATATCCTCGTCGTCGAGTCCATGGTCAAACAGGCAAAACGTCGAACACTTGGCGGACGAGGTGGCGGGAGCTCGGAACGAAGCTAAGCTACAGTGAAGGGGAGACGACGAAAGGAGGCCTGAGCCGAGGGGAAAGGATGCAGCAACGACGACGGACCTATCTACAGGCGTGGCTTCGACTTGTGATACGTCGGAAACGTATCTATAATTTTTGATTCTCCATGCTTGTTTTGTATCTACTTTACTTTGCTTTGTCTACACTTTGATGTGTTTTTATATCTTTTCTGGAACTAACCTATTAACAAGTTGCCACAGTGCGGTTACTGCTTTTTTTTTCTGTTTTGGTTTCGTAAAGGAAAATCAATATTCTCGAATTGGACGGGACAAAAGCCAAAGTTATTATTTTCCAGAGCAACACGTAACCACGGCAGGCGGGAGGGCCACAGGGTGGCCAAACCCCCCTAGGCGCGGGCAAGCCCTGGAGGCGCCTGGAGGGGGTGTGGGCCCCCTGGACCCCCACCGACCTTGATTCCCACGCCTATAAGAAGCCTCTGACCCAAAAACCCTAGGGTATCCAAAAGAAATCCACGAAAACCTTCGTAGCGCCGCCGCCACCGAAAGGGAGATTCGGGGGACAGATATTCTCTGTTTCGGCACCCTGCCGGGACGGGGAAGTGCCCCCGGAGCCATCTCCATCGATCTCCATCACCATCTTCATCACCGTTGCTGATTCCCATGACAAAGAGGGAGTAGTTCTTCCTCGAGGCTAAGGGCTCTACCGGTAGCTATGTGTTCATCTCTCTCTCTCTATGCATGATCTTGTGGTCATGAGCTTTGTAATCAAGTAGATCTACCTTGCTACTCAAGTGCTTCATTAGATCTCTGCTCTCCCCATGTGTGTGAAAGTGACAGCGTGCACGCCATGGTGGCACTTAGGTGTGGGTCTACATAAATACTATTTGTGCTTTAATAGATCTATGCTTTTCCCCACGTGTGTGAAAGTGACAGCGTGCATACCATGTGTGGCACTCTGGCTAGATTGAATATTTGTTATGAGTTATATTTTGAGTTGGTTGTCTCTATGAAATTGTGGTGTTTGTTGGAATCATCTAGCGCTCAAGGTGACAGTGTGGGTTATCTTGATTGGGGAAGGCCCTACCGTGGATTAGAGTGTTCAACTGGAGAGTAGTTAAGAGTAGTATCATGAAGAGAGGATATTTATATGAGAGAGTGTTCACTAGTGAAAGTTTGATCCCTAGGTGTTGTTTCTAAACATTGAAACACCGTTTTATACTAGATACGTTGCATGTTTGCTTGCTTCCTTCTTGATGCCTTTAGTCTTTACCTCACCGTCAGCTCTTTTCTGGCACCGTTACCATTTGTATTTCACTATCTCTTCGCCGAACTAGCGCACCTATACACCCAAGTGTATTGGGTGTGTTGGGAACACAAGAGACTTCTTGTATCTTGATTGGAGGGTTGCTTGAGAGGGAATACCTTTGACCACTTCCTCCCTGAGTTCGATAAACCTTGGGTGATCCACTTAAGGGAAACTTGCTGCTGTTCTACAAACCTCTGCACTTGGAGGCCCAACAACTTTCTACAAGAATAGAAGTGCGTAGACATCAAGCTCTTTTGTGGCGCCGTTGCCGGGGAGGTAAGATAAAAGGTACTCACATCCTCCGGTGTGAGTGCTCGAAGTTATTTCCTTTAGATTCTACAATTTTGTCTTTTGGTTTCTTGTTTTCACTAGTTAGTCTTAATGGAAAAAAATAGAGAGCTTTATAGTATCTATCTTTAGTTAGGACATGAAGTGTTTGAAGAGAAAATTAGAAAACCTATGGAGTTTTATTTGCATGCTAATAGCAATGTTATTAGTATGAATTTTTTGAACACCATTGTTACTAATGGTATGGAAACTTCTAAGCTTGGGGAAGCTAGTTTTTATGAGAAGGATCTTTTTAGTTCCCTAGCTTTAGGAAAGAAAATTTGCTCTTATGATACTTTATCTCCCATATGTGGTAATTCTAATGATACTTGTGATATTTTAAATCCACATACTAAAAGTGTCCCTTTTAAAATACCTATTGGAATTGTTGAACGTGTTATGAATAACTGCTATTTTGGAGATGGAACTGTCCATCCTAGTGATCATTTACTCTTTATACATGAATTATGCGAGTTGTTCAAGTGTGTAGGTATTTCAATGGACCAAGTTAATAGGAAGCTATTCCCTTTCTCACTTAGGGACAAAGCAAGGGAGTGGTATGAGATACTATATGATCCTCATCATTTGGAGTGGAAGGAACTTGAATCTCTCTTTTATTTTAAATTTTATCCTCCTCATGAAATTCATAAAGATAGGAACTATATTTATAATTTCATCCTCATGAGGGAGAAAGTATTGCCCAAGCTTGGGGGAGATTGAAGTCACTAATGCTCAAATGTCCCATTCATGAGCTCCCCAGTAATGTTGTTATCAATGATTTTTATGCAAGGATTTCAGGACACTACAAGTACAATCTAGATACCTGTTCAGAGGGATCCTTCACAAGTAAGAAGGTCAAAGCTAAGTGGGATCTTCTTGAAACAATTCAAAGCAATACTGA
The DNA here is from genome assembly GCA_030063025.1 of Avena longiglumis. Lineage (NCBI taxonomy): Eukaryota > Viridiplantae > Streptophyta > Magnoliopsida > Poales > Poaceae > Avena > Avena longiglumis. The sequence goes on along the minus strand of CP125975.1, from coordinate 497,975,560 downwards.
AGATTGGGTTAACGAAAAAGGTAAAGAACCAGGTATAAACTATGAGTATGATTGCATTAAGTCTTTCGCTGAAACTGCTGATTTTCAAGAGCTTAGTGATAAATATGGTCTTGATCCTCAAATTCTTGTTAGATAATATAGATCCTTTGCTTCCCATATTAATGCTCCTAAAGATAAATGGGACATGTATCATGAACCTTTTAAAGACACTTGCATGGAAAATGAAAATGTTATTAATGATTGCAATAAACATGCTCAAACTTCTGAAAGTACTATTTCTTATAAGCATGTTAATTTTTGTTGTATGCATAGACCTTGTGAGAAGAATTAAATAGAGGAAGAATATTGTATCACTCACTGGAATGAAAAAACTAGAAAGTGGTATAAGGCTCTAGATGATCTTGGTAAAAAAGTGTGTGCCCTTTATCCTTTTATTTGTGAACTTTGCTTTGAAGTGGGTCATTTCAATTTTCAATGCTCAGACCATAATAATCCTGCAAGTTTGTATTGTGATAAAGTGATCACTGATAATCAACATGATGAACTTATATTATTTTTGGGGTGTGAAGAGTTATCAAGAAAAACTTTCTTTGATAGACATGAGTACTTTTGATATGAATAGCGTCCTGCATGGTTGTCATCTTTATTATGTTGAAAACTGCCACGCAAATACTTACATACAAAATCTTATAAAATATGATATTTTACCAAATTATGACAGAACTGATATGTGTTTTGATCTTATTAATGAAAAGGAGGAATCCTCCAAAGTTTCTTCTATTGTCTCTAACAATAAGCCAGGGTATGTGGAGAAGCTTCCTTTCAAGCCTCTCCCTCCTAAATAGGAGGAGAAGAAGAAGAAAAGGAGTAAAAGGAGAGAGGAAACGGTATCTTCCTCTAATCATGTTGCTCCTGTCATAGGTTTTGCTGATGAGTCTGAACTAGATGATGTTCCTATGCCTGTTACATATAATAGTGATCATGATTGGGAAAAGCACACCACTTTTGATATTGAAAATCTCTTTGGTACCAATTCTGAAAATGATGATATTAATAGTTGTTGTGCTATGAGTGCTATCCATGTTGCTTCCAATGATGATATGTTTACAAATGAACACACTTGGGAAGATAGCTATTCTATTGCTTATGATGATACTATACCTCCAATATATGATGATTACAATGATGAATATGATATTTTCAGTCCACCTACTATTGAGGAGACAACTAATTGTGATTACAATATGCCTCCTATATTTGATGATTATGGTGATGAGAATAATAATGATAGATATGTTGTTGAATTTTCTCCCACTACCATTAATAAGAATGACTATGCTTTGTAGGGTTTCGTAGCATGGAAAACAAAAAATTTCTATCGCATACAAACAAACAAGCCAAGATCTATCTACTAGATTGTAGCAACGAGTCGATGGAATAACTTACCCTCGAAGATTCCAAAGTGTTTAACGAGAGCGGATTCTCGTGGGTGATGTAGTCGTACTCTTCCCGATCTCAAGATCATGTAGACGATCCTTCCGGCGCTGCGTTCCGGCAGCGCTTCCGCAGTCGGTCACAAGTTCGGTACTCGACGAAGACCTTCCTCTCCCTTGTTCCAGCAGGCAGCGGAGGTTGTAGCACTCTCCTCGCGATTCCGGCAGCACAATGGCGTGGTACCGGAAGTAGAGGGGAGATCCCGCAGGGCTTCGCCTTAAGCCGGAGCGAGTATGGTGGAGTATGAGAGAGCTATTAGTGGTCTAGGGTTTAGACACACCAATTAGAAGGCTCTAATCCGAAGGCTAGTGCAATTAGAAGCTCTAAACCAAAGCGGCTCTAAACCGGAGTTTAGGGCTATGATTTAGATTAGAGGATAGGAACTTGTGTGTCTAGAGGAGGAGGCCCTGCCCCTCCTTTTATAGGTGGGAGAGGCGGCCAAGGGGAGGGAGTCCCTCCCCAAGTCGGCCTTGGGTGGCGCGCCGGCTTGGAGAGGAGGGACTCCTCCCCCAAGTCGGTTTCAACCTCCTCTTGCTTGTTTCGCTCAGTTTCCTGTTTTAGCCGTTTGACTTTCAAACTGGTCGTTTGACTTTTCAGTTTGGGATTCAATTTAATCCTTTATTTGGAACAGCGAGAACACTTAGTACATGATGCAATCATTCTAATATGCAATGACACATTCATGTACCCTCCCCCCCCCCCCGGAGTGCCGGACATTCCGGAACCTTCTAGAACATTCCTGATGAAAACACCGAAATCATTCCCGAACTCCGAAACGGGACTTTCCTTATATGAATCTTATTCTTCGGACCATTCCGGATCACCTCGTGATATCCCGGATCCCATCCGAGACTCCGAACAACATTCGGTCTCTTTCTCATAATACCATAACTGCTCAAACAACGTCGAATCCTTAAGTGTGTCTCCCTACGGTTCGTGAATTATGCGGACATGATCGAGACACTTCTCCGAACAATAACCAATAGAGGAATCTGGAAATTCATATGGCTCCCACATATTTCTACGATTAATTTGCGATCAAATGAACCACTTACATACGATACCAATTTCCCTTTGTCTCACGATAGTTTACTTATCCGAGGTTATGATCGTCGGTATCTCTGCATACCTAGTTCAACCTCGTTACTGATAAGTACTCTTTTCTCGTTCCCGTGATATGTGATCCCTTGTGAGCCAGTCACATGCTTGCAAGCTAATTGGATGACATTCCACCGAGAGGGCCCAGAGTATATCTATCCGTCATATGGACGGACAAATCCCACTCTTGATCCATGTGTCTCAACCAATACTTTCCGAACACTCAATGCCACCTTTATAGCCACCCAGTTACGGTGTGGTGTTTGATGTCATCAAAGCATCCATCCGGTAAAGGTGATATGCATGATCTCATGGTCGAAGGAATTAGGTTACTATGTATCAGAAAGCATATAACAATTGAACTATTGAAATGACTTGATCTTTATGCTACGCTTATCTATAGGAGTATGTCCACCATATCATTCTCCTAACGATATGATCTTGTTGTTGATAACATCTCAATGTTCATGATAGGGAAACCACAATCATTAATCAACCAACAAGCTAGTGAAGTATAGAGTCTATACTAGGGACTTCAAATTAAGTTTACAAATCACACAAGTATCAATGTTTCCTTGTTAATACTATTATAGCATGAATGTAAACATTTATCATAAACACAAAGATATAATAATAACTACATTTATTATTGCCTCTAGGGCATATCTCCAACAGTCTCCCACTTGCACTAGAGTCATCTAATCTAGATTACATGGTAATATACCGAACACCCATGGCAGTTTGGTGTTGGTCATGTTTTGCCCTCGGGAGAGGTTTAGTCAACGGATCCGCTGTACTTAAGGATGTTTTTGACCGCTGTCCAATGATCCACTCCTGGATCACTTTGATATCTGCTAGTTAAACTAACAGCATATGCAATGTCGGGTCTAGTACATAGCATGGCATACATTAGAGATCCTATGGCTGAGGCATAGGGAGTCTTACTCATCCTTTCTCTATCTTCTGCCGATGTCGGACTTTGAGTTTTACTCAAGGTCGTATTGGGCAACATGGGCAAGAACCCTTTCTTGCTTTCTTCCATTCCAAACCTCTTTAGAACTTTGTCCAAATATGTACTCTGTGACAATGATATTTGGCGTTTCGATCTATCTCTATAAATCTTTATGCCTAATATATAAGCTGCTTCGCCAAGATCCTTCATTGAAAAACTATTATTCAAATATTCCTTGACACTATTAAGAAGGTCTACATCATTCCCAATCAACAATATGTCATCCACATATAGTATTAAGAATGCTCTGAGCTCCCACTCACTTTCTTGTAAATACAAGCTTCTCCATAAGTTTGTATAAAACCAAAACTTTTGATCACCTTATCAAAACGTTGATTCCAACTTCGGGATGCTTGCTTCAATCCATAGATGGACCGTTGAAGTTTGCATACCTTGTTAGCATCTTTAGGATCGACAAAACCTTTGGGTTGCATCATATACAACTCTTCATCAATATCTCCATTGAGGAATGCTGTTTTGACATCCATCTGCCATATCTCATAATCATAATATGCAGCGATTGCTAACATAATCCTCACAGACTTTAGCTTCACATCGTGAGAAAGTCTCATCGTAGTCAACTCCTTGAATTTGTCGAAACCCTTTTGCGACAAGTCGAGCTTTATAGACAGTAACATTACCATCAGCATCTTGTTTCTTCTTGAAAATCCATTTGTTCTCGACAGCCTTCCGGCCATCCGGTAAGTCCACCAAAGTCCATACTTGGTTTTCATACATGGATCCAATCTCGGATTTCATGGCTTCTTGCCATTTATTGGAATCTGGGCTCATCATCGCTTCCTCATATGTCTCGGGGTCATCGGTGTTGTCCACCAACATGACAGTCATAACGGGATCATACCAATGGGAGTGGTACGAGTTCTCGTTGACCTCCGAGGCTCTAGTAACTTCAACCGAAGTTTCATGATCACCATCATTAGCTTCCTCTCTTATTGGTGCAGCACCACAGAACTTCTTCCGGTCGCGCTACTTGCAATTCGAGAGAAGGTTCGACAACCTCGTTGAGTTCTACTTTCCTTCCAGTCACTTCTTTCGAGAGAAATTCCTTCTCTAGAAAGGATCCATTCTTGGTAATGAAGATTTTTCCTTCGGATTATGATAGAAGGTATACCCAATAGTTTCCTTTGGGTATCCTATGAAGACGCATTTTTTTGCTTTGGGTTCAAGCTTGTCTGGCTGTAACTTCTTTACATAGGCTTCGCAACCCCAAACTTTAAGGAACGACAATTTAGCTTTCTTCCCAAACCATAATTCATACAGTGTCGTTTCAACGGATTTAGATGGTGCCCTATTTAAAGTGAATGCGGTTGTTTCTAATGCATAACCCCAAAATGATAGCGGTAAATCTGTAAGTGACATCATAGAACGAACCATATCTAAGAGAGTTCGATTATGACGTTCGGACACACCATTACGCTGTGGTGTTCCCGGCGGTGTCAATCAGAAAGTATTCCGCATTTCTTCAAATGCTCGCCAAACTCGTAACTTAGATATTCACCTCCACGATCGTAACGTAGAAATTTAATCTTCTTGTTACGTTGATTCTCTACCTCACTTTGAAACTCCTTAAACTTCTCGAAAGTTTCGATTTATGTTTCATGAAATAGATATACCCATATCTACTCAAGTCATCCGTGAAGGTAAGAACATAACGATAACCACAGCGATGCTACACTCATTGGACCACACATCGGTATGTATGATTTCCAATAAGTCCGTAGCTCGCTCCATCATACCGTAAAATGGAGTCTTAGTAATTTTTCCCATCGACATGCTTCGCATCTTTCAAGTGATTCAAAATCAAGTGATTCAAGAAGTCCATCGAACGGAGTTTCTTCATACGCTTCACTCCAATGTGACCAAGACAGCGATTGCCACATATAGGTCGAATTATCGCTGATTTCAAAGCGTTTAGCCTCAATGTTGTTGATATGTGTATTTCCACTCGAGATTCAATAAGAATAGACCATCTATCAAAGGTGCATGTGCATAAAACATATTACTCATATAAATCGAACAACCATTATTCTCGACTTAAACAAGTAACCGCCTCGCAATAAACAAGATCCCGATATAATGTTCATGCTCAACACAGCACTAAATAACAATTATTTAAGTATAAAACTAATCCCGATGGTAGATGAAGGGGTAGCGTGTCCCCGCGATCACATCAACCTTTGATCCGTTTCCCACGCATCGTCACCTCGTTCTTCGCTAGCTTCCGCTTATTCTGCAAAGACTGCTTCGAGTTACAAATATGAGCAACCGAACCAAGATCAAATACCTGTGCACTACTACGAGTACTAGTGAGATACACATCAATAACATGTATATCAGATATACCTTTCTTCTTGATGTTGCCGTTCTTCAGATCTGCCAAGTACTTTGGGCAATTGCGCTTCCAGTGACCTTCTCCCTTGCAGTAAAAGCACTCAGTATCAGGCTTGGGTCCAGCCTTGGTCTTCTTCGCTGGCGTGGTAACTTTCTTACCACCCTTCTTGAAGTGTCCCTTTTGCTTAGACTTGCCTTTCTTGAATTTGGTGGTCTTATTGACCAACAACACTTGGTGCTCTTTCTTGATCTCCACTTCTGCAGATTTCAACATGGCAAAGAGTTCTGGCAATGTCTTGTTCATGTTCTGCATGTTGTAGTTCATCACAAAGTTCTTGTAACTTGGTGGTAGTGATTGGAGGACACGGTAAATCCCCAAAGCATTAGGAATCACTATACCCAAGCTTTGAAGTTTGTTTGCGTGCCCAGACATCTTAAGCACATGCTCACTGACGGAGCTGCCCTCTTCCATCTTGCAGTTAAAGAACTTTTCAGAAGCCTCATAGCTTTCAATTGCCGCATGAGTCTCAAAAATCAATTTGAGATCCTCGACAATATCATATGGGTCTGACTCTTCAAACCTTTTATGAAGCTCGATTCCAAACCATACAAAATAGCACACCGAACTATGGAGTACCGATTCTTCCGAGCGAGGTAAACATTCTTTACTTCATCGGAGCATCACCGCAGTGGGTCACCCAATGATGCATCCAAAGACAAAGGTCAAATTACCAGCTGTGAGGACAATCCTCAAATTGCGGAACCAATCCGCGAAGTTGCTTCCTTTTTTTCAACTTTTCTTTCTCTAGGAACGCATTAAAATTGATGGTAGGGGCTGCCATTGATCTACAACATATTTGCAATAGTTTAGACTAAGTTTATGACAAATTGAGTTCAAATTAATGATGAAATTAAACTAGGTGAACTCCCACTCAAAACAACATCCCTCACATTGTTTTAGTGATCACACGAACCAAATCCACTACATCAACACCGATCATCACGAGAGTTGATACAGTTTCAATGGCGAACAATCATCATGTTCATCATATCTACTATATGATTCATGCTTTACCTTTCGGTGATCCGTGTTCCGAGACCATGTCTGTACATGCTAGGCTCGTCAAGATCAAACCTTAGTTTCCGCATGAGCAAATCTGGCTTGCTCACGTTGTATACACTTGCAGAATCTAACACACCCGATCATCACGTGGTGCTTCGAAACAACAAGCTTTAGCAACGGTGCTAACTAAGGGCGAACACTTTATGACTTGAAATTGATGTGCATGAGGGATCATCTTATAATGCTACCGTCGTCTACTAAGCAATACAAGATGCATAAAGGATTAACATCACATGCAATTCAATAATATGTGATATGATATGGCCTTTCTTCTTTGTGCTTCCTATCTCCATCTTCAAGCACGAACATGATCTCCATCATCACCGGCATTGCATCAAGGTCAATGACGCTTCTCCATGGTTGTCGTCCACCGGCTTCAACTATTACAACTACTTTAAATAGACACGCGGGTCTTAACATAAATTAAAGACAACCATACGGCTCCAGCCGGTTGCCAACTTACAATAAGGAACATTGCATACATCAAATATAATCACAATCATGGCCATATCACATCACTGCACACCCCTGGAAAACAAAGTTAGACGCCTCTACTTTCTTTGCATATTTTATGTGGTTTGGGGCTTTCAATAAGTGTCGTTCTAACTTACGAACAAGAACCACAACATTGATACCAACATTGTTGATCACCCGTTGTAAATTGGATCTTAACTATGCTAGGAGAAACAGGCACCCGCAAAGCCACTTATGCAATAAAAGTTGCATGTCAAGCGTGGAGCAAGTCTCATGAACGATGTCATATAAGGTTAGCCCGGGCCGCTTCATCCCAACATACCGCAAGATGCAAAGTACACAAGAAGCACTCGACAATAAAAGCATCAACGCCCACAATGACCATTGTGTTCTACTCGTGCAACAGATCTACATATAGACACGGCTCTGATACCACTATAGGGTTTCGTAGCATGGAAAACAAAAATTTTCTATCGCATACAAACAAACAAGCCAAGATCTATCTACTAGATTGTAGCAACGAGTCGATGGAATAACTTACCCTCGAAGATTCCAAAGTGTTTAACGAGAGCGGATTCTCGTGGGTGATGTAGTCGTACTCTTCCCGATCTCAAAATCGTGTAGACGATCCTTCCGGCGCTGCGTTCCGGCGCTTCCATGATCGGTCGCGTTACTCGACGAAGACCTTCCTCTCCCTTGTTCCAAAGCAGCAACAGAGGTTGTAGCACTCTCGCGATTCCGGCAAAGGCGTGGTACCTAAGTAGAGGAGATCCCGCAGGCTTCGCTTGCCTTGAGCGAGTATGGTGGAGTATGAGAGAGCTATTAGTGGTCTAGGGTTTATACACACCAATTAGAAGGCTCTAATCCGAAGGCTAGTGCAATTAGAAGCTCTAAACCAAAGCGGCTCTAAACCGGAGTTTAGGGCTATGATTTAGATTAGAGGATAGGAACTTGTGTGTCTAGAGGAGGAGGCCCTGCCCCTCCTTTTATAGGTGGGAGAGGCGGCCAAGGGGAGGGAGTCCCTCCCCAAGTCGGCCTTGGGTGGCGTGTCGGCTTGGAGAGGAGGGACTCCTCCCCCAAGTCGGTTTCAACCTCCTCTTGCTTGTTTCGCTCAGTTTCTTGTTTTAGCCGTTTGACTTTCAAACTGGCTGTTTGACTTTTCAGTTTGGGATTCAATTTAATCCTTTATTTGGAACAGCGAGAACACTTAGTACATGATTCAATCATTCTAATATGCAATGACACAATCATGTACCCTCCCCCCCGGAGTGCCGGACATTCCAGAACCTTCTAGAACATTCCCGATGAAAACACCGGAATCATTCCCGAACTCCGAAACGGGACTTTCCTTATATGAATCTTATTCTCCGGACCATTCCGGATCACCTCGTGATATCCCGGTTCCCATCCGAGACTCCAAACAACATTCGGTCTCTTTCTCATAATACCATAACTACTCAAACAACGTCGAATCCTTAAGTGTGTCTCCCTACGGTTCGTGAATTATGCGGACATGATCGAGACACTTCTCCGAACAATAACCAATAGAGGAATCTGGAAATTCATATGGCTCCCACATATTTCTACGATTACTTTGCGATCGAATGAACCACTTACATACGATACCAATTTCCCTTTGTCTCACGATAGTTTACTTATCCAAGGTTATGATCGTCGGTATCTCTGCATACCTAGTTCAACCTCGTTACCGATAAGTACTCTTTTCTCGTTCCCGTGATATGTGATCCCTTGTGAGCCAGTCACATGCTTGCAAGCTAATTGGATGACATTCCACCGAGAGGGCCCAGAGTATATCTATCCGTCATATGGATGGAAAAATCCCACTGTTGATCCATGTGTCTCAACCAATACTTTCCGAACACTCAATGCCACCTTTATAGCCACCCAGTTACGGTGTGGTGTTTGATGTCATCAAAGCATCCATCCGGTAAAGGTGATATGCATGATCTCATCAAAGCATCCATCCGGTAAAGGTGATATGCATGATCTCATGGTCGAAGGAATTAGGTTACTATGTATCAGAAAGCATATAACAATTGAACTATTGAAATGACTTGATCTTTATGCTACGCTTATCTATAGGAGTATGTCCACCATATCATTCTCCTAACGATATGATCTTGTTGTTGATAACATCTCAATGTTCATGATAGGGAAACCACAATCATTAATCAACCAACAAGCTAGTGAAGTATAGAGGCTATACTAGGGACTTCAAATTAAGTTTACAAATCAAACAAGTATCAATGTTTCCTTGTTAATACTATTATAGCATGAATGTAAACATTTATCATAAACACAAAGATATAATAATAACTACATTTATTATTGCCTCTAGGGCATATCTCCAACATGCTTATGTGGAGAATAATAATCATTTTATGCATGTGGCTCATGATAAGAATGTTTTATGTGATAGTTATATTGTTAATTTTGTTCATGTTGCTACTGAAAGTTATTATGAGAGAGAGAAACATGGTTTTATGCATCTCAATAATATTAAGTTTCCCCTCTTTATGTTGAAGATTTTGAAGTTGCATTTGTTTTGCTTTCCTATGCTTGTTGCTTTGTGCTTTCATGACTTGTTTATTTACAAGATTCCTATGCATAGGAAGTGGGTTAGACTCAAATGTGTTTTGAATTTGCTTCTTCATGCTCTCTATTACTTCAATTCATATTTCTTACGTGAGCATCTTCTCAAACTATCAAGCCTAACTTAAAGGCGGTAAATAAAATTACTCGTTGGGAGATAACCCAAGAGTTTTCTCGAGTCTTGGAAGTTATTACTTCAGTAATGACCTCTCCTTATCCTTTTTTGTTTGCTTTTTGTGCCAAAAATGACCTCTAATGAGAGAGAAGTAAGATTTGAGGAGTTGCTGTCCCGAAACAAATTTCTGTCCTCCACCAAAAAAATTAGTGAGGAGTCTCTGTAACTCGGATTGAGCTCAAAATTTACGAATAAATGCCCCAGTATGTTAGATAACTTTCGTTGGTACAACACTTTTTTATTTAAGCAACAGAAGGTCTTCGAAAAAATCGGTTTCTACCTGCTGGTCTGTTTTGACAGATTTCTGCCATTATTTGCATTTGCTTCTTATTGATTCCTTTTTGGGAAATTGAGATTTTTAAAGGAGTTGCTACAGTAGCTTGTGTCTTTAGTGAAAGTTTTGCTGTTTTGAAACTAAACCCAAGGATATATTATCTTTTGAATACACTAATGTTGGTAATGAAGATTGTGTGAAGTTTTGTATGAAGGAAAATTTGCAGGTATAAAGAAAGAATGATGTAATGAGATGAAGAATGGACAAAAGCCCAAGCTTGGGAATGCCACCAAGGTGTCACCCCAAGAAATATCCAAGAGTTACAAACGTCAAAGCTTGGGGATGCCCAAGGCATCCCCTTCTTCATCAATAAAAATCTAAGGTCTTTCTAGACACTTCGTTTTTATTGTTTCATGCACAATTGTGTTGTTCTTGGAGCGTCTTAGTTTTCATTTTGGTTTTCGTTTGCTTAGTTTGCTTGAGTAAGTTGGTTGATCACAACACACTTCTCTTGGAGAGAGACACACTCTGTTTTCATTGCCTATAACACTCTAGTTTTCATTTTATTATTCTATGAGTGTTCACTTTTGCTAGCACTGCGTTTAGCCTTTGTTTTCTTGTGCTTTGCTTAGAAATTTTTAGTTCTTCGTTGTGGATTTGTGAGACAATCTCACTGGTCTTTATTGATTATTATCTTTGTGAGTTGTTTTAAATAAGTTGTTTGGTGTTGGAAAAGAGTAGAAAGTTTCATGCTTATAGTGGTACAAAAGGGAGCTTTCTTTGACTGTGACTTAGGCTTTATCATGTCATGCTAGGTGTTGTTTTGACCTTATGTTTAGTGATTATTACTGTAGCATGACTTGTTTCAAACAATTAGTATTGCTTAATGTGCCTTGAAGGAATCAAGCGTTGTTTTAGCATGCAAAAGCATAGTATTGTGGTATTCTCCTTTGATGCTTTGTTTGAGTTGACTTGGCACATGCTCCAACCATGTTATGACTATGACAAGTCACCATAGCCTCTATGATCATTTAGTCCTTGACTTGTAGTACCACTATTTGCTTTGATTAGTATGCTTTGTTGCATTGCATGATTATGGACATTATTGCTCTCTTAGTTGGTTGCTCCCAGTCTTTTGCTAGCCTCCACTTGTATGAGTAAGCTGTACTCATGCTTCCAACTCCCAAGAAACCAAGTTATTCCAAAGTGTCCACTATAAACTCCTATGCATGGTGTGTTACACCATTCCAAATATATTTTTGTTTTCAACTATCTTCCAATTTAAAACTATTTTGTTATGTGAAAACTTAGTGATTAAAGCCCTCACGAACTTGATGGCACACTTTATTCTTTGCCCCTAATAAACTTGAACCATTGTGACAACTTTGTTGTATATGCTTGCACTTATAAGTTGGAATTAGCAGAACCGTGCTGTCACGGGGAACGTTTTCAACATTGCACTTGTACTTCGTACTCAGTTGATATCATGTTCTTTTGTCTATGGATGTCACTGGTGTGAAATAAAGAGGGAACTTGTAAGTCCATAGAGTTTGTATCATGTGTTAGAGAAACGCCTGGGCCGCTAGCCTAAGCCATGCCTAATCATGGTGGAAACTTGCAGCATCACCATAATGAGCTATCTATGAAGCATCCTCAATAAAAAGCTATACATATGGTAAATAAAAATATTGTTGATATGCTCATTGTATGCTTGCCTTGTCATTTTGGTTATGTGAAAGCTCTTGTACCATGTGCAAGGGGTACCCGTTGGCGGTTCTCAATGATATGCAAATACTTAAAGTGACAAGAACTTACCTGGACCCAAAGTTGAGTATGCATGATGTGTGGCCCTCGTATTTAAGGGACATGAGATTGCCAACTTATACTTCATCAAGCATTTGCCACTTTAACCTTAACCACTTCAAGATGCTTATGATAGGGCAATGAGGGCTGAAAGATAACAAGTACCGTAATTTTTGGAAGCTTTTTTTGAAACTTGAAATCCCTGCTTCCTTTATAAAAAGGCCTTTTTTCCACTATTATTGAGTCTCCACCTTTCTACCTTTAGGCACCATTAAGAGAGCATAGTTGTCATTCTGTGTGCACTGTTCCAAAGCTTATTGATTGATCCATATTGCGATATTAATTGTTCTTATGCTATTTGTTTCTAGTCACCCTTGTGAACTTTGAAGGTGTCCTATGCATCTATATTGCTACTCTATGAGGGACAAACTGAATGCCACTATGCTATGTTTTCTGTATGTGAAACAAACAAACGTTTTTCAATGCATGTTATTCATGATCTTTGTTTGTAGCCTTTCATGTTGCATGCATAGTTACTATGTCCTATTGTTAGAACTCCATCTTTCATGCACATGTTTAGAGTTCTTTGTTTCCAGCTTTCAATGTTTGCAAATGGTTTGATCTTGGTTTTGATGGTGCATGTCACCTCAAAAATTATTCTTTTTATCACTTACCTACTCGAGTACGAGTAGGAGTTAAGCTTGGGGATGCTTGATACGTTGGAAACGTATCTATAATTTTTGATGCTTCATGCTTGTTTTGTATCTACTTTGTTTTGCTTTGTCTACACTTTGAGGTGTTTTTATATCTTTTCTAGAACTAACCTATTAACAAGTTGTCATAGTGCCAATTGCCTGTTTTCTTCTGTTTTTGGTTCCAGAAAGGCAGAAAATCAATATTCTCGGAATTGGACGGGACAAAAGCCAAAGTTATTATTTTTCCGGAGCAACACGGAACCACGAAATACAGCCGGAGGGGGCCACAGGTTGGCCAAACCCCCTAGGCGCGGGCAAGCCCTAGAGGCGCCTGGAGGGGGGTGGGCCCCCTAGACCCCCACCGACCTTGATTCTTGCGCCTATAAGAAGCCTCTGACCCAAAAACCCTAGGGCATCCAAAAGAAATCCACGAAAACCTCCGTAGCGCCACCGCCACCGAAAGGGAGATTCGGGGGACAAAAATTCTCTGTTTCGGCACCCTGCCGGTACGGGAAAGTGCCCCCAGAGCCATCTCCATCGATCTCCATCGCCATCTTTATCATTGTTGCTGATTACCATGATGAAGAGGGAATAGTTCTTCCTAGAGGCTAAGGGCTCTACCAGTAGCTATGTGTTCATCTCTCTCTATGCATGATCGTGTGGTCATGAGCTTTGTAATCAAGTAGATCTACCTTGCTACTCAAGTGCTTCATTAGATCTCTGCTCTCCCCATGTGTGTGAAAGTGACAGCGTGCATGCCATGGTGGCACTTAGGTTTGAGTCTACATAAATACTCATCGTGCTTTAATAGATCTATGCTTTTCCCTACGTGTGTGAAAGTGACAGCGTGCATACCGTGTGTGGCACTTTGGCTAGATTGAATATTTGTTATGAGTTATATTTTGAGTTGGTTGTCTCTATAAAATTGTGGTGTTTGTTGGAACCATCTAGCCCTCAAGGTGGCAGTGTGGGGTTATCTTGATTGGAGAAGACCCTACCATGGATTAGAGTGTTCAACTAGAGAGTAGTTAAGAGTAGTATCATGAAGAGAGGATATTTATATGAGAGAGTGTTCACTAGTAAAAGTATGATCCCTAGGCCTTGTTTCTAAACATTGAAACATCGTTTACTACTAGATTTGTTGCATGTTTGTTTGCTTACTTATTGTTGCCTTTAGTCTTTACCTCACCGTCAGCTCTTTTCTGGCACCGTTACCACTTGTATTTCACTATCTCTTTGCCAAACTAGTGCACCTATACACCTGACAAGTGTATTGGGTGTGTTGCAGACACAAGAGACTTCTTGTATCTTGATTGCAGGGTTGCTTGAGAGGGAATACTTTTGACCACTTCCTCCCTGAGTTCGATAAACCTTGGGTGATCCACTTAAGGGAAACTTGCTGTTGTTCTACAAACCTCGGCACTTGAAGGCCCAACAACTGTTTACAAGAATAGAAGTGCGTAGACATCAACTTGGCGCGGTGGAGCTTCGCCGGCGAATGCATGACGATAGGGGCAGCTTGGGAAAACTCTTCGCTGCGAGAGAGGCGAGTGGTAGTGGGAAATAGGGTTGTCTCGTCGATAGGGTTGGCCCACGTGTTTTCGCTTTATCTGGCGTTTTCATGCGGTTTCCAGCGCCCCGGATTTGGCCTGAAAACGCTGGATGAAAGTTAGGCCAATCAGGCGCTATTCGGTGTTCTGGAAACGCAACTAGGAAAAATTTGCCGTTTGGATGAAAATAAACGCCCTGGGAACGCCGTCCTGGGGTGGAGATGCTCTAAGCACGTGAAAGACTACTATATCAACATACCTACGACTTGGAATTAATTTTATTACTACGTTTAATTACCATGAAATACGGAAGTGAAATGAGAGACCAATTGTTTGTAGTTCTAGATTTGTTCGAGCTCAATTTGCCTGAGATACGGAAGTGAAACGAGAGACCATATGCAGGCCAAGTAACGCTGCAATGTAAGCCGGGAAAGTCGAAACCTGTCCGGAAACACCTCGGTCTTGAACTTGTTGTTGGTGATCAAACCACTGACCTCCACGGAACAAGCTGGAATCGATGAGATAGCCATTAACTAATGTTTATCTGGGTAGGTATGGTCAGAAAATAGGAAGATTCTTGGCGGGCATCTACACTGGTTACAAACTTGAGCAACCGCGAAGCAAGGTCGTCTAGGCGAGGTGCTGCCGGGGGAGGCGGACTATAGGGCGTTAATTTGCTCGCCGTCGGTGTCGATAGCGGGTCAGCGGGCATGAATAATTTCCGATTCCATCAAATCTGAAACGGTGCGGCCTAATTTGCCCACACCGATCGAGATGTACTAAAGCGAGGGCCGTGGATAGCGATGGATTGATTGGTACTCCAGTAGGGAGCTATGGAGCTGGAGCATCGCGCATCTTTCGTCTCGCGTGGATTTATACAGCAGCGGTGGCAGGACAAACCGGCCACACTCACAGGCAGATGAAGAGCTTTTGTCTCGTTGGTGGTGTACGTGAGGCTGGAGAAGGCGTCGCCCGGGGGAGGTCGCACGGCCGTGCACTCTCTAGTCCGTCCAATCTGAATCGCTTTCTCCGACAAGCTTTCACTGTTCCACGCGGCGTCGCACGGCTCCCAGTCTCCACACCGAAGTTGACAGCCTGCTGTCAGGTCGGCCTTTGCGTCCTCTCGCAATATTCCCCCTTGGCAATTTGGCGTACTAGGTAGGATCCGACTCCTAGTCCTGGGCCATGGAAGTTGCCAACGCTTCAGCCTGAAATTTTCTGGACTGATGGGAGACCGCGCACAAACCGTCCGGCCCGTTTCGCACCAATCGCGAAGACGGGCCCAGGACGATGGAATTAGCCTGTGCGGCTAGATTTCACACTCCGTACCGTGCGGCCCGTGGGTAAGGCCTATGCGCCTTCTCCTTGTCCCTGTTGTCCGTGCCAATGCGCCGTACGTCTTTAAAAAACAAATGCGCCACTAGCCGCGTCTCTGTAACTCAAGATCGTTGAGCCGTCTGAAACTAAAGGCAGCATACTTCGAGGAGGAAGACACAGAATGGACTAGGACACTAGTTCGGATCAATTCTCGCAGACGCAGCTAAAAGAAACGGACACCGCTGCACTGCGCCGATCGAACGCTTATCATGAGCCATACGAAGGCGACGGTGGCTGCTCGACGAGGATGTCCAGAGACCAGGTGCGTGCTCGACTGCGACACAATGAAGCCATGCAGATGCAGGTCAGCACCAGGCCGACGGCGAATGACCAGCGGAACTGGCGCGAGTCCAACGGCATGCGCATCAGCAGGCTCAGGCGGCGCTCAGCTTCATCTGAATGAACCCCATCCAGGTCGCCGCCATGAACACCCAGTACCTGCATGCATAAATGTCTGTGCGTGTCAAGGTACGTAAGTACACGGGCTCGCCGGCACGGTGCAGTACCCGGCCGCGTGTCGTCGGGGTCAGCTGCATGTCCTCCCAAGAACCTTCCGGGGAAGTTGCAGCCAAGCCGGTACGCGTGGGCGCTCTGGTCAGCGTTGCCGCCACCAACAGCGTGTTGGCGACTTGGCGTCGTTCCCCTTCCAGTTTTTTTCGGGTCGTTCCCCTTCCGGTTGTCCGGCGGGAAATGTATGGTTCGCGGCCACCGTCGACGGCTTACTTACGCAGCGAGCGAATGGATTCGGGAGGTCAATGCCCGGTCGATCACTTGACCATTCTCACTTCGAGAGTGTTTACTTGGTAACAGCCAGGTCATCGATCCTTGTTTCACCGTCTTTACCAAGAGTCCTCGCCTCGACACGCTTTGGGCTACAATTTTCAACGCAAGGCAAGTTCCTATGCTATTCAAACGAAAAGCTTCCGTGCAGGTTTGGCTGTTGAGTGGCCTCTTTCCTGTATCATTCGGCGTAAGCGGGGATGTCGGACACACCCCAAGGAGTCAAGGACATAAGTCAATTTGTGTGTTAAGTGTATGATCGCTAGAGGATGTTGTGGGAGTGATACGCTTTGCATCGGGATCCCTGCGTGTTGATATAGGCCGATCAACACAGATTACAACGGAGGAGTTACAACGTGGTAGATAAATTATTGGTATAGAAACAACCTCTATCTCTATCTCTCTATGTTACAGGGCATTACATGTATGACATGCCAGTGGCGAAGGACGAAAGAAAATTAAGGTCGGACGAACTCTAAAGCATAAATTATAATGATGAACATAGTTTTATTATAAGTATAATCACTTAGTACAACAGAAGTAGAAACATATTTACATAGTTAGAAGCTAGAAACATACCTGCAACAAAGTTGTACTGCCGTCTAGAGGTCTGAGTCTCTGAGACAGTGATAAGCTCTGCCCTCTTTTAAAAAATCTTCTATAATTTTACATGCTCCTCCACAATGAGTTTGAATCGTTCGACAGAAACTCCGCCATCTTCTTCCACTTACTCGGTAGTCCTAGAATTTTTCATCTCTAATTTCACTTCTTGCTCTTGTCACTTCCATGTTTGCTTGGGTTGGATCTTCTAGCACAAGAAAATCTGTAATTCACAATTCATAAATTCATCAAATGGGACACAAGTGTTCGACAGAAATACAAAGATTCAGAAAATATGTACCCTCTTTGTTGGCCTCTTCCCCTTCATGTCCATATTCAATCTTAGATGAATCCCATATTCCCATCTGGCCAAGCCTCCTGGCGTTCAACCGTGTGGTCGATGTGTTGCCCGGGCCCAGCCGCGCGGTCGAGAAGTGCGCCACACTGCCGTTTTTGGACTGCCAAATGGATGATCTCTCGATTTACGCTGTCGTTTTCCTGTTCGTCCCGGCCACAGCTTCCATTCGATCTGGAGGTCACACCACAGCAGCAGTCCCGTGATGCAGTGCCCTGTCCTTTCTCGATGCTCGGTCATGGGAGCAGTTGGTTTGCAACAAACGGGCTAACAACCAAGCTACCAAGACCACACGGCCCAACAAGTCGACGTGACAGCGGTTATATTTTTATTTGCCAATTGACCGACATGAACTCACTGTACGTACAAAATTTCTTTTGTCGCGAGTCAAGGTAGCGCGAGCCCCCGACCTCGCCCTACCAAGAGCTTCAGCGCTGTGACACGCTACACGTTCGCTAACATCCCTCTTCAATCAAAACCTTTCTTACATTGAGATTGTGCTTGAAATCTTCTAGTTACTTAGAGATTCGTATTTGGCTCATCTTTGGATAGAATGAATATGATCTCTAGCTACTTGCTTGCTACTCTTTATCTTACAGAAGAGAATTCTATCTCAATATATTCAGTTCTCGGATGAAATATAGGTATAGGAGAGAGATAAGTCGCACTCATATTATCACATCATAAGCATCAAGTTTGATATCTTTGGATTCTAGGTTCTCCCAAAAGAGAATATATCCAATTGGTTCTGGTCGTCCCATTACCTAGAGATTTGTATTTGGCTCTATGCTTGACCTTGATACAATTGCATGTTGTCTAGCATGCCAAGAAATCAAGTTTGGCCAAAAAAAACTTTTGCAAAACCACTATGGATCTCATGTCATCTACACGACCTACCCAATCAGCATCTGAGAAGGCACTAACTAAGGTAGATGATGATCTCCTGAAGGTTACTCCAAGATTTACTGTTCCACTGACATACCTTGATATTATTTTTATAGCGGTAGAGGAATGAAGATACCGACGCACCTTGTTAATAGAGAAGGCAATATCTGGTCTAGTGAGAGTCAAGTACTAAAGTGCTCCAACTATGCCCATGTACCTTGTACCATCTTCTGGTCCTAGGAGTTCTCCCTTGGTGACTGAGAGCTTTTCTGATGCTGGCAGTGGTGTTGATGGTACTTTGCATTCTTTCATCCCAACTATGTGAAGAAAATCTAAAGCATGCTTTTCTTGGGTTAATACAAGGCCTAAAATGAATCTTTTTCCTCAGTTCCCAAGAAGAAGTGTAAGTCATGAAGATCCTTTAGTGCAAATGTAGAGCCAAGATCTTGAAATAGTGTTGTAGTTGCTTTTGTTGGGTGATCTAGTAACAATGATATCATAAATGTATACTATCACATAAATCATGATACATGACGTGTTGTATATGAAAATCCATGCATCTGCTTATTTGGATGCTAGAAAACCAAGTTATTGTAAGTTTGAGCCTAGTTTATAGAACCATGTCCTTGATACTTGTTTGAGTCCAGCTTTGTCAAGCTTCCATACTGCGATGATCCAGCATACCACTGTATGTGTAGTATACTATAGTCGTTGACATGACACTCATAGAACATCGTTCTGTAAATATCACATCTTTCAGAGTAGTACAACAGAAAAATTGCGGGTCCATATTACAAAAATACACACCTTATTATTATTACAATACCGGAAGTTCGAGACTTCCAAAAGATTCAACTTACAAACCAAACTATAAAGTGTTTCAGCGGAATTTAAAAGTAGCAACTCCGACTAGGAGTTGAGCTCAGCAACTTATTCTATAGAGTTCATGCTGCTCGGCTCCGTTGGTTACTATTAACTAGGAGTACTTAGTAAGACTCGTTATCATCGACACCGTAGCGGATATCGTAATCCACTCCTTCAACACCTCCGGATAGATCAGGTTCCTCATAGAACACATCTTCTTGACATTCGGATGCATACATTGGCACGTCTTCGGGATCCTCAGAGTCTAAGCAAGGGATCAAAGGAAAGAATGAGTAACAGCGTTACCCAACAAGTTCATTATATGCAAGGTAGGAAGTTTGATGCTCTAACTACCACCTCGGATTATAAATCCTTGGCACTATGCAATTTTTGTAAATCTTTATTCAAATATTGATTTTATTTTGAAAAACTATGACAATCAGCCTTCACAGGTTGACCAGAACTTTCATGGAGTTCCTTTCTGCGCGTTCAGATCTCCTTCCGGAGCAGGAGTAATAAGTTACAATTCTTACACTCTGCAGAGGTGCGTTACTTTACCCATGAGAGATCAACTCCTTGTTGCACAACCGGGCATACTTTCCCGTCCACAATTCCATGATGTGGGGCCCAGTAGTTGGTCCAAGCCAATCACTGCCCCCTTCGCGACCCCGCATGCCTCCTTGGTGTACACCATGCCCACATAATGAATTACGGCAATGGTTTGTACAATATACGACGCTAGAATCACTGATGTCAGGGGTTATTAAGTCCCTACTTAATCATCATTGTTTGCAACTAGAACCCTAAGTTCTATTGATTCATTATATCATCACTTAGGATGATATCTATAATTTTTTTGAGGGGAATATCTATGATTTCTTTATTTGTGAAAATAATATTTTCTTTCTTTTATAGCATATATGATAACACACAATTTGCAAATACTTTGATAAAGACTCTTCAAAGGACATGAGCAAGTGATGAACTTGCCTTGTGATGGCAAGGTAGTGAAGTCTGATGCTTGCACTGGACCTTGAGCTTTTATGTCTACAAAAACATCATTATTGCCCGGTAAGGACAATATTTAAAGAAGCAAAATGATTATGCAAGTAATGTAATGCATTATTTAATTCTATATGCATTTTCCCTATATAAGGTGCCTTTAAATGATGATTAAGCATTTATAAATATTACTTTTTAATATATATAGCATATATTATTTTATTTTATTTCCCTTTTATTTTACTTTTATTGATTTAATAATTCTTTTAGGAATTATCAATTGAACATTAAAAGTTGTTATTAAATATTTATTTAGTATTTTTCAAAAATACTATAATATTAATATATAATGAAAGTGATTTTTATTTATTTTTATCATCTTTCAATAATTTTGTAAAATTCCATAAGTAATATAAAAATTACAAAATTCTTATAAAAATTTAAATGTCCAAAATTTTATATCTTATTTTATTTGGATAGAGTGCATTATTGTGAATCCAAAAATATTTTGTTTATAATTTTTGGATTTTTATTTTATTTTCTAGAATTTAATTAAGTCTAAGGGTAATTTGGTCTTTTCCTGTTTATTAAAACAGGCCTGAAAAGATTTCTAGGCTGGTTTATCTTATTGGGCCCTAGTGGCCCATTAGTTCTAGACAAAAGAACCACCCCAAAGGGTTTGGCCCAGCTCGGCCCACTCCTCACTGCCTCTCTCTCTCTCTCCCTCGAGCTTATCCTCTCCTCCTCTGACCCCGATCCTGTGGTCGGCGATGCCGCCACCGATGATTCCTGCCGCCATAGGCCGTTCTGGTCACTGCCGTGGTGTAATAGGGGGTTATCGACGATGCCCGTTCATTCTATCCAATTGGATTCGAGCCTGGGGCTCTCCTGCAGTGGATCGATGCCGCTCCGAACTCTAGGGTTTGGGGGTTGGCATGGATTCAAGTGTTGTCATGGTCGTCGTGTGTCGAGGTGATGCTCTGCACCTCCAGGCGTGATCAGGGTCGCTGCCGTGGCGCCGTGCGGGTTGCAGTGCCCCCTCTAGGGTGCTCCCCGTGCCGCCATGGTCGTCGGCCCCTCTGCTTCCTCTTCTAATCTTCAGTGAGGACCTACGATGAGTTCGATTCATCTCCCCTGGTGATCTCTGTGCTTGTTGATCTGATGCTAGATGCTGGCAGTGTCCTCTCTGGCTACTGTCTGATTCTGATTAGGATGACATATCCATTTAGGGTTCTTATCTTGGGATTGATCATATACTGGATGAGTTGGATCATGTTTGGATGAATTGTAAACCTGCTAAGTGGTTATTGGCCTGGGCTTGTTGCTTAAGATGATCTGTAATGTTCCTGGTAGCTTATTAGATGATTTTATGCTGGGATTACATCTAATTCAGATGATGTAGTTGTTTAGGAAGCATGCTTGGTAAAGCCAATGATTTGATAGCTTTCCACTATTATTTGATTCATGGTCATGGTTATGATAGGATGAAACTATTGTCTTAGTGTTGTTGGCTTGGGAATTAACATGTGGTTTGAGGTTATCATGATCTCAAACAGTGAAGTTTAACATATATCCTAGTTATGATTCCTGTTTTAACAGGAAAATGATTAGTAAGTTGATTGTCTGAATCTATGATGATTTACTGTCTATCTTAATTCATAATGGTTTGTTCTTGTGACACCATCATGGTATGGCACACAAGTTTGACTCAAATCCATTGATTGGGTTGTTTGATGCTTAATGACAAACTTGGATTTGAGAGATAAACATAGATGTTCTTTTCTGAATTCCCTAAGACCAATGATGTTGGTCTGAGGCTTAGGGATTCAGATCTTATCTAGTTGATTCATATAGATAGTCCTTGTAGTGGTACCAGCTATTATTTCTTGAATCAAAGCTTGGAAAAAATGATAGTGAGCTTGATCATGATCTGGATCCAAAGGACTAGTTTCTAGGGTGCTACCCTTTCTTTAGGGATGTGCCTAGAAATAGATCATAGATATCTTTAGACTTGAATTGTAATATATAGTCTAATCTAGAGAAATGATGTTGCTCTGAGCTCTAGCTGGATCCAAGTACTTTGTTGTTTGCCTTTAGAGTTTCAGAAATCCCTATGACGGATTCACCCCACTTGGGTGCTTTCTGAGGGTTTGTTTTATAAAACAACACATGTTTCTCTCTAAATAAGATGATTAGATCATGTGAAGGTTTTAAGAAACTCACCACAAAATCTGATGACTGTGGAGTAAGTTGGTGATGATCTTGATCTAGTTTTGCTAGACTCCTGTGCTTGACCTTGATATAGCCTGCTCCTCCTAGCTCCTGGACTTGGCCTTGCTGTCCACCTGATCCTCCCCCCTCCTTATGTCACCATCCTGGTGATGTTTGGTTGATCCGTGGTGGATTGGTTTGGCTGATGTGCTTGGTAAGCTGCTGTCTAGGCTGGATATTCTTGTGTGCAAACAGTGGAGTGATGCACTAGTGCCTCTCCACGGTTGTGCTTGTGGTTTTGTGAGATTGGGACTGTGCTGTGAGGTTGACAACACACACATGCATGTTGGTGTGTGTCCTGCCTGTGTGCTTGCTATGCACTTGTGGATATGTTCAGAATTTTGAAACTTAATATTACCTGGTTACTTTCACCTGGCTGGTGGATTTGTCCCTCTTGGATTTAAATTTATGAAAGATGGATTCTTTCATATTGGTGAAACTTGCCCCTTTTATAAATTTCTCAATGATGAATTTGTCAAGTGCATTTCACTGACATGTCTGAGAGAAAATAATACTAACTCTAACCTTCTATTTCTCTATATAATTTCTATTTGTTTTGCAGGTACAAATATAAAGATGAAGGTTTAGTTTAGGTTTAGTTATAGAATAGTTAGTAAATAGTCCAATGTAATCTTCTTCATACTTTTGTAATTTTCTTTTATTATTTTTGTAATCTTTATTTTATTCTTCTGTAATAAAGATTACATTATTATTAATAAATAATATTCTTATTCTTTGTATATTTGCTTTTGTGAATTGTGTGGATGATTTCAATAAGTTATAATTTTATAACTTGATTATATATATTGATGATAAGAAATTAGTTTCATATTCATTATTGTTTTTCTTTGAATAGAATTTAAGTTGTAATAATTATCTCTTAATTAAATTAAGATTCAAAACTTATTCCTATTTCATTTGAATTAAAATTCAAACACTCAAGTTTAAAATTCAAATTCATTTTAAAACACATAATTCTTAAAGATCATATCAAAGTTTATAACAATCATCCTTTAAGACTAAACCTAATCTCAAAGTATGAAAGAAATATTGATCACTTTAAGTTTTTATTTGGCGAAAATTTTACCCACATTTTCACAAATGAATGCATGCAACATTCCTTATTCCTAAATCTATCCTTCATTAGTTTCTAAATGCTGGGATGTTACATATACATGGAAATGTGCATGTGGATTATCATAACCAGGTGTTTACTTCATGTATACCTCTTCTTCTAGAATACCACGAAGAAATGTGTTCTTCACATCTAGTTGCCTCAAATTCTAACCTTTTGAGACTAAAACGGCTAGAACAAGTCTAACAGTAGCAAATTCAATAACATGACTAAAAGTATCTCCATAATCTATATTTTACCTTTGATTAAAACTTTTTGCTAATAACCTATCTATCAATACTGCTATCAATATTTATTTTGATCCTATAGACCCACTTACAATCTATCAGAATTTTACCTTGTTGATGGGATACTGGGTGCCATGTTTTATTTTCCACTAGATCCCTATACTCATCATCCATTGACTTTTTCCACTCTAAATTAGCTAAAGCTAATTGTAAATTTTAGGTTCACTACATGATGACTATAACATACAGTGTCGTCATGATATATCTTTGGTTTGGAATTACTAGTTTTTGGACCTTGTTCGATGGAGTTGCTGCAGAGGAGGAGATACATGAGGTAATGTTGCATAAGATCCTCCTATGGCAGACCTGGATCCGACTGAGCATGCATATATCTCTAATTTTGTAAAAGATGCGGTCGGAGACACGTTTTATTGCATAAGGCTCGGTACGGTATGCGTGTTGTCGCTTCACTGGAGGCGCGACCCGAGGAGGACGTGGGTGTCACGTTGTTGCTTATCACGTGCGACCGGTTGAGGACGAGTTGTTATCACGATCCCGCGAGACATGTCTTCGCATGATTGATGTGTGTTTTGTCAAGGTTGAGTCCCTGACACACTCGTGGATCCCGACGCAGTTATGCTACGACCCAGAGACTTCGTGATCCGAGGCTGATACGCCGTGTGCTCATCTCCATGCATGTTTTCTATTACATGGCATGGCTACCTCAAAATAGCTTCTTTCTCTCTCTCATTTATGCATCCTTGGATGCGATTTTGTCATGTATTCAGCTGCACCTGGGACTCAAAATACCAGACATTGCAGAGTCATTAGGTGTTAGATCGGTGCAATGTTTTTTCCTCTCATGAGATGACACTGATGGATTTAGAGAGACTTGGATAGGAGAATGATTTCATGACGAAGGAGTGAGCCATATTTAGGGTGGATATTGGCGAAATAAAACACCGTCTTGTCAAAAACATCATGTGAGGTGTAGATCCTACCATAAGTGACCTCGAGAGACTTGACACATTTTTACATGGGGCTATAGCCAAGGAAACTCATTGTTTTGAACGGAAAGCAAGTTTTCTTTTGTTGTATGGTCTAAGATTAGGTGAACAAGCATAGCCAAAGGTGCTAAGAGATGCATAATCAAGTGTATTTTGAAGGAGTTACTCCATGTGTGTTTCATGATCAATGATTTTATGGCAACATATTGATGAGATATGTAGCATTTAAGAAAGCTTCATCCCAAAATTCTAATAACATGGATGCATTTGCAAGGAGAGAAAACCATATGTCTACAATGTGGTGGCGATTGCATTTAGTTGATCTGTTTCATTGATGATCATGAGGACGACATAGAATGTTCAATGACTATTTTTTGAAATAAATGAGTTTTTCATATTCAACACCCGAGTCAGATGGCAAAGCAGCAATTTTCTTATCGAATTGGCATTCAACAAATTGCTGAAAATTATAGAAAGTTTGGAAAACTTCAGACTTTTTCTTAAGAAGATAAACCCATACATATTTTCTAAAGTCATAAATGAAGCTTACATAATATGTGTATCTCCATACTGAACTAGGTGCAGGTCCCCAAACACATATGAGAACACAAGTTGGTTTGGAGAAGTGGATACACCAGTGGACCTCACATAGGGAAATTAATGATTTTTCTCTTTTAAAAGAATCATAAATAGACTCAACACTAGATTTATTGTAACATGGAAGATCATGTTTGTTAAGAATTTGTTGTAGAACTCGGAAGAGGATGACCTAAACAATTGTGCCACCACGAAGCTAAAGGCTTGTGACACTAAAAACTTGCTTATTCTTGATTGGCGATGAAGATATCATGGGCTAGAGACTTTGCGTGAATCTACCTTTAAGAAGAACTTTCTTCGTGGCATGATCCTTAACATAAAAATACCATAGCTGAAATTCAAGAAATACATTGTTGTCAAGAGTAAAATGATTAATGGAAATGATATTATTTGTGGCATGTGGAACATGAAGAACATTTTAAGATGAAATTATTGAGATGGGGTAATAACAATTGCATGACCAATATGACTAATGCTCATACCTTGCCCGTTGGCCCCATAAATTTGCTTGTGGACATGGTACTTCTCCTTCATGGCGAGCTTATTAAGTTCACAGGTGATGTGTCGGTGGCACCGGTATCACGGTACTAGTTTGTGTCCACTCCACAGGGCACTGTGTTGGCGCCCTTATCCTCCTCCTCTTCTTCTTCATCACCGGAGTAGCGATGCAGCTCTTCCATGCTTCATGTCCTGGCTTCCAGCAGATCTGGCAGGTGACAAGGTCGTGGTCTTTGCTGCCCTATCGTTTCCTCCTCCATGGTGTGCATTGTCATCATCGCGCTGTAGTGTATGTTCGTTTTCACGATCGTTGCCACATCCTTGCGGTCTGCCATGTCCATAGGAGGTGGAGTTGCGGCGGAGATGCCGCCTCCCATGTCGAGGAGAAGCTCCACGACGTGAGCATACAAATCACTCATGGTGGGGTTGTTGTCGTCGTTGACCTCAATGGCTTCGAAGAGGAGGCCGTTAGTGTTGTCAAGGCCGGCGAGGAGGTACTCCACGAGTTCTTCGTCATCGATGGGTAGGCCTCTACGACAAGGTCGTCAGCTAGCCCCTTCATCTTGGTGAAGTAGGCGGGCATGGTCATGCCCTCCCTACTTGTCTTGGAGACAACAACACGTAGGTTGGACACCCACGCCCTTCTTTGGGTGTCCAACATCTTCTTGATGGCTAGCCACGCCTCTGCTAAGGACTCAAGCCCGAGACATGGAGACACGGATCTCCTTGGAGAGGGTGTTGAGCATTAAGGAGAGGAGTTGTCGGTCCGTTGAGAGCCACACATCGTATGCGGGATTGGGTTCCTCGACTTCGTGCTTTCTGCCTCCCTTGTCCACATTGATTGTCTCAGCAGGCTGCTTCTTCACGTCCAGGAAGTCCATTAGCTTGGCGTCGTGGATCAGAGGAAGAACTTGGGACAACCATAGGAGGTAGTTGTCGCGGGTCAACTTTTCGCTAACACCTTGATCAATTAGGGGATTTTCCATCACAGTGGAGGAAGGAGTGAGACACATACATGTGTTTAAGAAGTTAGCTCGATCTGATACCATATGCTCGCTAGAGGATGTTGTGTGATGATACCTTTTACCTCAGATCGTTGCGTATTGATATACACCAATTGGTAGAGATTACAATAGAGGAGTTACAACGAGGTACATGGTAAGATCATTTACCGTATAGAAACAACCTCTAGCTCTATCACTCTATGTTACAAAATGTCACTCCCTCCTATATGTACATAACACTAAAACATGATTAGATATATTCGAATTTAGATAAATGTGTCCATTAATTTGAATCGAGAAGTACATATATGTATGAAGGGCCTTGCACGAACTGTTTTCATTTGCCGGCCTCTGTGTTTGCTAGCGGCGCGGTACCGCGTGAGACTTTGTTAGAGCGTGTGGGGCAGCACGATCCTACTCAGCTCGGCTTGGCAGAGCGTGAACTCCTTCTTCCTCATTTTTTTTGAACGGGACTCCTTCCAAACCGTACCGTGCACAATGATTGCCCGTCTTGTTTTTGCTGATTGCCAATATACTCCGACCTCATTCCACAGTCCACTCTATCCTCGGAGTGTATTTTCTGAATAGGGTTCCATACGAACTTAACAATAAAAACTTCAAAAAAAATTCTCTGGCTGGTTCAAAGATCTCGATGTAATTTTCACTATCTTTAGGATGCATTGTACTCATGGTAAACTTTTATAATGGATCCGAGTATTTTCCACACAAAAAAAACCTAACATGGGATTTGTTTTCCCAAAAACTAAGGAGAAAACATGTCCTTCCTAGCCCCTGAGACAAATATAAGTTGCCTGGACATTTTTTTCATTTTTTATGGCATTTTTTGTTTTTTTGTTTTGTTTTATTTCTCTGGGTCGTTTCTTGCGCCGTCGGATCCTAGTGACAGCGCGGGGAATTAAACATGGGGATTATTGCACGGTGCAACTTTCAGAAAAATTGTGCCACAAGGATTGCCGTCAATTCATTAATATCAGCAGTATTTCCAAGTCTTAACATCTTGAAACAGAAAAATGGCAACCATCGATCACTTATGAAAAGTACTACTTGGCCCTGTAGAAAAGAACTTCCTCCGATGAAGCAAACACACTACACTATAGTACATCCCTAGCGACGACCGAACTATGCAATGCCCTAGTGGGCTCGACGTGGGAGGAGCAAGATCCGTCAATTAGTTGGCGTGGTTGCAGCAGAGGACATTGGCGATGCGCGCGCGGTGCTCCGGGCGGAAGCTGATGATGAGCCAGAGGAAGGCGAGGACGCCCGCCCAGACGATGATGTCGATGGACAGGTGCGTCTTGGGCTGCGACACGACGAAGGTGAGGACGAGGCTGGAGTAGGCCACCGCGAAGGACCACCGCACGTGCCGCGACTCGACCGCCATCCGCACCAGCAGGCTCAGCGTCATCACCATCGAGCTCGCGAACCCCACCCAGCTCGCCCCCATGAACAGCCAGTACCTGCAAGAGTTCCATGCATGCCGGCCGGCATGTCAACAAGACTACGGCGCGCCATAACAGAGACCGAAGTACCAGGACGAGACCGAGATGGACCGAGTGGCGTTCACGCTCACGGTGGGCGCGTACCTGGGCCGGTGCAGATCGCGCATGATGGGGTCGCCGGCGCGGTACAGCTGCCTGCCGTCCTGCAGCTTGGTGTCCTGCCAGTACCCTCCAGGGATGTTGGTGCCGAGCTGGTAGGTGAGCGTGGTGATCAGCGTGGCGACCACCAGCAGCGTGTTGGCGTCGTTGCCGACCCAGGTGTTCGGGCCCTGCGCGCCGAGGTGCTGCTGGTTCATGGCCGGGCGCTCGTGCGCCGCTGGCAGTGGTGGGTACGCGGCCGCGGCCGCTTGGTGGTTGCCCATCTCCACGTTGGCCGCCGCCGCCATGTCTGGGTGAGCTCGCGGGTGATCCGTGCTAACTCGAGTTCACTGCGGCGCAGGGATCTCGAATGGAATGAAGGTTGGGCAATTCTGTGGTGAAAAACGACACCTTGATCGGGATTGATTGCTTTGACGATGTGAGTGGCTGAGTGAAGTTGGAGTGAGGGAGAGATCCAGCTAGGCATCCAGCTAGATATAGGCAGCTCTCCGAGTCAAGTGAAGTCTACGTTGCAATATTTTTCCTTCGTGTACAACAAATTAACCGCGTCGTCCGCGGCTTGTATAGCTTCTAAGAACTACCCTTGTGTGGCCGATCGAAAAAACCAAATCGACGTAGATTGTTGCTATGTCCGCAGCGTGTTGACGGGTCCAATGCGGCCGCTACGATGCGACGCCCACGCGTTAAGCCTACCCCACAAAAGGGCACTCTGCATTTGCTATGCGACTAATCTGTAGTAGGTTCCAAGAGTTCTCGGAAGTGCAGCACTAGGCTCCCCGGGGGATAATCCCCAATATCTACTGGGTTACCGTGCGACACATGTCCCAGAAATTGTCCCTAATCCTGCTTTTATTATAAAAATCTCGTTTATCCCGCTTTACCAAAAACAGTTCGTCCATAAGACAAAAAGTAAAAAAGATAGATCTCTCGGAGACCTCGTTGGACACTTTGAAGCAGAAAAGTTTATTCTAATATAATAAAACCGACTTTGTCGGAGACTTTCGCTGAAAAACCTCACCGAAGACATCGTAGCAGAAATTTTACGATGTTGTAGCAGAACCACAAATCGGTGGTAGCAAACAGAATGTTCTAATGTAGCAAAAAAGACCTCGCCGAAGACTTTCGCCGGGAGACATCGCCCGAAGACCTCATAGCAAAAACATTGTGCTAATGTACCAAAATCAGAAAATAGTTGTAGCAAAAAATTATATTAGTGTAGCAAAAACAAACTTCGTCGGAGACATCACTGAAACTCTCGCTGGAATTCATAACCAAAATTTGTACAAAACACATCGGTAGCAATGTTGTTGACCCAAGGTAGCAAAGTCATATGCGGTCAATAGCAACAGCGTACACTCATGGTAGCAAAATCCTCCTGGCGTCGGTAGCAACGGTGTGCATCCAAGGTAGCAAAGCCTACGACCGTTGGTAGAAACACTATGCACCGATGGTAGCAAAGCCGCCTGTCGGGTCAGTGGGTGCCATGGACATGCCAGCCTTCGAAGACCCTCGTGGAGACACCCTCCGTCAGTTGGGAAGGGAAAGGAAAGGAGGTGGAAGGTGATCCCGACGGTGCGTGTGCTGGGTAGACGGCGGCGCCTGGCCAGAAGGCGGTGCGCCGATAGCCACACCAGGGCATGGCGGTGTCAAGATCCTCTGGGGCGCGACAACAGTAGGCATGGGGATGCGATGACAAAATCCCCATAGGGGCACGACGACAGTAGCCATGGGGATGTGACGATAGAATCCCCACGGGGGCACGATGGTGGTAACCATGGTAGCGCACCCGGGCAAAAACCTACAAGGGCAGCAGTGACGTGTTGCAACATCGACGGCAGCTCGCATCAAGTAGGCGGTCACGTGCAGCAAAGGATGGTGGTGGCGCGCGGGGTAAAAAGTTGCCTCCTTGGCTATTTTCACAAGACAAAAGGTTGGGGAACATGCTAGTGGAGGGACCCACCCACACATCAAGGACACTCGTCCACTCGCTGGGACCTGGACGATGGAAGTCACGGATCTCCTAGAGAAGTAGTATCATTTTCCTTCTTGAAAGTACATACGATGATCTCTGCTAATAATCGCGTCTCACTATAAATTTGCACTTCTCCTTTTCTATTGTTCCAAATGAAACGGTTATAGTCTGCTGGTTATCAAAAGATGGCTTTGACTTGGATTCACCTAGCCCGATCGTTGAGATCAGTGCAAGTACACAGTGATGCGAAGATATTTTCATCCAACCGTCGGTTGAGAGATAACTCGACTGTTCTATCACCTTTCTATTGCTTCAGATGAAGCTTTTCACACATACAAAAAGTAAAAATTGGTCATTTCTCACCTTCTATAGCACAAACAAACGATCAATGACCTAGCCATCATAGAGCACATTGTACTACTGGACCCTCCACACAAGATACCCCTAGAGGAGGAAGCACGGTGGCTCATGACATATGACCTCCATGTGTGCCTCACCTTCTAGTTCCCACATAGCCCACCCCCTACAAGAGGGGCGATGATGAGTGATGACTGCTACATTCAAATAATATTATTTTATTCTTTAGAGGCATTTAATTTTAATGTCATAGCTAACTATTTGTATTCTATCTTAGGCGACCTCTAGGCTTGGAGTTGTTGCTGAAGAATGCCTAATGAAATCTAGGTCCATTTTAGCTTATTTATTAAAACTTAGCAAAAACATATTCATCACACATGTAAGTTTCATAAAATTTATAAATTTCGCATGGTTAAGTTTTGACTTAATGCCTATGTTCTTGTTTTTTTTAACTTACAAAAATATGAATTTTGCTAAGATTTAAAAGTGAGCTCATGTGGAACCAGCTTCTGAAAATTCAAGACAGATTGACATACCACGTGGATGAAACCTCTAAGGATTTTTAGCCAACCTTAGAGCAGCAAATAGTATATGGAGGCCAACCCTGCATCAGAGGTGGACCCCATAAACCGTCTCCAACCTTAGTGGAAAAATATGTTATATGGAATTTTTGGTTGGAGGGTGGCAAATGACAACTTAGCTACTAAAAGAAACAAATGGAGAAGGACGCTGGAGGTGGACAGCACCTGTCAAATATGTGGCAACGGAGAAGAAAACAGTTTTCATGACACAATTGCTTGCACGAAAGCTTCTGCTCTGAGACATGAAATGCGGAAAATCTGGACCATCCCAGATAAAGACAAATTCTTTTACACACGAAAGGACCGGCTGCTCCTCCTTCTATCTCACAACCCAAAATCGCAACATGGTTTGATCTTGCTTATCCTTTGGCGTGCTTGGCATCTAAGAAACGATTTTACCCATAAAAAGGGGAATGCCACTATTGCTAGCTCTGTCAGCTTCATTGCCAACTATGCTGAAATCTTGCATAACGACCCTGACTGTAACCATGTTGGCAATGGGAAAACACACCTGCTGATGTACCAGCCCTCTCCAGCTAGACCTTCTACCAGTACTGTCCAACGTCGCTAGAATCCACCCCTGAAGGTTGGATTAAAGTTAACACTGACGCCTCCTTCCTGTAGGAAACGGGTGATGCCACTGCTGGCTTCATTGTTCGCCAAAGTTTCTGGAGCTGTTATTCTCTCTGGTATTGCTCCCCTGCCTCGATGCACTGATGTGGAAGAAGCTGAAGCCCTTGCCTGCTTCGAAGGGCTGAAAAATTGCATTCCTCTCTTCCAGAACAAACTCATCATGGAAACGGACTGCGCCACCCTTGCAGTCGGACTGAACCAAGCTACAACAAACCTCTCTAGGCTTTGCTTTGTTCTCTCAGATATCAAGGCGCCGGTAGACCACACACCACAGTCGATGTTTCGTTTCTCTAGTAGAGATAGCAATCGTGTTGCTCATGCTCTTGCTCAGCTTGGTCGTTGTAAAAAAGTTTTTGGAACCTGGTTCTACTCTATTCCAGATCCGATTTTGGCTTCCTTGCAAGCCGATGATGTAAACTCGTTGGGTGCTAATGAATAAAGCTATCTCTTCTAAAAAAATGTTATGTGGCGCATTCCTAGCCCATATTATGTAACACATGGTGCGATAAATAAAAGTAATTGGTTCTCAATGCTCTCCACGTTCTTTTCATCGTGAAAGTAAAGTTGGCTAGGATGGTTTCTCTCATGGAGACTGCCTCTAGGATTAGGGGCGTTATGGTTTGCAACATTTGGAGGAAAATTATAAGCCCTTAGAGGAGTCAACCCACCACATCGTAGGTGCGTTTAGAGGCATGACCATATTTGGTGCATGCAACTTGAGTTGTAGGAGACATCCACGATCTTTCCAATTCGACGCATACTTTTCACATATTGATGTATCCCAACACTTGGCAACCACCATTGGTCCATATCATGTCACACCAACCATTCCTAGAAAGGATAAATGCCTTCCATCTCTTGCCTTCTGTTGGTTATCTTGCACTGTGATCCTACTTGAGATGAATTCTATTGTATGACTAGGCTCATGACCATGACGCCCAAGAGGAGGATACAAGGCCTCCCTAGGATCCAAGACCCTCAAGCAAGAGGATAAAGAAGAGGAGAAGGAAGAAGCAGCCGAAGCAACCCCAGAGTCTCCGGCCGTGAGCCCCAGAGTCTACGGCATGCGCACCCCGAAGTCTCTACACCAGGTCTCTGGCCCAAGTTCTAGAAGATACAGCGAGCAACCCGGAGTTAACCCTGGAGACGACCCTGGAGTCTCCGGCTTGAGTGATACAGGCCTGTGAGCCTTAAGATGGTCTTGGCCCATGTAGCACCCCATCTCGCCCAGAACTTCCTGTTTATGCATATACTACCCCTAGCTCGTGGCGAACCTATAAGTAAGCCCCAAGCCCTCCTTGAAACCATAGAGATGATATGAATTGAGTTGAGACTCTTGGCATGAGCCTAAGAACCATAGAGTTGGGGAACCTCTCTAGATTGAATCTATGAGTTGTATCAAGGTCCTCCTCAAGTACTTGGTCTCTCCTAGTTAAGGATTCTAGTAGTGCTAGGTATTTCCCTTTGGGATTATACTTTGTTGATACTCTCTCCTTGATTTGCATTCTACCATTTGCTTGCTAATCTCTCCTCGGGTGATTCTACCGCAAGGTCTCTCGCCTAGGGATTCTATTGGATTGGTTGTTCGAACCAACGGGAGAAAATCGGATAGTGTGTGTGTTTGTATCTTTACATTGCATTCGAGTTGAGTTCATCGTGTTTTACCCTCACCTTGAACCAAAATCCGTGAAGATCAGGCCACCCAAGGGTCAATCCCCGAGGAACCCACACCATAAGTGGTATTAGCATTTTTTCGTTGCCACAGATTTGACTTCTTTCATTGATTTCCACCATAAATTCAAAAAATACCAAAAATACATCCCCAAATTGCTTTTGGATTGATCTCTCATTTTGTTGAGTTGATTGTGGTTTTGGTACATAAGAAACTTGTCTTTGGAGTGGGTCTACCATTTGCCTGTGTTTCCTAGCCCAATTTGGTCGAAAATTTCTTGATTTGAGGCTCGAAGGACCGGATTTCTGTTCAAGAACATTAGCAGTTCATCGTGCTAGCCTCGACACCGAAGTCCCCGACATGTGAACTCTGTAGTCTCCGCCCCCTACCTGGAGCCTCCACCCCTGAATCCCGTAGTCTCCAGCCCTAGACAAAAAATCACCTCTTGTCCTTTTCGATTGATTTCCTTTTGTCATTTGTGTTTCGTGTGTGTTTCTATCATCTAACAAAGCTTCTGCAACCACTCTTCACGCTCGACATCAACACCATGAAAATCAAGCCATCACCTCCACCAACGGTTTCAAGTACGGCATCAACAAAAGGTATAACTTGCACCACCCTTGTTAACCCCTTTCTTCCTTTGTATGTTACCTAAGCTATCGAGAGTAGCTCATCTTGTGTTGATTGTTCGCCTTTGAAACTAAATTATGTCTCGTGATGATCGGACTTGATGTAGTGGATTTGGTTCGTGTGATCACTACAACAATGTAAGGCATATTGTTTTGAGTGGGAGTTCACCTAAATTAATTTAAGTACTAATTAGAACCCAATTTTTCATAAGCTTAGTCTAAACTATTGCAAATATGTTGTAGATCAATGGTGGCCCCTACCATCAATTTTAATGCGTTCCTAGAGAAAGAAAAGTTGAAAAACAATGGAAGCAACTTCGCGGATTGGTTCCGCAATTTGAGGATTGTCCTTAATGCTGGTCAATTAACCTATGTGCTGGATGCACTGCTAGGTGACCCACCTGCAACTGATGCTACCGATGAGGTGAAAAATGTTTACTTTACTCGGAAGAATCGGTACTCCATAGTTCAGTGTGCTATCTTGTATGGTTTGGAATCGGAGCTTCAGAAAAGGTGTGAGAACTTTGACCCACATGATATTGTCCGTGAACTCAAAATGATGTCTGAGGCTCATGTGGAAGTTGAGAGTTATGAGGCTTCTGAAAAGTTCTTTAACTGCAAGATGGAAGAAGGCAGCTCCTTCATTAAGCATGTGCTTAAGATGTCTAGGCACGCCAATAAGCTCTAGAGCTTGGGGATAGTGATTCATAATGCTTTGGGGATACACCGTGTCCTCCAATCACTACCACCAAGTTACAAGAACTTTGTGATGAACTACAACATGCAACGCATGGACAAGTCGTTACCTGAACTCTTCTCCATGTTGAAGTCTGCGGAAGTGGAGATAAAGAAAGAGCATCAAGTGTTGATGGTCAATAAGACCACCAATTTAAAGAAGCAACGTAAGCCTAAGAAAAAGGGTAACTTTAAGAAGGGCGGCAAGAAATCTGCCGTGCCTACAAATAATAAAACCAAAGGTGGTCCTAAGCCTGATACAGAGTGCTTTTACTACAAGGGAGAAGGTCATTGGAATAAGAATTGCCCCAAGTACTTGGCTGATCTGAAGAACGGTAACATCAAGAAGAAAGGTATATCTGATATACATGTTATTGATGTGTTTCTTTCTAGTAATCATAGTAGTGTCCGGGTATTTGATACTGGTTCGGTTGCTCGTATTTGTAACTCGAAACATGTGTTGCGGAATTGACGGAAACTAGCGAAAGACGAGGTGATGATGCACGTTGAAAACAGATCAAAGGTTGATGTGGTCGCGATTGGCACGCTCCCTCTTCATCTACCATCAGGATTAGTTTTATACTTAAATAATTGTTATTTGGTGCCTGCGTTGAGCATGAACATTATATCCGGATCATGTTTATTGCAAGACGGTTACTTGTTTAAGTATGAGAATAATGGTTGCTCGATTTATATGAGTAATATATTTTATGGTGATGCACCTTTGATAGATGGTCTATTTTTATTGAATCTCGATTGTTGTGATACACATGTTCATAATATAGAAGCTAAACGTTTGAAATTAAATGATAATTCTACATACATGTGGCATTGTCTTCTTGGTATTATTGGAGTAAAGCGTATGAAGAAACTCCATTCTGATGGACTTCTTGAATCACTTGATTTAGAATCACTTGAAAGATGTGAAGCATGTCTGATGGGAAAAATGACTAAGACTCCATTTTCTGGTATGATGGAGCGAGCTATGGACTTATTGGAAATCATACATACCGATGTGTGTGGCCAGATGAGTGTGGCATTGCGCGGTGGTTATCGTTATGTTCTTAATTTCACGGATGACTTGAGTAGATATGGGTATATCTATTTTATGAAACATAAATCTGAAACTTTCGAGAAGTTTAAGGAATTTTAAAGTAAAGTAGAGAATCAACGTAACAATAATATTAAATTTCTATGATCTGATCGTGGAGGTGAATATCTAAGTTATGAGTTTGGCGAGCATTTGAAGAAATGCGGAATACTTTCACAATTGACACCGTCGGGAACACCACAACATAATGGTGTGTCCGAATGTCGTAATCGAACTCTCTTAGATATGGTTCATTCTTTGATGTCACTTACAAATTTACAGTTATCATTTTGGGGTTATGCATTAGAAATAGCCGCATTCACTTTAAATAGGGCACCATCTAAATCCGTTGAAACGACACCGTATGAATTATGGTTTGGGAAGAAACCTAAATTGTCGTTCCTTAAAGTTGGGGTTGTGAAGCTTATGTAAAGAAGTTACAGCCCGACAAGCTTGAACCCAAAGCAAAAAAAATGCGTATTCATAGGATACCCGAAGTAAACTATTGGGTATACCTGCTATCATAGATCCGAAGGCAAAATCTTCGTTGCAAAGAATCGATCCTTTCTAGAGAAGGAGTTTCTCTCAAAAGAAGTGACTAGAAGGAAAGTAGAACTCGACGAGGTTGTCGAACCTTCTCTCTGATTTGAGAGTAGCACAACACCGGAAGAAGTTCCTGTGGCGCCTACACTAATAAGATAGGAAGCTAATGATGTTGATCATGAAACTTCAATCGAATTTACTATGGAACCTCGCAGGTCGATGAGAAATCGTACCATTGGTATGATCCTGTTATGAGTGTCATGTTGGTAGATAACACCGACGACCCTGTGACATATGAGGAAGCGATGATGAGCCCAAATTCCAATAAATGACAAGAAGCCATGAAATCCGAGATTGGATCCATGTAAGAAAACCAAGTATGGACTTTGGTGGACTTACCGTGATGGGGATGTGCCTACCGGGGTATACCTAGCAGGACGTTTCCGACTGGCCCAAGAACCGGCGAGTGGGCCTGCAAGACGGCGACTGGATCGTAGCCCAGCGAGGATCCAAGCGACTGAAAGTTGAAGGCCCAGGCGAGTAGACAGGCCCAGTCGGATTAGGTTAAACGAGTGTCGAAGCCTTAACTGACTCGGTTGAGATATGTAACCCTAGGGGAGGTGAGCCTATATAAACCTCCCTGCAGGGCGTGTAGAGATACGTTCCATCATACACCCAAGCGACTCGCCGCCTAGCCGCCGAGCTCGCCCATTGTACCACCTCCATAATACAATCTAGCAGGAGTAGGTCTTTACCCTCCGGGGAGCCGAACCTGGGTAAAACACTGTGTCTCCGCCCTCATCTCGCACCGCAGATGGCTGGCCGCCCTTGCCCCTCGTTCTACTACTCGCTGCCGATTGCAGCATCTGCCGTGACCATTCCCACGACAGTGGCGCCCATCGTGGGGCCTGGCCGGTCTGGCCGGTGTTCTGCGGCGAGATCCAATCTGCCCATCAACGAGACAGTCGCCACCGGCCGCATGATAGCGATCGGCGAGATGCTCCAAATCTTGCCGAGCAGCTACGTCTCGGCGGCGCGACCCGTCACGCACAGCGTGATCCTGCCGGTCGGCACGATCAACCTCTTCGTCGGCCTCACCGACGTCATCGTCTCGGAGGACTCGGCTCGCATCCGCGAGTCGCCGCCACGCGATCGGCTCTCCAAGAGCCAGATCCGCATGATCCATCGTCTCGCCTCCGAGTACAACTCGGCCCACAACGACGTTGCCGAAAACTCAGCGGCCGCAGAAGACGCGGCCCTCAACGACGACGCCGACTCGACGACCCCGGCGTCACTCGCCGGGTCCATCACCGCGGCTTCTCCTACGGGCTCCATCACCCAGGTCTCCAACGTGGGAGACTTCGAGGACCCCTCCATCCTCAGGATCTTCGAATTCGACTCCGGGTCAGAAAACTCCGCCGACCTCCGCGACGGAACTGGTCGCCACGCCGTGACCTACATGGCGACCGGCACCGAGCCGCCGGAGGACCCCTTCTCCACCCCAATCCCTCCTAACGCCATAGCAACGGAGGTCGAGGAACTCCGCCTGAAACTGGCGGAGGCGGTGCGCAAGGAGCAAGCCGAGCACGAAAAATTTCGCCTCGAGCAGGTGACGGCGCAGGAACTATCGCGCTACCATCAGCAGCGGATCGGTCGCGCTGAACCCCACCGTTCAGGCGCCACCAACTTCGACGAAAACGACCGCCCGCGTGGCGCGCGATCTGCGAACGCGCCACGAGGAAGCACCCGGCCCCGCCAGGTCGACGGCGGCGGGCGCCCACCTCCACCCAATCGCACACTTCCTGTGACCAGCGGATAGTAGTATCCTCACGGAGCGAGATGCAAACGGCCTCACTGTTCTCCACCCGATGGACAACCTCGTGGCGGGCGAGCAGCACGACAACATCACGCCACGACGGCGGCGCCCTCTGATCGAGTACGCGTGGCCCCGCCGCAAAGGCCGTCGAGCAGCAAAACGCGGGCGCCGACTCGCAGGGTCGAGTATACTCGCGTTCTTCGGGAAGCAGAGCGGCCTCAAGCGGCCGCCCAATGGCGGCAAACACCCTCAACTGCCCGCCACCGGAGCCACTGCAGCTCCAACACCGACCCGCGAACGCGGCACTCTCCACCAACGACCCCAGGCCAGCGACCAACTTCGTCGCCGCCAACGGTCAACCCATCGACGCCCGCACTCACATCATCAACAACCAAAGCTGGCGCGCACGCCAGCCCGATGACCTGCGACACACCCTGACCAATCGCCGCGACGGCGAGCCCATGGGGTCGCTCAGTCGACTCGGCCCCAAGTGCTTCGGACCAATGATCCGAGGCGAGAAGTACCCGCCAAACTTCAAGGCGCCGAAGGAGATAGAAAAGTACGACCCCTCGTACGACCCCGCCGTTTGGCTCGATACATACCTCATGGCGATGGGGATCGCAGGCCACACCGACCTGCTAGCCGCCCGTTACCTCCCCCTGATGATGGAGGGGACGTGCAGGCAGTGGATCAACACCCTCCCGGGGCGATGTCGACTCACAGGAGGAGATGCGCGACGCCTTCGTCAGGCACTTTGAGTGCTCCTACACCCGCGCCACCACCATCGAGGACCTGGAGCGATGCGTCCAGGGACCCCGCGAGTCGACCCGCAATTGGGTCCACGTTCCATGGCATCGTCCCCGGTCGGAAGGCGTACCCGATCGGCAAGGTCACGCTGCCAGTCACCTTCGGCACACCAGCAAACTTCCGTACCGAGCGGATCGTCTTCGAGCTGGTGCCCTTCGACAGCCCCTACCACTGCGTCCTGGGGCGCCAGGCGTTCGCCAAGTTCATGGCAGCGCCCCACTACGCGTACAACGCAATGAAGCTCCCCGGGCCGTGCGGCGTCATCACCATCAACGGCGACCCCGACATGGCCGCCGAGTGCGAGGCCAAAGGAGCTGAACTCACTGACGCCGTCACCGCGGCAGAAACCAACCATGCCGATGAGCTAGCCAAGTACGCAAGCGGGGTCAACAACGACGACCCCACCATACTCAAGAAGCCCAACTCGGAGGGCGCAAACACCTCAACCTTCGAGGCGACGACGCACACTCGCACCGTCGAGCTGGTCCCAGGCGACTCCAGCCAGACGGTGACGATCGGGACGGGTATGAGCCCAGCCTAGGAAGGCGTGCTCATCGAGTTCCTCCGTGAGAACAGGGACATCTTCGCATGGAAGCCCTCTGACATGCCTGGTGTCCCTAGGGAGCTCGCTGAGCACAAGCTAAACGCCGACCCCAAAGTGCGACCCGTCAAACAGTCGCTGCGGCCCTTCAATGAAGAGCGCCGCCGAGCAATCGCCGTGGAGGTGCAACGTCTACTCGCTGCTGTTGCCTGCCAAAACCCACCGGCGAGCAGCGACTGGCAACACGGAGAGCCGGGAGGCTCCAGATCGCCGGTGGGCCTGGTCCCTCGGCGACGCGCAAAAGCTCCGACACGCCCTGGCTTGGTTCGAGCGTGCCACCTGACCTATACCTGGTCGAAGGTGAAGGATTGCTCCGATTGATTTCTGCATGATAAACAAGTATCGTAAAATTCGAGCCGTAATCGGCTCCTGTGTTTCAGAATCGGCTCCTAAAGCCGATTGCCCCATGGTTCTGCATTAGATTTATGATAACATGGGGTTTTGCTTGATCACTACAAGTTAAATCGATCTACGATAGTTTAACGTTTTCACCACGTAACTGGAACGTCCTACGCGTAATTGAGCCTAGTACGTACAAAAGATGAAGAATATCAACCCTAGAGAAGGCCTAATAACCAACATAAAGCCAATTACCGGAACATCCTCTCTAGAACGAATAAGCCACATCCTTATGCATTACCGGATCGTTCAACCCGTTTGTAAGGCCTGATTACGTAGATATTAAACTAAACCTTGACGAACAAGGCACAACTATAACAGATCGAATCGACTAAATAAAGATCAAGGTGCTACCCTTGCACTTTGGGACACGGTGCAAGGGTAGCGAGATAGCTAGAGGTAGCATAACCCGGCGATAATAATGAAACAAAGGCCGATGCTAGCCTCAAACAATCTATGATAATGGTATTACTCGCCATCAACAACGCTTCAAGACGAGTAAAACCGGTAACGAATAGATATCGCCTAGATCGCAAGATGCGATCTAGGCAAGATGGCACTTACCGAAAGAAACCCTAAGAACAAGGGGTGGCGCGCCGAGATTGTGTTTGTCGTGAACGTGGTTGTCCTCCTCTTTCAATAACCCTAGGTACATATTTATAGTCCGGAGACTCTCTACTTTTGGAATAACTCTACAAGTCTATCTTTACCTA
Source organism: Avena longiglumis (assembly GCA_030063025.1). Classification (NCBI taxonomy): domain Eukaryota; kingdom Viridiplantae; phylum Streptophyta; class Magnoliopsida; order Poales; family Poaceae; genus Avena; species Avena longiglumis. Next base: position 497,934,128 of record CP125975.1, on the reverse strand, counting down.
AACATAAACGGAACCTAAACAAACACGAATCCTACTATGATACAAGATACACGGGCAATTCAGCCCAAATCTACGCACTAGGCCGATCCAACAACACGTTGAATATATGTATCTTCCAAGCCCATCTTGATCACGGCCCATCTCCGTCTTTGGCCAAAATACGGTGATAACATGCCCCTGGTTTTGGCAATGATAATTCCAAAACCACTCGTGTTTTTTCCTCTCCTCCCTTTTTTCGTATCGGGTTGCGGCGTTGACGTAATGCGTGGCGTAACAGACCGCCACGCTACCCCTTCATCATGATGCCTGTCTTCTCAACTCCTGCGCTAGCGTGATTTGACGATTTTGGCGAGGTAACTGGGAAACCGCCATGGCATTGAACCGTCTGTCCACTATTCCCCTTATTTAAATCAGCCTGAACAGTTCGCAGTCCCCATCTTCCTCCAGTTGCCAGAAACTCCTCTCCCATCACCGGAAAAACCCTTTTTCTCGCCATGGCCTCCTCTGCTTCCTCTGGTCTGTCTTCCCACGCCTCCAACTCAATGAGCGACCGAGAGACAACGCCAGAGCATCCACCGATGGCGGCGTACCACACTCTCGCCCCACAATGGTGGGACGAGAGGGGTTGGGACTTTGCTGTCTGGTCGGAGGATGACGCCTCCATGACCGACGGCGAGGAGGACCTGCAGTTCCTCGCCGATGGGGAACTGGAGGCGGACAGTGCTGATGACGCGATGTCCTGGGACGGCGTCGACTTCTCCGAAGAAGAAGAGGAGGAGGAGGAAGACACCTCCTCCGAAGAGTACCAGCCGGTGAAGTACTTCCGCACCGGGTCCAGCGAGGACGACGACGACGAGGAGGCCCTGGCGACTTCTTCGGCGGCAAAGATGAAGACGACGCCGTAGCGATCGAGGATAGCGCACAAGGCGACGGCGGCAGCAGCGACGACGACCTCGGCCTTGATTAGGAATCAGGAGTAGTAGCCATAGTAATGGTAGATCCCCTTTTGTAATCTATCAGTCGTTTGTAAGCCACCCGCTTTTGAATGAATGAATGAAAAAGCCATCTCCCGCAGATTGTCTTTCCGCCCAAATCTTGTCGATAACACAAATAAGTCGATTTTCCAGGAGCCGATAGCAACGCATCGGCTTTCACTTGGTCATGTTTCCACAGTCAATCAAACTACAACTCAAAGAGCCGATGCACATTGGCTTTCCCCAAATTGTTGACAAGGTCAACTCAGCCGCATATTTAGGCAAACCCAAACAGCCACCTCCTAGCCCCAAACGGTAACCTGCGGCTCTCTTCAAAAAGGCCTAGATCCCCAACCGCCTCGACCAGATCGAGCTCATAGCCACAAGAACCTTCGCTTACCCCGCACAGATCCATCTCCGCCGGCCAACCAGATGGCAGAATCGTCCAACACTAATCCAGAGGTCTCCGGTCTGAAGGTACGCCTACCCTTCGTAGTCTGAACGCACTGTAAGAACTTGATGGCGAACATCTGAGTTAATGCCTTTATTCTGCTATTAAATTTTCTAGGTTTCAGACATCCTGCTGCCACATCCTTCTCTCCCAAATTCCCTCTGTCTCGGTCCTCGCACAGATTCCAGTCCTGCCCATCTGATCTCTTGCGAAGCAAATAGAATCCCCTTCGTAAGCCAAGACTTAGATCTGAACTCTTGGGCCGACTGTTTGCGAGCCTGGCCTAATCCCCCTGAACATTGGGTTTCTTGGTTTAGTAGAGTAGCTAGAGCTTACCAATCCCAATGGGAAACTTTGGGAATAGCCGATGCCTTGCATCTATCGTTGTCTCCTCTTGAGAAACACGAGAATCTCCTCAAAACCATCGGCTATTTACAGTCCGATGCTCAATTGCTTTATGTTTGGCCACGGCCCTATGTCACCAACCTTACTAGACGTGGTGATGATTACCGGTCTGGATGTTACATCGCCCAGCCCTTCTGCTTTCAAACTGACCACGGTCCCCTACAAACTGTCCTCCAAAAGATGCATACCGTTGGGGTGCTTATCTCCACCGTCATATGAAAACAAAGGGCCTACATTACGAGAAAGAACATACTGACCTTCCTCAACTTCGGCTAGAGCATTTCATCTTCGTGGCCCTTCCTGGCTCCCACCAAGAACTATCTCTCCTTGGCCTACGAACTAGCCAAAGGTACTCAACTTGGCGTCGAAACTGCCTTGGAGAGGTCTATCGATATCTCCTTGATGTCCGCTGCTGTTTTCGTGCATAGCAATCGAACAGTGGACCTTGGTGGTTCATCCAGTGGGCTCACCAGTACTTCGAGAACCGTATCCCGACTTTCCTTCTGGCGAAAGCTCCTTCCCCGATGTTAAAGGGAAGCAACCGATGCACCAGCTATGGCAAGCTTTGTATCGACCGCCAGTAAGAACCGACGCCTCAAGAGGCGTCAAAATGGTTCGATATCTTTTCCAAGGCTCGATAACCCCAACTTCTTCCCCTACATGGAAGAAGCAGAACATTTCGAGAATCCACTCTCCTTCAGGCTGGACAATTTTGCCGATGACACTAGCACTCGGCAACTCTTTTCCACCGTTATTCGTCCCTGTTTCCTTCCAGTTGGCATGAGCACATCCAACCGGATAATCAAACCCGGGTACGAATTCTACCAACCAGTCGTGGTGGCTCGTCAATTTGGCCTCGGACAAGTAGCTCCCCACTTTTTTCTTCATCATCTTACGGAGTGCAGAGCCGACCTGCCTGATCCTCTCACCAGTCAGAGGTGTTACTCCTTCTTTGATGCTCTGACCATCCCTATTCCGAATGACCTCACCTTCGCTTCGTCAACTGACGGCTTCGAGGACTGGTGGACGATGTGGAAAACCCACGTTTTCAGGAAAGCTCTGGGACCGCTCCTGAAACAACTTGATGCCGATTACGACGCTTCCGTGGAACAGGTACTACTACTTGCAAATTTTCTTGATGCAGCTTTGCAATTGATCCTCTCACTAATCCATTTCTCCCTTTGCAGCAACAAAATGGCCCTGAGCCTACACACAGTGACGGCTCCCCCTTCGAGTTCTTTCCACCAGCTCCTGTGGTTCTTTTCTGCAAAAACTCGCCACCTCTAAAAAAGGTCATAATGCAGAAACAGCCGATAACACCTCAATCGGCCTCTAAAAAGCAAGGAACTTCGACACCAAGTCCCATGAGTTCCAACTAGGACAAGGACGATTACGAGGAACGTGGTGCCAGAAAACCTTGAGGCGCGGAGCCCTCTCCGAGCTCGCATGTAGGCTAACCCATCTTTTAGTTAATCCTCCTTACTCTTCACTATGGCGTACGTTCTGTTTAACATCCTTCCTTTCTTTTGCAGGCTTCCATTGAAGATTCTTCTCACGAGGACGAACATCCCGATGAAGGAGAATCGAGCCCAACGGATTCGAGAGGACCATCACCCCGAGCCGGATGTGCCACCATCGGCTTCTAAGAAGGTCTGCTCTCGAGCCTGCCCCCGAGCACTAGTCGAGGCTGGCCGATCGGGTCCCAAAGAGCTCGTCAAGGACCCCGATCTCCATCGAGCCAAGAGGTTCAGGCCACGGATGCTTCTAGTGGAAGGCCGGGCCCGTCCGACGCCGGATCCGGGATCCCGAAGGTATAGATGAAACGGCTACCAATCGGCCAAGCCTCCAGCGACACACACAAACCGATGGTCTCTTCATCGGCTATCCTTCGATAGGAGAGGTATGTTTTAAACTTCTTCTTAGTCCGTCTTGTATGTTTAGACGCAAACCGACGCCTCGGCTGCCAGAGTTGTGATCTTCGTGCTTCTTTCGTTTGACCTGAATCCATCGAACCAACTCCATCTGCCCATGCCGATCCGCAAACCAGGTTGCTCCACCTCAATTCCAGCGTCTTAGAACCTTCTTCCTCCTCAATCGAGGAGTTGATCGAGGGTTACGAGGAAGTGAAGAGCGTTCGCCGAGATTCAAGATCATCTTCCGAACGCTGCAAGTGAAGCTTTGTCGTTGCCAATCTATCCTTTTCGCCACGGGTGCAGCTAGCCCGTGAAAGGATCCATCTGCCACGCCCAACTTCCACCGAAAGCCGATATTGCGAAAGATGTCGGCTTAATGAGAAAAAGGCGTCTCTGGATGCTAAAACTGACACCTCCGTCAGCACCGCCGAGCTCGCATCCTTGAAACAGGAGCTGGAAGATCTTGAGGAGAAGGTCCGGGTGACTAAACAGCTCATCGTGACAAGGAAGAATCCATAGCCCGCTCCCAACACGAGGCGGAAGGCCTCAAAGCTCAATCAAGACCGATCTGGCAGCATACGTGCTCGAGCAAGCAGCTAGTGACGGGCAGGGATGAAGATGACGAAGCCGAGATCGCCGAGGTGGATCGTATCCGTGTTGACGCCTTCCACGCCTTCGAGGCATTCTTCAGTAGTTCGTATGTGTAAACTGGCATCTGTTTGTAATGTGTGTGGACCACTAAAGCCGATGCCCGTGCATTGGCTGTATATTTTTTTTTCTTATTCGGCCGATTTTTGATATCGGCCCCTACATTTTTACTGTTCAATATTTTTTTCTTATTCGGCCGATTTTTGATATCGGCCCCTACATTTTTACTGTTCAATATCTTCCGTGCTTTTGTACCTTATCCGTTTAGGTGCCCCCCGAGCCGAATCTTTCAAGTAATTTGAAGATATCGGCTCTCCAGTCGTCCGTTTCCGTGATAAATGTTGGTCGTGGCTTATCCCCAGGACCAATATCGATCTCTTCTAGCTCATCAGCGGATGTAAACCCGTACCCTAGCTTTCCGTCACCTGTCAAATCGACGCTAAACACAGGGCAAACGGTGGGTGAGGACAACAAAAATAATTTGGGCCGATCGCCTGAATCGGCCCCCTTTTTGCTTGCATCTGTCAAGGACGGTTTACACCTTATTATTTTACGGGCGTGAGCATCTCGCCACTACGACTACATGAACTGCTTGTCGTATGATCACTGCTTTTTATTTTTTGTGGCCGATCGCAGGGATCGGCCGTGCCACGGGTGATCGTGGGCTCTTCTACTCTGTAAGGCCAGTGGATAAGACCAGCCTCACCCCGTTTTTTGTAGCTTCAATACGTTCGCAGCCGTCTAGATTGATTCCAGAGATCGGCTCTTGGTCTTCTGCCTCCCAGACGTTCATGCCAGCTATGGAGATCTCGATAGAATCGTCTGCGTGGATGACCTCGACTTCCTCCATCCCAATCGATCGCATCGATGCATTGTGGACGGATGCGCAATTAGCGTGAATCCAATCCTTCCTAGCAAGACAGTGTAAGTGCTCTTGCTGTCATTTACGAAGAATGACGGGTACGGTTTTCCTGCCCACCGTCAAGTCCACGTTCGACACCTTGTGTTCTCAAGACCGTTGAAATCGCTCAACGTGACGTTGGTTTTGATCGATCTGCAGTGAGCGTCCCAAACGTCGTAGCATGGAGTATGGCATGATATTGATCGCCCCGGTGTCCACCAACATCTTGTCGACAGGTTGCCCATTGATGTAACCTCGCAGTAGTGGCTTTCGATGTTTGTAACCCTTCTCACGTGGCTTTTCAAAGATAACCGGCCGTGGGCCGCAGTCAAATTGTGCCACGAGTCGCTCGTCGGTTCTTGGCGCGCAGAATTCTGACGGGAGCACGAACACCATGTTTGTGCTAGCCGATGTCTTTGCATCGGCTCTTAACGGTTTGGGGCGCCACTCTTTCCTGGTCGGGCGGTCTTCCGTTTCCACATCCTGTCTCACTTTGACGGCCAGATCAGGCCGTGCTTTCTTCAAAGCGTGGAGATACTGCGCTTCAGCTTCCTCTAGGTTACGGAGCCGCTGCACTCTACGCTTCTGGGTATGTCTGAGTCCGTCGGGGCACCACCTTGGACGGTGATACCTGTCTTTGACCTTGTCATCCTTCGGCTCCTCGAGGTCTCCTGCTCGAGCGGACTCCTTGTGTCGGCTCTGGGACGGAAGAGGCCCTAGGCGTTTGAATACTGACACTGGCCTCGTGTCCTCCTTCTGCTGGTTGCATTCCGGGCAGTTGTCGACTGTAGGCAATCGGCTCATTCCGGTGCCCCAGCAATACTTGAAGAAAGGACAATCCCAATGCCTAGCTGCGCCTTCCTTCTCTTTCGACGGTCCCCTAGCAAGGTGTTCATATCTTCCGTCTGCGTCTTTGGCGTTGGTCATACTGGCGCTCATACTTGTTAAGGAGATGCGTGGAATGTGGCTTCTGATATCGCACTCTCCTCACTTGTTCCTCTGTTAAGTACCGCATGTCGTTGTGGCTGGGCCGGTCGCATGGACTAGCCTCCTTTCTTTCCTTGCCCCGGGAGCGACCACCGTTCTCTTTGTACGTGTCATGGTGGTATCCAGACCCTGCCATGTTAACGCCGACCGAGAAATCCAGCTTACGCCTCGCGGAGCGACTGAGTTCTACCATGTTGACGCCGGGAAATGGGTTTGTGTCCACTTTCATGGCGAACTGCCCAAGGATCAGACGACCTTGTTCTATCGCCATTTGGATTTGGCGGCGAAGCTCCTTGCACTCGTTGGTGGTGTGAGTGAACGAATGATGCCACTTGCAGTATGGTCTCCCGTTCATCTCCTGAGCCGTAGGGATTTTGTGGCCTTGGGTAATCTCACCGCTTCTCCTTCAAAATGATCGAATATCTGCTCGCCTTTGCTCACATCAAGTCGAACCCTTTCGCAGCCCTTCTTTGTTTCACCCATTTGCAGCCACAGGATCGCCCCGAGCCCATTCAGCTTCGGCCACCTCCTGGTCCTGCGTCGGATCTTCTTCTTGCATCGACCGTGCTTATCGGACGCTTGAATTTGTCTTGGTACAACTCGGTGGCGCTGCTCATACATCGTCGGTTTAGGCCATGCGCCAATGAGTTGTATTCTACGAATGCCAAATCCTTGACGGTCTTGAGAGACCCAACACCGCCAAATTGACGGCTTCCTTCTCGATTAACGGCGAGTAACATCGGTTCTTGACGGTCTGGCTGGATGTACTCGGCTGATTTCTCGCTTACCTGCGCTGCGCCAGTGCGCAATGCCAGCCTCAGAGCCTCGAATGGTAATGGATGTGGAACTGCTCTTCCGATTGCTTCCGGTATGAATTGAATCAGGTGGCGGTGGTGTACCACCCAAAGGCGGTCTGTCGAGATTGCGCAAAGAATCTTACGCCGCATCGATCCGATGCGAAATCATGCCTAGTTGTGCGGTATCGGCTTATGTGCTCGATCGAGCTTGACCCTTGACCCGAATCTTGAGAACTCGGGAGCTTATACTTGGGTGGCGGCGAATCAGATCAAACTTCGTTGAATACGGCTTTGAATAGCCGATTGTCCTTCTCTTGACGGTTTAACTGGTCCCTCAGGATGGTACCAATTTGCTCCACTGTTTGAGCTGTAGGGGCTAGATTCTCATGATTTGCTCCAGTGGCATACTTGGCTAGCCACGCCTGTTTGTCAGCGTCCATCCCAGCCATCGCTGCTCCGGACACGCCTGCCGCGGAAGATCCTGGCCCAAGGGTTCCTGCCGCAGAAACTCCCGCGGTTGCAATCTGTTTGGTGCGCGTCAGGTTATTGCAGTCCGGCACGTAGGCGCATATATATCCGTGTGGGATCTCCTTAGGTGGCTCGAACAGGAATTGGCAATCGCCTGGGTCGCCTCCAGCCTTGTAGACGACGTAAGCCGCTGCCCCGGGTTACGGGCGGCAAGTGCGAGCAGGATCTGCGGCCTGGTGCAGGCGGTCTTTCCTCAGTGCGTCCCTAAAGTAGGTCCCGACGGGGAGTACTGATGATTCATGATCTCCTGGACTACACGGACCGCGACCCGATAGAAAGCGTTCACAAGGCTCTCAGAATGGCGGTGCAAAGAATGAGCCACCATGTAGTTGACTTCTGTCGTAGAGCCACAGTGCGCTCCTCCGAAAATGCATGATCCACCTCATTAAGAGCGCCCTCGGAGAACCCTTTCCACGATGCCATGCGTCGGGTCCTCTCAAAAGAGGATGAGGTCTTCCTCGAAGAGGGCCTTGATCTCGTCAGTATTTGCCAGCCTTGTGCTCGCCAGATCGTCGTAAGTGGTCTGCATTCTCCATAGCAGCGTCGGGTGTTGATGTAGATGTTGTTGAAGGTCCCACCGGGCGTGCCAGAATGTGTTGCCTGCCAAAACCCACCGGCGAGCAGCGACTGGCAACACGGAGAGCCGGGAGGCTCCAGATCGGTGGGCCCTGGTCCCTCGGGCGACGGCCCGCAAAAGCTCCGGCACACGTCCTGGCTTGGTTCGAGGGCGTGCCACCTGACCTATACCTGGTCAGGAAGGTGAAGGATTGCTCCAATTGATTTCCTGCATGATAAACAAGTATACGTAAAATTCGAGCCGTGATCGGCTCCCGTGTTCCACGTAAATCGGCTCCTAAAGCCGATTGCCCCATGGTTCGCATTAGATTTATGATAACATGGGGTTTTGCTTGATCACTACAAGTTAAATCGATCTACGATAGTTTAACGTTTTCACCACGAATCGAACGTCCTCACGTAATTGAGCCTAGTACATACAAAAGATGAAGAATATCAACCCTAGAGAAGGCCTAATAACCAACATAAAGCCAATTCGGAACATCCTCTCTAGAACGAATAAGCCACATCCTTATGCATTACGGATCGTTCACCCCGTTTGTAAGGCCTGATTACGTAGATATTAAACTAAACCTTGACGAACAAGGCACAACTATAACAGATCGAATCGACTAAATAAAGATCAAGCAAGGTGCTACCCTTGCACGTTGGGACACGGTGCAAGGGTAGCGAGATAGCTAGAGGTAGCATAACTTCGATGATAATGAAAGGCCGATGCTAGCCTCAAACAATCTATGATAATGGTATTACTCGCCATCAACAACGCTTGATGCGAGTAAAACCGGTAACGAAATAAGTGATATCGCCTAGATCGCAAGATGCGATCTAGGCAGATGGCACTACCGAAAGAAACCCTAAGAACAAGGGGTGGCGATGCGCCGAGATTGTGTTTGTCGTGAACGTGGTTGTCCTCCTCTTTCAATAACCCTAGGTACATATTTATAGTCCGGAGACTCTCTACTTTTGGAATAACTCTACAAGTCTATCTTTACCTAAACATAAACGGAACCTAAACAAACACGAATCCTACTATGATACAAGATACACGGGCAATTCAGCCCAAATCTACGCACTAGGCCGATCCAACAACATGTTGAATATATGTATCTTCCAAGCCCATCTTGATCACGGCCCATCTCCGTCTTTGGCCAAAATACGGTGATAACAGCTGCAGGCTTCATCCGGCCAATCAAATACTCCAAGTGGATGGCAAACCCAGTCCTGATCGAGAAGAAGAACGGGACCTGGAGGATGTGTATCGACTACACAAACTTAAACAGCGCCTGCCCAAAGGATCAGTTCGTCCTCCCGCGGATCGACCAAATAATCGATTCCACCGCGGGCTCGGAGTCGCTATGTTTCCTCGACGCCTACTATGGGTACAACCAGATCAAAATGGCCTTCGAGGACGAGGAGAAGACGGCGTTCATCACGCCATTTGGAGCCTTCTGCTACACCGCCATGACCTTCGGCCTCAAGAACGCCGGGGCGACCTACCAGCGGTGCATGCAAGAGTGCCTCGCGAGCCAAATTGGCCGCAACATCCACGTCTACATCGACAACGTGGTCGTAAAGTCCGCTCGCCAGGGTGACCTACTCGCCGACCTGGCGGAAACATTCGCCAACTTGCGAAAATAAAAGATAAAGCTTAACCCAGGCAAATGCACCTTCGGTGTACCAGCAGGACAACTACTGGGGTACATCGTCTCCAAGCGAGGGATCGAGGCGAACCCCACGAAAATCGACACGATCGCCCGGCTCGGCAAACCCGAGTGCCTACGCGACGTCCAGAAACTGGTCGGGCGAGTAGCGGCTCTCAGTCGCTTCATCCCCCGCATGGGCGAAAAGGTGATGCCCCTATACCGCCTGATGCGCAAGAACCCCACCTTCCAGTGGGACAAGGAGACGGATGACGCGCTCCGCGACCTCAAGAAGGTGCTACTCGCCGCACCGCTACTCGCCGCCCCCGCCGACAAAGAACCCATGCTGGTTTACATCGCGGCTTCCGAGGGCGTCGTCAGCGCCGTCATGGTCGTCGAGCGACCGGAGGAAGGAAAGGAGCGCCCAGCACAGCGACCGGTGTACTACGTCAGCGAGGTCCTCACCGAGTCGCGCCAGCGGTACCCGATACCAAAAGCTGGTATGTGCGGTCTTGAGCTCAGCGCGCCGCACTACTTCCAGGAGCACCCGATCACGGTCGTCTCCTCAGCACCACTGCAAGACATCATCCGCAACCGCGAGGTGACCGGGCGGGTCGCCAAGTGGGCCGTCGAGATCGGCATCCACAACATCAAATACGAGCCACGAAAAGCGATCAAGTCGCAGGCCCTAGCGGACTTCATCGCCGACTGGGAAGAGGCCCAGCAGCCAGAGAAGCTACCATACCTCCATTACTGGAGCCTGCATTTCGACGGCTCCAAGAACGAGGACGGCGCAGGCGCGGGGATCGTGCTAACTTCATCGAAGGGCGACAAGCTCCGCTACATCCTCTGCCTCGACTTCAGACCCTGCACCAACAACATGGCCGAGTACGAGGCCTTACTCCACGGCATGCGAGCTGCCAAGGAGATGAATGTTAAGCGCCTACGCTGCTACGGAGACTCCGACCTCGTCATGGGGCAAGTCGCTGGCACCTGCGACGCCGTATCCCCCACCATGGCGGTGTACCGCCAAGCAATGGACAAGCTGGGCAGACACTTCACAGGCTACTCCGTCGAGTGGATCGACAGGCGGAAGAACGAGGAGGCCGACGCCCTCTCTCGCATTGGGTCAGCTCGACTCGCACCACCCGCCGGCGTCTTCCTCGACACAATAACCAGGCCATCAGTCTCTCCCCCGAGGGAGATCGACATCGGAGTCCCGTTACAGTCGGAGGCAGCCCTGGTCGCACTCGTCACCGAGCCAAACGACTGGACCAAGCCCTACATCGCCTACCTGGAGGCCGACACCTTGCCGGCAGACGAGACGGACGCTCGGATGATCGCCTGCCGATGCAAGTCCTACACCATCATCGACGGCGAGCTCCACAAGCGCAGCGTCACCGACGTGTTCCAACGCTGCGTACAACCCGCCGAAGGACGCAAGATCCTCCACGATATCTTTTACTGGCCAACCGCACACGCCGATGCTGTCGACATTGTCCAGCGGTGCGCCGGGTACCAGAAGTACGCCAACCAGACGCACGTGCCGAGCTCAGCGCTCAAAACAATCCCCATCACCTGGCCATTCGCCGTGTGGGGCATGGACATGGTAGGCCCCTTCAAAAAGGCTCCCTCCGGCTACACCCACCTCCTGGTCGCGGTCGACAAATTCACAAAGTGGGTGGAGGCCAAGCCAGTTCGTAAATGCGACGGGAAGACCGCCACTAAATTCCTACGCGAGCTCATATATCGCTACGGGTTCCCAAACAGCATCATCACGGACAACGACACCAACTTCGCCAAAGGAGCCATGTCCGAATTCTGCGAAGAGCACCACATCCGGCTCGACCTCGCGTCGGTCGCCCACCCGGAATCCAACGGCCAGGCGGAACGGGCCAACCAAAGCATCCTCCACGGCCTGAAGCCGCGACTCCAAGTACCACTCGAGCGCACCGCTGGGTGCTGGGTCGAGGAGCCGCCCTCCGTCATCTGGGGGATCCGCACCTCGATCAACATGTCGACAGGATTCACCCCCTTCTTCATGGTATACGGCGCCGAGGCAGTCATGCCCACCGACCTCGAGCACGACTCGCCACGGGTCGTCCACTACACGGAGGCTGCAAACGAACTCGCCCGCCAAGACGGAGTCGATCGGCGACGAGGCACGTGACCTCGCCGGTCACACACCGCCATCTACCAGGGACTCCGCTACCACAACGGCGGTGGCTTCGCACTTTCCAAGAAGGCGACCTGGTGTTGCGCCTCATCCAGGACAAGAAGGGCATGCACAATCTCTCCCCTCCGTGGGAAGGACCATTCGCCATCGGGCGAGTACTCGGCAACGATGCCTACTACCTCATCGACGTCCGCGGGGACGGCGAACTCGATGTCAATCGACCATGGAATGTAAACCTCCTACGGAAGTTCTACCCCTAGAACCCCAAATATGTACTCTCCAGTCGCTATGAAATAAAAAGAATCGGTTACCGCAAAATGCGTCTACTCTCCGTGTCTTGTGCCACTCGCACTCGTACTAACAGCGTCAAGCTAACCGCAGAAGTCAACCTTTGGTCAAGCGATCGGCACGGCTAAGTAGTGCCATGCAAAAGCACTGGGTCACCTTAGGTTTTACATCGTCCACGAAAAACGCCTACCCGGAGCCCCATCGGAGTCGCCTAGCCCGACTGGCTCTACGGGCCAAGACAACTGCCCTCGCTTCTCACATCGACCACGATCCTCCGCATCCTCGACATAGCGACTCGAACGGCCACGTACCACACTCGGGGACTGATGACCAGTTCAGCGCGAGCGGCTCGGGAAAACGCCAAGTATGAGAGCATGCCTAGGACTCGCCACGCGACTGACCCCATGGGCCAGACAGGAGTGATGCGCCCAAACTAACGCGCCAAGTCCTTACCCACCCTCGAGTCGCGCCTAGAACAACCAAGTACCACGCTCGGGGACTCGGCCACCCGACCTCGTTCGCGCAAGGAAAGCGGCAATCTGAGCGCTCAAGGAGTCGCTTAGCGGGCTCTTCGATCAGGCGAGTTGACCACAATAACAAAACATTCAAAAACAACAAACATATCACACACGAGGTAAACCCCACAAAAGGGCGGACGCGCTCGGGGACTCGTTCAAACCACAATCACAAAACACATGACAAATTCCAAAACAGACACGATGTCTCATTCAATAGCATGTCGCATTATCTCACATTACAAAATATGCCCATACGGCAGACCTGCTACTAACGCCTGTAACACCCTCAGAATCGGACCTATGCAAGTTTTAGCAAAATTCGCCAAACCTGCATAGAAACGATTCAAAGGTGCCCACCAGGCACTTTCGTGCGGGTGGAAAACGAAGTAATAACATTACACAACAGTCCTCGATGGGACCCACAGAACAGATATATATATAGCAGCGACTCAAGGAGCCAAAAATACAGATATAATATACAAAGATCCAAATCACCTTGAAAACGATATAGCGTCCAGCTACGGACAAGATGCAAATGGGGCTAAGAGCCCTGAAGAATAACCAATGGCGTCCATAACCACCTTGTGCCAAGCGGAAGGGTAACCACCTAACGGCGTCGATCTCAAAACTGCTTAAACCAAAGGGGTGCGGCAAAGGGCAAAGGAAAAGAAGGAGCGTCGATCGAGGCCATTACCAGCGAGGCTAGAATTCGGCGGTCCTCGCCTACATAGGTATGGTGGACTGAAGCGGCAGCGGCAGCATGCACTAAACAACCTATAGAGACTCGATACAACTGGCGGCAATCAGAGAGGGGTAAGAAAGACCTATTCGGATCCAACCTGAAGCTAACACCAAACAAACCCATCCTGGTGTTTCCCCCTCGAGACCAAACGAGGAAGTCAACCGAGGAACTCACACAGTTGGCAGTTTTATTTAGTCAGTTATCGTTGCAGTAATTACTAGTCAGGTATAGATATTCATCCTGATAAAATAAGCAGTGGGCACTTTTAGTTAACCATTCCGTGATAGTTGCAACAATTACTAATCAGGTACAGATAGCATGAGATAAACCCAAAACCCAGCAGTTGTTGGTACTTTTATTCAGCCATTTCGTTGTAGTTGCAATACTTACTAGTCAGGTACAATGGTCGCAAGCGACACTCCAAACAAGCAATTGTGGGCAGTTTTATTAGTCATTCCATTGTAGTGAAGCTGATTACTAGTCATTATAAAGTCAAATTTATAACAATAAACTTTAGTTATGCTTGTCTATGATCAAGAAACTGTGCTCCAAGTCGTCCATATCCATGGGACACGGCTTTCGAGAAAGTTTTACCCGGCCGGGTGCCCCAATAGCAACACACGCCGATCAACCTCGAAAAACCAAATCAAAACCCAACGAGGCTTTCACGACCGAACAATCACAGGATTCGAAATATTTCGAGGGCCACCCTTGAAGTACACCATAACGGTAAGCAAGCTTGAGACGGACCCAAGGTTTGCGACAATGGTCAGAACGACGCAGGTCCCCAATCGGGATGTCGATACCGCAAAACATTACGCTTACCTAAATAAAGATAAAGGTGCCTCGCACAATTTAAATACAGAAAGTAGCATGGCATAAGTACATGATAGTAAAAAAACACCTCGAACTAGTTTGTGGCCCCAAGAAATAAGACTGAATCAAGCTCTGGCTCAGGGGGGTCCCATATACCTCCCGGATGTGGATAGCGCGATAAATCAAGGAATGTATCAAATACTCGGGGTCTTACGGGACACAAGTGGGCGTCGAAACCAAATATTATCTATCACCCACCGATGCCTCGCTTATTTCAATTTTAGTTGTTAAACAGAAATTAAAGTGACGATAAGTAAAACTAGAATCATCTCCAACATCAACATGCGGCAATACATCAGCAACTGTGGCATATGACGATACACATCAGCACTTGAGCACGCAGCTACGACGCGCAAGTCCAACTATCTACCAAACAACAGGTAATAGGATGTGTCCAAGGAAATATACGGCTGTAGGGAATAACACGGGTACGGAAACTAAAGCATCGCAACACAGCTAGCAATAGATCAACAGGAGGGAATAAAGACTATAAAGTAAGATAGGTAGAAAGGGGGAGATGCTCGCCTGAAAACATTGTCGAAGGTTCAATCGAAGAACGGGGCGAAGCTCACATCAACTCAACGGCCTTATCCGCGAAGAAGCAAAACACTAGAATAAACACCGGATGCAATATTTAATACAACGGCAGAAGATCGGCATGATGCATGCATGATGGATGACATGGCAAAGGTGCGATGCAGTTAGGTCATATTAAGTGGAACCGGAGTCCCGACAATTAATTAGATGATTCCAGTTATTTACCTACCCCGCAATTTAAATGTTGTTTTAACAAGGCAAGATAAGATACCGGTTCGCTACACAAGTTTAAATGAGGCCACTATAAGGCTAGATTTGCCCGCATATGGGCCCCATATTAATTATTAGGTGAATCGGCATAAGGCCCCCAAACCACAGATATGCATGCTAGAATGACAATTCAATATGCAACAAGTTGTTATTATGTTATAAAATAAGGTTTCGGGAAGGGTTCACACATATAGGGTTCGGCGATCTTGGGTTCTGGGGTCCGGGGTCCCGATCTCATGCCGATGATCTTGGCATCCGTGTCCGGGGTTCTTGTCGACGGTCATGGCGTCCGGGATGAAGAACTGGCGTCTGGGGCTCTCGGCGTTTCAGAGCCGGTTCTTGGCGTGGCTTGGCAGTTCCATGTAGGAGGTCTTGGTGCTCCGGTGCGGTGTCGACCTCCAGGTATCGCGGGCCCTCGATGTGGTTTCTCTCGGGTTCAAGCGTCGGTGGTCCCTCTCGTGGCTCCATGCACCTCCTTCAGGGTCATCGGCGTTTCGTGAGGAAGAACTTGAAGTCCGCGAGGAAGGTCTTGTCGGGGTTCTCGGTTTTGGTGGTCGAGGACGAACGGGTTCGGGTCCGGGATGATCTTGTTGTCGGTATGCGGTTCTCGTATTACTCAACATCTCCGCATCGGGGACTGGACAGCGACACCGCAGATGGAAGACATCGGCGCGCCGAGGTGGCTCGACAGGCGCCGACGGCGCAGGGTTGGTGGCCGAGCGCGGAGGAGGGCGACGCTGCTCGCCCGGGCGGCCGGTGGAGGTGTGCCCGAGTCGCGAGGGAGCTGGTGACGGCGGGCCGCTGCTTTGGGTGACGCGCCGAGGCGGCAGCACCGCGGGACGACGGGCGCGAGAGGCGGCGCTGGGAAGGTCGCCGGCCGGCTCGAGGCGAGGACGGGTTGAGCGGGCGAGCAGGTCGGGTCGCCGGGCGTCGCGGGGCTAGGGGCGACGGCGCGGGCTAAAGCGGCGGTGGCGGTGGCGCCCGGCAGGCGCTGCCCGCGGGCGCGAGCTCGGGAGGAGGTGCGGGCGAGGGAGGTCGACGACGTTGGCGAAGCTCGCCGGGCGGAGGCAGGCGCGGGAGCCGGCCGGGGAGACGCCGGGACGGGGCGAGGGCGCGGGCCGCTGGCGGCGTCGGGCGGGCCGGCCGACGCTGGCTCGGCGGCAAGGGGCAGTGGAAGCGAGCAGGCAAGGCGGAAGGGACGGCCATGGCGGCGGAGGGCGACGGGGTGGTGGCAGGCGTGGCGCTTAGGGAGGGTGAGGCGAGGCGGCAGGTGGCGAGGGCGGAGCGGGAGTAGGGGACGAGGGTGGGGCGGGCGGGTGGGCTGGGGGCAAGCGGCGTGGCCATGGGTGGGGGCGGGTCCAGGGCGGACCAGGTGGGGAGGCTAGCGTGCGTGCGTGTGTTGAGTTGCGTGGGGTGTGAGCACGGGGTTAGGTGGGGAGGTGGCCGAGGGCAGGGGGAGCGGGGGGTCCCACAGTGAGAGGGGCTGGGGAGGGTGCCGTGAGGCCATGAGTGGGGTGGGTGGGTCCCAGGGCCGGCCGGTGGGTGGGTTTGATGAGGGTGGAAGGTGAGAGAGAGAGGAGGGGGCCAAGTGGCAGCCCACGGTTGGGTGGGGGTGAGGGGTGTGGTGAGGTGGCAACGTGTGAGTGGCCAGGGTGAGGTGGAGGGTTGGGTTGGGTAGACTAGTGGGTAACCTTAGGATTTAGGTGCGGTGCAGTTGGACCGATTCAAAAACCTGGGGGTGGTCGTTCGGGTCGATCTGGCCCGTTCGACTGCCCCCACTAAAATAATATAAATTTTATTTGTTTTAAACGGGCCGTTGGCAAACCGATAGCGGCCAAAACAAAATATTCCGGGGACCCGGTTTTGATGTTTGAAAAATAAAGAGGGGCGTTTAGAAAACGACACGGGCTTTGCAAACATAGTTTTAGCAAACAATGCACGATGATGACGATGCAACGCACAAATTCAACGCGATTTTCTAGTAGTGGTTTTGCGGGATGCCACAATTCGACACCACTAACAAGGGATCTCGCCCTCGAGATCCGCCTCATGGTACCGGAAGGAAGGGTCGGCGATCTGCGTCTTCTCGCTTCGTGTAGATCCTCGCGACACCACTAACGAGGGTTCCTTCTTCATCTGGGAATCGGCGACACCACCAACAAAGGGTCGTTGTTCCTGATCCTCGAGGGCACACTCCGGTAACAAAAGGTCGAAGGTAGAGGTATCGCAATAAAGCCACCCCTAACTTCCGTGGACGGAGTAAAACTGCTGGATCCACTGATTCGACGTACAAGAGCGAATGATAAGAGCAGTGGTAGGGTAGCTACTCCATCCCACACTCAAACCATTACTCTGCACACGAATAAGCGGATTAAGCATCCAACTCTCGGAATTTAGACTGAAGGTCTTCTTAGATGGTATCCGGAACAAAGGAATGTTGCCAGCAGAAATCGTATGAAAGACACAATGATTAGGTTCCGCGATGGTTCCATTGGCATGAACAACACGTGCTCAAGGTCGACTCCAACTTCACCAAAGCTCGTCCTTCTCATATGTTTTCCAACGACACTGATATCCAGCAAGGAAACACATAGGGATAAAGAGCTCAAGGACAAAAGACCGGATGAAGGGTTCAACAGACAAGTTGCAGATTGATGCTCGTAGCACCTCCGTTACAAAAGGGAGAAAGCGAAGCCCTGAAGGTACGACGGAAACCCAACCACGAGAATTCCTGGACTCGAAGAGAGAGAAGAGAGCGGATTCAAAACACGTCGAGGTAAGAGGAGAATAGCAGAGGGTAAGGAGTAAAATCAGACCTAATCAGAGCTATCCAACCGATTTTGCAAAATAGTTTTGACACTCTACTTCGGCCGTTAGCTAGGTTATCCTACAGGCTGGACTTGTGGGGTATCGCAACTGCTGAGCTCTGATACCACTCAGAACACCCTCGATCGGACCTATGCAAGTTTTAGCAAAATTCGCCAAACCTGCAGAAACGATTCAAAGGTGCCCACCAGCACTTTCGCGGGTGGAAAACGAAGTAATAACATTACACAACAGTCCTCGATGGGACCCAGAGCAGATATTTATATATCGACTCAAGGAGCCAAAATACAGATATAATATACAAAGATCCAAATCACCTTGAAAAGCGATATAGCGTCCAGCTACGGACAAGATGGAAATGGGGCTAAGAGCCCGAAGAATAACCAATGGCGTCCATAACCTGCCTGGCCAAGCCGGAAGGGTAACCACGCTAACGGCGTCGATCTCAAAACCTGCTTAAACCAAAGGGTGCCGCAAAGGGCAAAGGAAAAAGAAGGAGCGTCGATCGAGGCCAAGACAGCGAGGCTAGAATTCGGCGGTCCTCGCCTACATAGGTATGGTGGACTGAAGCGGCAGCGGCATCATGCACTAAACAACCTATAGAGACTCGATACAACTGGCGGCAATCAGAGAGGGGTAAGAAAGACCTATTCGGATCCAACCTGAAGCTAACACCGAACAAACCCATCCTGGTGTTTCCCCCTCGAGACCAAACGAGGAAGTCAACCGAGGAACTCACAGGTTGGCGTTTTATTTAGTCATTATCGTTGCAATTACTAGTCGTATAGATATTCATCCCGATAAAATAAGCATGGGCACTTTTAGTTAACCATTCCGTGATAGTTGCAACAATTACTAATCGTGCAGATAGCATGAGATAAACCCAAAACCCAAAGCTTGTTGGTACTTTTATTCAGCCATTTCGTTGAAGTTGCAATACTTACTAGTCAGTACAATGGTCGCGACACTCCAAACAAGCAATTGTGGGCAGTTTTATTAGTCATTCCATTGTAGTGAAGCTGATTACTAGTCATTATAAAGTCAAATTTATAACAATAAACTTTAGTTATGCTTGTCTATGATCAAGAAACTGTGCTCCAAGTCGTCCATATCCGTGGACACGGCTTTCAGAAAGTTTTACCCGGCCGGGGTGCACCAATAGCAACACACGCTCGATCAACCTCGGAAAAACCAAATCAAAACCCAACGAGGCTTTCACGACTGAACAATCACATGATTCAGTAATATTTCAGGGGCCACCCCTTGAAGTACACCCGCAACGAAGTAAGCAAGCTCCGAGACGGACCCAAGGTTTGCGACAATGGTCAGAACGGCAGGTCCCCAATCGGGACTGTCGATACCGCAAAACATTACGCTTACCTAAGCGATGCAGGTGCTCCTCGCACAATTTAAATCTGAAAGTAGCATGGCATAAGTACAGATAGTAAAACACCTCAAACTAGTTTGTGGCCCCAAGAAATAAGATGAATCAAGCTCGCTGGGGGTCCCATATACCTCCGGATGTGGATAGCGCGATAAATCAAGGAACAGTATCAAATACTCGGGGTCTTCACGGACACAAGTGGGCTCGAAACCAAATATTATCTATCACCCACCGATGCCTCTGCTTATTTCAATTTTAGTTGTTAAACAGAAATTAAAGTGACGATAAGTAAAACTAGAATCATCTCCAACATCAACATGCGGCAATACATCAGCAACTGTGGCATATGACGATACACATCAGCACTTGAGCACGCAGCTACGACGCGCAAGTCCAACTATCTACCAAACAACAGGTAATAGGATGTGTCCAAGGAAATATACGGCTGTAGGGAATAACACGGGTACGGAAACTAAAGCATCGCAACACAGCTAGCAATAGATCAACAGGAGGGAATAAAGACTATAAAGTAAGATAGGTAGAAAGGGGGAGATGCTCGCCTGAAAACATTGTCGAAGGTTCAATCGAAGAACGGGGCGAAGCTCACATCAACTCAACGGCCTTATCCGCAAGAAGCAAAACACTAGAATAAACACCGGATGCAATATTTAATACAACGGCGGAAGATCGGCATGATGCATGCATGATGGATGACATGGCAAAGGTGCGATGATTAGGTCATATTAAGTGGAACCGAGTCCCGACAATTAATTAGATGATTCAGTTATTTACCTACCCGCAATTTAAATGTTGTTTTAACAAGGCAAGATAAGATACCGTTCGCTACACAAGTTTAAATGAGGCCACTATAAGGCTAGATTTGCCCGCATATGGGCCCCATATTAATTATTAGGTGAATCGGCATAAGGCCCCAAACCAGATATGCATGCTAGAATGACAATTCAATATGCAACAAGTTGTTATTATGTTATAAAATAAGGTTTCGGGAAGGGTTCACACATATAGGGTTCGGCGATCTTGGGTTCTGGGGTCCGGGGTCCCGATCTCATGCCGATGATCTTGGCATCCGTGTCCGGGGTTCTTGTCGACGGTCATGGCGTCCGGGATGAAGAACTGGCGTCTGGGGCTCGGCGTTTGAGCCGGTTCTTGGCGTGGCTTGGCGCCCATGTAGGAGGTCTTGGTGCTCCGGTGCGGTGTCGACCTCCAGGTATCGCGGGCCCTCGATGTGGTTTCTCTCGGGTTCAAGCGTCGGTGGTCCCTCTCGTGGCTCCATGCACCTCCTTCAGGGTCATCGGCGTTTCGTGAGGAAGAACTTGAAGTCCGCGAGGAAGGTCTTGTCGGGGTTCTCGGTTTTGGTGGTCGAGGACGAACGGGTTCGGGTCCGGGATGATCTTGTTGTCGGTATGCGGTTCTCGTATTACTCAACATCTCCGCATCGGGATCGGATAAAGAGACACCATGCTGGAAGACATCGGCGGCCGAGGCGGGGCTCGCCGTGGCTTCACGGGCGCAGGTTGGTGGGCCGAGCGCCGCGAGGAGGAGGGCGACGCTGCCGGGCGGCCGCCGGAGGTGTGCCCGAGTCGCGAGCTGGTGATGGGCGGCCCGCTGCTTGGGTGACGCGCGAGGCGGGCGAGCACCGGCGGGACGACGGGCGGCGGAGAGGCGGCGCTGGGAAGGTCGCCGCGCCGAGGCGAGGACGGGTTGAGCGGGCGAAAGGTCGGGTCGGGCGTCGCCGGGCGTTAGGGCGCGCTGGGGCTAAAGCGGCGCGGCGGCCAAGGCGGGCGGCGTAGGGCGCGGCCCGCGGCGAGCTCGGGAGGAGGTGCGCGGCGAGGGAGGTCGACGCCGGGCTGCGAGGAGCTCCGCCGGGCGGAGGCGGGCGGGGAGCTCCGCGGGAGGAGAGACGCGGACGGAGGGCGAGGGCGCGGGCCGGCGGCCGCTGGCGCTGGGCGGGCGGCCGACGCTGGCTCTGGCAAGGCAAGGGGGTGCGGTGGAAGCGAGCTGGCGAGGCGGGAAGGGACGGCCGCGGTCGGCGGCGGAGGGCGCATCGGGCAGGGCGGGGTGGTGCCTGGTGGCGGCGCTAGGGAGGGTGAGGCGAGGCGGTGTGGGCAGGTTGCAGCGAGGGCGTGAGCGGGAGGTAGGGACGAAGGGTGGGCGCGGCTTGGGCTGGGGGCAGGCGGCGCTGCAGGTGGGGGCGGGTCCGTCCAGCGGACCAGGTGGGAGGATAGCGTGCGGCGTGTGTTGAGTTGCGTGGTGAGCCCGGGGTTAGCCGGTGGGGGGTTGGACGCAAGGTGGGAGCGGGGCGGGTCCCACAGTGCAGAGAGGGCTGGGGAGGGCCGTGAGGCCAGCCAGTGGGGGTGGGTCCTGTGCGCGGGCAGCGGTGGGTGGGTTTGATGAGGGTGGAAGGTGAGAGAGAGAGGGGGCCAGTGGCAGCCCACGGTTGGGTGGGGTGAGGGTGGTGAGGTGGCAACGTGTGAGTGGCGGGCCGGTGAGGTGGAGGTTGGGTTGGGTAGAGGACTGGGTAGCTTTAGGATTTAGGCGCGGTTGCAGTCGGACCGATTCAAAAACCTGGGGTGGTCGTTCGGGTCGATCTGGCCCGTTCGACTGCCCCCACTAAAAATTAATAAAACTTTTATTTGTTTTAAACGGGCCGTTGGCAAACCGATAGCGGCCAAAACAAAATATTTCGAGGACCCGGTTTTGATGTTTGAAAAATAAAGAGGGGCATTTAGAAAACGACACGGGCTTTGCAAACATAGTTTTAGCAAACAATGCACGATGATGACGATGCAACGCACAAATTCAACGCGATTTTCTAGTAGTGGTTTTGCGGGATGCCACAACGCCTCAGGGCAAACTACCCTATTCTGCAGGCTTCGACGACGACTCGCCAGCACCCCGGCGATTGCGGATGAACGGCGTGTACGAGTTTGATGGGTACGTCGTCAGCTCACCCGCCATCGCCGCGCGGAAGGGCTGCTCGACCTTGAAATCCCGGTGCTGCGGCTCGAGGTCGCGGCGCACGACGCCTCTCGCCTCCGGGAGGAGGTCGCCATTGCCCGTACACGCCGGAGTACATCGCGCGCCGTCCGTCAACTTGAGCACCTCGAAAGCTCCACTACGCCACGACGACGGGTAGCCACTCGTCACCGTCCGAGGTCGAAGTCCTCGAAGTGAAGCAAGTCCAAGGCTCGGCCGTCGCCGCTCACACAAACGCCGATCGCGTCATGAATTCAACGACCGAGGGCGCCTTCTCCAAGTACTTCCACACCTTGACGAGGTCGCTGGGAATTACCTCCGTGGGTGATATCTCCTGGAGGTAGGTTCGGATGCTTGTCGCCGACAACGTCGCCGAGTCGACGAGCGTGGCCACACACTGCCGCGCGTCAAACGAGCTCGCTTCTTCCGCGCTATCAATGATGCGACCTGCGAATAGAAGACAACAATGAGTACGCCGGGTATCACAACAGAACACATGATGTTGGCAGAGGCAGATACACTTACCAATTAATGGGCGGGAGAGATCCGTGATGAAGCATTGAAGCGAAGTATAGTCGTCCTGAAGCCCAGCAACAAGGGCGTTGGACACTTTACGATCCTCTGCGGCGGCGGTAATAGTGGCCTTGGCTCGCCCATCCGTTGAGTTCGCTTCCTCCTTCGCCTCCCTCAGCTCGCGCTCGAGTTCGGCGATCCGCTTCCACCGAGCTCGGCCGATCGAGCCACCGCCAACTCACCATTGGGACAAGCCTCGGCGAAGCTTCCTCCGCCTTCGCGGCAACCGCATGAAGCCCCTATTCGCCTCTTTGGACGGCTTCAGTTCCTTCTCTCCGCTGCTAATCGGTCAACTGATTCACGCTATGCACTCGCACATCGCTCAAACAAACAGTTAATCAAAAAATTCATAAGTACCAACCCGCTGAAATTCAGCGAGTGCGCACTCGGGGACTGGCAATCAAAAAATTCCTAAGTGCCCACCCGTTGAAATTCAGCGAGTGCGCACTAGGGGACTGGCAATCAAAAATTTTATGCCCACCCGCTGAAATTCAGCGAAAAGCGCACTCGACTGGCAATCAAAAAATTCCTAAGTGCCCACCAGCTGAAATTCAGCGAGTGCGCACTCGGGGACTGGCAATCAAAAAATTCCTAAGTGCCCACCGGCTGAAATTCAGCGAGTGCGCACTCGGGGACTGGACGCGGAAAATAACAATTATACACCAAAAGAATCAGATCGCTGCAAATACACCGACCTGATCCTCGGGGACTGGACATACCTGGTTGGCTGCGCCAAGCATGCCATGAAGTTGTATCGCGTCCACGGACGCGAGGAGAACTGGCGTGTGCCCACGACGCTGCTCGACTTCCGCATCAGCGACCCCAGGTGCACGACTCGAGGGCGAAGTTCCACTCGCTGCGGCCGCTTTGGTCATGAAGCGCGGGAATGTCGCGATGGAAACACCCGCACCAAAGGAGGTCGGCTCGGCCGCTCCAGGCGAGGGAGCGCCCTCCTTCGTGGATGCGGCCGCCTCTGTTGCGGGTTCAGACAATGCGACCGCCGTGTCGTCAGAGATTGTAATGACATCATCCCCCTTGGCCTTCTTGCCGCCATCCGTAGGGACGACGACCTCGTCCGCCTTCCTCTTACGGGAAGGATCCTCCTCGCTGACGATGGGTGGCACCTTAGCCACGGTCGGGTGGCCCATCCTCTTCACTCCGGTCCTGTAAATCAATCACGTAAGCAAGATAATTCAAGCTGCTATGAAAGACAAAGGTAGGTGAGCAAACTCACTTGGCGACTGGAATAAAGCGTAGCCCTGTGCGGAGGCCGGCCGGCTTCTCCGCCAGGCCCCAACGTGGCTGAGCCCCATCTCTATGACGTCGCGTGCCCATGACACGGACGGCTTCTTCGTCGTCGAAGCTGCAATGGGAGCCTCTGGAACATCTTCGGCAGGAGCTTCCTTGCGAGACGAAGCCGCTGCAGCCGGAGCATCCCCTAGCCCAGAAGCTGGGGAGACTGGCGGAGGCATCGAAGCCAGTGGCACCTCGACAGTGGCTGTGTCCAGGGAGGTTGTCGTCGGTGGCGCCTCGTCCTTGGCCGGGCTGGGGGCGTCGGAGCTGCTCGCCGAGTGCGGTGGCGAGGTGGTTTCCGTAAGTTCTTCGTCGTCATCATGACGCTCGAGGATTTTTCTCGCCTCAAGTTCACGTTGACGCTGCCCGCGGGTCTTGCGGACCAGTGGGGCGACCTCCTCCTCGGACTCGTCGTCGTCACTCATCGCCTCGGCGTCGCCTTGCGGGAGGCGACTCACCCATGTCCTGGGCGGACAAGCTCGAATTCCGTCAAGGCGGGAGCCATCCTTCCACCACTTGGAATAGCTGCAATGAACGCAAGATGAAATTAGAATGACCGCGATTGC
Organism: Avena longiglumis; assembly: GCA_030063025.1. NCBI lineage: Eukaryota > Viridiplantae > Streptophyta > Magnoliopsida > Poales > Poaceae > Avena > Avena longiglumis. Next base: position 497,909,262 of record CP125975.1, on the reverse strand, counting down.
GAAAACTGCGACTGCGAACGAAGCGAGGTGATTACCGTTGGGGCTAGACGCTTTGCGGTGTAGGGGGCGACCCTAGCCTGGGCGTCCAGGTACACCGCCTAGGTGATATTCTTCAGTGCTGCCGTGTAGTCCTCGAGCTTCCACTCTCCCGGCCGGCGTACTGGTACATGTAGTGCTCGCGCCGAGCCAGTGGAACGAGCCGCCGCCCGAGCCAGCAGTTGTACAATTTTATCGTCTGGAGGCCCTTCTTCTTCAGACAACGGATGGTCTGGAGCATCTCGTCCACAACCATCCGCTGGTCGCTAGGGAGCTTGCCGGCTTGAAGACGGCGCGGTTCGAACCGGTCGGCGGAGTACCGTGGGATCGCCCTCTCGCCGTCCGGGGTCGCCTCGGCAACATAGAACCAAGATTTTTTCCAGTCGCTCACCGCTTTGGCGGGCAGCATCAAGTCGAAGAACGAAGCCTTCGACTTAAGCTGGAATGTCAAGCCGCCCGCGGAAAGCATTGGGCCGCCCGCTTCCTCGCGGCTGATCCGTCCGTGGAACAGATCTTGTCATAGAGGGAAGTAGGGCCGGCAGCCCAAGTAGCATTCGCAGAACGCCACGAAGATGGCGAGCTGCTCGATGTCAGGAGGACCCATCCGATGGTTGGATCCGTAGTAGGCGCAGGCCGGAAGAACAGGACGTGGGGAATCCTAGCCCCGTTCTAGATGATGGTGAAGCAGATGAATTCTCTCTCGCGGGCTCGGGGTCACCTCCACCGCTGGGATGCACCAAGAGCTCGCAGGATCCCGGCCTCCTCAAAGGAAGCCAGTTGCGCCCTCGTACACTTGGATCTACCCCAAGGTTCGGTGGAGAGGGCCATGGCGGAAGAATTTGTGGGGGGTCGGAGGATTTCTGGTCGGCTGGATCGCGATGCGAAGGGAGGCGAAAGTGCGTGCAATCGGAGGGAATGGCGAGAAGATGGTTCTCTGGTCGCCTGCCATTCCCCTTATGTAGCGGTTGTTACCCGCCAAATCAGGGAACCGTTACCGCGCGATGATTACGCCAAAAGTTACCGTTGGATTACCCCAACGGCTAGTTTGACCAAGTTAACGGTCCAACTTCAGCCACTCGGCTCGCCGACCCGATCACTACGGCGGTGTTTCGCCGACTCGACTCGCTAAAGCTGCGACCTGGATGACTAGTTTTCTCCTTTATACAGGAGCCCGCCGACGATTCTACTGGATGTACACTTTGAAGTCGTATACTCCGACTGCCAGCAGCCACTTACGCCTAATCGACGACGGCCTCGGGGACTACTGATGGGGATGTGCCTACCGGGGTATACCCAGCAGGACGTTTCCGACTGGCCCAAGAACCGGCGAGTGGGCCTGCAAGACGGCGACTGGATCGAAGCCCAGCGAGGATCCAAGCGACTGGAAGTTGAAGGCCCAGGCGAGTAGATAGGCCCAGTCGGATTAGGTTAAACGAGTGCCGAAGCCTTAACTGACTCGGTTGAGATATGTAACCCTAGGGGAGGTGAGCCTATATAAACCTCCCTACAGGGCATGTAGAGATACGTTCCATCATACACCCAAGCGAATCGCCGCCTAGCCGCCGAGCTCGCCCATTGTACCACCTCCATAATACAATCTAGCAGGAGTAGGTCTTTACCCTCCGGGGGGCCGAACCTGGGTAAAACCCTGTGTCTCCGCCCTCATCTCGCACCGCAGATGGCTGGCCGCCCTTGCCCCTTGTTCTACTACTCGCTGCTGATTGCAGCATCTGCCGTGACCATTCCCACGACATACCGGATGGCCGGAAGGCTATCGAGAATATATGGATTTTCAAGAACAAAACAGATGCTGATGGTAACATAACCGTCTATAAAGATCGACTTGTCGCGAAAGGGTTCCGAAAAATCCAAGGAGTTGACTACGATGAGACTTTTTCACCGGTAGAGAAGCTAAAGTCTGTAAGGATTTTGTTAGCAATTGCTGCCTATTATGATTATGAGATATGTCAGATAGATGTCAAAACAGCGTTCCTCAATGGAGACTTTGATGAAGAGTTGTATATGGTACAACCCAAAGGTTTTGTCGATCCTAAGGATGCTAAGAAGGTGTGCAAGCTTCAACGATCCATTTATGGATTGAAGCAAGCATCCCGAAGTTGGAATCAACGTTTTGATAAGGTGATCAAAAGTTTTGGTTTTATACAAACTTATGGAGAAGCTTGTATTTACAAAAAATTGATTGGGAGCTCTGTAGAATTCCTAGTACTATATGTGGATGACATATTGTTGATTGGGAATGATATAGAACTTCTTAAAAGTGCCAAGGATTATTTGAATAATAGTTTTTCAATGAAAGATCTTGGCGAAGTTGCTTACATATTACGCATCAATATTTATAGAGATAGATCAAGACGCTTAATATCGCTTTCACAGAGTACATATTTGGACAAAGTTCTAAAGAGGTTTGGAATGGAAGATAGCAAGAAAGGGTTCTTGCCCATGTTGTCCAATACGACCTTGAGTAAACCCAAAGTGCTGCTATGGCAGAAGATAGAGAGAGGATGAGTAAGACTCCCTATGCCTCAGCCATAGGATATATCATGTATGCCATGCTATGTACTAGACCCGACATTGCATATGTTGTTAGTTTAACTAGCAGATATCAAAGTGATCCAGGGGTGGATCCTTGGACAACGGTCAAAAATATCCTTAAGTACTTGAGAAGAACTAAGGATATGGTTCTTTCTTATGGAGGTGATGAATATATCGTTGTTAATGGTTACACCGATCTGGATGATTCTAAATCCCAATCTGGATATGTATTTACTTTGAATGGTGCAGCAGTGAGCTAGAGGAGTACAAAGCAAGCGTTCTGGCAAGATCTTCAACTGAATCGGAATACATAGCTGCTTCGGAGGCTTCACAAGAGGTGATATGGATGTGAAGGGTTTCGCGGCATAGTAAATCAAAATTTTCTACGGAGCGAACAGAGGGAAAGCCAAGATCTAATCTAGGAGATGCAAACAACGAGAGAGATTGGATTAGATCTTCATACCCTTGAATATTCGCACAGCGGAACGTTCGTCGGAACGTGGGTGATGTAGTCGTACTCGCTTCTCCTCCTTGCGATCCGATCCGATCTAGCACCACAAGTGGCGGTGCCTCCGTGAGATGCACACGCAAAGACTCGGCGTCTCCTCCTTCCTCGGACCAGCAAGTATGGTGGAGAGATATTGGATCTACAACACGACGGCGTGTATATGGTGGATAATTTACTGCAGGCTTCGCCTACAAGCGATGGGAGGGAGAGAGGAAGGTAGCAAGGCTAGGGCTTGGAGGAAGGTGTGTAGGGGGGAGGGGGCGCACCACCCCTCTATATATAGAGGGGGGGCAGCCAGCCCTTGCCCCTCCTCCAAGCTTATCTCTAGTTTAAACAATTTAAACTCTCCCTTATCTAGAAATCCTATCTCTAGATTTAAACGATTTAAACTCTCCCTTATCTAGAAATTCTATCCAGATTTAAACGAGTCAAATCTCTCTAGAATCGGCTGGGCCCTATGGGGCCTTGTGCCCTGGCCCAATGCGCCAGGACACTCCCTCATAGGCCCATGCCCTCCCGAAGGTGGGGCCACGTTGGTCCCCTTCCGAAGGTTCTAGAAGCTTCCGACAATACCGATTAACCTGAACAATTCAACTCCAAAACTGCACCGCCTTATATGAATCTTATTCTCGGACCATTCCGAACCTCTCGTGATATCCCGGATCCCATCCGAGACTCAACAAAAATTCATAAACCAATTATCCAATCTATCCTAGTGTCGAGACACGTTAAGTGTGACCTGCAGTTCGAGAATATGCGGACATGATCTTCTATCAATAATCAATAGCGGGTATGGGCACCCATATTGACTCACACATTCATCGATGATCATATCGGATGAACCACGATGCCGGATTCAATCAATCCCATATATATATTCCCTTCGTCTCGCGATATTTTACTTGCCCGAGATTCGATCGTCTTGCAGTCATACCTAGTTCAATCTCGCTCACGAAGTACTTTACTCGCCGTAATCCGATATCACTTTGTGATTAACTCCTTAACCACATGCTTGCAAGTGGTGTTGATATCGACACGAGTGGGCCCGAAGTATATCTCTCCGACTTGGGAGGGACAAATCCCATCTCGATACATACAACCCAACAGATACTTTCCGATCACCTGAGAGACACCTTTATGATCACCCTCTCATAGGATGACGTTTGATGACCTCAAAGCTTTCTTCCGGTACCAGGAAGTTGCATTATCTCATGGTCTAAGGAATACAATATTTGACATAGGAAAAGCTTCGCAAAGATGAACACGATGAAACGATCTAATTGCTTCGCTTAGTTTGGTCATCCATCATATCATTCTCCCAATGATATGATCTCATTATCAATTGACAACTCATGTCTATGGTTAGGAAACCTTAACCATCATTGATCAATGAGCTAGTCCATAGAGGTGTACTAGGGACACGGTGTTGTTCACAAACCACACAAGTATTAAAGTTTCCGCTTAATACAATTCTAGCATGGAATATAAACTTTATCATGAACAAGAATTATAATAATAACATCTTTATTATTGCCTCTAGGGCATAATTCCAACAGTCTCCCACTTGCACTAGAGTCAATAATCTAGTTTACATTTGGCAACAATCTCACACCCATGGCACTGAGGTGCTGATCATGTTTTGCACGTGGAAGAGGTTTAGTCAATGGATCTGCGACATTCAGATCCGTATGTACTTTGCTAATCTTCAGATCTCCATCTGATATATAATCTCGAATTATATGAAACTTGCGGTTGATATGCTTGGTCTTTGGATGATATCTTGGTTCCTTAGCGAGTGCTATGGCGCCAGTGTTGTCACACAATATCTCCAGTGGGTCCAATGCACTTGGAACCACGCCAAGCTCAGTGATGAAGTTTCTGATCCAAACTCCTTCACTTGACGCTCAAAGCAGCCATGTATTTCGCTTCTCAGTAGATCCCGCGATCACGCTTTGCTTGCCTTCTCCGACTCACAGCTCCTCCATTCAAAATATAAACGTATCCCGTTCGAGATTTGGAATCATCCTTGTCGGTGTCGAAACTAGCATCGACGTAACCTTTACGACAAGCTGTTCATCACCCCATAGACCAAGAACATCTTTAGTTCTATTTAGGTACTTTAGGATGTTCTTCACGGTTGTCCGATGTTCCACTCTGGATCACTTTGATATCTCGTCAAACTAAGAGCATTGGACACATCCGTCTAGTACACAGATGGCATACATGATGGAACCTATGCCCGAGGCATAAGGCACTTTGCTCATAGCTTCCTATCATTTACCAGAATGGACACGAGCCTTGCTCAATATCTTACCTGACAACATAGGCACTGAACCTTTCTTTGCCTTATCCATTCTGAACCTTTTCAGAACTTTGTCTAGGTATGTACTCTGGCTTAAAGCTATCAGGCGTCTTTGTCTATCTCTATAGATTTTGATGCCCAATATATAAGAAGCTTCACCTAGGTCTTTCATTGTAAAACACTTGTTCAAATAACTCTTCACATCGTTAAGCATGTTGATGTCATTTCCGATAATCAATATGTCATCCACATATAGTACCAGAAACGTCACCGAGCTCCCACTCACTTTCTTGTAGATACAAGCTTCGTAGCAATTTGGAACAAATCCAAAGCTCTTGATCACTTGATCAAAACGAAGGTTCCAACTCCGAGATGCTTGCTTCAGTCCATAAATGGAACGCTGAAGTTTGCATACTTTACTAGCATCCTTAGGATCGACAAAACCTTCGGGTTGCATCATATACAACTCTTCATCAATGTTGCCATTGAGGAAAGCAGTCTTGACATCCATCTGCCATATTTCATAATCATGAAACGCAGCAATTGCTAATAAAATCCGAATGGACTTAAACATCGCTACGGGAGAGAAAGTCTCATCGTAGTCAACACCTTGAACTTGTCGAAAACCTTTTGCGACAAGCCGTGCTTTATAGACGGTAACATTACCATCCGCGTCCGTTTTCTTCTTGAAAATCCATTTGCACTCAACGGCCTTTCGGTCGCTAGGAGGGTCCACCAAAGTCCATACTTGGTTTTCGCTCATGGATCCCAATTGGTTCATGGCTTCGCCATTTCTCGAGTCTGGGCTCATCATCGCTTCCTCATAGTTCGTGGGTTCACCGTCTTCTACTAGCAAGATAGTCAAGGCAGGGGTTGCCGTACCACTCGAGGAGGGCACGCGACCTTGTCGACTGCGACGTTCGATGCGACATCGTCCAGCTTCATGATCCTTGTCATTAGCTTCCTCTATTGTTGGTGCGGTGACCTGGAACAATTTCAGGTCTTTGCGCTACTCTCCAATTCAAGAGAAGGTTAAATAACCTCGTCTAGCTCTACTTTCCTCCCACTCACTTCTTTCGAGAAAACTCCTTCTCAAGAAAGGAACCGTTCTTTCGACAAACACTTTGCCTTCGGTTACGTGATAGAAGGTATACCCAATAGTTTCCTTAGGGTATCCTATGAAGACGCATTTCTCGCTTTGGGTTCGAGCTTGTCGGCATCAACTTCTTGACGTAAAGCTTCTGATCCCCAAACTTTAAGAAACGACAACTTAGGTTTAGCACCAAACCACAGTTCATACGGTGTCGTCTCAACGGATTTAGATGGAGCCCTATTTAAAGTGAATGCAGCGGTTTCTAATGCATAACCCCAAAATGATAACGGCAAATCAGTAAGAGACATCATCGATCGGACCATATCTAATAGGGTTCGATTCCGGCGTTCAGACACACCATTGCGCTGTGGTGTTCCGGGTGGCGTGAGTTGCGAAACAATTCCGCTTGCTTTAAGATGCGTGAGAAAATCATAACTCAAATATTCGCCCCCACGATCGGATCGTAGAAACTTAATCTTTCTGTTACGATGGTTCTCCACTTCATTCTGAAATTCTTTGAACTTTTCAAAGCGTTTGATTTATGTTTCATTAAATAGATATACCCATATCTACTTAAGTCATCGGTAAAAGTGAGGAAATAGCGATATCCACCACGCGTCGAAACACTCATCGGTCCGCATACATCGGTATGTATGATTTCCTACAAGTCCGTTGCTCGCTCCATCATACCGGAGAACGGGGTTTTGATCATCTTGCCCATGAGGCATGGTTCGCATGTGTCAAATGATTCAAAATCAAGAGACTCCAAAGTCCATCGAATGGAGTTTCTTCATGCGCTTTACTCCAATATGACCTGAGCAGCGATTGCCACAAATAAGTAGTATTATCACTATCTACTTTGCATCTCTTAGCCTCAATGTTATGGATGTGTGTTTCATCCCTTTCGAGATTTAGAAGAAATAAACCATTCACAAGAGGTGCATGACCATAAAAGATGTTACTCATATAAATAGAACAACCATTATTCTCCAATTTAAATGAATAACCGTCTTGCAATAAACACGATCCGTAAATGATGTTCATGCTCAACGCAGGCACATAATAACATTTATTAAGGTTTAAAACTAATCCCGAAGGTAAAACTAAGGAGAGCGTGCCGACGTCCATCACATCAACTCTTGATCCGTTGCCAACGCATCGTCACCTCATCCCTAAGCGCCGTCTATTCCGTAGCTCTGTTTGAGTTACAAATATTAGCAACCGAACCGTATCAAATACCGAGCACTACAACGAGGATAGTAAGGAAAACATCAATAACATGTATATCAAATATACCTTTGATGGTGCCACCTTCTTGTCCGCTAAGTACTTGGACGATTGCGCTTCCATGACCCTTGTCCTTGCAATAGAAGCACTCGATTAATCGGCTTGGGACCGGACTGAGCTTCTTCTCGGCGAGGGCATTAAGCTTGCCGCGCCCTTCTTGAAGGGCTTCTTTGCTCCTTACCTTTCTTTAAGGAGGGCTTGTTGACCATCAACACATGATTATCCTTCTTCATGTCCACTTCAGCCTTGACTTTGCGAAGAGCTCGGTGATCGTATGGAACCAATCGATTATGAGTCACTACAAAACTTTTGTAGCTGGGAGGGAGTGATTGCGAGAACCACTGTCAATCTTGAGCTCCTCGAATCGTGCATTCCAGGTTGCTCAAAGCGTTGAGTGTAGCCCGACATCTTTATGGCGTGCTCACTAACGGAACTCCTTCCTCCATCTTGCGTTAAAGAACTTCTCGGAGATCTCATATCTCTCGAGCGGGCTTGAGTCTGAAAAATGGTTTTCAGCTCCTCGAGAATCTCAAAGGGCCCGGATAGGTTTCAAAGCGATTTTGAAGCTCGGTTCCATAGCAAACAACATGGTGCTCTTAATCACACCATAATCATCTTTCTTGCCGATAGACAGCTTTCTCATCGGCGGTTGATTCTTGGGGGTCACCTAACGCTTTACCAAGGACATAGTCCTTTTGTCCGCCAGACAGAATGATTCTTAGATTGCGGAACCAATTGGTGAAGTTAGACCCATTGTTTCTAAGCTTTTCCTTCTCAGCAAAAACGTTGAAGTTGATCATATCATTCATATGACTCATGCTTAACCTTTCGGTTCTTGTGTTCCGAGGCCATGTCTGTACATGCTAGGCTCGTCAAGTTAGACCCAAGTATTTCCGCGTGTGCAAAACTGGCTTGCACCCATTGTATGTGAGCGTAGAGTCTATAGCACCCGATCATCACGTGATGCTTGGACACGACGAACTTTCGCAACGGTGCATACTTGGGGAGAACACAGTTTTAATCTTGATCTTTAAGTGAGGAATCATCTTATAATGCTACCGTCGCGATCTAAGCATAATAAGATACATAAAGGGATAAACATCACATGCATATAACTTTATGTGACATGGTATAGCCAATCCTCGCGCAATGATCTTCATCTTGTGCGTTCCGGCATGATCTCCATCACTCCACCATGATTGCCTCCACCACGAATAGCAACTACAACTATTGCTAACTACTTAGCGATAAAGTAAAGCTATTACATGGCGTATAAGAAGTTGACTACTTAGGTCATACACAATTATAAAGACAACCATATGGCTCCCGGTTGTGTACTCATCGACATGCAAGTCGTGAAACATTACAAAACATGATCATCGCATACAATATACACATCACATCTTGGGCCATACCATATCACAGAAAACACTCCCTGCAAAAACAAGTTAGACGCCTCTACTTTGTTGTTGCATATTTTACGTGGCTTGTGGGAGTAGATGCTAAGAACGATTCTTACCTACGGAAAGCCAACGGTGATATTATGGTTGCCAAACTCGGTGTTAATCCCATGACAACTATAGTGAGAAACTGACATCCACCAGCCGCATGTGTGGTACAAGCCACCGTCAAGTGCGAGCCGGTCTCATGACGACGTCGCGTAAGGTTGGCCTGGACGCTTCAATCTCACTATCCGCGTCATAAGAAGAACACAAACAAGAGGCTTGCAGCAGAAAACATCGAGCCTGCAACAACCATGTTGCGTTACTCGTGAAACACATCTATGCATAGATCTAGCTCGATACCCTTTGAAGGGTTTCGCGGCATAGTAAATCAAAATTTTCTACGAGCGTAAGGAGGAAAGCCAAGATCTAATCTAGGAGATGCAAACAACGAGAGAGATTGGATTAGATCTTCATACCCTTTAAGATTACAGCAGTGAGCGTTCGTCGGGCGTGGGTGATGTAGTCGTACTCGCTTCTCCTCCTCGCGATCCGATCCGATCTAGCACCACAAGTGGCGGTGCCTCCGTGAGATGCACACGTGTAGCACCTCGACGTCTCCTCCTTCCTCGGACCAGCAAGTATGGTGGAGAGATAGATTGGATATACAACACGACGGCGTGGTGTATATGGTGGAGAATTTATGCTGCAGGGCTTCGCATACAAACAGTCGGGAGGGAGAGAGGAAGGTAGCAAGGCTGCTAGGGTTTGGTGGAAGGTGTGTGTAGGGGGGAGGGGGGGGCGGCCAGCCCTTGCCCCTCCTCCAAGCCTATCTCTAGTTTAAACAATTTAAACTCTCCCTTATCTAGAAATCCTATCTCTAGATTTAAACGATTTAAACTCTCCCTTATCTAGAAATTCTATCCCGAGATTTAAACGAGTCAAATCTCTCTAGAATCGGCTGGGCCCTATGGGGCCTTGTGCCCTATTTAATGCGCCAGGACACTCCCTAATAGGCCCATGCCCCTCCCGGAAGGTGGGGCCACGTTGGTCCCCTTAGGAAGGTTCTAGAAGCTTCGGTACAATACCGATTAACCCGAACAATTCGAACTCCAAAACTGCACCGCCTTATATGAATCTTATTCTGGACCATTCCGGAACCTCTCGTGATATCCGGATCCCATCCGAGACTCGAACAAAATTCATAAACCAATTATCCAATCTATCCTAGCGTCGAGACACGTTAAGTGTGTGACCTCGGGTTCGAGAATATGCGGACATGATCTTCTATCAATAATCAACAGCGGGGTGCAGGCACCCATATTGACTCCCACATTCATCGATGATCATATCGGATGAACCACGATGCCGATTCAATCAATCCTATATATATATTCCCTTCGTCTCGCGATATTTTACTTGCGAGATTCGATCGTCGATGCCGTCATACCTAGTTCAATCTCGTTCACAAAATACTTTACTCGTTCCGTAATCCGATATCACTTTGTGATTAACTCCTTAACCACATGCTTGCAAGCGGTGTTGATATCGATTACGAGTGGGCCAGTATATCTCTCCGACTTGGGAGGACAAATCCCATCTCGATACATACAACCCAACAGATACTTTCCGATCACACGAGAGACACCTTTATGATCACCCTCTCATAGGATGACGTTTGATGACCTCAAAGCTTTCTTCGGTGCAGAGTTGCATTATCTCATGGTCTAAGGAATACAATATTTGACATAGGAAAAGCTTCGCAAAGATGAACACGATGAAGCGATCTAATTGCTTCGCTTAGTTTGGTCATCCATCATATCATTCTCCCAATGATATGATCTCATTATCAATTGACAACTCATGTCTATGGTTAGGAAACCTTAACCATCATTGATCAATGAGCTAGTCCATAGAGGCGTACTAGGGACACGGTGTTGTTCACAAACCACACAAGTATTAAAGTTTCCTCTTAATACAATTCTAGCATGGAATATAAACTTTATCATGAACAAGAATTATAATAATAACATCTTTATTATTGCCTCTAGGGCATAATTCCAAGATCTCCCACTTGCACTAGAGTCAATAATCTAGTTTACATTTGGCAACAATCTCACACCCATGGCAATGAGGTGCGATCATGTTTTGCGTGGAAGAGGTTTAGTCAATGGATCTGCGACATTCGATCCGTATGTACTTTGCTAATCTTCAGATCTCCATCGATATATAATCTCGAATTATATGAAACTTTGCGGTTGATATGCTTGGTCTTTGGATGATATCTTGGTTCCTTAGCGAGTGCTATGGCGCTAGTGTTGTCACACAATATCTCCGATGGGTCCAATGCACTTGGAACCACGCCAAGCTCGATGATGAAGTTTCGATCCAAACTCCTTCACTTGGCGCTTCGGCAGCCATGTATTTCGCTTCTCACGTAGATCCCGCGATCACGCTTTGCTTGCGACTTCTCCACTCAGCTCCTCCATTCAAAATATAAGCGTATCACGTGCGAGATTTGGAATCATCCTTGTCGGTGTCGAAACTAGCATCGACGTAACCTTTTACGACAAGCTGTTCATCACCCCCATAGACCAAGAACATCTTTAGTTCTATTTAGGTACTTTAGGATGTTCTTCACGGTTGTCCAGTGTTCCACTCCTGGATCACTTTGATATCTGCTCGTCAAACTAAGAGCATTGGACACATCCGGTCTAGTACACAGCATGGCATACATGATGGAACCTATGCCCGAGGCATAAGGCACTTTGCTCATAGCTTCCCTATCATTTACCGTAGCTGGACACTGAGCCTTGCTCAATATCTTACCTGACAACATAGGCACTGAACCTTTCTTTGCCTTATCCATTCTGAACCTTTTCAGAACTTTGTCTAGGTATGTACTCTGGCTTAAAGCTATCAGGCGTCTTTGTCTATCTCTATAGATTTTGATGCCCAATATATAAGAAGCTTCACCTAGGTCTTTCATTGTAAAACACTTGTTCAAATAACTCTTCACATCGTTAAGCATGTTGATGTCATTTCCGATAATCAATATGTCATCCACATATAGTACCGTAAGCGTCACCGAGCTCCACTCACTTTCTTGTAGATACAAGCTTGTAGCAATTTGGAACAAATCCAAAGCTCTTGATCACTTGATCAAAAGCGAAGGTTCCAACTCCGAGATGCTTGCTTGATCCATAAATGGAACGTTGAAGTTTGCATACTTTACTAGCATCCTTAGGATCGACAAAACCGGGTTGCATCATATACAACTCTTCATCAATGTTGCCATTGAGGAAAGAAGTCTTGACATCCATCGCCATATTTCATAATCATGAAACGCAGCAATTGCGAATAAAATCCGAATGGACTTAAACATCGCTACGGGAGAGAAAGTCTCATCGTAGTCAACACCTTGAACTTGTCGAAAACCTTTTGCGACAAGCCGTGCTTTAGGCGGTAACATTACCATCGCGTCCGTTTTCTTCTTGAAAATCCATTTGCACTCAACGGCCTTTCGTCGCTAGGAGGGTCCACCAAAGTCCATACTTGGTTTTCGCTCATGGATCCCAATGGATTTCATGGCTTCCACCATTTCGTAGTCCAGGCTCATCATCGCCTCATAGTTCGTGGGTTCACCGTCTTCTACTAGCAAGATAGTCAAGACAGGTTGCCGCACACTTTGAGGGGCACGCGACCTTGTCGACTGCGGCGTTCGATGAGCGACATCGTCAAGCTTCATGATCCTTGTCATTAGCTTCCTCTATTGGTGCAGTGACCTTGGAACAATTTCAGGTGCTGCGCTACTCTCCAATTCAAGAGAAGGTTCAATAACCTCGTCTAGCTCTACTTTCCTCCCACTCACTTCTTTCGAGAGAAACTCCTTCTCAAGAAAGGAACCGTTCTTTGCGACAAACACTTTGCCTTCGGTTCTGTGATAGAAGGTATACCCAATCGTTTCCTTAGGGTATCCTATGAAGACGCATTTCTCCGCTTTGGGTTCGAGCTAGTCCAGCATCAATTTCTTGGCGTAAGATTCGCATCCCCAAACTTTAAGAAACGATAACTTAGGTTTAGCACCAAACCACATTTCATACGGTGTCGTCTCAACGGATTTAGATGGTGCCCTATTTAAAGTGAATGCAGCGGTTTCTAATGCATAACCCCAAAATGATAATGGCAAATCAGTAAGAGACATCATCGATCGTACCATATCTAATAGGGTTCGATTCCGCTCGAGACACACCATTCTTGCGCGTGGTGTTCCGGTGGCGTGAGTTGAAACAATTCCGCTTGCTTTAAGATGCGTGAGAAAATCATAACTCAAATATTCGCCCCACGATCGGATCGTAGAAACTTAATCTTTACATTACGATGGTTCTCCACTTCATTCTGAAATTCTTTGAACTTTTCAAACGTTTCAGATTTATGTTTCATTAAATAGATATACCCATATCTACTTAAGTCATCGGTAAAAGTGAGGAAATAGCGATATCCACCACGCTTCGAAACACTCATCGTTCCGCATACATCGGTATGTATGATTTCCAACAAGTCCGTTGCTCGCTCCATCATACCGGAGAACGGGGTTTTGATCATCTTGCCCATGAGGCATGGTTCGCATGTGTCAAATGATTCAAAATCAAGAGACTCCAAAAGTCCATCAGAATGGAGTTTCTTCATGCGCTTTACTCCAATATGACCTAGACGACAGTGCCACAAATAAGTAGTATTATCACTATCTACTTTGTATCTCTTAGCCTCAATGTTATGGATGTGTGTTTCATCCCTTTCGAGATTTAGAAGAAATAAACCATTCACAAGAGGTGCATGACCATAAAAGATGTTACTCATATAAATAGAATAACCATTATTCTCTGATTTAAATGAATAACCGTCTTGCAATAAACACGATCCGGAAATGATGTTCATGCTCAACGCAGGCACATAATAACATTTATTAAGGTTTAAAACTAATCCCGAAGGTAAAACTAAGGAGAGCGTGCCGACGGCCATCACATCAACTCTTGATCCGTTGCAACGCCGCATCGTCACCTCATCCTCGCGCAAGCCGCTCTATTCCGTAGCTCTGTTTGAGTTACAAATATTAGCAACTCGAACCGATATCAAATACCCGGGCACTACAACGAGGGATAGTAAGGAAAACATCAATAACATGTATATCAAATATACCTTTGATGGTGCCACCTTCTTGTCCTAAGTACTTGGACATTGCGCTTCCGATGACCCTTGTCCTTGCAATAGAAGCACTCAAAGGTCCGCTTGGGACCAGACTGAGCTTCTTCTCGGCAGGGCATTAAGCTTGCCGCCCTTCTTGAAGGGCTTCTTTGCTCCTTACCTTTCGTAAGGAGGGCTTGTTGACCATCAACACATGATTATCCTTCTTGATGTCCACTTCCGCAGCCTTGACTGCGAAGAGCTCGGTGATCGTATCGATGGAACCAATCGATTATGAGTCACTACAAAACTTTTGTAGCTGGGAGGAGTGATTGCAGAACCTGTCAATCTTGAGCTCCTCCGAATCGTGCATTCCAGGTTGCTCAAGGCGTTGAGTGTAGCCCGACATCTTTATGGCGTGCTCACTAACGGAACTCCCTTCCTCCATCTTGCAGTTAAAGAACTTCTCAGAGATCTCATATCTCTCAGAACGGGCTTGAGTCTGAAACATGGTTTTCAGCTCCTCGAGAATCTCAAAGGGCCCGGGATAGGTTTCAAAACGATTTTGAAGCTCCGGTTCCATAGCAAACAACATGGTGCTCTTAATCACACCATAATCATCTTTGCGCGAGTGATAGACAACTTTCTCATCAGCCGGCGCAGTTGCAGCAGGGGGGTCACCTAACGCTTTACCAAGGACATAGTCCTTTTGTCCGCCAGACAGAATGATTCTTAGATTGCGGAACCAATTGGTGAAGTTATACCCATTGTTTCTAAGAGTGGGATTTGTCCATCCATATGACGGATAGATATACTCTGGGCCCTCTCGGTGGAATGTCATCCAATTAGCTTGCAAGCATGTGACTGGCTCACAAGGGATCACATATCACAGGAATGAGAAAACAGTACTTATCGGTAACAAGGTTGAACTAGGTATGCAGAGATACCGACGATCACACCTCGGATAAGTATTATATTGCGAGATAAATGGAAATTGGTATCGTATGTAAATGGTTGATTCGATCACGAAGTAATCGTAGAAATATGCAGGAGCCATATGAATTTCCAATTCCTCTATTGGTTATTGATCGGAGAAGTGTCTCGGTCATGTCTACATAATTCACAAACCGTAGGGAGACACACTTAAGGATTCGATGTTGTTTAATAGTTATGGAATGTGAGTGAGAAGATCAAATGTTGTTCGGAGTCTTGGATGGTATTCGAGATATCACGAGGAGATCCAGAATGGTCTGGAGAATAAGATTCATATAAGGAAAGTCCAATTCCGGAGTTCAGGAATGGTTTCGATGTTTTCACCAGAATGTTCTAGAAGGGTCTAGAAGGTTCACCGATCCGGAAGGGGAATGTTACATGGATGTGTCATGACAAAGTTGAATGGTTGCATTATGTCCTAGGTCACTTGACTGGACACTTGGAAGAGATAAATCAAACTCTAATTTGAAAGTCAAAAAAGGGAGTTTGAAAAAGTCAAACTGGAACAATGGTTTCCAAGTGGAGGAGGGCAGGAATCCTACCTAGAGGAGGATTCCCTCCCTCTCCTTACCGTCGGCCAGATGAAGAGGAGTTGGGGGAGGATTCCCTCCCCCTTGTCGCCCCTCCCTCTCATAAATAGAGGGGAGGGGCGTCCCCTTGGTCCATGCCCAAAACCCTAGCTCGGCCGCGCCCTCCTCTCAAGTCGCCGCCTCCCTAGGCCCTCTCCAAGTCACTGATTAGGATTAAACCCTAGCCCTAGCCGCCGGACACACCAACCCCTCGGTTCCCTCTAAACCCTAGATCGCTGAGGCCCTCTTCTACTCCACCATACTCGCTCCAGCTTAGGCGAAGCCCTGCGGGATCTCCCCTCTAAACTCCGACACCACGCCGTTGTGCTGACGGATTCGCGAGGAGAGAGCTAAAACCTCTGCTGCCTGCTGGAACAAGGGAGAAGAAGGTCTTCATCGACTACCGAACGTGTGTCTGACTGCGGAAGTGCTGCCGGAACGCGGCGCCAGAAGGATCGTATATGCGAACTTGAGATCGGCAAGTGAACGACTACATCACCCACGAGAATCCAATCTCGTTAACCGCTTTGGAATATTCAAGGGTGAGTACGCCATCGACTCGTTGCTACAATCTAGTATATAGATCTTGGCTTGTTTGTGTTCATGCGGTAGAAATTTTTTGTCTTCCATGCTACGAACCCCTACACCTCAAGTGTCCCATAGTGGAGCGAGTGCCCGCCTTTTGTGGTGCGCACTCGGGAGAATAGGGTGAGCCATTATGGCGTCGGTGAGTTGCGTGCTTCCGCATCCGGGGTGAGGCCTTGTGTGGCGTTAGATGTTTATCGAGCCACCACACCCCGAGGTGAGCCATTTGTGGCGTTCCGAGAGCGTTGCGCCATCGCACCTCTCCAACAGAGACGTAGCTTCTTTGGAAGTGAACTTAGGGATAAAAATCTTCGTATCCGCGTCCATCGGTTATCTCTCAACCGAGCCCTTTACTTATGCATTTTACATTGTCATAGTCATCGTGCTTGAAGTACTTTACCTTGCTATCACCTTGTTGATTGTATTTCTTAGAATAGGTTGTTGGTGCACTTAGGTGAAGCTAGTGGTTAGGTTTTGTGCTCAATAAATTAAACGTCAGTTTTTATTCCACATTTGTTTGAGCCTAAACCATAATAATTTTAAAATCCTATTCACCCTCCCTATAGGAGACGTCGATTGCAATTTCAAAAGGGCCACAGGTATTATGAGTGCTCAACACAAGAGTTATTCTTATATATGAAAATGTCGCAACCTATTCCATGAGTGGAGAATAATACGAATCTTTGCACAAGTGTCTCTTGCAAAGGACGCCTCAATAAATGAGGATGCTACCCTTCTATGCAAGCATGATCCAAGTCCTTCACTTGTCATAGCGCAAGTCTTGACAACCTAATATATGCTATGAGAGGACCAACGCCTTAATACTTTCCAAACTCGAGGAAGAATTGATGGCAAGTCCATAAAAGTAATCATCGATGGACGAAGTTGTCACAACCTCGTGAGCACCAAACTTTGTGAGAACCTCAAGTTTCCATACATGGCGCACCCTCATCCATATCATGTCAAATGGATTGATGACAATGGAGCCCTCAATATAAAACACAAAGTCAATATCTACCTCAAGATTGGCCCCTATGAAAACACCATCGAGTGTGATGTCGTGCTTATGACCGTGTGTCACATGCTTATTGGGACACCATGGAAATACTATAGAGGAGCTATACATGATAGTAGCACTAACCAATACTCCTTCAAGTGGAACGACAAAACCTTTGTGGTCCAACTATGGCGCCAAGCCAAGTTATTGCTTCCAACATGAAAACCTTATCCAAGATACCCAAGCTAAGGATTCTTGTGAGATGAGTGGTGAGAGAGTGAACCACCATCAAGTGAGTGAGTGCCACAAGCCTAAAATGAGTGGAAAGATCATGAGTGCCACGACGCATGACATCAAACGTGAGAAGAGTGATTTGAGTGTGACTCATACTAACAATATGTCATACAATTCTATCTATTTTTTGTCAGTTTTGCAAGGTACCCAATATAGACCATCATATCCAAGGAACATGCGAAAAGATTTGCAACCACAACTTGAAGATAAGCACAACTACAAGATCTTTGAAAACTTTGGACAAGGATTCAACACCGGAGATCCGACCGCATATAAGCTCAAGACCACGTGCACACATCTATTTTTTTGCATGATGAGGGAACATCGTCGAGGTCAACTCGTTTTCAAGAAGGGGAATATGATGTATCCCAGCACATAGCAACCACCATTGGTCCACATCATGTCACGCCAACCATTCCTACAAAGGTGAATTCCTTCCATCTCTTGCCTTTCGTTGGTTATATTGTGAATGGGATCCTACTTGAGATGAATTCCTATTGTATGACTAGGCCCATGACCATGACGCCAAGAGGAAGAGACAAGGCCGCCCCAGGATCCAGGACCCTAAGCAAGAGCCCTGGAAGAGGAGAAGGAAGAAGCATCCCAAGCAACCCCGACGTCTTCGGCATGCACACACCAGAGTCTCTACACTTGGTCTCCCGACCAAGTTACAGATGCTACAACGAGCAACCCGGAGTCTCCATCCCCCGCCACCCTAGAGTCTCTGGCCTGAGTGATACAGGTATGCGAGTCTTAAGATGGGCCTGGCCCATGTAACACCACATCTTGCCCAGAACTTCCTATTTATGCCTAAACTACCCCTAGCTCATGGTTGGTCTCTAAATAAGCCCCCAGCCCCTCCTTCAAACCCTAGAGATGATATGAATTGAGTTGAGACTCTTGGCATTATCCTAAGAACCCTAGAATTAGGGAACCTCTCTAGATTGAATCTATGAGTTGTATCAAGGCCCTCCTCAAGTACTTGGTCTCTCCTAGTTAAGTATGCTAGTAGTTTTAGGTCTCTCCCTTTGGGATTATACTTGGTTGCTACTCTCTCCTTGATTGGGATTTACCATTTGCTTGCCAATCTCTCCTCGGGTGATTCTACCACAAGGTCTCTCGCCTAGGGATTCTATTGGATTGGTTGTTCGAGCCAACATGAGAAAATCATATTGTGTGTGTGTGTGTGTGTTTTTGCGTGCGTTTGTATCTTTACCTTGCATTCGAGTTGAGTTCATCGCGTTCATCATGTTTTCCCCTCATCTCGTCCCCAAATCCATAAAGATCAGGCCACCCAAGGGTCAGTCCCCAAGGAACCCACAACACATATGCAAGACACACCATGTGGAGTATCAACGCTATAGACTCTAGGAATCAAGATCAACCTTAGGTGCTTATCACAGAAAAGCAGCTCAATACAAGACCACATGATCCGACAACACCTGATTCTAAGTCTTTGAAGGGTCCCATTATCCTTTTATAATATGTGTCCCCACCACTATGGGATGACGGGTCCGAAGTCCAAAGACGGGCTCATTGAATATTCATGGAGTGCTCACCGCACACAGTGTGTCGACAATGACAAAATATCTGAGTGTCATGAGTCTCGGTAACTCTTGGAAGATGTGGATTGGATCCCAAAACGCTAAGTAGATTTGTCCCACATTTTCATGGAGAATTTAACGCCCTCAACACGCGTTCATTGAAGGAATCGCTAGATGAATAGTAGAAGTGCTTCAAATCCACAAGGAATCCCTCGAACGGAGGAGAGAGCGAACGCAAACCCCTTGAGGCACCTATATGTAACGATAAGTTAGTCATTCACTCGTCCTCATGTTAGGGTCATAATGTTTAAGGTGCTTTAGGGATAAGGTTATCCTATTCCACAACAGTATGCTACTAGATATTTCCCTAGGAGGGAGTAATATGCCTCTAGATATTACCATGATTGCCTTATAATTCTCACACAACATCCCTATATATAAAGCACATCCCCTTCATGAGAAGGGAAGGTGGATTTATTTGCAACACTTCACTCTCACTTTATAGGAAGACAAGAGAGGGAAAAGACATGATAAGAGGTCATCCCGCCTTTGTCAGCATGCCACCGTTGAAGCATACTCCCTATTGCTAGTGACCACCCCGTTGGCGCAGCCACGCTTCTAGGAACAAGGTATGTCGCATCTCTACCACTTTGTCGCTGTATCATCGGGAGTCGCCACGCCAAAGGAGTAGGAGGGATCCATGTGCACCGTTAGGGGTCGTTGTTTCCAAGGAGTCATTTCGTGGCCAAGCACATTCATCGAGGAGATGCATGAGTGATCATAGTGGAGTAGTACGAGGCATCGCCGAGGAGACATAAGAGGGATCATCAAGAATCTATACGAAGGATTGTCGAGTCATACAAGGGATCATCGAAGGGCAGGCGAGGTATAATTGGGGAGTCATCTGAGGTATCATCAAAAAGCGTACGAGGTATAGTAAAATATCCGCACGAAGGATATTGTGGAATTAGAGCTTCTTCATCTACCCAAACCTCGGAGCATGGTCCCTCAATGTCTCGACAGTTTACCTTTAGCCTCTCAGATGAACTCAGACGGCCGACTAGTTCATGAATCTACACGAGGAGAATTAAATGAGTGTATTGACCCCCATCGGGCATCTTTCGGAGGGACAAGCCTCTTAAACTGGGATACCACTAGATTCACCGTTTACACGTGTCGGCGACTAGTACATTTAGGCGTACTAGTGCCTTAGGTAGTTAAAAACACATGAAAGTTGTGAACATTATGAAAATAAGACAGGAAGTAGTAATAATACCCATCGATCATGTCTAGAAAATTCACATTGGGATTCTTCTTTTATGAAAATAAGACATGAAGTAGTAATAAGACCGGAGCGGGGAGACGGTGGAGGGTGAGGTGGTGCGCGTGCTGTGGGGATCGGGCATGGAGTAGGTGGGGGCGGCTCACTGTCGAAGTGAGACTCAAGCGCTGTTGGAACGGCATGTCTTCGCATGGGTTGATCAGGTGCATCGGACGGCTCAAAATCGAGGGCTCGGAAGAGCAAGCCAGGCCCGAGCACTTTTTAGCAATTGGGTAGTTAAAAACACATCAAGGTTGTGAAACATTATGAAAATAAGACAGAAAGTAGAAATAATACCCATCTATTATGTCTAGAAAATTCACATTGGAATTCTTCTTACAACTTAATTAAGAAGGAAAAAATCAGATTATGAGTATCAAATTCAAATTTGGAGTGAATAGTATCACATTGATATCCAATTTTAACGAATCTGTTTATTGAGCTGTGAGTTGGATTTTGATGTGAAAATTTAAGGCATGGTAACGTACGTTGTGCAAATGTTGTCCAAAAATTTCAGATTTTTTTCACCCAATACGTACTGGTGTACACTTTGTCCCCACCCCGTGTGTTTCTTCGGCCCGAACTTTGTAGATTTGTCCCTTCATACCCCGGTCAATATGTAAAGTTAGAGATTAATGCTCTACCGATATATTTGAAAAAGAAAGGCTGTTCAAAAAAATGAAAAATAAAAGAAAACCGAAACCGTACATGTGTGGGACTCTCCATATCTTTCTAGGAGTATTTCAGTTCCCATACACCTAGGTTTCCATATCTTTCTTTGATTTAAAGGCGAGAAACTCTCTATCCCATCGTGTTCGACTCCACACCCAGCTTCCGGCCGGTTGATGCATGATGCGGCAACGGCAGCGACAACAGCATCGGATCGACATGGAGGGGGAGGAGGAGCTGGCCAGACGGCAGGCGCCTTGCCTCACGAGACAGCTTCATGCCCCCCGCCGGCGCCAGGCGGCGGTGCTTCACCTATCCTTGATTCGGCCGCGGAGGAGCGGCCGCGACCACGAGAGCCCGGCGTGGATGAGATCCAGCTTCCTGTACGTGTACGTCGGCGGCGAGCACATAACATCGCTCGAGCTTCCCTTCAAAGGTAAGGATATAAAGGAGTGGAAGCACAGCATGACATACCCCATGGACGCGGGCTGGCGGGGCTTGTCCGTCGGGATCGAGGCCGTGCGCAGGGACTTCTTCGTCCTGCGCACGGGCCGCGTGGTGCCGTTCCGCACGAAGGAGCCGCATACGTCCGGCCAGACCGCGGTGATCGGGACGGTGCGGGTGCCGCTGCTGGACGCACTAGTACTTGGAGACGAGGACGACGACGACAGCGGCGAGGAGGAGAACAAGAAGAAAAGACGCCGCGACGACGAGGAGGGGGAGGCGAAGAAGAGGCTGGCCGAGGGGACGCGGGAATTCGACGAGAGGGTCGAGCTGCAGACTTGGCGGTGGGAAGTGGGCCGAGAGCCGACCAATGTTGTTTGCGGCACGCTGGGCGTGCACATGTACATTACTGGTGACTGCTGAGCACCATAGCGACGACGCCGGTCGATGGTGTGCATGGGTAAGGTTTGTCTAGCGCCTGATGGAGGTGGAACATCATCTGTAGGGGGTTGCAACATAGTTATAAGAACTTAGATCATACTTTTGTTTATTTTCTCTTGCAAAAAGAAACAATTTCTTCCAGTATTTCTATTACCTCTTTTGTAATTCAGATACTTCAGAGCAGACTACTATTGTTGGTCAGAAATTCGAGATTCATAGGCATTCACGTTGTGGGATTGTGCGGTGTTGGAACAGTACCATTTTTTTTTACAAGGAGGCAAAACCCCTTGCATCTACATTGTTTGATGCACACAACAACCTGAATTAGGATTTATTTTTGTGGGGCACAAGACTTATAGGATTAAATGTATCCATAGACTCTATGTTGCCATGTCGTGCGGTTTAGGTTTCGATTTGGTGTTGGATGGTGCGGTTTGTTGTGCTCTGTGTGTGGGATATAGGTTACACTTTTTTTAACTGATAGGTTACACATTTCTGTTAAGCATCCACACAAATTGATCTACCTTTTCATACAATTTCACATCAATGTTCAATCTACACCATGAGAATAATACAAGACACAATATATTTAAAACGTCCAAATAAAGAAACAAGAAGATGCATTATTTACATGGATTTGTATTTTTTTTTATGTATATATCTCGGTTTTGGTTCAAATTTTGTATTCCATCCGTCTCAAATTAATTGGCATGGATTTGTCTAAGATATTTCATAATGACACATTCTATGTATGTCATTTTCTAATTTTAGCACTTAGTTGCTTTACTTTTAATAGTTGATGAATAGTATCATTTAAAGGTTGATATTACTAGAGTGTTGCTTTGTTGACTTTTTTCTTCTTCTTTGTTTGTTATCGGGCCTGAATAGGAATCATAAGCCTGTATAGTGTGTTTGCACTTCAGCACTTGGGCAGAGCCGAGAAAAGTGAGGCTTCAGTTTCATGTTAACCCATCAATAAAAATATAGTTCAAAGGAGTATAAACACCACTCAAAAAAAACTAATTTCAAAAGAGATGTCACTACATGCCCCAAGGGAACGTAGTTCCAAAAAATCATGGCATCAGTGCCACAATGCAATCGGTTTTATTTTTCTAGAGTTAGCTAGGCTTGAAAGATATTCATTTGATTACTAGAAAATAAATGTTTGCAACAAATGGAAAGTAGAAACTGAAAACCTTGTGTTGACCCCGTTGGTTTTCATTGCGGCACGTGTAACCACCTAGTGAGCAACATGTGAGATGTCATGACAGGTTGGCTGACATGTGCGGATGTATTTCGCTTTTAGCATTTCCGATCATCTTAGAGACATTTTTGTAATACTGGAATGAAAAAAAATGAATTTTCTATTAGTATTTGTCATGTCTTGTAGTTAGATCCCAATTTCATATATTCCAAGATGATCATGTTCTTATTGGAATATGATTTTTACCCTACATTCTCATTGCTCTATTGGCATTGTCTTCTCAAATCTCACTGTTGTGTTCTTCATTTGTTCCCATTGAGGCTATTAGAGTTTAACAAGTTTTCTAACGGAGATCTTAATCAAGGAATACTAGAAGAATTATTCATTCAAAACAACAAAACAAAGGGTGTGCAATTCATACACTTTTACCAAAAAATGACTCTTGTTCTAAACTAGAAGGAGGCCGCCAAAAATAGGACCTCTGGAAAGATAATTTCAGAAGGATGTCACTATAATATGTCCAAAGGAATGTAGTTTTGAAAATCTCAGCATGTGAAATACTCCCTCCGATCTATATTAGTTAACTTAGATTCATCTAGATACGAATGTATCTAGTCAAGTTTTAGTACTAGATACATCTGAATCTCTTCTCTTCTATACTACCTAATAATAAAGCACGAAGTGTTTCTCCCGGTCCAACACTTTTTTGGACAACTTTGCCCCTAACAGTTTAGGTGTATTACCCACCATGCCACACATAAGTCACAGGTCATTTTTTTCCCTCTATGTGCGATCCGGATACAAGAATCTCCACCAGAGTTTCATAGGTCAAAAACTCGTCAAATAGCTGGAAGGAAGGAGGAAAAAGATACCTCCCGCGACCACAACTCTGCTCTGCCGCCGAGCCAAAAAAACGTCATGCGAGCCCCGATGTTGGTAGTACTGCTCCCCGCCGAAATTGACCCCGAACGAGCTCCTCACCGCCAGGGATCCCAGATCTTTGCCCCCATGGATTTGTCCGCTCCGCCTACCGCGATCGGATCTGGACTTCAAGCAATGGCTGGATCAAGCTTTCGAGTGACCAGAGCAAGCACGTCGGCTAGATCTAGCACTCCGTTGAATGGATCATTAACAAGCCAACCAGATCGATTCTTAAAAAGGCATCTTCAGCTCTTGGCGCCGGATACAAAATAATATCCTGGAATATGTGTGCTGTCTGCATAAATTCTTACCTGTGCTGTGGTGTTTTGCTGGTTTTTTGTTTATGCAGAGGTGTCGATGATCGTGCACGCGTGCGAGGCCTCGACAAGATCTTCGGCCCCATCCACGAATCAGTGAGCGCCCCCGTCTCCTCATCTCTTGTAGATAGGACGATATGTTTGTGAGGTTTAGAGCAACGCCATCTGGTCAATTCGTGTGATGCATTTGTGTAGGACCTTTGTCTCAGATTGCTTCGTTGTAGCTAGCAGTACGTCTTAGATTATAGTGGCTAACTCCTTAATCTGAAGATGCTCGAGGTTCATTGAGCTAAGTTGTTCAACAGTTGAAAATGCTATTATGGAAATAATATTCAAGTAACTTGTTTGATGATGAGGTGCAAATTTCAAAATGTGTTTGCTAGGACTCATTGTCGGTACCCTCACCCCACGGCAAAAATCTGCTCAAGCAGGCCTCCTTGTCGCATGCAAGTGGTTGGAGTGAACTAATTTTACGTATTGCTTTGTGTTATTCAGATTGGCGTGGTACCTATCTTTGCATGAAAGTCCATGGCTGGAATAAAGCTATTCAGAATCTCCGTGTTCTAAATGTAGAGTGATTGTGCTTTGCTTTGCTTCTATTGAATCTGGTTGAGGCAGTTGGTTCTGAACTTTTATTCAACCGTACATAGATCAGGTGTCTCTGCTTTTATTTTAATTTTTCTCCCTTTTGCAAGTTCGCTACTTCACTAGAGGCATAATATTATTTTTTGTCTCTTCTCCCTATCATATTGTTTATCTGATTCAATGTGTTAGGTTTATATGACGCTCCCAGGTTCACGGGAAGCTTCTGGTTCACAGTGACATGTCTTCTTTTATTCATGATTAATTCTTCGGTTGTGTAAATGGAAAAATATACCCCTACTTATCTATTTCCCATCTATGTTAACTTTAAAGTTATAGATATATAAGTGACGCTTTTGTGCATGTTGTGACTAAATGTGAGTGGCATGTAGGTGAATGATCGATGATCCGTCAATCCATTAGTACATCCCAGGAAATAGATCGCCGATTGTTCTCGGCTGAATTCAAGTTGAGCGAAGCCAATACAACATTCATGTTGTTTCATCTCCTGATGTGAATCTGATTGCTCACTCCTACCTCCCGCACTAAGGTAAAAAAAAGTCTTTACATCATGTGGTTTCTCTTATGACGTATAGGTTGTGCACCGCTCTCGTGTCCAAAGTTTGCTTATGTTTTCTCTAGGTACTCACAATTTTTATCTTCTATTGTATCATTAATTTTAGGTGAATTTAGACCAGAAATTCGCTTCGTCCCATTATTAGATTCAAGTACTAGGTCTTCACTAAATATAATTGCACGACATAGCTTTTTTTTCTCCCGGTGCATCGCACGGGTATGTTTCCTAGTCTCTACTATGTAATTTAGTCTGAGGTGGTTTTCGTCTCCAGGTTTTCGTCCATCCGTCAATTTACGTTTTAGCCCTTTAGAAACTGGACAATCAACCCGCAGTCCAATATATCAGGACTTTTGGAATTTACAACCTCAATCTTATCCACTCAACTCTAACCGATCCCCGTGTCTAAAAAGACCCTTGAGCGCGAGCGCAACGATACCTAGCGCAGGTCAAGGGCATCGTCGCCCTGATCCAGATCCTTCCCCGCAACCACCGCGGCGGCGCGGCCACGCCTTGTGAAAGCTTGTAGGTGTTGGAGGCTGCTCCGGCGTGGACGTGACACACGTCAGGTTGCGGACGATGGGTGAGCAGCATGGAGGCCGATGGCCCGGTCGTTTCCAAATCGGTTGTATTCATCGACTGATATTTGGGGATGCCAGCTCTCTAGCTCAGCCGACAGACCACCCCCGACCCTCGCCAGATCGGCCACCGACGGAAGACCGTCTCTCTCGCCAGCGGCGCATTGCTTCATACGACGCGCCCAGCGCATCGCTTTCACCGTCCAAATTCATGGAGATCGACCACGACGACCAGACGCCGCTGGAGCAGGAAGCCTTCTAGGAGTAGAGGCTTCGACCAGGTAACAGTTCAGGTCGAGGACCACATCCTCCGATTCCCCATAGGACGCGAGCACCTAGGTCCGGCGCAGGCCGGGCTCTCCGGCTGGTTCACGAGCCGCCGTGCTAGCTGAGCTTAACCGCGTCGCACACCTTCGCTACTCGGAGATCGAGCAGGTCGCATACCTCTGCCTCCTGGAACTCGATGGATGGGAAGGGAGGCACTAGGGAGAGGTGGAGGTGGCTGGTAACTCCAGAGGTGTAGGAGGGATAAGGAGATGGGGATCTGAGTTGGGTCGCATGTCGGAAGAAGGAGAAGGAATGCCAACATGCTGTGTTTGTGCTTCTGCTCTGTCGCTAAATGTTGTTGTTGCTGCTGCCCGCAGCGAGAGATTGAGCACATCCACTCCTCCGTGTGAGAGATTGGGAAGATAAATTAGACAAAGAGATTGGTGAGGTGTGCTTTGTTGCTGATGTTAATTACAGGTTCTCTGTCTCTGTTCTGCTAGCTGCTACTGATAACTCTATTGCTAGAATGGACGATTGTCCCTTCATGGAGTTGAAAAATGGAAACGCCATTGTGTATTGTTGTGTTGTACTTCCTTTATCCAGAAATAACTAACTTGAGTTTGTCTAAATTCAAACGTACCTAGACATATTTTATTGAATCAAATGTTTGATTTTGAGAGAATGAGCGAGAGATAAGAAATTAATAATATGTTTGCACTATCTGTATATTCGATGTCATTACAAACATATTACCTTTTGTGCATCATGGACTTCTATAGATATTACGGATTGATGAACTTGACAAAACTGGGACTGCGCCTCTAGAAACACCAAATTGTCACATCTGTTAGTCAGGTTGCTTTGTGATGTTTGCACTATCTGTATAATATATTCGATGACATTACTGTTGCCATTACTATATAGTTACGCAACATATTTTCTTTTATGCATCATGGACTTCTATAGATGTCATGAGACAGATGAACTTGACAAAACTGGACTTCTATAGAGGTCACGAGACACATGAACTTGACAAAACTAAAAATGCGGCTCTAGAAATCAAAGGTTGGAGAGAACCACAAGCAGGCAACTTTCAATATGCTAATCCAACGGATGAACGATGACGACATGGTCGAGAATGTAACCGACTTCATACGACCGTGACGAATGTGTTATATTTATGTGTTCCATGAGAAATTGTTTGACAAACCCGTGGCAACGCACGGGCATTCAACTATTATACTATACTAGCAAACATGCCCGTGCGTTGCACCGGTTGAAAAAAATACATCACACATCCTTAACCCAGTATGGACTCAAGACCCTTGCACAATTCCATTTTGTTACGGCTTGATGTAAATATTTTGGTCACACCACATAAAACAAATATCTATTTGGAATTTGAACTTCAGGAGGTGAAAAAGGTTAACTATGGAACTTCTGGACATATTATAATGTTGTGAAATAATTATATAAAAATTCTCTTATCTAAGTCTGAATCTCCAAACAACTTTAAAATATGTAAGGACATTTTTTTAAAATTTCGAAGAAAGATTTTTTTAAAAGTTGGAAAAAGAAACAGAGTAATTTAAATCCGCATGGTGCATCCATTATTACCTCAATGGTGCTCTTGTCGGTGATGTCCAGCTGAAGCTCAGTGAGGCGTTGCGTGTGCTCCCGTTTAGCAGCGACAGTATTCAGCTGACTAATAGCAACAAATTCGCGTTGATCCCCAGTAGACTCCTATATCTATACCAGCATCGAGCAAGCACAACCACTCCTATCTCTTCCATCACGTCACCCATCATCTCCCTCACCCATCACGCCCTTATTTTTCTCCCCCAAGACGCCTCCAGTTCTTCTCCCAAGGTGGGGCACAAGAGACGTGCGGCGGCCTTGAGGTGAGACGGCGTGGCCTGGACACTCGGCGGCCACACGCGACACGCTCACCTCTTTCACCCCATCCGGATGCTCTTGCATCTCTCCCCCCACCAAAACTCCACCTACGTCTCCTCCATGTTCGGTATCTCTCTACATCAGCGCAACGGCGGCTGGAATTGGTATAAGGATCTGGGACTTGATTTCTCCCGTCGCTCTCTCTCCGAAAAATAGGGATGTGTGCCTTGGGATGGCAGACGGGAACGGCGCGACAGGCTCGCTGAGTGGGCGGCAAGCATGGACGCGTCTGCGCCGGATGTGTCCAGGGATGCGGGGAGGTAAGGCTCGCGAACGGGAGACCCGCAGAGGACAAGGGCGCCGCACCATGGCCTCCTGGAGGAGCCGGTGAGTTAACCTTCCGTGGCTAGTGTGGATACGTAAGGGTCTTAGTGCCCCGAAGGAGTAGAGGGCTGCGGCGCCCCGAAGGAACAGAGAGCTGCGGCGGAGGCGCTCGGAAATTTGCTGAGAGAAAGCGAAGCAGAACTGTTTGAGGCGGAGGTCGTACAGTGTCTCCCACCGGTGGTGGGTTGTGCTAGGCGTCAACAAACCGGTACAACTTGTGAATGGTAGAGTGGGTAAATTTCAGTCGATTGTAGGGGTAAAACTGTCCAAAAAAGTATAGGTACTATAAGAAACACTCCTTCCTTTATTATTACTAGGATAGGATAGGATAGGATAGGATAGGACTAGGAAAATGCCCGCGCGTTGCGGCGGAAGAAGTTAGTCATTGTTGTGCCGTTGGTGAGTTTTTTCAAAATCAGTGGCACGTCGCAGCATAGGCAACTTTTTTTTAACTTGCTTAGTGGCATCCGCTCCTCAATCAATTAATTGTTGTAATTCGTAAGCAGAATATTTCCTTTTTTCAAACTCTCCTCTTCCTCTTTCTTGGTGTGCTTCCCTTTCATCTTCTCGTGAAGTACGCGCTGCTCCCGGCTCTGGCTCCCACCATCCCGTTTAATTAGCCCATGCATTTAGTTTTTTATCAACCAACACAATCCCTTACAATCAGTCCCCGTTCAATTAGACAGACGTAGCTTCATTTAAGTCAGCCCACAATCCTTCCGCCTAGCTATTTGCTGCTTGTTTTGATTTTTCCCTTTAATCAATCTAATAACAGAAGGAAGTGATGGTAATATAAACTGGTGTTCATCTTTGTAATGCAGTAGAGTGAGACTAAACACGAGGGTATCAAATTTAATTACACGGTCAAACTAAGTTGATCCGGGCCTTTCCGAGCCGCCATGCTGGACGGCCGCTCATGCCACGTGCTCTAACTATTAACTGGTCGACTAACCCAACTGATCTTACATAATTAAATATGGTCATTGTGTCATATGCTATGGAAATCTATTCTATACTCACAACGGTGATGATAATTTCTCAGAACCGAAGACGCAAAATTTATTTCTGAAGTACAATCCGAAAAAGATGGTAAACTTAGTTGTGCTTGTATCCTAGTTTGATGTGTATGCAACAATGCCATGGCATCGTCTTGCAATAGCAACCCGCGATCTATCAGCAAATGATTGGCATCTACTATAAAATAAAATCATGCCTCGCATTAGACCAAAAAGCGTACCAGAAATCACTATACTCACAAGCCGCACGTTGTTGTGTACCATGGTGAAGACGATTAGTCCTGCAATCTTGGAGACTGCGTGCCGGAGTTCCAAATTGCTTGTGTAGATAATTCTGAATATCAAGACAGCGATCCAGCTGTTGCTGCTGAGGCATCATCAGCCACACGCTGTATGTGGTAGTATCCAGCTAGGGATGTATCGCGCCACCCTGGTTCACCCTCACCTTCCCAGGGTACATCCCTGACGCCATCCATGGCAGTATCCAGTCCCATCATCTTGGGCGCAACCACATCGGCGATCAATTACTGCGACACGGACGCGGTAGGTTCGCTGAACCAGCGGCAACTCTCTGGCCAACCGGTATTGTCAGCGTGCATCCGGTGTACGCTAGATGAAGCCATCGTCTGATTGGCTAGCATGCACACATGTCTCGGCGTACTTTGCCCATCTCGCCGTACTTTGCCCATCTCTTGGCGTACTTTTCCCATCTCTCGGCGTGTGTGTCTGCCTACAACGACAAGCGGCACAGGAGGTGGGCAAGAGCGGGATACGCGCGTACGCCGCCGGACCAGGAACATGTACGGAAGCCAGCGAACCAGCAACTCGAGTTGAGCAGCCCTCCACGCCGTTTACATGGTGCGGGTGGACGGGGAGATGGGCACCTTCAGGTAGATGAAGGACAACAACGACGATTTCGGAAGGGCGCCGGAGACGGTGGATTGAGAGATCATGATCTTGGACGTCGTGCAGCCGGGCGTTAGTTGGGCCACCATGATAATTAAGTATCTCAAACAAATCGGCGAGCTTCTGGTTTCTTGGTTTTTGGTCGTCGTCATCGGGATCGGATCAGCCTGATGGCTTTGCCTACTCGGCGCAAGGTACGAAGAGCTTTATGTCCGCGGCAACGATGGCATCGATCGTGGTATGTATGTTGGTGCTATTGGGCACTCGAACCCTAGATAGGGCCCTGGTATTTATCCCTGTTATACCTTGAGGTGGTTTTCGCTCCAGATTTTCGTCCGTCTTTTTCCTGGACGAGTTTGCCCCTAGATTTTTGGAGATACTACAACCTATGCCACCGTCGAGTGAACCGATCCCCAAATCTTTCCATCCTTGGTCTTCGCCCCCGCACCACCGTCCAGACTCTAGCGCCGCCTCCTCCCCCATGGCCCAGCGCCAACCACCACTGTGCCCCCTGTTGCAGAGGATGGGAGGGGTCGATTCCCTCCATCTTCTTCATCTCAGAGACCCGGCGGAGCAGGCGTCGTCCAGCACTGGAATCCAATATAATATAGATGACGGGTCACATCAAGGTCAACCGAGTAACGTGTGGCCTCAAATCTTCTTAAATCAGAGAGTTTGACAACATAAAATTCCTATGCAGCCACTGTGATGCTAACGTGTGGCCTCAAATCGTCTTAAATCAGAGAGTTCGACAACATAAAATTCCTATGCAGCCACTATGAAGCTAACGCGTGGCCTCAAATTGTCTTAAATCAGAGAGTTCGATAATATAAAATTCCTATGCAGCCACTGTGAAGCTAACGTGTGGCCTCAAATCGTATAGTTCGATAAAGTAAAATTTCTATGCAGCGAAGCTGTTAGGGGGTAACCCTGGGGTTGGCCCGATCTTTCACGATTTCCACGAGAAACGAGGGGAACGAGGTGGTCGGGGAATGAAATCGATGAAGGCGATGGAAACCACGAACACACACACACCAAAACACGATACACGCCTACTCCTCACGCCGGTGGCAACCGGTCCAACATAATCCCTAGGATCGGTGTTGGGCGAAGCTCGCTCTCCACGCCAACAACGGGGGATGAGGTGCTTGGTGAGATCTTGACGACTTGGGGGCGAGACACCGAGAACCCAAGGCCTTGTACAACTTGAACGCACTTAAGCAAGATCCAAGAGGTGGGTGGATAATCCGGTGCTCCTTGGTAGGAGCATGAGACCAATAGATATAAGTCCTCAAAGGGTTTCCTTAATATCTATTATTATCCAAGTCTAGGGTTTACAATAGAGGGTGGGGGGCTATATATAGTCCAGCCACATAAACAGGGGTAGTTTGGGAACAAATAACGAAATATGGATAGAGTTACAAGCGTATTGGGCGAAATATTACTTAAAGCGTCTGCTGGCGGTAGTACCGCTCAAGGGACCGTAGTACCGGTCATGCGGTAGTACCGGTTCCTGGCCCGGTAGTACCGCTTGTCGTCCTGGGACTTGCGCTGGGGTCTTCTGTTGAGGGCGGTAGCAGGGGGCGGTAATCTCAGAGTACGGATCCGGGGGTAGTACCGCCATGATGAGAGCATTTGGCAGCCCGGGCCTTCGTCAGCGGTAGCATTGGGCGGTAGTACCGCCAAGCGATAGTACCGGTCGCCAGGTCCGGTAGTACCGCAGGCGACAGAGAGTGTTTGGTCTCTTCGGCTGGTGCTCCTCCGTCCTGTGGGTTCGTCTCTTCGTACCTGATGATGCACAAGGTATGGGTATGAAGTAGCAAGCCATCCAAAGGCGTATCGAAGTCACACAAGGAGAGGAGCGAGTTCACCTTAGCTTGAAGGAGTTTGTCTCGGACGCGAGTCATCGGTCCACTTGGGAAGCTTGTGGGAGTAGATGTAGTAGCGGTCGTAGGACGGGCTGCATCAGCTCCCCCCTTGGGAAAGAGTCGTCCTCGACTCTTCAACCTTCCCAATTTCATCTTCTCCATGGTAGGGTGAGAGGTCAGTGACATTGAATGTCGAGCTCACAAGATACTTTGATGCTTGGCGAAGGACTTGTTGCTCGATTGTAGCTCGTGTGTCTTCATGGAGTTCCTTCATTGGTTGGACACGCTTGACAACGTCCATGTTGGCACGTTCATGAAGTGGAAGTGGAAGTGTACCGAGCGCGGTGAGAGGCTTAAAACCGTAGACGATCCTGAACAGGCTCCTCATGGTGGTTGAGTGCTTGGCGCGGCCGTAGGCGAACTCGGCGTGGGGAATGTATTCCTGCAAAATAGCCATCAAAGAAGGAGGAACATTTGTCAAGTCGTTAGTTCCTTGCGCTAGTCCCTTGCATACAAGGACATAGTGCAAGATGGATGGGTTGTTCCGCACTTCTCTCATCTCACTTTTGGTGGCAAGAAGAACACTCTTAGTTTTTCCACTCGAGTTTGGCTTGTAGCTCTCACGCACTATGGTGTGGTTCTCTCGCTCACCACTCTTCTCACAAGGTGTTTTTGCGTATTGCGCCCTCGCTAAAGCCTTTGCATTGTCCGCAATTATTTGGCTAGGAGTCATTGGTTGCAACACACAAGTTTTATCAAGCCATTTGAAGGTGTAAGTGTTGGATTGACCATTATGCAAAGCACGCTTGTCATATTGCCACGGCCTTCCGAGCAACATATGGCAAACCGTCATTGGGACCACGTCACACTCGACCGTGTCCTTGTAGTGCCCAATGGAGAACGTCACCGAGACGGTGTGCTTGATCTTGACGGATCCTTGGTCACTTAGCCATTGGATATGGTAGGGGTGTTTATGCGGAAGGAGGGTGAGGTTTAATTTCTCACACAATTCCGTACTTGCAAGGTTGTGGTAACTCCCTCCATCGATGATAACTTTGATGGACTTCCCCTTGATGTCGGCACGAGTGTGGAAGATGTTCGAGCGTTGGTCTTCATTTTCATTGGCTTGGGTAGTCAAGACCCTTGTGACCACAAGCGATGGACTTGCGTCATGCTCACATACGAGAAGTTCTTGGGTCTCTTCCAAATGTTGCCTTGCCATGGCTTAGTTGACCCTTGCATCAAACTCTTCTTCACTCAAGTATTCTTCATCGCCGTTGTCATGGGTGAATAAAACTTTCATGTTCCCACATGCATTTGATTTGTGCCCTTTGCCTCCACACTTGTAGCAGGCACCATCGAATGGTTGATCATCCCTTGGGTATACGCCACTTGGGGGCTGTTTTCCTTGAGGAAGCGTTGGCTTGGGGAGTTTGGTTGGACTTGAGGAGCTTCCACTGGGAGTTGTTGGAGTAGTGGTTGACGCTTGCTTGAAGGTGAAGTATGTCTTTGGCTTGTTGTACTCGATGTCCTCTTGCACTTGGCGCTCGGCCTTGGATGCGATGTGCACAAGCTCAACCATGTTGTTGTACTTTTGGAACTCGGTGACGCGCTTGATGGGATGGTTCAAGCCACTGAGGAAGCGTGCCATTGTTTGCTCATCTCGCTCTTCGATGTTGGCACGGATCATGTTGAGCTCCATTTGTTTGAAGTACTCTTCCACGGTCTTTGTCCCTTGACTAAGCGTTTGAAGCTTGTTGAAGAGGTCACGCGTGTAGTGCGAAGGAACAAAGCGGGATCTCATATGAGCCTTCATGTCTTGCCAAGTAGCAATTGGAGGCTCTTCTTTCGCTTCGCGAGCGAGTTGGACTTGTTCCCACCAAAGGTTGGCATACTCATCAAACTCGAGGGATGCCATGGCCATCATCTTCTCATTGCTATAGTTGTGCATGCGGAAGATCTTGTCGACCTTGAGTTCCCAAGAGAGATATTCCTCGGGCTCATTGGAACCGGTGAACTTTGGCATGGTGAACTTGAGCTTGCCGAAAGTTTCTTCTCCATTGCGGTTCCGGTTGCGTCGGTTGCCATGATTTGGGCGGTCATCATCATCATCCGAGCTCTCATGTCTTGCTTGGTGATTGTTGCGTTGCTCTTGCGGTTGTTGAGGTGCCGCGTTTGGTGGTGGAACTTGTTGTTGACGACGAGCTTGGGGAGCTTGCTCGTTTTGTTGTCGCGGTTGAGGACGAGGAGGAGGTTGATGGTCCTCACGACGAGCTTGGGGAGCTTGCTCTTGTTCTTGTCGTGGTTGATGCCGAGTAGCATGAGCTTGTGCCATGTGGCGAGGAGGACGTCGAGCCGCGCGTGCAATGGGCTGCTCTTCTTCTTGGTGTATGGGAGGGTCATCATGACCATCATGGTGCCGACGTGGGCGGTCATGTCGATGATGACGCCTTGGAGGGTCTTCGAGTTCTTCTTGTCGACGGTGACCTTGTTCGTCCTCTTCGGATGCTTCACTTGTTGTTGAAGGTACATGTCGACGGCGATGGCCTTGGTGGTCCATACGAGGTTGCTCTTGTTGAATCACAAGTGCCCTTGGTTGTGGCCGGTTCGCTTCGCGCCTTGGAGGTCTTTCGGAGAGGTCACCATCGTAGCTTGACGTTGCGGCACGACGCGGAGATGGTACCGCTTGCGAAGATCTCATGGAGTGAAGAACGGATCCATCTCGGTGCCTTGAAGCGTGACGGCGAGGTGCACTTGATTCACTTGAGGAGTGCCGAGATGAGCTTGATTCGCGCGAGCGTGTCCTTGCGAGTCCATCAATGATGTGTTGAAGCTTCTCATCCGTTGAGGCGAGTGCACGACCAAGAGCTTCATTTTGATGACCGAGGTTGTGTTGCATGGCATGCATTTGGCCACGGACTTCTTCGAAGCGGTTGTCGATGTTCTTGAATTCCACACGGGCCTCGCTAAATTGTTCATCTTGGCGCCGCTCGAGAGCTTCACAACGATAGTTGAATTCTCCTCGGACCTTCCAATGGTCCCATCTTGTCATGAATTGGTTATCATCCTCCGGAGGTGGTGGTGGTTGGGATGGCTCTCCATGCCTGTCCATGATGCAAAGCCAACAATGGTTGTATATGGAGAGAAAGGGTGTGGAGAGTTAGCCTTTTACCTCACCTTGGAGATTATATCAAACCAATTGCCACACAAATTAGCGAAAAGCGTGCAAAGTGAAATGGCAAGAAACTCTCAAAGGCTTTTAGGTGGAAGGTTAGTGTTGTGGAAAACCAAACGAAACGATCCAAGAAAAAGGTTGTTGTCCTAAGTGGTAAAGAACCAAAGATCAAAAGCAAAAGGAAACGATCTACAAAAACACGGAAAACACACACGTGGAGAAAAACGGGGTTAGCACGACTATGAAAATGAGCACAAAAGGTCCTGACGAAGACTACGCTCGGTTGTCGTGCCAACACAAGGAGAGACCACAACTCGTTTGCCAAAAGAGGGAAAGCAATAGATTTGTGCACTTGCCGCGGAGCGCTCTTTCTTCTCTCTTTCTTGGCTTACAAGCTTGGTATTCTCTTTGTATTGGGAGACTATGTATCTTTTTCTCTTTTTCTTTTGTTCTCTTTTTTTTTATTCTTTTTCCTTTTTCTCCCTTGATATGCTACTATGTTAGCTTTTGTATTTGGCCTCACACTCTCACTTTCCGAAGTCAAGTGCACAATGCTTAGACAAACACAAAATGAGTTGCTCTCATAGGATAGGTACACACAAAGGAATATATGGGGCTCTCAAGGTGGTGCAAGTTATACCTTTGGTATTTTTGACGACTTGCAACCGTTGGTGGGGGAAAGATGTTCGAGTGTCGCGGTGTCGTTGAGCGCGGGATGACGTTGATGCGGAAGCTTGTGTTAAGATGGCGACAAACGCGCGAAACACGAACAATCTAAAGGGGGAAAGTCAGCAAACGAAACTGAGGCGTCAAGAAGAAGGAAAAACCTTCTGTTACTGGCGGTAGTACCGCTTGGTATAGGCGGTAGTACCGGACGGCGAATCTTATGCCGCTTTAGTACCGCTTGAACGGGCGGTAGTAATACCGGTGACAATTCGAACAAAAACGAGATCCACTTGACACAAACCTCAGATTCGTGGGAAAACTGACCGAAAGGCTGGCTAGGAACAACAGGGGCTATAGATCGACTCCCAAAGCAACAGATCTATGGACCAAAACCACGAAAAACGCACCAAATCCAGAGATTGATCCGAAGGCAAATTGGGGCTCTTTTTGGTGGGATTTTTGATTTTAAGGCGGATAAAAGAAAAATTGGGGGGAAATTCGTGATCAACCGTGCTCTTGATACCAATATGTTAGGGGGTAACCCTGGGGTTGGCCCGATCTTTCACGATTTCCACGAGAAGCGAGGGGAACGAGGTGGTCGGGGAATGAAATCGATGAAGGCGATGGAAACCACGAACACACACACACACCAAAACACGATACGCGCCTACTCCTCACGCCGGTGGCAACCGGTCCAACATAATCCCTAGGATCGGTGTTGGGCAAAGCTCGCTCTCCACGCCAACAACGGGGGATGAGGTGCTTGGTGAGATCTTGACGACTTGGGGGCGAGACACCGAGAACCCAAGGCCTTGTACAACTTGAACGCACTTAAGCAAGATCCAAGAGGTGGGTGGATAATCCGGTGCTCCTTGGTAGGAGCATGAGACCAATAGATATAAGTCCTCAAAGGGTTTCCTTAATATCTATTATTATCCAAGTCTAGGGTTTACAATAGAGGGTGGGGGCTATATATAGTCCAGCCACATAAACAGGGGTAGTTTGGGAACAAATAGCGAAATATGGATAGGGTTACAAGGCGCTGGGCCGAAATATTACGGAAAGCGTCTGCTGCTGGCGGTAGTACCGCCCGGCGGGACCGGTAGTACCGGTCATGCGGTAGTACCGGTTCCTGGCCCGGTAGTACCGCTTGTCGTCCTGGGACTTGCGCTGGGGTCTTCTGTTGGGGGCGGTAGTACCGGGGCCCGGTAGTACCGGATCCGGGGCCGGTAGTACCGCCAGTGACAGAGAGCATTTTGGCAGCTCCGGGGCCTTCTGTCGTTGGCGGTAGCATTGGGCGGTAGTACCGCCAAGCGGTAGTACCGGTCGCCAGGTCCGGTAGTACCGCTGGCGACAGAGAGCGTTTGGTCTCTTCGGCTGGTGCTCCTCCGTCCTGTGGGTTCGTCTCTTCGTACCTGATGATGCACAAGGTATGGGTATGAAGTAGCAAGCCATCCAAAGGCGTATCGAAGTCACACAAGGAGAGGAGCGAGTTCACCTTAGCTTGAAGGAGTTTAGCTCGGGCGCGAGTCATCGGTCCACTTGGGAAGCTTGTGGGAGTAGATGTAGTAGCGGTCGTAGGACGGGCTGCATCAGAAGCTGAGTAGATTCATATATGAACTTGCGGCAAACAAATTTAGTTTGCACTGTCTGGATGTAGTAAAAATTCCTATCAAATTCTGATCTGACCAAGTGACACACTTTATTATCTTTACTATTAAAAAGAAGTTGGTGTTGGTACGTCCACTTTAACATCAAACATCCAATTTGACAGCAAACATTGGGACAATCAGGACTGTCTAATCTACATCCGATGGTGGTGATTCACGGATTAGTTAATTACCATCCTCTGCCACCGCTAAGTGGATAATTTTGGTTCAGAACACCCAAACAGAAAAAGGAGGCAAGGACCCGACTCATCCTCTCCTGATATCCCCTCCTCCCATGAACCCTAGCACAAGGTCCAGCACCGCCAGTCGCCCCTCCTGTCACGCCCCCGCCCTAGCCGCCCCTCCTGTCTCGCCCCATCCTAGCTGCCTTCCAGCCGCCACTAACAGCCTGGTAAACTCCAAGGCGGACTCCCTCCTCCTTCTGGGGCGTCTCTAGCCCGACGTGGTCTGATATCGCCGCCGCTGACCTTTCCCAACCCGTCGAGGAGGATTTGCTGCAGCAGAACCCGTGCAAGCTTGCGCAGGAACAGAGGTATCCGTAGAAGTTGACGTTGGAGTGTCAATCGTGATTTAGGCTGAGTTGCGATTAGAGTAATTTGCGCTGTCACATGCCTAACCTATTATAATATTTTTAGAGTTTGATTTCTTATGTCTATCAGACTTGGGACCCTATCTAGATGAAGAATGAGCATGCAACTGAATATAATTTATCCATCTTACCTATGCGTGAAGCTAGACCAAAGACGGATCCCCTTAATGCAGAGCTACTGAACATCAGTGACACGGTTCAGAAGATCGACAGAGGTGCTATGGCTACCGGTGACAACTTTGTGCAGGTACGCTCGCAGTAGTAATATTGTTAACGCCACAAAGACGTTGAGAAACTTGAACCATGGTATGTCTAATAAAGTTCTATTACAAATAGGAGCACGTGGAGGTTGTTGATTTCTCTAGCGGCTCACCTTTATGGAATGATGGTAAATCTTTGCATATTAAACACCTAGGCATATATGTTCATAAATTGAATTGGACTTCGAAAATCAAAGAGATATACTTCTTGTTCCTTGTAATATTTATCATAACCTTTTGACTATTGATGTTTCTGAATTCTACAACCCGATGAGGTAATGAGCCTTCTCGTTTACTTTTTAAATCTCAATGATCTGCACCAACATTGGGACATTCTTTATTTAGAACCTGTATATGACAGAAAATGCTTGTTTTGTTTTACAAAGATTGCATATGGTATAAAAATACATTGGGACTGAAAATCCTAAGCTCTACACCTGAGCGAAAAATGATTCCTCATTTTTGAACAGGAGTCCTTAAATATATTAAAGCCTACAACTATGTTAAGGACACCACATCAACACTTGTCTAGGATTTTATGAGTTGGTAAAACACAAGGCTTCACAAGTATATCTCTATTAAGGCCCTAACATCTTCTATAATACTTAGTTTCATCGAAGCAAAGTTGACTTAATGCTTTAACCGTGTTGTTGAGTAATGATTTTCTCACAGCAGAAGATATGTAACAAGTGCAAGCGTGATGTTGCAAGCTCATTTTGTTGTACAATCAAGACCTTGTGATTGTCTTTTTATTCTCATAAATTTAATAGCTGAAACGTCTCATATAAAGCAAGTGGAGATTACACATCTGTTTTGGACCTGGAGCCACTTCCGTTACTAATAAGAGCAGCTTTTGCATGGTGAGTGATAGCTCATCCTCTCATATATGTTCTCTCATTGTCGATTTGCTGCATGACCAATTCATTTGTAACATCTCTCTGTTATGTAAGTATGGTGATGACTTTCTGTTAATTTGTATGTTCTACTTGGATTTCCCCAATCTCTCGGATTTAGGTTGATATGAGTTTTATCTTATGGATCACATTATAGGTCACTAGATATTTCACTTTATGTATTGGTACGAAAGGAGCAGGGAGAATGGAATTTTGGTTGAGCAAGGAGGCGACGGGTTTGGAATTAGTGATTTCTCTTGAAACTATGTTTTATTAATTAATGTTCCATAGTAAATTCAAAATTTTGTCAGTTCTGTGATGGATCGACTGTATTGATTTAAAATGATCTTGTTAAACTTGTCTTCTAGGTTGAGTTAAATTATACCTGAATTTACCTCTGGACCAATGCCCTTAAGGATTGGTGAATGACAAAGCTGAACTAATGAAGTGATAGGATTTGGAGACATGTGTCTTAGATCCACTAGGTGTATCAGAAAAATAAATGAAGTCATGTCACATTTCTTTACAATGTTAAAATAAAGAAACAAGATGAAGCATAGAATATTTGTGTCTGATATAGTACATCTATTTTTAATAGTTTTGCTCTTACTATGCCATGCATATCCAAAAGAATTACATCAGATTCAGTACTTGGAACTGTTACAAACTTCAATAAGCAAGAACACATTTACAGTAATTCAACTCTTAGTGTTTCTACTACAAGTTTTATTTGGTTATTAAATCTTTTTTTTGGAATGTTTGCACGAGAACTAAATCTTAAATCTTAAAATTTTAATGCAGCTGTAAAATCAAAGTTCGTATCATGTTCTCAGTTAAAGCGACAAGGAAGGACGAGTGAGGCAGCTGAATGACGGCATGACCAACGTTGACGAGAAGGAAGTGGTAGAATCCAGCCCCGGCGCCCTCTGGTCGATGAGCTCCTCACCAGACAACCCTGGATGCCATGCTTCAGTGGCTCACCATGCCTGACGGAGGTGTTAAATGTCATCTTGTTTCACGTTTGTGCTGCTCCGGGTTATGGGCTTCGTTGTCTCCATCAAGTGACCGAGGGAGGTGAATAACTGGCTAGGAACTCTTGAAGCTTCCGCTGGCATGGTTAGGTGATGGTGGTGTTTTAGGAGGCCGGATTTGACCGACGGGAATTCTGGGACCGGCAGCCTAATGAAATTGTGGTATAGAAGAAGCGCGAGCGGTCAACGGGTTTGGGGATAAAAGGAGGCACTGACAGCCTGCGGTCTTGGGGGAATTGGTCCAGCGAAGAGCAGGTCTCTCCTCGGCTGTCGTATGGTAGGGGAAGGAATGATTCTTGCCTTGTTCAATGCTTCTGTAGCATTGCCTTCTTTGTGTTTTTCCTGAAAACTTATGTTTTGTTGCATGCACGTTGTTGGAGAATATCAAGGAGAGGCACCATGTTTAACGTAAGTGAGGAGATCGACTGTTGGATGGTGTCTGCTTCACTTAGACTATCCTGCAGCGGCAGATGTGTTTATCCTACTCCTTGAGACACCATCCTACATTTCTAGCAGAGGGCCCATGACGACAAGTCGACAAAGACCATTGCTCCTCGATCTGTGCTAATATCTTGTTATCAGTCTCCGTGAGCATCTCTCTCACTTTACCTTGATGAGCTTAGGACTGAACTTGGAGTTTTATGCATCATCGGTTCACACTAGGTATAGTTATACATATGGATTGGACCAGTGATGTAGATTGGTTGCCATCTACTCCATCTGTTTCAAAATATAAGATGTTTTAGATCTGTGAAGCAAATGTATCTAAACTTATTTTATATGTAGGTTCACTTAGGTTTGGAGTGAATCTACACACTAAAACAAGTCTAGATACATTTTCTTTACAAAACTAAAACATCTTATATTTTAAAACGGAGAGAGTACCTGTTAGCATACTTGTAACACCCTCAGAATCGGACCTATGCAAGTTTGAGCAAAATTCGCCAAACCCGCATAGAAACGATTCAAAGGTGCCCACTAGGCACTTTCGTGCGGGTGGAAAACGAAGTAATAACATTACACAACAGTCCTCGAAGGGACCCACAGAACAGATATATATATAACGGCGACTCCATGAG
Source organism: Avena longiglumis (assembly GCA_030063025.1). Taxonomy (NCBI): domain Eukaryota; kingdom Viridiplantae; phylum Streptophyta; class Magnoliopsida; order Poales; family Poaceae; genus Avena; species Avena longiglumis. The sequence continues at coordinate 497,867,124 of CP125975.1, read as the reverse complement.
TCAAGAATACAAATACAATATACAAAGATCCAAATCACCTTGAAAACGATAGAGCGTCCAGCTACGGACAAGATGCAAATGGGGCTAAGAGCCCTGAAGAATAACCAATGGCGTCCATAACCCTGCCCAGGCCAAGCCGGAAGGGTAACCCTGCTAACGACGTCGATCTCAAACCTGCTTAAACAAAAGGGGTGCCGACAAAGGGCAAAGGAAAAAGAAGGAGGCCAAGATCGAGGCGATTGCAGCGAGGCTAGAATTGGCGGTCCTCGCCTACATAGGTATGGTGGATCGAGCGGCGGCGGATGCACTACACAACCTATAGAGACTCGATACTGGCGGTTATCGAGAGGGATGAGAATGACCTATCCGGATCCAATCAAGCTAACACCAAACAAACCCATCTGGTGTTTCCCTCGAGACCAAACGAGAAAGTCAACCGAGGAACTCACACCGTTGGCGGTTTACTTATTCGATTATCGTTGCAGCAATTACTAGTCGTTTAGATATTCATCCCGATAAAGTAAGCGAGAGGCACTTTTAATTAACCATTCCGTTATAGTTGTAACACTTACTAATCAGTTATGAATAGCATGAGATAACCCTTAAACCCAGTTGTTGGTACTTTTATTCAGCCATTTGCTTGTAGTTGCAATACTTACTAGTCAGTACAATGGTCGCAGTTTACACTCCAAACAAGCAGTTGGGCGATTATTTAGCCATTCCATTATAGTGAAGCTGATTACTAGTCATTATAAGTCAAATTTATAGCAATAAACTTTAGTTATGCTTGTCTATGGTCGAGATCATGCTCCAAGTCGTCCATATCCACGGACACGGCTTTCAGAAAGTTGTACCCGGCCGGGGTGCACCAATAGCAACACACGCTCGATCAACCTCGGAAAAACCAAAACAAAACCCAACGAGGCTTTCACGACCAAACAATCACCGGATTCCGAAATATTTCAGGGGGCCACCCCTTGGAGTACACCATAGCAAGTAAGCAAGCTCCGAGACGGACTCAAGGTTTGCGACAATGGCTGTAAACGACAGCAGATCCCCAAACGGGGACTGTCGATACCGCGAAAACACTCCGCTTACCTAAACAGTACAGTGTGCTCCTCGCACAAACGTAAATACATAAGTAGCATGGCATAAGTACAGGATCGTAAATAAAACCTCAAACTAGTTTGTGGCCCCAAGAAATAAGACGGAATCAAGCTCTGGCTCAGGGGGTCCCATATACCTCCCGGATGTGGATAGCGCGATAAATCAAGGAACGGGTATCAAGTACTCGGGGTCCTACGGGACACAAGTGGGCGTTCGGAAACCAAATATTATCTATCACCCACCGATGCCTCTGTTTACTTCAATTTTAGTTGTTAAACAGGAATTAAAGTGAACGGTAAGTAAAGCTATGATCATCTCCAACATCGAACATGCGGCATTACTCCAACAACTGTGGCACTTGACAACACGCAACAGCACTTGAGCAAGCGACTACGATGCGCAAGTCCAACTATCTACCAAACAACAGGTAATGGGATGTGTCCAAGGCAATATAGGGCTGCACGGTATATCACAGGAACGGAAACTAAAGCATCGCAACACAGATAGCAATAGATCAACAGGAGGGAATAAATACTATAAAAGTAAGATAGGTAGAAAGGGGGAGATGCTCGCCTGAAAACATTGCCGAAGGTTCAACCGAAGATCGGTGACTCACATCAACTCAACGGTCTTATCCGCGAAGAAGCAAAACACTAGAAGAAACACCGGATGCAATATTTAATACAACGGCGGAAGATCGGCATGATGCATGTATGATGTATGGCATGGCAAGATGCGATGCAATTAGGTCATATTAAGTGGAACCGGGGTCCCGACAATTAATTAGATGGTGCAAGTTGTTTAGATCCCCGCAATTTAAATGTTGTTTTAGCATGGCAAAAGATAGCACCGGGTTCGCTACACAAATTTAAATGAGGCCGATATGGGACTAGATTTGCCCGCATATGGGTCCCATATTTAATTATTAGGTGAATCGGCATAAGGCCCCCAAACCACACAATGTATGCATGCAAGTATGACAATGTAATTATGCAACAAGTTGTTATTATATTATGAAATAGGGTTCTCGGATAAGAGGTTCACACATTAGGGGGCTCGACGATCTTGGGGTTCCGGGGTTCGGGGTTCGGTCTCAGGGTCCACGGTTCGGCGGAAACGTTCTCGGATAACAGAGGTAGGTCTTGACGCTCCGGGAAGCCGGACTTGGTTCGGTGTAGGGGCGCATCGGATTCTTCCGGGTCGATGCCATCCTTATTGTCGCGCCGATCTTGTCGGGTCCCACAGGGTCGATCTTGCCGTTGCGAGGGTCTTGTCGGGCCCGCGCAATCGATTCGGTCTTGGCATTCAGGATGAAGTTCTTGACGTTCCTGGTCTTGTCGAAGTCCCTGTTGCTCTATGGCGAAGAACTTAGCGTCATCGGGGTCCAAGAAGGAGATCTTGACGCGGCACCGAGTACGGGATCGGCCTTCGGGTTTGGGGGTCTCGGCGTCCGAGGGTAGATCTTGGCGTCGATCTTGGCGTGTCGAGGGTCCGGTCTCCCAAACACCGGGGTCGGTCTCGGGGTCTCGGACAACGGCCTTTTGATCTCCGTGAAGAAGAGCTTGGCGGTCATCGGGTCCGGGGCGATCTTGGAATGTGGCACGGATGGTTCATCGAATTCTTGCGAGACGTTGACGAACTTGTGTAGGGGTAGACATGTAGCAGTACCACACTACTACCACATCTTCACATCACCAGATACACGAGCAGCCACATGCGCCACTAGGCCAAAAGAAAAACATGTGTACACGCGTGGCCAACTCGCTGTTCTGGCGCTGGGGAGCTCAAGCGAGGACTGGCGGTGGCGAGCTCGGGCAGCGACGAGGCTCGAGGCGGGATGGAGGAGGGTGGGGAGCAGAGGGCAGGAGGCGTCTTGAGGGCCGGGCCCAGGGCCTGTGGAGGGGTCGCGAGGAGGGGGCGAGAGCTCGGCGGCAGGCGCGACGCGGAGAGGCGCTCAGCGAGGTTAGCCGGGAGGCCGGGGCAGAGGCTGGCTGGAGAGGAGGCAAGGCGGGGCGGGAGGAGGGGTGGGGATCAGGTGTGTGGGGTGCGTGTGTGTGGCCTGGGTGTGTGTGTGTTGTTGTGTGGGGAGAGAGGGTGGGGCAGGGTTAGGTGGGGCCGGTGGAGGGAGTGGGAAGAGAGAGAGAGGCCAGGGGCTGCTGAGGTGGCAGTTCCTGGTTGGGTAGAGGGGGAGAGAGGGTGAGGTGTCACTAGGGGATTGGGTGGGGTGATGTGGCCAAAGGGGTGTGGGTAGATTAGTTGGTAGGTTTAGAAAATAAGGGGGTGGACCGATTATATTTTCTGGGATGGTCGTTCGGGTCATTCGGCCCGTTCGACTGCCCCACTAAAATAATAAATATTTTTATTTGTTTTACAAACACCGTTTGCAAACCGATATCAGACACACAAAAATAATCCGGGGACCCGGGGTTTGATATTTGATTAAAGATGGGGCGTTTTAGAAAACAAAACGGGCTTTGCGAAAATAGTTTTAAGCAAACAATGCATGATGATGACGATGCAATGCACAAATTCAACGCGATTTTCTAGTAGTGGTTTTTGCGGGATGCCACAATACTTCTCCTTGGCATTTTAGTTACTTTTCTACTTTTATAATTCCTGTCTTAAAAGTTAATTTCTTTCTTTCACCTTTGGTTGTCTAGGTTAGTTGTGCTATGGTGGAATTTCATATATTTGTCACATGTGTTGGTTCCTTTGATTTTGATCAGGAAAATTATTTCTTCTTTGATGTCTGATTTGTGCTGTTTTTCTCGGCTCGTGTTTGGGAAATCGTGAACATGGAAGGTTCATATGCATATCTTGTAGAGTTTTTCTATTGTAATGAAAATAGTATGAAAGCTTCAATATGTTGTAGGTTAGGAAAAACACATTGTCCAACATTGTCCACAATTCATAAGCAAGTTCTTTTCCAGTTGTGAAATAGAACAATTTTGATTGCTTATGATAAGATGCTCCGGTGGTAAATTTCTCATATGTTCACTAGACCAAGAAAATATATACTTTTTCCAAAATCATTTTATTTTATTTATGAGGATCTACTTGTGTATGTTTGATTCTTGAATGGCATAGGAATAATGATTCAAAGACGCATAGCTACTCAAAGATGTCTAGAAATATGCATATCAATTTCTATCATTTTTCTTTCGTTTTCTGCAACTTGAGTACGCATATATCCTGTGATCTTTAGCCCACTAATCTACTTGCAGGTTGCAACTTATGCTGGTAATTGTGAATCAAGTGAAAGATGATATGACTAATGAATACTTAATATTATTGTCTAAGGGTAAACAAGTGTAACTGGGGTAGCAGTGATTTGGCTCTGTGTTGATTATCCTTGTGGCGTATGATATTTACATATTGATCCTGGTTGTCTGGACAAAAGGATTGGCAAGAATATGACTCCCTTTTGACTCCCTTGATGGATGAATTTGATTTGGTTTCATTGATATTGGAATATCTTCTTTCGCTCCAAAGAAATTCAAATCATTTTGATCTACAAGGTTTTATTGTATCGACTAGGTTTCCTCAACATTCTGATTTCTTCCCAACATATAGTATTACTGTACAAATTATAGAAACGTGAATGCATCTCCTTTATCAAAAAAACGTGAATGCATTGTTTTCTTGCATCGCTGCTTTTGCATGCCATAAATTGTTTTTACTGACACACTAGGATAAGTATTTTTTGACCATAAGAGGTACTCCCTCCGTTTCATAATATAAGCCCTTTTAGCAAACTAAAAATATAATAAGTCTTATATTCTTATATTGTGAAACGGATGGAGTACCATTTATACTAACGGGCTAATTTATTGTATTGTTTTCTCCGTAGCAAAGCACGGGTATTTAGCTAGTTTTCTATAATTTAATAAAAGTCAATCTGTTGCAACACACAAATATACGTGCTATATTACTTCGAATTTATGTATCAATTTTATGGATTACAAGCGTATGAAAGATATATTATGTCGATGATTCAAAAAAAAACAGAAGGCATAGGCCTTTACTCCATTATATCAAGACTTTTTATCACCATTTCTAAAGTTAAACTATTAGATCTATAAATACCGTAGCAACGCACGGGCATTCAACTAGTTTTTCATAAATGAAGGGTTGCAAGAACAAATCTTGCCATTTTTGGTGGTTCATAAGTTTAGTAGTATATGAGTTATTTTTTCCATATGTCATGTTCTTCTGAATTATTTTGTGAAGATTCGTCGGCTAAACACATACATAGATTACAATCTATGTGATTTTTTTAGTGATTTAAAAAATGTTTGGCACTAGGAAGATCGGTGCCCGAAATCCAGAGTAACATGTCGCGCTATTTACTGATTTTTTGGAATCAAAAGAGAGGGTTTAGAAAAAAAGAAGGGGATTAAACATTATGTTCATTTGGGTAGAAAAATAAATTTATTATACGCGCGCGATCGACTAGAGAAACATTTGGAATGTGTTGATGTTTTTTCTGCAAGGGAGATGCTGGACACGGCTCAGTTTTCTATTTTTACCTTGAGGTTTGTATGCCAATGTATATAAAAAGCGACGACCAATAATTTTAAAAGATTGTTGCTTTGTGAGAAAATTGGCGCCGTGGAAAAGAGATGGAGTAGATGGCAAGGCCAGACACAAGAATGATGAAGGCAATACCTTGTCATATTGCGAGGTGGTGGAGGAGATGCACCACATTATGGTCGTTAAAGTGGGAAGAGTTAGAAAATGATGCGCGTTGTGTTGTCGTACCGAAATGCTTGTCAATCTAAGAAAAATATATAATTATTCTAAAATAAAATCTCTTATCAATGAATTCATATGTCCGTGACAACGCACGGGCATTCAACTAGTCTAGACAAATTTGAGTCAACTAATATGGGTTAGAGGGAGTACAACAATGCAATAGGTTTGTTATTCAAAGTTGGCTATGTTTGATAGCTATTAATGTGCAATTAAATGCGTTTAATGAACGGAAAATACAAACGGCAAACCACTCATTTACCCATCGGTTATCATTGCGACACACATGAGAGCCACACATCAGCCATTCAGAAAGGTGGCTGACATGTGAGAATGTTACAACCTATTAGGAACCGATAATTTTTAGATATTTTGAATACACGTATGATGAATCACAAAATGAATTTGCTGCAATTCTGTGTTTAATACGCAAGGCTTCCTAAAAAAACGCAAGGCACAGATTAATACTCTAATTAGTTGTTCAGAAAAAGAAAAAGACCCGTACATTCTCATTGCTCTATTGACATTGTCTTCTGAAATGTATCAGTATTGTGTTCTTCATTTGTTCCCATTGAGGGTATTAGAGTTGAACAAGCTTTCTAATGAAGATCTTGATCAAGGAATGTTAGAAGAATTATTCATTCAAAACAAAGGGTGTGCAATTCATACACTTCTACCAAAAAAAGAACTCTTGGGATAAACTAGAAGGAGGCCGCCAAAAGTAGGACCACTGGAAAGATAATTTCAAAAGGATGTCACTATAATGTGTCCAAAAGAATGTAGTTTTGAAAATCTCAGCATGTGAAATACAACAATGCAATAGGTTTCTTATTCGAAGTTGGCTATGTTTGATAGCTATTAATGTGGTTACTTGCAATTAAATGCGTTCAATGAATGGAAAATAAAAACGACAAACCACTCATTTACTCGCCGGTTATCATTGCGAGGTGGCTGACATGTGAGAATGTTATAACCTATTGGATAATTTTTAGGAGTATGATGAATCACAAAATGAATTTGCTACAATTCTGTGTTTAATACGCAAGGCACAGATATTAATGCTCTAATTAGTTGTTCAAAAAAAAGACCCGTACATGTGTGAGACTCCATCTTTTGATTTCAGTTTCATCCTCTCATATCTTTTCTTTATTTAAACGGAAATTCTCTTTGTCGAACAGAAATTTAAACAGAAATTGTATCCCGTCCATATAAAGCATAAAGGTCTCGTCTTCCGTTTGATGTCCGCAGCAGCAGACGAGATGGAGGAGGAGGAGGAGGAGACGGCCGGACAGCAGATTCGCCTCAAGGAACAGCACGGTGTACCCGGCCGGCGCCGGGTGCTGCATCTCAGCTTCGCGCGTCCGGCCATGAGCGGCCGCGACTACGAGGGCCCGGAGTGGAAGCCGTTCAGCTCCCTCCACGTGTACCTCGGCGGCAGCAAGGTAGCCTCGCTGCCGCTCCCCGAATCGGGCGACGACGTGGAGGCGTGGTGGAGACCCTTCGAGTTCGCCATGGGCTGGGAGTGGCCGCGCATGTGCCTCTGCCTCGAGGCCGTGCGCGAGGACTACGGCGTGGACAACCACACGGACCGCGTGGTCGTGTTCCGCACCGACGAGCCCCACACCTCCGGCCACTCGGCGGTGATCGGGGCGGCGGTGGTTCCGCTGCTGGAAGCGCTGGTGCTCGGGGACGACGACGATGACGGAAGCGCGAAGGAGGTGGAGAAGAAGAGGCGGCTCGAGCAAGAGTTGAATCTGGCAGAGGGGACGCACGTGTTCCAGGAGAGGGTCAAGCTGCAGGGATGGCGGGCGAGGGACGCCGGCGGGGAATTGGCCAATGTCGTTGGCGGCTCGGTGGTCGTGCTCCTCTACATGAGCGAGCACAACCACGACCACGACGCCGGCCCTGGCTGGTGATCTGCATCGGTAAGGATTGGTTGCTGATGGAGGTGGAACATTGTCTTGCCTGTATTACAACATTGTCTTGCCTGGATTACAACATCTGAAGAAACCTGGTTATATTTTCGTTTATTTTGCAAAATTAACTGTCTGTAGTTCAGACTGTATCTGCCAGAGATTCGAGATCGGTAAACAATTCTCCTACCATTGTGCATTTTCTTCAGAAACTCTAGTACTCCATGTGTTCCAAATTAATTGACTCAATTTTGTCTAACACATGTACCTAAAAACGTTTTAATAACTAGAAACTGCTGCGGTTAAGAAATTACAACCTTCCAAATAGGAACTAGCCAATCCATGGGTACCAAGAAGTTACAAAAGTTGTCAATGTAAACCAACCCCCTAAAGTGAAATAAGCGCAAGAAAAGAGCAGTAGGCCGGACCATCCATAAAAACAAAGCGGTCCCTCCGTAACCAGTCAAATCTGATGGAATACTTTTCTACTAAAATTCATTCACTTTTTTCTTTGTTTTTGAAACTTTCTCTATTTTTTATAGAATTTTATGACTTAGTGCGGGATGTATGCATTTTTGGTCTAAACACTAAATAAAGCACCAAATGTAAATTCCAAAAAAGAAATGAAATTGGACTATTTTTCATCTTAGATCAATCAAATAACTACCCCATAGTATCAAATAGATCATTTTTTTAGGAACTCTACCAAGGGCTATAGTCATATGTGTCTAGTCAAAGTTGAATCAATTAATTTGATACAGAAAGAGGCTTTTTACATCTTGGGTATCCAATATCCACACTCTAGACCACTAGGCTTCGCGGTTGCATCAAATGAATTTCATCATCGTCATGGATACAGAAAACTTGTAGTATTATCAAAAGTGATCCCACAGTTTCAAAGTGTCATATCTTAAACTCCATAAACTTTCATAATGGAACTCGATTTGATATCCTGAAACTTTAAGAAGATTAGATCGTTGAACTTGGCAATGCTCGCTCACGAGGTCTTTGCACAGTGTAGCTTGGCTTTGCCAAATGTGTAGTCACAACGTCACATGTGAGTACTACACAAAACCATACATACCATTTCTGGCAATGTGCATCATTTTATTGATTTATTCGAAATTGCATTTCCAATCCATATTCTATTCACTGCCACTGTGCCACAAATGTTCCCGATATACAACTGTTACAACATCTGACAAAAAAAGTCCAACAAATGAGAGGTTTTGCGCGTTAAGTCACACTAGTCCATCTCAGATTACTGCATTCTGACCTCCACACCAGCATCTACAAGGTGCTCTTTCACTGCTAGGATGGGAACCTGTATCAAAGCAAAAGTTCGATGTGTCAAATTCAAACCCTATAACCATCAAAATATGTTAATTTTACTCCATCAAGTGTGTACATTACGACGACCGGCAGAACAATTAGGGGCACAAGAAAAAGTATAGCTGTTGAAAGAAATCAGCCATTGCAAAATTCAAGATAGGCAAGAATTTTAGCATACTGTGCAATATTAATCACTAAGATCTCATGAACTTTGTGGAAGGTACAACATATTAACACCACTGAATTAGTGTACAATCATGTACGCCGATTTGTGTAAAAGAAATGATATTCACTAAGCATTATGACAGCTTTTTCAATAGAATGTGATATTGGGATATTCATAATACCTCTTTTCGATGGAAAATGCCAGCGGCAAGAGCAGCAGAAGCATTTGTTTTCTCAAAGACTTCAGAAAAATGTTCCACAGCACCAGCACCACTGCTTGCAATGACAGGAATTGTCACAGCATCCGACACCATTTTGATCAAATCAATATCAAATCCACAGCCCTGGCCTGCAAGATAATAATTCATTCAACATGGCTTTATATAACACTACAATACAGGCAACAAGCTCACAAGTAAATTCAATACAAGAAAATTATGTGCTGCAATATTTGTTTTACACAATAGTTACAGTCAAACTGTAATCCAAAAACAGGTAGTGCACTTGTGTTTAACTCAGTTAAGCAATGTTGATGTAATGATGAAGATAATTTGACTTGTATAGTTAAGATTATATATGGAGGAATAAAGTGAAACCATCATTCTAGATTGGAAAAGCACACGGTTTACTACACTCATGTGTCATTTGTTTGAAGTGGCTTAATTGAGTACCTAAAGTGCTCAATCACAAAGGAAACCACTAAGGAAACACACGAATTATAAAAATCAAGATTGCCAAAAGAAAAAATATATAGCAAATTTCCTGTAACTACACCTATTTTGACTAAATTACCACAAAACAATACTTCAATGGAATTTTTTCACTCAACACCACATGCCCTACACTTCTCTGAAATTCCTAACACAAAACTACACTTCAATGAGTATCCGTTCCAGTCGACGGAGTTTCACCAACCGACCGACCTATAAACGAAGCATGGACCGGGCGCATAAGCATATGCCGATGCCTTGCATGGAGAAGGGGGGATGGAGTAGCCTAAGAACTTTAGCCCCCTTCAGTGCTGCATTTCAAGAGAACAACACTCACATTTTACTTGGTTCACGTGGCAGTTTCGCGACAGTTAGAAATTACAATGTGTGTCCTACAGGTGTGCCCGGGCAGTTAAGAGCAATCTATTGACTAGAACAGGGGTATGTAAAGTGTGTATTTGTGATGGGCACACCCTCAAAGAATGTTTGACTTGTGTGTTTTGATTAAAGAAATATAGCTTCATGATTGTTTGGTAAAAGCATAAGCAGCTTCAGCAAATGAACTCAAAAAATAAGTAGAAGATTCCTTGTTGCTTCAGAGGCTAGAGTGAGAATTAAGAAGCTACACCCAGCTAATTCATAGGACACAACAAGGTCTAAGCAGAGTCAGATTCCATGGAGTTGGTAAATGCTTGCCCAGGTGAAGATTTGTGGAGGAGTGCGGGAGCAGCTGTGTTCACCATATGCAACCTCCAATCCAAATGCAGAAGCTGTCACTTTCAGCCATAGACTTTCCACGCCCACAAAAAAATGAAAAATCTGCTCTTGGTCGGCTTGTTCCGTCGACCAAACAAAGCTATCGTGAAATCAGCAACATGACCAAAGTAAGAGGAAATTCCACTGGTACGCACCGCCCACGTCCGCGTCGCTGGCACCTAGCGGGGGCATGCAGCTGCCAGTCGGACCTGGCCCTACTAGGCCAGGGCCAGCGCCCTCAGCTGTCATCGACCACGTCTCAAGGATTCGGGCGATTGGGAAGGTTGAGTTTCAACATTGCCCACGTGAAGCTAATGGTGCAGATTATAGTATAGCTAGTTGTTTGTTTCAGTTTAAGTAATCCTGTTACTGGATCGAAGAACCCCCTAGCTTTTATTTGAGAACCATTGGTGACGATGTAACTATTATTTGATGATTAATAAAGCTAATCATGATGGTCTTCCCAAACAATAAATAAATTCCACCCAGCTAGTATGTACAGCATAAGATGAAACATATTGTACCTAAGCTTTGTGTACTCGCAAATAAAAACTAATCAGCATACCATCACAATCAATGCAGTTGAGTAGTATTTCTCCTGCGCCCAGTTCTTCCACGGCTTTTGCTAGTTCATATGCTCCTATAGGCCGGCTGTCACGCCCACCACTTACCTGGAACAAAGAGATCAACACATACTGGTGCAAAAGAAGAAAAGATACACTACAGTATAGCATGCAAAAAATAGATACACAAAAACACTCTTAGAAAAGACCTAGTCCTTTAATTACTACTCCCTCCGTTCCAAAATATAAGATGTTTTAGCCCTTTACTGGAACAGATGTATCTAGACACCTTTTAGTGTTTAGGTTCACTCATTTTGCTCCGAACCTACACCCTAAAAGACGTCTAGATACATGCGTCTTAGAAAAAGGCTAAAACATCTTTGAAACGGACGGAGTAACAGATATGAGATTTGAACACGTCACACCCATACGCTTGTGCCTAAGAAGATTGTACTACGAATGTCAGAATGGAGCACCCTTTTTCTTAGTCTGGTCTAAACCTATTGCATAAGCACTCACATGAGTACTAAATAAATCTTTGGATGATGATACCCGCATGCATGAATGGCATATGATGGGAGTCACATATAAAAACAATGAAAGCATAAAAAAGTACTTACTGTGCACTGGTACCATGCATAATCTTCTCCTAACGGACCTGAAGAAAGTACTGGAAATTTGAGAACATCTAAATGCAAATGTCTAAAAGAATACTCCCTCCGTTTAGAAATATAAGATGTTTTAGGTTTGTGAAGAAGATGTATCTAGACATGTTTTAGTGTATAGGTTCAAATGAATCTAGACACTAAAAGATGTTTAGATACATCTCATTCATAAACCTAAAACATCTTATATTTCCAAACGGAGGGAGTATATGCGAGCATACCTTTACTGGAAACTTTTACAGTTCTAAATTGCACCTCATCTGGACTTTTGACATATACTCTTCGAGGATCTATACTTACAACTACAGCCTGAGATGAGAAAAAGCTTTGTTACGACAAGTGATCTAAAGGTTATTGACAAAAATTGTAAAAACAGGTCCTTCATCTGAAATATCGATAAGCTTCATGAGTTAAAAATCAGAATTTGGTGATTGAAACATGGAAATAATTATTACTAGAGTTATGTTTGAGGATACCAGTAGTTAACCACAGAGAATACCTGAATGTGCCTACTGGAAACTCAGCAGTTATCCTCGATTTTAATGGACAAGGGAAAAAATCATGCTCAGACACATAACTCTTTTATGTTGTTACATGGAAAAACAAATAATGGAGGATTTTTTTTTGAGAAAACGCAAAAAGCCTTTGCGTTTCATTATATTGGAAAGAAAGTGTTATGGTCGGGCTCCAGTATACACGGAAGAGGCCCAATTAGGGGCTTAGCCCAAGTTATCTAGGGTTTAGAGGAGCTGCCTCCTATATAAACGCATGTACCCCTTTGATTATAATCAGACAATAAACATATTCTGTTGTCCCTAGCCGCACCTTGCCCTAGCCGCCATCTCCTCCCTCTCGCAGTGACGGCGCCCAGCCGCCGGCGTCTGTGCCTCCAGCCTCACCGACCTCACTTCCACCCCTATAATCTACGCCCGAGACCTGGTAGAACCGTAGCTTCTACCAATTTGGTATCAGATTGCTCTGGTTCGATGAGTTCTTCCGGTCTCCCCACCACCGATGCCGCTTCACCGCCGCTGCCACCGCACTCGCAGCAGCCGCCCGCCGTCCAGACGCCGCCAGCGCTCGGGCGCCGCGGTCCCGTCTCTCTCCGGCGGAGATGTCGCGGCGATCCGCGACCACCTCGGGCGGTCTCGAACCTCAGACCTTCCTCCAGTTCTCACGCCACCGCCGCACGGCAGCGCGCCGCCACCACCGTCACCACCGCGCTTGTGGAATTCGATCACCGGATCAGGTTCCGTCGTCGCCGCCCCCATCGCCGACATGGATCGACACGCCGACCTAAACGTCGGTACCGCCACAACATGACTTTGCCGCCCGCCACCACCTTCGGCGGTATATCGACCCATACGCCGGAGCTCCATGGTGCCGCGAAGATTTCCTCCCGCAACGGGTCGCCACGAGAGCGCCTACACGGCCTCGCCGCACGTGCAGCAGCCGCCTCGCTTCACCAAGTTGGAGTTCGCCACCTACGACGAAACCGTCCCTCGAATCGCTCAATCGGCGACTAGTTTTTCCGGGGGCAGCGGACCATGGCGTCCGACCGCATGTGGATCGCCTCCTACCACCTCCGTGGCGCCACACAGACGTGGTACTACGCCCTCGAGAGGACGAGGGCAGGATGCCTCCGTGGGAGCGCTTTCGCGACCTATGCCTCCTCCGGTTCGCCCCCTCCCCCCCATACGTGGGAGCCGCCTGGCCGAGCTCGGTCGCCTCCCCATCACCACCTCGGTGTAGGACTTCGTCGACCGCTTCCAGACGTTGGCCTGCCATGCGCCTAGCGTCATGGCTCGCCAGCGCGCCAAGCTCTTCGTCGGCGGCCTTTCCGACCACATGCGCATCGACGACCACCCGGACCTGCAGACGGCCATGTACTACGCTGGCACAGAAGAGCGGCCAACGCCATGCAAGCAGCATTCCGGGCCATGGCGCGTCCCCGACCAGCCCGGCCGCGCCGCCACCCCAACGCTGCCGCCGCCGCTTCGCTGCCGACATCGCACCTTCCGGCGCTTGACGTCGGCCGAAAGCGAGACCGCAAGGGACACATGCTTCAACTGCGACGAGCCATATGCGTCGGGTCATACGTGTGCCCGCATGTTCTACTTGGAGACCGTCGACGACGCGGAGGTGGAGGCCCTCACCGCGGAGCTCGACGCCACCAAACTCTCCGAGGCCGGCGTCACGACCAACGGGCCGGTCGATGCAACCGCCTTTCGTCGTCTCCCTTCATGCCATGGCAGGCATCAAGACGGCGAAGACGATGCTGCTTCGGTGACGATCAACGGGGAGCGTCTCACCGCAACTTCCTGTACAGGGATGTCATGCGCCGGCTCGCACTTCAGCCGGCGGGCACGGAAAAGTTCAGCGTCACCGTCGCCAATGGGGACCGCCTTACTTGCCACGGCATGGCGCGGCAGGTTCCCGTCCTCATCGGCGACGAGCCTTTATCCATCAACTGTGTCGGCATCACCCTGGGCTGCTACGACTTCATCCTCAGCATCGATTTCCTGTCCACACTAGGCCCCATCCTTTGGGACCTCGGCGTCTTATCCTCATCTTCCGCGCGCGGGCCGTCGCGTTCGATGGGCGGGCATCGGCGGCTCGGCGCGAACCCAGCCTCAGTTGATGGCAGCCGCACTTGACGAGGCGCACCCGCTCCTAGCCGACCTCCTGCAGCAGCACAGCGACATCTTCGACGAGCCACAGGGCCTCCCACCCGCGCGGCCCTATGACCACCGCATCCACCTACTGCCGGACACGGCGCTCGCCGCCGCGGCGCCTGCATCGTACCCCACCGCAGAAGGACGAGCTCGAGCGCCAGGTGGCGGTCATGCTCGCGCAGGGCATCATCCGGATTTCGACATCGCCGTTCACCGCCCCGGTGCTCCTTGTGCGCAAGACCGACGGCACATGGCGCTTCTGCATGACGTCCAAGGACAAGTTCCCCATCCCTGTCGTGGATGAGCTCTTGGACGAGCTACACGGAGCGCGCTTCTTCACCAAGCTCGACCTACGCTCGGGCTATCATCAAAAGCGCATGCACCGACGACATCGAAGACGACATTCGTACTCACCATGGCCGCTTCGAGTTCCTAGTGATGTCGTTCGCCTCCAACGCTACCGCAACCTTCCAGCCACGATGAACGCGTTCGGCCCATACTTGCGCGCTTTGTGCTTGTTTTCTTTGATGACATTCTTATCTACAGTTCATCCCGGCGAGCACCGCGACGCGTGGCCATCATCTTCAACGAGGTTCGAGCGCATCGCCTCCACCTCGAAGTGCTTTCGTCGCACGACCTCCGTCGCGTGCACTGGGCACGCCATCTCGATGGAAGGTGTCGCGATGGACGCGGACAAGGTCGTCGCGCGGGTCGACCAGGTCCCCGGGGCTCCGCGGCTTCTTGGGCCTCGCCGGCCACTACCGAAGTACATCCGGACTTGACCTCATCGCCGCCATCGACGTGCCTCGCCGCGACGCCTTTCTCCCGACGAGGAGGCGACTACGGCGTCAAGCTTCCAACGGGCGCCACGACGGACCCGTCCTCCGGATGCCGAACTCGACATGCGATTCGTGGTGGATCGCGACGCCACGATCGGTTTCGACGCCATCCTCCACTGGCGGTGGCCGCTTAGCCTTCTTCACCGCCTTCGCTGCCATCACAAGCTCGCGATACAAGCGCGAGCTTATCGCCGCTGGTCGGCGATGCACCATGGCGACCTTACCTTTGGGGTCGTTGCGTGCGCATTACGGACCACTGACCTCAAGTTCTTGCCGCCTCTCCACCGCCCCGCAGACCAGTGGATCGCCAAGCTCTTGACCGATTCACCATCGAGTACCGCCCCGGCCGTCTCAACATGGTCGCCGACGCCTTGTCCCGCCGCGACACTGAGGATGTCACGGACGGCATTGCAACGACGCCGCCCCTGCATACGCTCCGGTCGCCCTTCGCTTTCGGCGATAAACCGCCGGCAACTTATCGCCATGACGCCTGGCGCCACCGAAGCGCTGGGCGATACGGGTCGCTATACACGGCGCCGCCTTCGCGTTCGACCACGGTGACCTGCGCCACCAGGTCTTGTCCCTGGCACACTTTGCAGGACACGAGGGCATGCAGAAGACCCTCCATCGCCTCCGTGCTGATTTCTACATCCCCGATGATGGTGCGCTAGTCCGTGACTGGGTGCGGTCATGCGTGACATTCCAACGGAACAAGACAGAGACACTGCGACCCGCGGGTATGCTACAGCCGCTGGACGTACCCTCCCAGGTGTGGGTTGATATCTCCATAGACTTCATCGAGGACCTTCCCAAGGTGGGCGGCAAATCTATCATCCTCACGGTGGTTGACCGCTTCTCCAAGTACGCGCACTTCATCGCCCTCGGCCACCCCTATACAGTCACGTCCGTGGCGCGGGCCTTCTTCGACGGCATCGTCCGCCTCCACGGGTTTCCCTCGTCCATCGTCAGCGACCGTGATCCTGTGTCCACGGGTCACGTGTGGCGGGATCTCTTTTGGCTGGCGGGCGTGAAGCTCCGCATGAGCACGGCGTTTCACCATCAGACGGACGGCCAGTCCGAGGTGGTCAACAAGGTGATCGCCATGTATTTGCGTTGTGTTACGGGTGATCGTCCACGAGCTTGGGTGGACTGGTTGGCATGGGCGAGTATCGCTACAACACCTATCACTCCGCCTGCATGCCACGCCTTTTGAGGTGGTTCACGGCCCACCTCCGATGCTTCCTTATGAGCCTAGCACGGTCCGAGACGGCGACTTACTCGCGCCCATGACAAGATCTCGATCGAGGCGCGCCAAAGATCTTCTCTCCAAGACAAAGCCAGCCGCCAGAAGTATCGCCATCATCGCGAGGTAGAGTTCGCGGTGGGCGATTGGTGCGCCTCCTTCACAGACCACGCAGCCCTAGACCCGGCCTCCAAGCGCAAATTGGGACCCACGCTGTCCCTTTCGTGTCCGGAGCTTGTTGGCACACTCGCATACCCTTGAGCGCCACCGGTCTCGCCCACGACGTCTTCCATGTTGGCTTCTTCAAGGCTCATGGGACCCTCCTCCGCCACCGGCCCTTCCTCCTACGGATGGCCGACTTACGCCTCCCGCGAAGGTGGCGAAGGTGATGCAGGCGCAGCAGCGTCGCGGCGTGTGGCATGTCTTGGTGCAGTGGGCCGGCCTTCCCGAGGAGGAAGCAACTTGGGAGCAGCTCGACAATTTCCGCCAGCAGTTACCAGATGTTCAGCTCGGGGACGAGTTTTTTGAGAAGGTGGGGAGAGATGTTATGGTCAGGCTCCAGTATACAAGGAAGAGGCCCAACTAGGGGCTTAGCCCAAGTTATCTAGGGTTTAGAGGAGCTGTCCTCCTATATAAACGCATGTACCCCTTTGATTATAATCAGACAATAAACATATTCTGTTGTCGTCTCCCCTCAGGAGACGGGAGCCCCAAACCCTAGCCGCACCTTGCCCTAGCCGCCACCTCCTCCCTCTCGCAGCGACGACGCCCAGCCGTCGGCGTCTGCGCCTCCAGCCTCACCGACCTCACTTCCACCCCTATAATCTACGCCCGAGACCTGGTAGAACCGTAGCCTCTACCAGAAAGAGTTTATTATGAATAATGGAGGATTATTCATAAAAAGAGTTTCACGGATACTTTTCTATGTATGTAATGAAAATGCGGAAGAGGATTGGATGCATCATCTTTCAGTTGGTTCAGGAAAGACAACTGTTTCGATAAACAAAAGATAGCTGGAGTTTGATTCAGATTTGTTGAAATAGCTCCTTGTAACTTTTTTATACGTTGGTACTGATCAAGCTCCACAAAAGATATACGGTTGGCGGAATGAGACCTTTTTATGGTTTATTCAGTCTTCTGCAATGCTAATTTCAAAGAAAATGAAATGCTATTACAAATACTGATTTTACATTATAGTTGGTAATAAACTACTACAAAACAAAAGCTAGTTGTGGAGATAAATAAAAATAAACCTGATTTCCGTATACTCTAGAGATCTGCTCCAAGCTGCTCTTCCCTGTCTTTACCTGATACACAGGACAAATTATGCTATGCAGAATTAGCTTAACATTGTGGGGAAAGTAAAATACATACACCAGTCTGTAAATAGGCTTCAGCAGCAAAAACAGCATCACTTCCAATTGAAATCTTGTCAGCACCAGACCTGAAATATTCAGATGCTACTTCCAAGCTTGAATAGTATCTGAAAAGAGAAATTGACATCATTATTCTGTCATGCCTGTTTTATTGATACTGAGTACTGACAAGCACCAAATATCACCCCAGAAAAGGTGAGGGGTGGATATTGCGGTTAGAAAGGGGTAGCATAAAAATATGACACATGGAGAGTAGCAAGTAGGCCCTAGTAACAAGGAAGATAGTAACTGTGTAACACCCCTCAGAGATTGGAACATGAGGAAATATACATTAGAAATCAGGCCTATTCTGGGAATTTGGGGATCATTTTCTGTACAAATTATCTCATCAAGTCAATCAGAAAAAATTATTGTTAATCCGTGCAGGGATCAACATTTACTCAAAAAATTATGACTCCACACATGATGATTTCTACCATGTTGAGCTATAGTATGCTGGCCTTCAGATAATGACCTCCATCGTAGTTGTAGCGTACAAGAAAAAATTGTACGTATAGCAGTAGCAGCTTTGATGAGGAACTAACCTTCCACTTGCATCTGTGAAGTCTCTTATACCCCCACCAACAGTAAGTGGCACAAAAACTTTTTCGGATGCACACCGTAGTACCTACCAAATGTACAAACATGTCTCTTGACCAGATAAAGCCAAGTAACAGAAATGCTTGATAGTCATAAACTCAAACAAACCTCTAGCATTGGCAAATCACCCAATGGAAAGGCACGGAAACCAGTTATATTCAAGAAGCTGACCTATAGAGAATTTGTATGCATGGTATCAGATAATATGTCCATTATTTAAAATATAACAGTGTGTAGATAAGCACCTCATCAGCCCCATCTATGTAGTATTGACTTGCTAATTCCACTGGTTTGCCAAGGTTTCTCACCTATAAGCATGGTGTACAAAGATATTCAAGCATACAATGAGTTAATGACTGTCTCTGCAGAACTATAAAAGATGTTTCAAACTATTTCTTGATGTAAGATACTTCGGAAACCAAATTATTCCTAAATGGACAACTAAGAACTAGCCCTAAACTGCCAACTCAGAAGTTAGAATTAACCCTAAGGTGTAGAAAGTTTCTATACTCTTATTAGGGTCAATGAATAAATTCCGGTACCTCTTTGCTACTAGTATGATCTCTTACATCATACTGGTCACCTTTTGTCACCACAAGATCCCCGTTATCATTTGACCGAACATCAAGGCAAGCTATCACCTGTAAAATTCAAGGCAACAAGTATGATTATAAAGGAAACTGGTGTTTGAGATGGCAATGGGCTGTGATGGAAGCCAAAACATTTGGGAATAGAAAGCTTACTCTCTTTGCAAGTTTTGATGCTTTTCTATGAGGCTGGACCTACATTGCACATATAAGTGTGAACTTGTATGTCGAAAAAGATGATGAAAAGGAACTGCAAAAAACAAAGCCACACATGATGATTACCTTTGCCCCTGAAGAGTTAGGACTGAGAAACTTTTCAAAAATAGAAAGTCCAGTAGCTGCACAAAACAAAAGAATATAAGAAATTTACGCTAGAAATCCTGAAATATCTACATTACTCTGCAGTAGGGACTTTATAAGATTCAGGCAAGACAAGCTGTAAGAACTCAACAACTTACAATATTATATCCACGTTATAACATTAACTATGAATATTTATCATGTACATTCACTATTAAATTACATACTTACCTCCACTCTTCTCTGGGTGAAACTGAACTGCCTGAATGTTGCCCATCGAGATAGATGATATGAAGCTCTCACCGTAGTTACATGTCGATGAAATCCAGTCTCTGTTCGCATCTGACTAAGCACACAGAAAGAAACAGCTCATATTTCCCAAGTTCACAAAGGGGTGAAGCGTCTAAGTGGACTTGCTCCTTACAGGCAGAGCGTGATAGGAGTGAACAAAGTAGACATGGTGACCATCAGCTCCTTGCAGCAGCTGCGTGTCCTTGGTGATCTGGAGGGCGTTCCATCCAATGTGAGGCACTATGAGACCCTCAGAAGAGTCGAATCGCCTGACAACTCCAGGTATCACGCCAAGGCCGCTTACTACAATAGCGAATGCACTATCAGCTCATGTTCAGTCAGAGGCTTCCAAGCAAGTAGAATCTCAGCACGAGCCTTACCCGGGCCATTCTCCTCACTGGAATCGAATAGCAGCTGAAGGCCGAGGCAGATGCCAAGGAAGGGGCGGTCCCTGCGGATGTACTCACGAAGCGCGTCGGCCATGCCTGTGCGGGTGAGGACATCCATGGCGGAGCCGAAGGCTCCGACTCCGGGGAATACGAGGCGGTCGGCGGCGAGGATGTCCTCGGGGCTCCGCACGTCGCGGATGTTGAAGCCGAGGTGGCGGATGGCGTTGCGCACGCTGCGAACATTGCCCGCGCCATAGTCCAGCAGCGTCACGGCTGCGGAAACGGACAGAGCAGCGAAACAAAGCAAACGTAGCCGTGAAGCCATGGACGGGACGAATTCCGGACGGGAAGGGGGTGGGGATGGTCAGAGTGGTGCTTACTGTTGGCGTCGCTGGACGCGCGCACGGAGAGGGAAGCAGGACCGCGCCGCTGGTTCCTCTTCTTCGGACGACCGGCGGAGCAGGGGACGGCGTGGTTGGCGGCGCCGGTGGCCATGGCTCCCTGCGGCGGCGGCGGCGGCGGCAGCATTGGTCCCTTTTGGTTGTTGGCTCTCCCGACCACCGAAAGCCACACGGGCAAATGCAAATTCCAATCAACTTAAGCCCAAGTAAGCCCATTTGTATTCTACTGCTCTGGTCGATTAAGAAATAAATGGCCCAGGACATAAAGATAATCTTTATGCGTCAATGGTCGAAATTGGTTTATTCAAGTATATTGATTGCCATGGAGCTGTTTATGAGGTTGCTAGGGCTTGCTTTTTAGATAAAACCTCTTGTAATCGAGTCGATGAATCCTTTAGCTTTCTCCTACAAACTCTCTTTTTTTTGTGAACTCTACAAACTCTCGTTATGTTATGAATTTGGAGTAGCAAGTTTCAGACGTACTCTTTTCCTTCTAGGTAACTAAGGGGACTGAAAGATTTTTAATGAGGCGGCTTGCTTACTCAATATAATTTGGTTTAAAAAAAATATTCTCAAAGAAATATTATTACAAGAACACCCTTCATTCTTTTTTTTCATGAAAAGTCACCATGACATTTTATTAATTTGCATCAACTATACATCATCCACTATTACACTTTTGATAAAATTAAGAGGCACCTCAGTCGAGACAATCGACTAGGGGCATTTAGAGTGACTAGCATGCACATGTACATTCATATTGGTTTTCTTTGGCAATAAAAAATAAAACATATGTAAAACTCCGACAAAGCAATAGTACACTCCTTGTAAATCGCCGCCTTGGGATCTAAAGAGTTTCATTATGGTGATCACATCAGAGCAATCCGATTAGCCTCTACTCTGTTGCATCCGAGCTGACTCGCCAAAGAAGTCCATCTCGAAGAGCACGAGCCTCAGTGGTTGATGCATCTGATACGAAGGGGCTGCTAGAAAGAACCTTATTTTAACACGGATGATAGCTCTAGAACAAGCCTCAGCGTTGAGTTTGACAAAATCTTCACGTGGTTTAACCTAGCTCATGCAATGCTAGACCTTTTCTTCCTAGCTCTTGAAAAGTTTAAGCCAACACTGAGATGGTATGAATAGTTCATGTCGGCGATTGCACCTTCTCTCCATGGCATGTATGTCTACACTCCCACCAGATGTAACACAACGATGTGGCCACCAAATCATTTGTGTCAACCTCCGTTTGTAGGGGAACTCGGGCAGATTTATCTTGGAATAGAGCTTCTAACACCAAGACATCGTTCAACTCGAGGGTGCAAACCAGTGTAATGACATCTCCCAGTCCAAGTAGCTGCCATATTCCGCTAACTCTCGAGCAAGTGAAAATGCATGACGTATGAGTCCAACCGACATAACTGACACTATGAGCTCGTTTGCATAGCCAAGATACTATTGCATGGAATAGCACCCACCAAAGAAACAAAAGAAATATATTTGGTCCTTTGGTTTTTTACTTAAAAGAAACAACATGCAAACAACAACAAAGAAAAAATGTGTTTTCGTACTTTAAGCATTAAGACTACAACTATAATAGCAAGATCATAGTACGGAGAATGAAAATGAAGGGAGGAAATCATACTCCCCCGAGCTTGGGTGGTGGCTAGTCATAGTACTGGTCTAGCTACTCGGTCTAGCCTCAACCGCTGACTCCCATGAAGGATACTCCATAGGTGCAGGCTCGGTGTCCCATGGTGAGTGAGTATCCTCCAGGAGCTTCCACATGTCCTCCTTCCTGTTTAAGTACTCGAGTCGAGAAAGATGTGTGATGGTGAAGCCCCATGCCTAGTCATGTACCTATAAATATAATGGGTATGCAAGAACCACTTCAACATGTCAGATATTTTCTAACATAGCTACATCTAGATGAGTAGATCCAACAACGTACCCTTGTCAAAAAATGCATGTCATCCTTAATATAATAAAAAAGCATAGTTGATATGGCTCCGCAACAAAGAGGTGTGGAACTATTGTGTGACACTGCATAGGAAAAAGTTCTAGCTAGTATGACTCCCAAATTAAAAGCAGACCCCCTTCTCCACACACTTAAGTAAGTAGAAGATGGGACCCGTACAAGAAGAGTTGTCTCTGGCAAGAAATCCTTAAGCTAAAAAATGTGGCGAAGTACATAAGTCCAGGGTACTAAATATGAGTAAGATTACTCCTATGAATCTCCTCGGGCACATTTACACTAATAGACTTCCAAAATTCTTTGAGTTCATTATCAGATTTTGTAGGGATTTCCTCCCGACTACCAATGTTTGGAAGATGTAAAGCTTTGCGAAAATTATCCAAAAACACAGTGAAGCGCATGCCTTTGTTCCTAAACTTAACACCAAAGGTGTTCATTTCTTCCTTGCCTCTCTTGTCTTTCTTTGACTTTTTATAGTCAAACTTGAAGGTGGAAAGAAATTCCCTACTCGGCTCCACATAAGTTTTATACTCGTGATGGGAGAATTCAAACAGACCCGTCATGTTGCTAAAGAAGTTGAAGTCATCATTCAACTCCCAATGCTCTAGCACATTGGGATCTTGCCACTTGGTGCAGCACACATCCAACATCTCACTCTTATAAAGCATCTTGTCCTCCCAATCTTCAACTTCTTCATAGTTTTGAAAGACCTTAACAGCAAAACGTCTATGCCTGCTAGTAAGGGCACTAAGAAGGTTCTTCCCCTTGCCCATGGTTGTAGTGACCTTGCAACAACTAAAACAAAATCCACTAAACAATTAAATGTAGCAAGGTATAACAAGTTCTAAATACTTTTGGAGGCTCTACCATACAAGATTATGCATCATATCATCTTAGAAAACTCACTATGGGTTTCTTTTACATAAGTAATGACATCAAGAGCAAAAATTTCCTCCTAATACAAAGCATTAACTCAAAAAAAAATTGGATGAGTGGAGAAGTCACTTACCAAGAAGCAATTCCACCAAAGGAATTTGAAAAAGGCTTCCCAAACTTGTAGATCGAAATAGGGCACAGAGAGAGCACGCGATTTTTTTCGAGGGTACATAATCGAATTCTGGAGGAAGAGGAAGGACCTAGGCACTTGCCCCTCACCTAACACCCCCTGTGGGGCCCACAAGGGTAGCTGGCACAACCACCGCGTGGGCCGCACCACTAGGTCTCTTTTGGCCCTAGGGCCCTCCTGCAGGTGTCCTTCGGCGTGATGGCTTCTTTTTCCTGAAAAATGACGTGGGAATTTTGTTGCAATTTTCAAAAATAATTTTGGTGTAGGATTTCAGAATTCAAAAGACATTGAATTTCGGAGATTGAATTATCAAGGAAAGTCGCAAAGAGTAAACAAAATACTAACAATGTTTAAATCATTATAACTAAACTTAATAGATTTCATATCCTCATATTTACCACATTAATAATGAGGTTGATCAAGTCTCATTAATATTATGATAAGGATAAGAAAATGATTTTATTATTATCACTAAAAGGAATAAATCTTCAAGATACCGCATACTTGATTGGAATTGTCCCAATCATTATTGTTTCATACTTGGGTTCAGGAGGTGGTACTGGAATATCGATACTTCCAAAAAGAAGAGTCGTTACTTCAATGGTGTTCACACTTCTCTTTGTGAGTCCATGGGAATTCTTCTTTGGAAAAAATGTTAATTTTCCCTCAGTGCAATTAATCTCAGATGATGTAGTATTTAGAAAAGGTCTCCCAAGAATGATAGAAAAATTATCATCTTCAGGCATTTCTAATATGACAAAGTATGTAGGAATTTGCACATTAGCAATAAAAACAGGAACATCTTGACATATACCAATAGGAACAACAGTGAATTTATCAGCCATTTGAAGATAAACCTTGGTGGGAACTAACTTATTCAAGTTAAGATTCTTATATAAAAAGAAAGGCATAACACTCACACCTGCACCTAACTCACATAAAGCATACTTAACATAATTATCTTTGATCCTGCAAGGAATATTAGGGGAACCGACTCGTCCCCTCTCCCCTCCCTCCCTCCCCACCCCATTCTCCTTGAGAGTCGCCCCAGCTTTACCAGGCCGATCCCGAGCGGTCTCCGGCGGCGTTGCCGGCCGGAGATGACGAAGGAGAGGCGCCGGAGTAGGAGTTAGGTCTAGGTGTAGTTTTCCCGGCGCTTTGCCGTGTAGTTGGAGTAGGGCATGGGGATTCTTGGACCGATACCTGTGCAGTTCGAGTGCTTTCCTCGTCGACGGAGCTCTGGTGGTCAGAGCCATCGCCGGTGGTGGATTCCTCGAAGATCTCCGCAATAATGTCCCCCCTACGATCTCCTATTCAGGATTGCTGTGTCGTTGCTCCTCCTGTTCCTGGTCGGCCGTGGCGGCAAGGAGGAAGGGAGGTGCATCTGGTCGGCGACTGCCTCCGGTGCTTCACGAAGATCCTCCTACAGCTCGATGCTTTGGTGTAGCGTCGGCTGGAGTCCGCTTTTGCTCTTGTCCCGTCTTCCATGGAGGAAGCGGTTGGGATCCCTGGCGGCGGATCTTCCAAATAATCACCTCTTCCTGCGCTTCATCATCTCCATCGCTCGAAGCATCATCTCGGCCGGCCAAGGTGGCGAGGGGGAAGTTGGTTTGGATGCTGGTCTCGATGTTCTGCAGTTGATCTTGCAAGCTCATCGCCTGCGGGCCATGGCGGCCATAGGCATCTTTGGCCGCAAGAGCGGCAAGATCGCGCGCCCCTGTGTCGCGCTTGCGACCTCCAGGATGGAGGCTCTCTGGGAGCCCTGCGCCGGCGCTCCCCGTATTCTTCTCGCCAAGTGGTGCGTCCCCGGCGGGAGCAAGATGGCCGGCAGAGAGGCTCCTTCGTCGGTGGGTTGGGCAAAGGACCCGATTGCTTTGTTCAGGAAAATATTAGGGTCCTCTGTGCATATGTTTAGGACTGCTTTCCTTCTTATTTTCTTTTTAGGTCTTGTTTGTAAAATGTAACCGACCGACAGTAATCAAAAGGCAGCACTGGGGTCCTTCAAGGCCCTTCCTTGTTCAAAAAAAAGCAAGGAATATTAGGTAGGAATAGTAGGTATTCCTGGGTCTCCACGTTTCTGAGGTAATTTTTACCTTTAAAGAATAATCAGCAAGCATAGATGTGATAGCCTCATTAGGTAATTTTATTTTGTTAGTAACAATTTCATTCATGTACCTAGAATAAGGAGAAACTTTAATGGCATCAACTAAAGGAATTTGTAAACATAAATTCTTTAGCAATTCAACAAACCTCTCAAATCTAACATTATCCTGAGTTTTTATTACCTCTTGAGGATATGGTATGTGTGTTTGCACCCATGGGTCTCTTTCCTTACCTTGTCACTTTGGTGGATGTTTCTTGTTTTTACCTTTATTTCTTGAAGACTGAGGATCCACTGATGATAGATTTAGTTTCTTTGTCATTTTTATTTTCTTGTTGCTCCTCATTACACTAAGACAATTCATCATCATATTTTTTATTTGTATCTTCAATTTAAGCATCATAGATAGATATATTGTTTTCGTGTTCTTTAGAATTCCCATTAACCTCACTTTTTGGGAGATTTTCCTGCAGAAGATTTCTTAGTTTTAAGAGAATCTTGATCTTTTCTCTTTAGATGTCCTTAAGGATAATCAGGATCCTAAGTACTTGATCCTCTTCTAGTATTAACCACATATACTTGCCTTTTTTGGCAAAAAATCTTATCATATAGTTTATTTTGAAGAGAGTCATTTGCTCAACTTGATTATTTATCATATTACAATGCTTAATAATCATCTTGATAGAATCCACACTAGAGTTTAGACTTTCACGAAGAAATTTAACCTTATGAGAGTTCTCCATAATATTCATTTTAATGTCATGATCAAAATCCTTTTTATGGTAAGAAAATTCATTAGAATGATTAATAAATTAAGCTTCTATAGAAGGTGATACCTTTTCGTTAGCTTCAAAGGGATATATAACATGTACTTGAATAGGGAAACATGGTTCATAAATAGGAAGTTTAATACCCTTTTCGGATAGTTACTTAAGACCATAAGTTTTGATTCCCTTCTCTTTAATAAACCTTCGGGCTTCTTTCATAACTTCATTGGATAATTTAAGAATACCTATCTTCTTAATAGTAATATCAATATTATCTTCTTCTCAATATGCAATCATTATAATTTCAAGAAAGAGTATTTAATAATACCTTAGATTCATCAATTGTCTTGTGTTTGAAAATATTACTTGCAATACTGTCTAGATAGGATCTACATTCTTTAGTTAAGCCATTATAAAATATATCAAGTAATTCATTTTCTTCTAAACCATGGGCATGCCATTTTATTTTCTTTCTACAATACCTCCTCCGAGCTTGGGGTAAACTTTCTTTCTTGTTTTGGGCAAAGTTGCAAATGTCACTAGTCACAACATGTATCTTTTTAGTAGGAAAATACTTGCTATAAAACATGTAAAAACATTCGTCTTTGCTAGTAATAGATTTAGGAGCTAAATAATTGTACCAAGCCTTAGACTCTTCTCCTAAAGAGAAGGGAAATAACTTCAAGAAGTAATAACATTGTTGAATCTCATCTCTACCAAATAAAGAGGCTAGTTCACAAAGTTTTGATAAGTGTTCTAAATGAAAACCTCATCTTTCCCATAGAATTTAATATCATGTACATTTTAATTATACTAGGAGCAACATTGAATTCATAATCATCATCTTTGATTAAAATTGTAGGTTCATAAGATCTCCTAACAATAGGAAATAAATCCCCTACTGAAATATTTATACTAGCATCAAAATCATCAATATCATTTAGACCAACACTCATAAAAGCTCTACCAAAAGCAATATCTTCTTAAAAAGGTGTTGATCTAGAACTAGTAGCAATAGTAGTTTCATTATTCTCTTCACTAGGTTCCACCTAAGGCCGCGCCTGGGGTGGGTCTGGCCCACCTGCCCGGCCTCCGACTCTCCCATTTCGCCTATAACTTCCCTTTGAAACCCTAAGCCTTGGGGGAGCAACCACAGATAGATTTCCGCCGCCTCTGGGGGCGGAAAACACCGAGAGAGAAAGATCTCTCCGGTAGACAGATTCCTGCCGAGGGAATTACTTCCCGGAGAGGGGATACCATTGCCATCAACACCATCATCAAGCTAGGCTTCATCGTGATCAGCATCATCATCATCCACACCATCATCTCCACCAGCACCATCATCACCACTCCGTCCCGCTGTAACGATTGTGTTGGATATTGCTTTAGTTCTTAGGGGAAACTTTCCCGGTGTTAATTACTATTGTAGTTGATGCTTGTGAGTGGAACCATTGGATTATTGTTTATGTTCAGATTGTTATCCATTACCATATCATCTCTAATCTTGATCCATATTATGTCTTGTGAGTAGTTCGTTTAGTTCTTGAGGACATGGGAGAAGTCATGTGGTTAGTAGTGAATCTGTGACGAGTTATTATTCAATGGTTTAGTATTTAAGTTATGGTGCTATTCTTCTAGTGGTGTCATGTGAACGTCGACTACATGATACTTAACCATTTATGGGCCTAGGGGAATGCATTGTGTATTTGGATACTAATCGTGGGGTTGCTAGAGTGACAGAAATCTGAAACCCCGTTAGGACACCTTTGCACAAGGGAGCGTAGGATCTCAGAGTTTAAGGTTGTGGTTAGATTTATATCTTAATCACTTTCCTGTAGTTATGAATGTTTGCAGGGGGTTTAATCACAAGTATGTATTAGTCCTAGGAAGGGCAGTATGTTAGCACAGGTTCACCCACACAACACTTACAAACACCAGAGAAGAGTACTCAATTATTTGAAGCGAAAGCACTTGACGGAATTTCCATGTGTCCTCGAGAACGTTTTGTCCTTATAAGTATTTCCACCGGCTTGTCCTTTGATAAGAAAGGATTGGGACACTTGCTCCATTTGTTCGTTACTTCTGTTACTTGCTCTTTGTTTTGTTGCCTTGTCAGAAAACCACTAAAAATCAGTTTGCTAAGTATTCACAGGGATTTCCTGCTCCATACCATTGTTCAGCACCTTTTGCTCCTCGTTGGGATCGACACTCCTATTTATCGAAAGTACTACGATACACCCCCTATACTTGTGGGTCATCAAGTTACTCTCCATATCCTTGAAAGGGAGAGATGAAGAATGGTATAAGTTGTTGAAGAATGGACAATCCATGGAATGGGAGGAGATGCAATCTCTCTTTTATTCGAAATTTTATCCTCCCAGCGAGATTCATAAGGATAGAAATCTAATATATAACTTTTGGCCTCGTGATGGAGAGAGTACATCTCAAGCCTGGGGGAGATTGAAGTTACTAATGCTTAAATGTTCTATTCATGAACTCCCTAACAATATTATTATCAATAACTTTTATGCTAGGCTTTCTCTTCATGATAAAGATTTACTAGATGCTTCTTGTGCTGGATCATTCACACCTATGAAGGAAGAAGCTAAATGGGATCTCCTAGACCGTATTCAAGAGAACACTGAAGCTTGGGAGAATGACAAAGGAAGAAAGTCAGGTATAAACTATGATTATGAATGCATTAAATCTTTTATGGAAACTGATGACTTCCGTGATATTAGCAATGAGTTTGGTCTTGATCCTCAAGTTCTTGCAAGATGTTTTAAGGCCTTTGCCTCTTATATTGAAATTCCCAAGAAAGAGTGGGACAAGTACCATGCTCCTTATAAAGACATTGTTACCATGTTCCTGCTAGCATAGAGGTTTGTACTGTTGATCCTATTTTGCCTGAACCTTATGTTGAGAAAATCTATTTTCCTGCTAAGGTAAAGGAACATTCTATCGTAGCTAATGTGGTTAGGAAAAGTACAAAGAAAACTATGGAGCCCGATGAGCAAATTAATATTGAACCTGTGGTAGCTATTGTGAAAGATCTTGTCACTACAAATATAGAGGATGAGAACATTGTTTTCTGTGAAGACGCTTCTAATGTTGTCTCTCATCCTAAAAAAGCTAGAAAATCTAGTGTCCCTATGCTTTCTGTTAGAATCGGTGATCATAGCTATTATGGTTTGTGTGATATTGGTGCTAGTTCTAGTGCTATTCCTTATGAGCTTTATAGGGAAATTATGCATGAAATTGCTCCTTGTGAGCTTGAGGACATTGATGTGGTTATTCACCTTGCTAATAGAGAGATAGTATGTCCCATTGGTATTGTAAGAGATGTGGAGGTTCTCTGCGGTAAGATTAAATATCCTGCTGATTTTCTAGTACTTGGTAAAGAAGCTAGTAAAACCTATTCTATTATATTTGGTAGACCCTTCTTGAATACTTGTGGGGCTATCATAGACTGTAGGAAGTAAAAAGTTCTGACTAAGTTTGATGGAGAGTCTTATGAGTTTAATTTTTCCAAATTTGTTAAAACTCCTTATGAAAATGAACTGCCTAACGAGGATTTCAGGGTTGAACAACTTTATGCTATTTCTCTTGCTCCTAAAAATGCCTTGCAACAGTTTATGGAAGATCATGAGAGCGATGTCTTCATGAAGGAAAGGAATGAGATTGACGAGGTTTTTCTTCGTCAGCCTGAGCAACTTAAGCATAATCTACCTGCGGAAGATTTGGGTACCACACTACCACCTAAAGGGGACCCTGTTTTTGAATTAAAACCTTTACCTGATGATCTTAAATATGCTTATCTTGATGATAAGAAAGTGTATCTGGTTATTATTAGTTCTAAACTTTCAGGAAAGTAAGAAGAAAGGTTATTGGAAATACTGAAGAAACACCGAGGAGCTATGGGTTATACTCTTGATGATTTAAAAGGAATTCCTCCCACTATATGTCAGCATGCTATTAATATAGAGCCTGATGCAAAACCAGTTGTTGAGCACCAACGCCGTATAAATCCTAAGATGAAGGATGTGGTAAGAAATGAGGTATTAAAACTCCTTGATGCTGGTATTATTTACCCTATTGTTGATAGTAAGTGGGTTAGCCCTATTCATTGTGTTCCCAAGAAAGGGGGAATAATTGTTATGCCTAATGAAAATAATGATCTTATACCCCAAAGAGTAGTGGTTGGGTATAGGATGTGCATTGATTTTATAAAGGTTAATAGAGTTACTAAGAAAGATCATTATCCTTTGCCCTTTATTGATCAAATGCTTGAGAGGTTGTCCAAAAAGACTCACTTTTGTTTTCTT
This sequence comes from Avena longiglumis, assembly GCA_030063025.1. Lineage (NCBI taxonomy): Eukaryota > Viridiplantae > Streptophyta > Magnoliopsida > Poales > Poaceae > Avena > Avena longiglumis. Next base: position 497,836,187 of record CP125975.1, on the reverse strand, counting down.
GATGGTTATTCTGGGTTCTCTCAAATTGCTGTGAAAGCGCAAGACCAAGATAAAACCACTTTCACTTGTCCTTATGCCACTTATGCTTATAGGCATATGCCTTTTGGTTTATGTAATGCTCCTGCTACCTTTCAGAGATGTATGTCTGCTATTTTTCATGGTTTTTGTGAAGAAATTGTGGAGGTTTTCATGGATGATTTCTCCGTCTATGGAACTTCTTTTGATAACTATTTGCACAACCTTGATAAAGTTTTGCAGAGATGTGAAGAAACCAACCTTGTTCTTTATTGGGAGAAATGTCATTTCATGGTTAATGAAGGGATTGTTCTTGGACACAAAATTTCTGAAAGGGGCATTGAAGTTGACAGAGCCAAAATTGAAGCAATTGAGAAGATGTCTTATCCTAGGGATATAAAAGGTATTCGTAGTATCTTTGGTCATGTTGGTTTCTATAGGAGGTTTATTAAAGATTTCTCCAAAATTTCAAAGCCCCTTACTAATCTTATTCAAAAAGATGTACCTTTTGTTTTTAATGATGATTGTAAGGAAGCTTTTGAAACATTGAAGAAAGCTTTGACTACTGCTCCTATTGTTCAACCACCTGATTGGAGTCTACCTTTTGAAATTATGTGTGGTGCTAGTGATTTTGCTGTGGGTGTTGTCCTTGGGCAACGTGTTGCTAAGAAGTTGAATGTTATTCATTATGCTAGCAAGACTCTAGTTGTTGCTCAAAAGAATTATGCTACTACTGAAAAGGAGTTCTTACCTGTAATCTTTGCCTGTGATAAGTTTAGACCTTATATTGTTGATTCAAAGGTTACTATTCATACTGATCATGCTGCTATTAAGTACCTTATGACAAAGAAATACGCTAAGCCTAGGCTTATTAGGTGGGTGTTGCTTTTGCAAGAGTTTGATCTGCATATTGTGGATAGGAAAGGTGCTGAAAATCCTGTTGCTGACAATTTATCTCATTTGGAAAACATTTATTTTGACCCATTGCCTATTAATGACAGTTTTTCAAATGATCAGTTGGCTGCAATAAGGATAAGTCCGCATGAAAGTCCTTGGTATGCTGATTATGCTAACTTTATTGTTTCCAAGTATTTTCCTCCAACCTTTACAACCCAGCAAAGAAGAAAATTCTTTTATGATCTAAGGCATTACTTTTGGGATGGCCCACACTTATACAAAGAAGGAGTAGATGGTATTATGCGAAGATGTATTCCAGAATTTGAACAACAAGAGATATTGAGAAAATGCCATGGCAGTGCTTATGAAGGACATCATGCTGGGGATAGGACTGCACAAAAGGTTTTACAATCTGGATTTTATTGGCCTACCCTCTTCAAGGATGCAAGGAAGTTTGTCTTGTCATATGATGAATGTCAAAGTGTCGGAAACATTTCTAGACGCAATGAGATGCCTGTGAATTATTCTCTTGTTATTGAACCTTTTGATTGTTGGGGATTTGACTTTATGGGGCCCTTTCCTCCTTCAAAAGGGTATACTCATATTCTTCTTGTTGTTGACTATGTTACAAAGTGGGTAGAAGCCATACCTACAAATAGTGCTGATGGTAAGACCTCTTTAAAAATGCTTAAAGATGTTATTTTTCCTAGGTTTGGTGTATCTAGATATCTCATGACTGATGGAGGCTCTCATTTTATTCATGGTGGTTTCAGGAAAACTCTTGATAAATATGATTTTAACCATAGAATTGCTTCAGCTTATCACCCCCAAACCAGTGGGCAAGTAGAACTTTCCAATAGGTAAATTAAATCTATCTTGCAGAAGACTGTTAACAGATCTAGGAAAAATCGGGCTAAAAAGTTGAATGACGCTTTGTGGGCTTATAGAACTGCTTATAAAAATCCTATGGGGATGTCTCCTTACAAAATGGTCTATGGGAAAGCTTGTAACTTGCCTTTAGAATTAGAACACAAAGCCTATTGGGCAGTAAAAGAATTGATTTAGACTAGCCAGCGAGAAAATATTGCTCGACTTGAGTAATCTAGATGAGTGTAGAAGCGAAGCTTATGAAAATGCTAGGATCTTTAAGGAAAAATTAAAAAGATGGCATGATAGGAGAATTCTCAAAAGGGAGTTCCATGTTGGTGAGAAAGTTCTTTTGTATAGGTATCGTCTCAGATTTTTTGCACGGAAACTACTCAAAATGGGAAGGACCTTTTGTTATCAAAGAAATATATCGTTCAGGTGCCATCAAAATATCTTCTTTGAAGGATGACACAACACAGGTGGTGAATGGTCAAAGACTAAAGCATTATATTTCTAGAGATTCATATAATGAAGACGTTGACACAATTCAACTGGTGATTCCAGAAGAATTTATTAGAAACCAAACACTAGAATCTGCAGAGTTCGTCTTTGAATAGGTAAAAAGGGTGAAAACAGAAGGTTTGTGAAAGTCTAAGCTTTTTATATTTTTGATGTTTTTAATACATAAGGAAAGTTACGAGATGGAACAGAGGAGGAAATGGAGATCGGGGTGGTCAAACCCACCCTAGGCGCGGGCCCCAGCTGGTCGTAGCTTTGAATATCCAGCCACCTAGATCCGGGTTAAGTTTCGCTTGACTCGGATCTGTCGTAGCTTTGAATATCCAGCCACCTAGATCCGGGTTAAGTTTCGCTTGACTCGGATCTGTCGTAGCTTTGAATATCCAGCCATTTGAATATCCATTTACCATTTGCTTTATTGTTTAGGTTGCGCATGATCGGCGGACTGCCGAGTTTCAAAGGCTGCTTTTTGCGCATAGAAAATTGGAGGAAAGGTATGATAAGGTTATTCCTGTGGTGAAGAAAGCTGGTAAGTCGAAAAACTCTTGCGTTATCTTCGAAGTTCTCATTTTTGTATACGAGATGTTGGCTCACTTTGTTGGTAAACAGGGAACATCAATAATCTTAACATTCGTCTTGAGAAGAAGGTTAAGGCCCTAGAAGGTTAGTTACTCTTTTGCTTTATATACTCCCTTTTGAAATGGCACTAAGTTTCTTTTAACTTTTTTGGCTTTGGTAAAGCCGAGTTACAAACCTTTGCAGCATCTCACCAAGATTGCATGCCTATGCCTGATGTGACGCTGCATTTTTTAGAACAAAGCGCTACTCATTCGACACAGCTAAAAGAAAAAGATGATGAGATAGCTCGCTTGCGCGCCGAGGTGGAGACCCTTAAGCTCTCTCAGAAGTCCGAATTAGAAAAGGTCGACCAGGAGTTCTCCGAGGAGAAAAAATGGCTAGCTCTGCAACTGCAGAAGAATAAAGAGCTCCTCGAGGCTGCCGAACTGAAGACACGGGTAATGAGCGAAGAGATCACTCGCTTTGATAATATCAAGATTGACTGGGCTAAAGACCTTCAGATAATGCTGAGTTATATTCATCGTAAGCTTCTTACCGCGGTCGGGTTATCTTTTTCCTTTTCCTACTGCCGACCGATGCAGTCGTGTTTTGCGCAGTCATTTTCCAAAAGCTAAGCCCGTGAGCTCTAAAGCGGTTCTTAGTGCTCATGTGCGCCGAGGTGTTCCTGTTGATGCGGACTCGGAATACTCGATGGAAGATTTCGTTGTCGCGGTACCGCAGTTGGTCCGATGAAGATTATGGGCAGGGATTTGGTGCAGGCAGCTATCCGAGCCTACCATGTTCTCTGGCCGAATACTTTTGGGACTCCTGATATCAATGAGGTCACATTGCCGGTGGAAAGATTAATGGCATCCGACAGGCAACTAAGTCTTTGGAGGGAATCAGCCGGACGAGCTGGCGATGATATGGCTCTCACTGTTATCATGTCATGGTATGAAGATATTTCTCTTGATATTTTGAGAAATTTATGATCGTTCCGTTGGGTTGAGGACCCAACCTTTGTCGCTCTTCGGCAAGCTCGCGCCTTCCAGCTCGTTGAGTATGCCGACGTGCATACCTGGAATGAAGGTCCGAGTTTCCTTCCTAACCCGAAAGACGAGGTCGTAGTTGAGGATGCGTCGGATAACAACTCAGCTGAACAAGGAGAAGATGAGGATGACTCGGCTACTTCTGGTGATTCCAGTTCGAGATCAGATGGCAATGGCGACGCGCGATCCTCATCCAAAGGTACTGGGCATTCTATCACAAGAATCGACGCCCTCAGCCTCGGGCTTCCTCCGAAGTCGTTCCTGGGTCTGTGGAGGGAGAGGCAACCTCGGCCGAAGTTCCACCTACCTCGGAGTGCCCAGCCCCTGACCAAGTTATTGCCTCTCCAGCTAAAAACCTCTAAGTCATTTCTTATCCCTGGTATGTCGGGCGTATGATGTACGTGGAATATTTGTCCGTCTTCTGTATGGTATGAATTTCTTTTGCCGTGTGCCGCTGAGACATATATGGTTGTAACTGTTATCACTTTGTTTAAGTGGTCTTGTTCGTCCGAATCCTTGCTTTGGCGGCCTGCAATTTCTTGATTTTGGGATATATATCTCCCTTTGTACTCCCGTTGTTTAGACTATTAATATGGGTGTGGAATTCGAATATCATACGAGATTGAGCTGTTCTTACTTTGAGTGTCGAAGTTTGATACCTTCCTTGTATCAAAGGCTAACCACTACTTCGAAACAATATATGGCAGTCCCCGAGTCACTGCCTATGGCGCCGAAGTCTAGTATGTAAACCAAATTTCAGAAATAATATAAGACGGTCGCCGAGTCGTTGCTCAAGGTGCCGAGGTTTAATATACCACCCAAATCTAGAAAGAACATGAGACAGTCCCCGAGTCACTGCTCACGGTGCCGAGGTTTAATATACCACCCAAATCTAGAAAGAACATGAGACAGTCCCCGAGTCACTGCTCACGGTGCCGAGGTTTAGTATGTGAATTAAGCTTAGAAATAAATCTGGGGCAGTCCCCGAGTCATTGCTCAGGGTGCCAGGTTTTAATACATAATCCAATCTTAAAAGCAATCTAGTGCAATCGCCGGGCCACTGCTCGAGGTGCCGAGGTTTAATACATAACATAAAATTGAAATAACATATGGCAGTCCCCGAGTCACTGCTCTGGATGCCGAGGTTTAATACATAACATAAAATTGAAATAACATATGGCAGTCCCCGAGTCACTGCTCTGGATGCCGAGGTTCGAAACATAATTGGTGCTTGATCTTGAGATACTACTTTACAATGTGTCACTGATGACTGCTATGAGTAAAATGGACGAAGTAAAGCTACGTTCCACGGCCTTTTCGTTTCTTCGCCGGCCTTGTCTGCCCTATTCTTTCCTGGGAATTGAGCATCGATTAGGTAATAGGCATCATTGTGCAATGCTTTGCTCACGACGAATGGTCCTTCCCATGGAGGCGACAACTTGTGCATGCCGGCCGTGCGTTGCACCAGTCAGAGAACTACATCTCCTTCTTTGAACACTCTTGGATTCACCTTCTTGCTGTGATATCGTCGCAAGTTCTGCTGATAAATAGCTGATCTTGATAGCGCCAGATCTCTGGCTTCTTCTAGCAGATCAACAGTATCTTGCCGAGCTACTTCATTTACTTCCGAAGTCGTATATTGAGTAACTCTTGGCGAGTCATGTATTATGTCGGCTGGAAGCACGACTTCTGCCCCGTATACCAGAAAGAATGGTGTATAACATGTTGATCTGTTTGGAGTAGTCCTGAGGCTCCATAGTACTGCTGGTAGTTCCTCAATCCAACATCCTGCCGACCTTTGCAACGGTTCGACGAGTCGTGGTTTTATTCCGGACAATACTAGTCCATTAGACCTTTCCACTTTCCCATTGGATGTTGGGTGAGCCACAGAGGCAACATCTAATCTTATGTGCTTTTCTTGGCAAAATCTAGCGAAAGCTCCTTCTGCAAAGTTTGTGTCGTTGTCTGTAATAACACTGTGCGGGTATCCATATCTTAAGATAATATCTTTGAGGAATTTCACTGCTGTGGGCCCATCGCATTTTTTTATTGGTTTCACTTCAATCCATTTTGTGAACTTGTCCACCATAACCAATATGTGGGTCATCCCACCTCGGGCCGTCTTAAATGGTCCCACCATATCTAAGCACCACACAGAAAACGGCCAAGTAATGGGTATCGTTTTTAACTCAGACGATGGCATGTGTATCTTGGTTGCATATCTCTGACAACCATTGCATTTTTCAACCAGCTCTTTGGCTTCTTTCAACGCCATAATAATAAAACCCATGCCTGAATTCTTTGGCCACTAAGGCTCGAGATGAGGCATGATGTCCACATTCTCCTTGATGTATATCTAGGAGGATCTCCTGGCCTTCTGCCGAACTCACACATCTTTGCAATACACTTGTGACGCTTCTTTTGTATAGCTCATTATTTATGATCGTATAAGCTTTAGCTCTCCTTGCTATCTGTCTTGCTAACACCTCATTATTCGGCAAAGTCGCATCTCTAAGGAAAGAGAATATGGGTTGCGCCCATACAGGTGTGATTTTCTCTGGTGTGGTCTCACTGTTTATTTCCATGCTTTCTGCCGACATAACTACCTCGGATTTCTCCATAGTTATGCTTACCTCAGCTGTCTTTCTCTTGAGGAATTCCGGGTTATATTGCTGGTCAATTTCCATCGGCACATTATCTTCTGCTGACTTTGCCGGAATAAAGATGGATTCGGACTCTGGTGATGGTGTTATCGATGGTTTCCTTAGGTGCTCTAGGGCGATACCTGGGGGAATTGACTGCCTGGTTGATCCTAGCTTTGACAACGTGTCTGCGACATCGTTTTCTGCCCGGGGTATATGGTGAAATTCACATCCTTCAAAGTATCCACTGATCTTTTGCACATGAAATCTATACAAAGCCATATTATCATCCAATGCATCCCAATTGCCTGAGACTTGCTGTACTACTAGATCTGAGACCCCATAGCATAAGATTCGGTGTATGCCAATCTCTTTTGCCACCTTCAATCCATGGACCAGTGCTTCATATTCGGCTACGTTGTTTGACGCGGCAAAATGTATTTGCAGCACATATTTCAGCTGATCTCTTTTGGGCGAGGTTAACACTATTCCTGCCCCCAAACCATTTCTTAGTTTGGAACCGTCAAAGTGCATCGTCCAATAATTCGGGTCTGGTAATGGTGGCTCATATTGCACCTCGGCCCAATCTACGAAGAAGTCGGCCACAGCCTAAGATTTGATTGCATCTCTCCTATCGAATTGTGGAGCATAAGGTGACAATTCAATTGCCCATTTTGCTATCCGGCCACTTGCATCTTTGTTACTCAATATGTCGGCTATGGGTGCTTCACAAATCACTTTGATGGGGTGCTCTTCGAAGTAATGTTTAAGTTTCCTTGTCGACATGTACACTCCATAAGCCATCTTCTGATAATGTGGGTAATTTTGCTTTGAAGCGGATAACACCTCACTCAAGTAATATACCGGCCTCTGTACTGACTTATCATTTTCGACTCATTCTACGACGATTACAGCACTCACTACTCTGTTGGTAGCCGCTATGTAGAGTAACATAGGCTCTTTTGATAATGGGGAAGCTAAAATGGGCGCTGTGACCAACATCCTTTTCAATTCATGAAATGCACTGTCTGCTTGTGGAGTCCAAAGGAACTTATCTGATTTCTTCATCAGTTGATAGAGTGGTAATGCCTTCTCTCCCAGCCGACATACAAACCGGCTGAGCGAGGCTAAACAACCCGTGAACTTTTGTACGTCATTTAGACACCTTGGCAACTCCATCCTATCTACTGCCTTTATCTTGGTTGGGTTGGCCTCTATACCGGCTAGATACGAGAAAACCGAGTAATTTTCCTGCCGCACGCCAAATGTGCATTTTTCCGTTAAGCTTCATTCGAACCTTCTGTTCGCGAAAGTCTGCCAGATATCATCCAAAGAGTGTTTTGCTTTCTTTGGTTTTGATAACCACATCATCCACATATACTTGTACATTTTTTCCTATCTGGTCATGTAGACATTTTTGCATGCATCTTTGATACGTTGTTCTCGTTGCGTATGAGGTCAATGGCATTGTGCGATAGCAATAAGCCCGCACGGGTAATAAACGCAGTCTTTATTTGATCGGCCGGATTTAACGGTATGTGGTGAAAACCAGAATACGCGTCTACAAATGACAATAGTTCACAACCAGCGGTCGAATCAATGACTTGGTGTATTCTAGGTAAGGGGAAAGGATCTTTTGGACACGCCTTGTTCAGGTTCGTGTAATCGATACACATTCGCCATACAATGGCTACATTCGGATCATCCTTCTTCTTTTCTACTAGCACCGGGTTTGACAACCAATCCGGATACAACACCTCCATGATGAACCCGGCCGCCAGGAGCTGAGCTATTTCATCACCTATTATTTTTGTCCTGTCTTCGGCGAATCGGCGGAGAGGTTGCTTCACCGGTCTTGCTCCTGGCCTTACATTCAGAGAGTGCTCAGCCAACTCCCTCGGAACACCTTGCAGATCCTGAGTTGACCATGCAAAGATATCTCGATTCTCACGGAGGAAGTTGGTGAGCTCGCTTTCCTATTTAGCATCTAGGCCTGCACCAATAGTAACAATATGCTCTGGGAATTGCTCATCTATCTGAACCTTCTTTGTTTCTTTAGTCGGCTGAAAGGAGACACTTCCATGTGGATTGGCTAATGCCGGCATATTCAGCTGTGCCGACTGAGCGAGGGCTGCTACCTCCTGAATCCTTCTTTTTTCTCTTGCTATAACCAATGACTCGGCCAAATTTGACCCGGCTGAAGCACATTCCATTGAATTCCTGTAATCCCCTGCTACTGTTATCACTCCTTGTGGTCCGGGTAGCTTCATTTTCAGATAACTCACATGACAGCTGCTGTTAGACCCCTCCTTATTAAAGGAAAGGATCCCTGTGATTGCAATGCTAGTCCCTGGATCAATGCTAGCATCCACAGTTTAAGATGAAGTACACAGAAACAAAGGTCGTTTATTACATTCATTCCAGAGATAACATAGTCTTTTACAACTCATGACCGTAGGCCTAATACAAGAGTTTTAAGGAATAAGTAAATAAACATAAGTCTTCATCTTCATGTGCCACAGGCAAGCATGTTGAGTGTAGACTCATGACTCCTACTCATCATCGGAATAACCTGCAACATCACAAGTTACAGCCACAGAGGGTCAATACTTTGGAATAGTATTGGCAAGTGATACCTTAGTATTTATAAGTGGACTATATTACTACATGCATTTTGGCTAAGTGTAGCTTGGCTTGCTTTGCTTGAAAATAGGTTTTACCTATTAGTGAAATCACTAAGTTTTTCTTTGTCAAAACATTCCCACGAAACCACCAATAGACATTGGGGTCCTTCACCCTTGTTCACCCACAAATTTTACTTAGAAGTTGGAGTGATGAGATTCTTGTAGCTTCCATGTCTTGATGCTCAAAAGTGTCCATTGCCTTGGACAAGGCTAAGTACTTAGGTTTTCCATCTGCAGAGGTTGTGCACTTTCCCCACCAGACTTGGTTTCCCAAGACAGACCTTCGAAGCCTTTCCTTAGTCAAATGGACGCGTTCCAACCTATCATCCCATCTACCACCAACTGTCCAAATGACTAAGTTCTAGCAACCTATATGATCAAGGCAGAGCCCATATTGCCAAGTGGTTGCACTGTAAGCTTTCTCAACACTTGGCTTCCAAATCCCTTTGTGCCTGGGTGGCATACCACAAGTGAGATACACAACCCAAGTCCATGGCCTTGTGTAACCACTCAACATAACCCAAACATCCATTCCACCCAGGAGGTTCATTTGTCTTAGTTGTTTTATTAGAAAACATAAGTCTCTTGACTTAGAAATATTTTTATCATAATAAGTATAGATGTTCACCACCCTTGTTTGCTAAGTAGTTAGGCTAAGCAGGTTATGATAACTTAACTTAGGAGAATTCCCTAGCAATTCTACTATTCTACTCTACTTAGGATTTCCCAACTTAGCACTAGACAAAAATAGCATGCAATACCTTAGCAAAATATCTAATGCTAGTACAAAACATAGGATAGAAATATTCATGAAAATATCACTTGCCTTGGTAGTGGGGAGAGTAGCACTCTTCACAATCACAATCACTAGCAAAATCTACACAAGAAATTATAGCATACAATTACACACAATTATATACAACCAAAAATAATATGAATGCATGCATGCAAGATTTTACTAAGTGGTGATTTTTGAAAATTCTATCAAGTATGCTCATGTCTACAGAAACTTAACATGTCACAAGTTTGCCAACTAAAATTATTTGGCACCAATATAATTTACCAAAATAAATCTATATCTAAAAATAGCCTTAAACTTGTTCTACAAATAAAGTCTTTTTAATTGTTACTATTTGTTAAACAAATTGGATATTCAGAAAGGTCTTGATTCACTGAATCCAACGGTATAAAGTTTGCAAAAATCTAACGTGGCAATCAAAAGTTATAAGCATTTGAATTTGGATCAAATTTCTGGTTTTAAATCTATTTTTAGATCTAACCCTAGCCACGCGTCACATTGTGATTGGCGCTGCATCGCTTCGTTGATCGCGCTCGCACCGCAGGATCTAACAGATCAGACGCTCATCGCATCGCTTCGGTTTTAAGTGGATCTATCCTAGCGCTACGATACAGATCCAACGATCTAAAACAACAAGCCAAAATCTGGCGGCGCTCATCGGCTGTGCGCGGCGGCGACGACCAGACGGTGGCGGCACCGGCGGTACAGATCGCTAGGTGGATGGGGGAGATGCTCACCGAGACCGCGAGGATGTGGGCATGCTCGACGTGTGATCAGCTCGGCAAGGGGCGCTCAGGGTTGCGGTAGATTTCTCGCCGGAGTTGGATCTGGCAACGGTGGTTCTGCTCGAGGTCGGAGGCGACGTTGTAGATCACTAGGATGCCAAAGGGAGGTGTGGTTAGATGCGGAAGATCATGGAGAACATGCGAGCATGAACGACAAGGTTCGGGGCGGTCTGGACTTACCACTAGAGCTCGCCGGAGTTCGTGCAGAAGACGGTGGCGGCCAGTCGTCGACGTTGCCGAAGCTACGGGTCATGCGAAGGTAAACGGAGGGTGTCAGAAGGTGCACAGAGATTCACTGAACATGATAGCGTAAACGCGAGACCGAGGGAAACTCTAGGCTCACCGGAATTTGCCGGCGCAATGCCGGAGATGGCGGGTTGCAGAGAGCAATGCGCACTGGGGCGTTTGCTGTGCTTGGGGTTTGGGGAAAGAGAGAGGGGAAGAGGGGTTTATATAGCTCGATCATGAGCGAGAATCACTCGGGCATTGATTCAATTGACGCCGCTAATTAAACATGTAAACGGCCGTTGATTGGGGATGAACTGGTCGCGGGTGGAGACGATGGCGACGGAGGAGGCCCGCTTGTCGCCGGTGCGCGAGGTGGAAGTGGGGTCCACTGTCGGGCCGAGTGGGTGTGCTCGTAAGGGAGGAAAAGGAATGCCCGGGTGGGCTAGTTGGGCTGTTCCACCTTGGGCTAAATTCGGCGCTGGCCCTTTTCTTTGTTTGCTTCTTTTCTTTTCTATTTCTATTTTCGAATGATTTTTATATGAATTCAAATCCTTTTAATTCAAACAAAATTGGGGATCTTTGCAGGTTCTGTGGTTTCAAATACAGTCATTTAACCAAGTGGTTACCTTGTAAGGGCCTGGTCAAGCTTGGGTTTTGAAACAAACAGAGACTTGTCTCTAGTTTGTGAATGATTGAAATAGGGTTTAGAAAATATTTCTAAATTGGAAACTTGGGTTAAAATGCTACACCTAATCTTTCCAACAATGGAGGCAAGCAATCAAGTTCCTAAACAATCCAATCTCAAAGGGTGATGGCCAATTGAGTTGAATTTGCACACATGAAATCATAACTCAAACTTCTGTCTCTAAATGATTTTGAGAAAAACCCTAAATGGATGAATGATGCAAGAATGATATGAATGAGTTTTGGAATATGAATTTAGGGATGTTACAGCTGCCCATGAATTTGGCCAATGCTGGCCGTCCGAGTAAAGCATGATAACAACTCTCTAGATCCACCACTTCAAACTCTAAGTTTTCTGCTCTGCAGTTATCTCTTGTGCCGAATAACACATCCACTCGAACCTTACCAATGGGTTCGCACGAAAGCCCTGGTACTATCCCATGGAAAGTGGTCCTCGTGGATTGCAGCATGTTTTGCGATATTCCGAGTTTATGCATGGTATCTTTGTACATGATGTTGATACTGCTCCCATTGTCAATGAGAACCTTTGAAAATTTCACATTAATGCTTGGTCCAACAAATGTTGGATCCAACACGAGTGCATACGACCCCAGACTCGGCATTATCTTGGGGTGATCCTTTATGCTCCAAGTTACTTCTTGATCTGACCAAGGCACATATCTTGGTACTGCCGGCATAACTGCATTTACTTCCATATGCCGCCAGACACTCTGCTTGTCTTCTTGTCGTGAACACGCAATACGACTGATGATGTTCTCTGTAATCATTGCGTCCATTGTTTCCTGGATTTGTCCTTCCATCCTGGCCTTGGTTCATCACTTGATGTACCACATCTATCCGGTCCGAGTTATCATACCTCGGGGGAGGAGGCGGTAACATCAGTTGCTGTGCATTTGCTCCAGTCAACTGCGGCTGATGCTGCTGATGTACTTGGAGAGGTGCTGTCTGAATGCCTGCGGGGTTTCCCATTGCATTTTTCATCCATGCACATTGGCGGGTCGTATGGTTGGCTGGCCTGGCTGGGTTTGATGTGTGAAATTTACACGACTGATCTAACATAGACTCGAACGTGTACTTCGGCCTCTCCTGCCATTGCTTCTTTTGTTCTAGGGTCCACTGTCTTTTTCCTTCATTCCTTGGTGTCCACTGGTGAGGACCATTCTTTTGCCGTTGAGTCGTTCCGTGACTCGGCTGATCTTGCGCTACCGCTGCCACTTGGGCCGAATTATATCTATAATCCGACCTTTCTTCTCTTCTTCTTCCTCTAAAGTCATTGCGCCTGGATGACCCGGCCAAATCTCTTGCATACTGGTCTTGTTGCTCCCGATGATCTGCCGACATTAATTCTGGTTGCGTCGGATCTCCCAATGCATAGCAGTCCGCTATTCTGATGGTTTCTGCCAATGTGGTTGGCATATCTCTTTGCAGTCGCTGCCATAACACACTGGCATAACGGCATCCTTGAGCGAACCAAGCTATTGCTTGTGACTCTATAACTCCTTCACACGAGTTTCTCAGGTTACACCACCGAGTTAAAAACTCTGTCTGCTTTCATTCGGCCTTTGCTTGCACATGGTTAATCATGCCTGTTTGGCCTCTTGTATGTACTGGTAAAGTTGCTAACGAACATTTCTTCAAAATCCAACCAACAGGTGATGCTGCCTGCTGGTAGATTATTCAGCCATACCCTAGCTGGTCCTTCCAACATTTGTGGGACATACCGTACTGCCCATCATAAGTTCCCACCTATTTTCACAAAGAAGGCATAATCAATCAACCAGTCTTGTGGTTTGGTGCTCCCATTATATGTCTTTGTGCCTCTTGCCACCGAAAGTTCAAGATGTGGTTCGCCCATGATCCGTGGTCCGAAGCACGTCGGACCCGGTGGACCCTGTTCTTCCAGCAACTCGGATCGGTATAGCCGGTCTAGCTTTACTCTGGCATCATTTGATGGCAAATCTCTGTACAGAACTCTGCCTTGCATTCCATAGTGGTTATTTCCACCATGGATCGCATATTCCATCTCGGAATAACCATCATTGTACCTTTCATTTACTTGATTGTGGCGAGCTGGTCTTGCTTCTCTTTCCTGCCGAGGTTCATGTCTTGGCTGCGGGTTGAGCGGCGGTTCTCTCCTTACTTCAACTGGGATATTGTTCTCGTGATTGCCTCTTCCGAGTTCTCTTCTGTCGAGGTCTCCATTGCCTCGGCTTCCGCCGTCTTTCTCAGTACGGCCGGGATTCCTCTCACCACTGTTACCTCGGCTTCCATTGCCTTTATTCTCGTTTGCTTTCCCAGCTATCGCCGGATCATACGGAACGATTTGCTTGTTTCTCTTTCCCGAAGTTACCGCTTTGTCCTTTCGTGCATTGTTTCCGGGTGAGGATGTTGCTGCCACGGACAAGGCAGGTGCTGTCCAGCCGAGTGAACCATTCGCGAGGCCCCTGGCCTCGCCGGGTCTACCCTGAGCATTTATTCGTTTTGTTGGTCCGCGATGCGCACCAGCTCATTCACTCTTTCTTGCTGTTTTTGCCGGGCTTCGCCGGTCAATCCCTCTAACTCTAATGCTGCGGCATTTGCCGCTCTCAGATTCTCTGCCGGGGTACTGTACCTCGGCAAGCCCAAATCAACTGATTCTGCCTTATGAGCATCATGCTCCTTGTTGATATCATCTATGAGGTTCTTCCCTATTAATATCAACTCGTCAACCCGTTCGGGAGCGACGACAAACTTATTAGCTTTGGCATATTCTCGCAGGGTCCTGTTTAAGGACTCCCGCAAGGCCGACACCTTTTTTGCTTCTACCAGCACCTTTTGCCTGGTTTCTTCTAACTCTGCCTGAGAATTAGCCGGATCAAGTATCGGCGCTACAGGTGTAGTCAGGTTTTATATGGTTGCCTGAAGAATGTTTTCTGGTCTTTCCAGAGGTGGCCCTCTTACTCTTGGTGCCTTTGGGGTGGTTTCCTGTACTTCGGCCTGGTTGGTCACTGGAGGGATTACCTCGGTGGGTGGTGGTGCCGTCTGCCTGGCGCGACACGCCATGGCGAGGTCTCTGGTTGATCCGGCACCCGCTCCCTTTGCACTCATTGCGACCATCACCTCGGCCTGCTCACCGGATGCGCTCACGGGCGGCTCGCGGCTTAAGGGGTGGCTCTCCAACAACAACTGGTGAGGATAAATCCGGAGATGTCGGCCCGACGTAGACCCCATGCCCAAGGTGATGAAGACACCGTTGCGGGGAGTTTTTCCCTGCTGCCTGCATTGTCGCTGACGTAGTCACAGAGATCGAATCTCCGGACCAAGCCAAAAACAACGCGCTCGCCAGTGTTGATGAAGTTTCCCTTTCGGATCATGACTCCATTAGCACCGCTGGCCCCCACTGGCGCCAGCGTCGTGGTGGTGGCACGGCAGATGCCATGGGTAGGCTAAAGTATGGGGACAATGGATGCTAGAGGGATCTGGGGAGGGAAGATGCAGTTGATTCTACACACAGAAGACTAAGGCAAAGATCTTTATATCTCCTTCCTTGAGCTACAAGTGCTCCTTGAGCTGTATTCAAGGAGAAAGGAAGAACTTTACCAGCCTAACGGTACTAAATGAGCCGATGCCCTTCTCAGGGTCCAAGCCTCCCCTTATAAAGGAGAGCCTTGGGTTCCTTTAAGGCTGACGGGGCAAGCATATTCGAGGAATATGCTTGTGCCCAATATAGTAGTTCGGCGGCCTCCTTTCCCTGTCGCCCTTCTAATGATGGCAAGGCTCCAGAGGGCCCTTCCTGCGCGCCTCGGGCTTCAGGACTGTCACCTCCGTGACCTCCTTCTGTCCCTCTGTCACTCTGCGCCTTTGTCACTTGTGCTTGGCTCCGCTCAGATTCTCCCTAGCCTGCGGCTAGAGTTTGACTTTAGGCTTCTCCTTCTCTTGCAAGCTTCGTATCATTCGGCCCTGCCTCGCGTAACTCGTCTTGTCCTTCACCTGCATTAAGATTAGTCGGGCTAACCCGGCCGACTTATTCAGTATCTCGGACGGGTAACGCCTTGCCATTATTATGAGGATCCTGCCCTTCCCTATCTCGGCCTAACTCTACAGGATTCGGCCGACTCATTCTATAACTCGGAAACTAGACGGGCAATCTCCTTTCATCTTTCCCCGTCTTTACCCTACCCGAGGTCATCTCCCCAACAGAGAGGCTTTGCCTCGGAATATTTATGATGACAAGAGAACAGCACCACCACCGAAGGAGTAATTCATCATCAGGTTTGGCATCCCCTTGGCTTGTTCCAAGCTTGGGGGGTGCCGTGGTATCACCATCATTATATTTTATCTTTTACCTTTTTAGTGGATTCATATCTGTGGTAGAGAAGTTATGTTATAGGTTGGTTTGCATGTGGAAGTATCTCTCCTTTAGTTGATTATCTATGTATGCCTTGGTGTGAGTGCCTTTATTGAATATTAATGAGAAGTCTCATCTTTTACCTTTTGCACTTATTATTTTAGTTCACAATCTCTATTATATGATGAATCATGTTGATCAGTATTGGCATCACTTTGGGAGCATCAAGTAGATCTAAATTGGTTTTGGAAAATCAAGCTCTGGTCAGTAGCAACACCTTTTGAGGTTTGAAAGGAAAAGAGAAAAAGCTTACAGGTATTTTGTATCATTTATTCTTTTTCTTGTTGGCTCATAAGCTTAGTATTCTTTATTTAAGATATTTTGTGTCTTTAAGAAAGATTGCATGTTTGGCTTTATTACTTGTATGTTTGCTTGTTTCCTTCAACTCTTGTGCTTGCTACCCAGCCTTGCTAGCCAAAAACCTGTTTTGAGAAGGCATACTTCTCATGTTTCCAATCCATTTGAACCAAACATGTGCCATTTGTGTCCACAATATCTACCTAGTATCATTATTGCTATTCCAAGCAAATTCTCAAGCTTCATCTATCTTTCGAATTAAAAAGTATTTTGTTATGTGAAAACTAGTTAGTAAAGCTCTCATGAACTTGATGGCACACCTTATTTTCTTGCCCTAATACACTTGAACCATTGTGTCATCGAAGTTGTATATGCTTGCACCTATACGTTGGAATTAGCAGAACTGTGCTGTCACGGGGAACGCTTTCAACATTGCACATGTACGTTGTACACAGTTGATATCGTGCTCTTTTGTTTGTGGATGTCACCGGTGTGAAATAAAGAGGGAAATTGTAAGTCCATGGAGTATGTATTTTATGTTAGAGAAATGCCTGGGCCACTAGCCTAAGCCATGCCTAATCATGGTGGAAACTTGTAGCATCACCATAATGAGCATTCTGTGTAGCATCCTCAATAAAAAGCTATGCACATAGTAAATAAAAAGATCGCTGAGATGCTCATTGTATGTTTGCCTTGTCATTTTGGTTATGGGATAGCTCCTGTACCATGTGCAAGGGGTACCCCGTTGGCGGTTCTCTATGATACACATGTACTTACAATGACAAGAACTTACCGGTAACTGAAGTTGAGTAGCATGAGGTGTGGCCCTCATATTCAAGGGACATGAGATTGCCAACTTATATTTTGTCAAGCATATACTCCATCCTTGTTCACTTTAACCTTAATCATCTCAAGATGCCTATGATAGGGGCAACGAGGGCTCAAAGCTAGTAAGTACCATAATCTTTTGGAAGCTCTTTATGACTTGAATTCCCTGCTTTCCCTCTATGAAGGGACCTTTCTCCTACTTCCAAGATTGAGTCAAAAACATACTTCCTCTCTATCTCCAGCAAGCATTTGAGTTGTTGTGTTTCAAGCATTCATATGGTGATTTATTCAATCATGTTCTTTATTCTTCCTTGTTTTCACAAAACTCTTATCTATTGAGTATTACTTTGAAAGCCTTCATTGTGAAAAAACTTTTTGAGCAAAGAGTGCTCCTGTTTTGAAGACTTCTACAAAAAGCTTTTTGTGAAACTGTTTATAGTTGTTCTCTGACCAGGAACAAAGTTTGCTAATTCCAATTATGATTTATCTTTATGCATCTCTATTTTGACTCCTATACTTGTTGCAAGCTAAGTTATATAATGGTGAGTTGCTTTCTTCTATGAGTTGTGTAATGGTAAGTGTGATGCCTCTTGTCCGTATTCTTTTATCGACACTTCACTCCATAAACATGTGGACATGTTTACTGAGCTTAGTTTTCGCTTGGGTACAAGCAAAGGTCTAAGCTTTGGGGGGAGTTGATACGTCCAATTTGCATCACCATTATATATCATAATTTGCCTCTATTCATTGATATATATATGTCTTATTATGAGGTATTACTTATGTCTTTTCATCTGTTTATGCATGTTGGATGATTCTTGAAGGATGAACTGCCGGAGTCTGGATTCTGATGGAAAAAGAGGTGTGTTGATGCAATTTCGTGAAGATCAGAAAAATACCAAAAAAATATGGGAAAACTATATTTTCCCAGAAGACAGAGGAAGCCAGAAGGGGAGTGATACGTTGGAAACGTATCTATAATTTTTGATGATTCATGCTTGTTTTTATCTACTTTGCTTTACTTGTCCATACTTTGAGGTGCTTTTTACATGTTTTCTGGTACTAACCTATTAACAAGTTGCAGCAGTGCCAGATTCCTGTTTTCTACTATTTTTGGTTTCAGAAAAGTTAGTAAAGAAATATTCTCGGAATTGGACGACACGAAGGACAAAGTCAATTACTTTCCATGGGGAACAAGAAGTCCAGAGGAGAGACCGAGGGGCCGCCCAGAGGGGCCAGACCCACCCCAGGTGCGGGTGGGCCCCACCCCTCGCCTGGCTAGGGTTTGGTCGCCCTGGCGGACGCCTCAGTCTCCCCCTTTGCCTATAAGAAGCCCCCGATGCAGAAACCCTGAGTACCCGATCAGAAATCCACGAAACCGTATGTATCCGCTGCCACCATCGTCCCTAGATCGGTGGTATCTGAAGCTCTTCCCGGCACCCTGCCGGAGGGGAGATCATCCCGGAGGCCTTCTCTCCGGTATGATGTGTGAGTAGTTCCACCTTGGACTATGGGTGCATGTAGTAGCTAGATGGTTGTATCTCCTCCTTTGTGCTTTCATGTATAGATCTCGTGAGCTCCGTTCATGATCAAGATCTAATCTATTTGTAATCATGCATGTTGTGTTTGCGGGGATCTGATGGATATTGAGGTTATTATGTTGGTTCGGTTAATGGTTTTGTCTTTATGATTCTATCATGTCTGTGTTGTTTGTGATCTTGCATGCTCTCTGTTGCTAGTGGTTATCTTGGCCAAGTAGTTGCTAGTGACTCCAAGAGGGGGTATTTATGCTCGATAGTGGGTTCATGCCTCTAGTTTCCAACGGAAGTGACAATAATCTCTTCGGTTGTAGATGTGCTATTGATACTAGGGAGAAAGCAACGGTCTCTTGTTCATGGAACATGTGGACTGTTTACCTTACACACTTTGCTTAAAGCAGATGTCTGTTGCTTGCAACTTAATACTGGAGGGGATTCAGATGATAACCTGAAGGTGTACTTCTAGTCATAGATGTAGTTGGATGGCGGTCTATGTATATTATTGTATTTCCCAATCAATCTCATGGGATCTTTCTGACTAGTAATTGCATTGTTATGCCTTGCTCAGTTCCTATCAATTGCCCCGTTGTAATTTGTTTACCCTTCATGCCATGTTGTTTATTTAAGGAGAGCACCTCTAGTGAACTATGGACCCCGGTCCAATATTTACCATTGATACATCTTACAGTTACTGTTTACTTGCTGCAAACCACCATTACCTTCCACACCATACGTTTAATCCTTTGTTACAGCAAACCGGTGAGCTTGACAACCTTGCTGATTCAATGGGGAAAAGTCTTGAGTTTGTGTTGTGCAGGTCTCCGCGTTGCTTGCAACACCTGTGTGACATTTCCTTCCTCCTACTGGTTCGATAACCTCGGTTTCTTACTGAGGGAAACTTGCTGCTGTGCTGCTTCATACCTACCTCTTGGGGTTTCCAACGAAGCGTCCCACGTCAAGTGCTGGGCGCCATCAAGCTTTTTATGGCGCCGTTGCCGGGGAGGCCAAGGATGTCTTCACTAGGGGAGTCCTCCACTTCCTTTCTTTTTACTTTGTTTTTAGTTTGCTTTGTTTCTTTTGCTTGGTTTTGTTTGCCTCTTTCCAAAAAACCCCCAAAAAATAGTCTAGTTTGGTTTGCTTGCTTTATCCAAAAAACACAAAAAAATAGTCCCTGCTCTAGTTGCCACCTTTCTCTATATCACCATGTTGCTCCCCAAGTTCACCCAGAAAGACCTTGCAATAGGTAGTGGCTCCATAATTGGGAAAGATAATATTGAAGAATTATTTAATTATGTTAGCAAGCATGAGGATAAATCTATAGTAGAGCTTGCTCCTAATTATGAGATTTCTGCAGCTTCTTTAGTTCATATGTTGGAGGCTAGGTTTGTTAGCCTTAACCCCTTCATACAATTCTTGTTCCTAAAACTAAAAGAAGAGAAGAATGCTAAAAAAAAGGGAATTCATCCTTGAAACTTTATCAAAAGAATTCCATGATGTTGCTAGTGAGGCCAAAAAGGTTTTTGAACATTTAAATATGCTAGGTTCAAGTGTAGATGTTGTGGGTACTTCTGATAAAACTAAGCCTAGAGAGGAATTCAATATACCCATACCCTTTAAGCTTGTTAGAATGCATGAAGCCTTTGAAAAGAACTTTGATTGGATTGCTCCTGAAAATATTTTTGATGAAGGTAGTAGACCGAAGAGAGATGAGAAAGGATCCTACAAAAGTCATTTGGATGAGATACCTTTCATAGTTGAAGAATTTGCAAGTATGAATTTTAATGCTTCTTCATTTTAAAATGCTTGATTCTTCTTGCTTCTTGTGCCTAACTTAAAGGCGTTAAAGAAAAGTACTTGTTGGGAGATAACCCAAGAGTTTACTTGAGTCTTGGAAGTTATTTCTTCTGTAATAACCTCTCCTTATCCTTTTTGTTTGCCTTTTGTGCCAAGAATTACCTCTAATGAGAGGGAAGTAAGATTTGGGGAGTTACTGTCCCGAAACAGATTTCTGTCCTCCACCAAAAAAAATTGTAAGGAATATATGTAACTCGGATTGAGCTCAAATTTACGAATAAATCCCCGGGTATGTTAGATAACTTTCTTTAGTTCAACACTTTTTGATTTGAGCAACATAAGATGTTCGAAAAAACCGTTTTCTACCTGCTGGTCTGTTTTGACAGATTTCTGCCATTATTTGCATTTGCTTCTTATTGATTTCTTTTTGAGCTCTCTTCAGGTAAATTGAGTTTTTTGAAGGAGTTACTACAGTTGCTTGTGTTTTTAGTAAAAATCCTTGCTGTTCCAAAGCTTTGCCAGTGGTCTAATATCTTCTGAATAAACTAATGTTGCTAATGAAGATTGTGTGAAGTTTTGTATGAAGGAAAAATTTCAGGTGTAGAGAGAGAATGATGCAATGAGATGAAGAATGGACAAAATATCAAGCTTGGGGATTCCACCATGGTGTCACCCCAAGAAATATCCAAGAGGTATAAGCGTCAAAGCTCGGGGATGCCCAAAGCATCCCCTTCTTCATCAATAAAAAGCACAAGTCTGTCTAGACACTTCGTTTTTATTGTTTCATGCACAGTTGTGTTGTTCTTGGAGCGTCTTAGTTTTCATTTGCTTTGCTTAGTTTGTTTAGTTTGCTTTATTAGTTTGGACCCCCGTTCTCGTTGTGTTGTTTTGCAAATAAGTTTGCTTGGTGTTTGAAAAGGAGTAGTAAGTTCTTGCTTGAAGTGCAAGAGGAGCTTGCATTGACTGTGACTTAGACTTTAGCATGATATGCTAGGTGTTGTTTTTGCATTATGCTTAGTGATTATTGTAGTATCATGTATTGTTCCAAACAATTGGGATTGCTTAGCGTGCCTTGAAGAAATTATGGGTTGTTTTAGCATGCAAAAGCATAGTATTGTGGTACTCTCCTTTGATGTTTTGCTTGGGTTGAATTGGCACATGCTTACACCATGTTATGACTCTCACAAGTCATCATTAGCCTCTATGATCATTTAGTCCTTGACTTGTAGTACCACTCTTTGCTTTGATTGGTATGCTTTGTTGCACTGCATGATTTTGGCCATTATTGCTCTCTTAGTTGGTCGCTCCCAGTCTTTTGCTAGCCTCCACTTGTATGAGTAAGTTCCACTCATGCTTCCAACTCCCAAGAAACCAAGTTATTCCAAAGTGTCCACTATAAACTCCTATGCATGGTGTGTTACACCATTCCAAGTATGTTCTTGTTTTCAACTATCTTCCAATTAAAAACTATTTTTTTATGTGAAAACTTAGTGATTAAATCCCTCACGAACTTGATGACACACTTTATATTCTTTGCCCCTAATAAACTTAAACCATTGTGACAACTTTGTTGTATATGCTTGCACTTATAAGTTGGAATTAGCAGAATCGTGCTGTCACGGGGAACGTTTTCAACATTGCACTTGTATCTTGTTGTACTCAGTTGATATCATGTTCTTTTGTCTATGGATGTCACCGGTGTGAAATAAAGAGGGGACTTGTAAGTCCATGGAGTTTGTATTCTATGTTAGAGA
Organism: Avena longiglumis; assembly: GCA_030063025.1. Lineage (NCBI taxonomy): Eukaryota > Viridiplantae > Streptophyta > Magnoliopsida > Poales > Poaceae > Avena > Avena longiglumis. The sequence goes on along the minus strand of CP125975.1, from coordinate 497,813,841 downwards.
AATTTCTGGGCCGCTAGCCTAAGCCATGCTTAATCATGGTGGAAACTTGCAGCATCACCATAATGAGCTACCTATGAAGCATCCTCAATAAAATCTATGCATATGGTAAATAAAAATATTGATGAGATGTTCATTGCCTGCTTGCCTTGTCATTTTGGTTATGGGAAAGCTCATGTACCATGTGCAAAGGGTACCCTGTTGGCGGTTCTCAATGATATGCAAATACTTACGATGACAAGAACTTACCTGGACCCAAAGTTGAGTATGCATGAGGTGTGGCCCTCGTATTCAAGGGGCATGAGATTGCCAACTTATACTTCGTCAAACATATACTCCAGCTTTGCCACTTTAACCTTAACCACTTCAAGATGCTTATGATAGGGGCGATGAGGGCTGAAAGCTAACAAGTACCATAATTTTTGGAAGCTCTTTTTGAAACTTGTAATCCCTACTTCCTTTATAAAAAAGGCCTTTCTTACACCACTATTGAGTCTCCAGCTTCTACCTTTAGGCACCATTAAGAGAGCATAGTTGTCATTCTGTGTGCAGTGTTCCAAAGCTTATTAATTGATGCCATATTGTGTTATTACTTGCTCTTGTTCTATTTGTTTCTATTCACCCTTGTTAACTTTGCAGGTGTCATATGCATTATATTGCTACTCTATGAGGGACAAGTTGATTGCCACTATGCTATGTTTTCTGCATGTGAAACAAACAACCTTTTTCAATGCATGTTATTCATGATCTTTGTTTGTAGCTTGTCATGTTGCATGCATAGTTACTATGTCCTATTGTTAGAACTCCATCTTTCATGCACATGTTTACAGTTCTTTGATCCCAACTTTCAATGCTTGCAAATAGTTGGATCTTTATTGTGAGGGTGCATGTCACCTCAAAAATTATTCTGTTTATCACTTACCTACTCGAGGACGAGTAGAAGTTAAGCTTGGGGATGCTGTTATGTTGGAAACGTATCTATAATTTTTGATTCTCCGTGCTTGTTTTGTATCTACTTTGCTTTGCTTTGTCTACACTTTGAGGTGCTTTTTACATGTTTTCTGGTACTAACCTATTAACAAGTTGCAACAGTGCCAAATGCGTGTTTTCTGCTATTTTTGGTTTCAGAAAAGTTAGTAAAGAAATATTCTCGGAATTGGACGGGACAAGGAGAAAGTCAATTACTTTCCGTGGGGAACAAGAAGTCCATAGGAGAGCCCGAGGGGCCGGCTAGAGGGGCCAGACCCACCCCAGGCGCGGGTGGACCCCACCCCGCGCCTGGCTAGGGTTTGGTCGCCCTGGCGGCCGCCTCGGTCTCCCTCTTCGCCTATAAGAAGCCCCCGATGCAGAAACCCTGAGTACCCGATGAGAAATCCACGAATCCGTCTGTAGCCGCTGCCACCATCGTCCCTAGATCGGGGGATTTGAAGCTCTTCCCGGCACCCTGCCGAAGGGGAGATCATCCCGGAGGCCTTCTCTCTGGTATGATGTGTGAGTAGTTCCACCTTGGACTATGGGTCCATGTAGTATCTATATGGTTGTATCTCCTCCTTTGTGCTTTCATGTATAGATCTTGTGAGCTCCGTTCATGATCAAGATCTAATCTATTTGTAGTCATCCATGTTGTGTTTGCGGGGATCCGATGGATATTGAGGTTATTATGTTGGTTTGATTAATGGTTTTGTCTTTTTGATTCTATAATGTCTGTGTTGTTTGTGATCTTGCATGCTCTCCGTTGCTAGTGGTTATCTTGGCCAAGTAGTTGCTAGTGACTCCAAGAGGGGGTATTTATGCTCGATAGTGGGTTCATGCCTCTAGTTTTCAAGGAAAGTGACAATAATATCTTCGGTTGTAGATGTGTTGTTGCTACTAGGGAGAAAACAACGGTCTCTTGTTCATGGAACATGTGGACTGTTTACCTTACATACTTTGCTTAAAGCAGATGTCTGTTTCTTGCAACTTAATACTGGAGGGGGTTCGGATGATAACCTGAAGGTGGACTTCTAGTCATAGATGTAGTTGGATTGCGGTCTATGTATATTGTTGTATTGCCCAATCAACCTCATGGAATATTCCTGACTAGTAATTGAATTGTTATGCCTTGCTTAGTTCCTGTCAATTTCCCCGCTGTAATTTGTTTACCCTCCATGCTATGTTGTTTATTTAAGGAGAGCACCTCTAGTGAAATATGGACCCCGGTCCAATCTTTACCATTGATACATCTTCCACTATTACTGTTTACTTGCTGCAAAACACCATTACCTTCCACACCATAAGTTTAATCATTTGTTACAGCAAACCGGTGAGCTTGACAACCTCACTGATTCATTGGGGCAAAGTCTTGAGTTTGTGTTGTGCAGGTCTCCGTGTTGCTTGCAACACTTGTGTCACGTTTCCTTCCTCCTACTAGTTCGATAACCTCGATTTCTTACTGATGGAAACTTGCTACTGTGTTGCTTCATACCTTGGTCTTGGGGTTTCCAACGAAGCGTCCCACGACAAGTGTTGGGCGCCATCAGGGAGGCGTAGAAGGGCCATAGGGGGCCCACACCCCCCTAGGAATGGGTCCCTCCTAGGCCACGCCTAGGGCAGGTGTGGCCCACCTACCCGGCCTCCGACTACGCCCTCTCGCCTATATCTTCCTCACGGAACCCTAATACCAGGGGAGCAACCACAGATAGATTTCCGCCGCCTCTGCGGGGCGGAAAACACCGAGAGAGAAAGATCTCTCCGACAGACAGATTTCTGCCGGGGAAATTCCTTCCTGGAGAGGGGAGATCGTCGCCATCAACACCATCATCAAGCTAGGCTTCATCGGGATCATCATCATCATCCACACCATCATCTCCACCAGCACCATCATCATTACTCCATCCCGCTGTAAAAATCGTGTTGAATACTTGCTTAGTTCATTAGGGGAAACTTTCCCGGTGTTGATTACTATTGTAGTTGATGCTTGTGAGTGGAACCATTGGATTATTGTTTATGTTCAGATTTTTATCCATTACCATACCATCTTTGATCTTGATCCATATGATGTCTCGTGAGTAGTTCGTTTAGTTCTTGAGGACATGGGAGAAATCATGTTGTTAGTAGTGGATTTGTGTTGAGTTATTATTCAATGGTTAGTATTTAAGTTGTGGTGCTATTCTTCTAGTGGTGTCATGTGAACATCGACTACATGATACTTCACCATTTATGGGCCTAGGGGAATGCATTGTGTATTTGGCTACTAATTATGGGGTTGTCGGAGTGACAGAAACCTGAACCCCCGTTAGGACACCATTGCACAAGGGAGCATAGGATCTCAGAGTTTAAGGTTGTGGTTAGATTTATATCTTAATTACTTTCCTGTAGTTGCGGATGCTTGCAGGGGGTTTAATCACAAGTACGTATTAGTCCAAGTAAGGTCGGTATGTTAGCATAGGTTCACCCACACAACACTTACAACACCAAATAAGAGTACTCAGCTATTTGAAGCGAAAGCACTTGACAGAATTCCCATGTGTCCTCGAGAACGTTTGGTCCTTATAAGTATTTACACCGGCTTGTCCTTTGCTAAGAAAGGATTGGGCCACTTGCTGCACTTGCTCGTTGTCTTTATTACTTGCACTTTGTTTTGTTGCTTTATAAGAAAACCCCTAAAAATCCGTTTGCTAAGTATTTATAGAGATTTCCTGCTCCATACCACTAGTCAACACCTTTTGCTCCTCGTTGGGATCGACACTCCTATTTAGTGAAAGTACTACAATACACCCCCTATACTTGTGGGTCATCATAGGGTCAAACCCTATGGCTTCGGGGTGAGAACCCCCAAGCCACAGCCGCCAGGGGGAGGCCATCCGTCGCTAGCCCTAGGACCCACCCCGCGGGTGGGAAACCCTAGGGTTTAGCCGGTGGCCCCCTTTCTCCCTTTTTTTCTTTAGGCGCCTAGCCCTATGGGACCTTCTAGAAGCGGCCCAATGGCAAGAGGCTGCCCATAAATATGAAAATAAAATATGTTTTAATATTAATTCCATTAATTAATATAAAACACATATATTAATAAATTCCATACACCGAAACTCCTTTCGGTCCCCTTCCGATCATCATCGGATGTTACCCGTAACCTTTCCGTTTTCTCTCTCTCGTTTCTCCTTTGGTGCCAGTTCAATCCCAAAGCATCCCCACCCTTAAGTGTGCCACCCTTTGGCTCAGAGTTTTTATGAACATGACCAAGACTCTCTTGTATCAATGATCAACATCGGGACCTGGATGGCCATAATGATCCCAGTGCCCTCACGATTAATCTCATCACTTGAACCTTAACTACGTAGTCCTATTCCCTTTGCCATACGATACCTAGGTCATATGAGATTTGATCTCAAGCATCTCCATACTTGTGTTCGATCTCGTTACCAATGAATTCGTTTAATCGCCTACGCACCTTGGAGATGCTTGAGTTCATCCTCCAGCGACAGATGCTGCTGGATGAGGATATTGGCGCCACAGACAAAATGTTGCAAAACAAGCCAACATGTCTTATGAGTAAAAGGACTAGGGGGCTCCCTCTATGCAATGAAAGAGCTACACTTACGTGGTATGGCATGGACTCCAAAGGTGTATATCGTCTTCCACGTCATGAGTGTACGAGCCTCCCGCCTCGCGGAGCTCGAACCCTCGTCCTCAGAGTTGGCCACCATCTTGGGAAATGAAGACGTCGGCTTAGATTCCGTGATCATCTCTTTGGGGTCCTTATCAAGGGACTCCTCCGAGTGATTACTTCTAGCACTTGCAAGAAATCAAATCAACATCATGCTAATACTTAGCATATCAGCACATCTACAAAAGTTCGGTCAGCACAACTTACGATGATATGTCTGATAGGTTGAAGACAAGAGCCTCCTTCTCCTTCTTCTTCTTCTTCTTCTTCTTCTTCTTCTTCTTCTTCTTCTTCTTCTTCTTCTTATTCTTCTTCTTCTTGGCTGGCGCCCCACCCGAAGTTTCACTTCGGGATCGCTTTCGGGTCTTCCCTTCGCTCGGCTCGGGGGCTTCCATGGAAGGAGATTGCACCAGGGGAAGCTTGGGCTCGGACTCCGCCGCTTCGTGATCTGGTGCATCCGTGTACTTCTCAGGAAGCGGGGGAATCATCCCCGCTACCTTGAGGTCCTGCAAATTGAAGACAAGAAGATGTACAAGTATCAGTACCAATAGAAAACAGCTCACATTAGAAATAGCACTACGCGCAACTACAAGTTTTTGCCTGAGGGACTACTTTCTTGGCGCTGAAAGGGGTGGTCAAATATTTCCTCGGGAGGTCCTCGTCGGTCTTGTACTTTAGCAGAGGCCGAAGCACTTTATCAAGGTCACCCAAGATAACTCCTCAGGCGAAACCCTTGTCGGATCGCTGCGACCAGCATACAGAAACATCGGGCGCACCCTCGCTTGGAGCAGGTGCACCCGACGCTTGAGGAAGGTGCGGATGATGTCGACACCATTAACCTCTTTGCCGGCCACCAGCTGGAGAGCCTCCACTCGCTTGTAGAGCTTCTCCACCTCCTTGGATTCACCCTTCAAGATGTCGTTCCCCCACGACCTCTTTCGGGTGATCTCTTGTTTGGAGTCGAAAGGAGCAAGACCAAAATGCTGACTGTCCAGTTTGACGTCGCAGATGTAGAACCACTTCCTGCACCAGTATTGGATGGACTCACAAATGGAGAAAGAGAAGAATTGAACGGTGGAGTGGATAGAGATGATGCAGCCACCAAGTGGATAAACACCACCGGTGCCAGATTGCATCTTCACGGAGTAGCATATCCAGAAGAGGCCAAAGTGCGTCTCGATGCCGAGCCAGCACTCGCAAAGGGTGATGAAGCAAGCAATGTGAAGGAGAGAATTGGGAGACATATGATGCAGCTGAATCCCATACAAAAATAGAAGCCCACGAAGGAATTCGTGGGCAGGCAAAGAAAGACCCTGATCACAAAGGTGTAAAACATCACTCGAAACCCTTCAGGTGGGTGAGGAATTACCTCTTGGCTCGGGAGGATGGCGTCGTCTTTGTCCTTGGAGATCAACCCGGCATCGCGCAATTTGCGCAAATCCGAGTCGCGCATCTCCGTGCGCCGCCACCCGCCGTCGGTGGTGTGGGCCAAAGCGGTATATCCATGTTGTGCACCCGTAGGGTATATCCATGTCAACAATAACAAAGCTTGCAAGTGTATGATTGGATCATGGAATGCAATGGCACGGTAACGAGTAAACGAGTTCATCGGTAACGAGATCGAACACAAGTATGGAGATGCTTGAGATCAAATCTCAGATGACCTAGGTATCGTATGGCAAAGGGAATAGGACTACGTACTTAAGGTTCAAGCGATGAGATTAATCGTGAGGGCACTGGGATCATTATGGCCATCCAGGGCCTGATGTTGATCATTGATACAAGAGAGTCTTGGTCATGCCCATAGAAACTCCGAGCCAAAGAGTGGCACACTTAGGCGTATAGCGATGAATACAGCGCCCCAAGTGTTGCGCCTCGAAGCTCTACACACGTTCGGTGTAGGGACGTCTCCCGGGATCCGATCAAGCAGAGCAGCGGAAGAAGAAGGAAGCCAAACCGTCCTACACACGAGGTAGTACGGAGGTGGAGAACTAAACCAAGAGGCTAGATCCAATCTAATGGAGATAGATCTAGGGTTTAGGGGGAGAGGAGAGAACTTGTTCTTGGGATGAAAATAGAGGGGAGGGGGCTCCTCTATTTATAGTAGGGAGGGGGGTAGGGTAAAACCCTAGGTCTTGGGGGGTGGTAACCCCCAAGCCGCCACCGCTGGCCTTGGGACCCACCCTATGGGTGGGAAACCCGAGGGTTTAGCCGGTGGCCCGCTTTCTCCCTTTTTTTCTTTAGGCGCCTAGCCCTACGGGCCCTTCTAGAAGCGGCCCAATGGCAAGAGTCTGCCCATAAATATGAAAATAAAATATGTTTTAATATTAATATAAAACACATGTATTAATATATTCCATACACCGAAAATCGCCTCGATCCCCTTCCGATCATCATCGAATGTTACCCGGAACCTTCCGGTTTCTCTCTCTCGTTTCTCCTTCGATGCTGGTTTGATCCCAAAGCATACCCATCCTTAAGTGTGACACCCTTCGGCTTGGAGTTGCTTCGGACATGACCAAGACTCTCTTGTATCAATGATCAACACCAGGACATGTATGGCCATAATGATCCCCGTGCCCTCACGATTAATCTCATCACTTGAGCCTTAAGTGCGTAGTCCTATTCCCTTTGCCATAGGATACCTAGGTCATCTGAGATTTGATCTCAAGCATCTCCATACTTTTGTTTGATCTCGTTACCGTGCCGTTGCATTCCATGATCCAATCATACGCTTGCGAGCTTCGTTAATGCAACATCACTAAGTTGGCCACGTATATCTATCCATTACTCGGATTGGCAAATCTGGTCTTGATAAAAACTCCTCAAACCATTTCTTCAAGAAACCCAATGATACCTTTATGATCACCCTTTCATGTCCTGATACTTAATATCATCAGAGCATCCCTCCAAAACAGTGATTATGCATTATCTCATAGTCAAAGGATATAAGCCACGATGTCTCTATGTTATCATCAATGATGAACGTTTAAGTAACTAGATCTCATTGTGATTAATTTTAGGGTGTATGTTGTAACATCCCAGTATTTAGGACCTAACGAAGGGTAGATTTTGGAATAGGTATTGTTGCATGCATTCATTTGTGAAAATACGGGTAAATTTTTTGCCAAATAAAAACCTTGAGTGATCAATGTTTATTTCTTACTTTGAGAGTAGGTTTAGTCTTAAAGGAGGATTGCTATAAACTTTGAGATGATCTCAAAGGAATTATGGGTGTTTTGAAATGAGTTGATTTTTAAAACTTAAGTGTTTTATAATTTAAATAATTTTGATATAAGATTTGAATCTTAAATTAAATATGAGAAGGTATGATAACTTAAATCTTATCTAAAAGCAATATGGTATATGAAGTACATTTCTTATTCAGAAACAAACTACAAAGAATAACTTACTGAAGTTATTCCAAACTTTACAATTCACACAAGAGAAAAGAATAAAATATTCGTTATTAATAAAGATTACAAGAATTAAAAAAGGAAGATTACAAAATATTAAGAAAAGTACATTGGTATATCTCTACTAACTATCCTATATCTAAACTACACTAAATCTTTATCTTGATCTTTGTACCTGCAAAACAAAGATTAAATAAGAAACAAAACAAGATTAGTGTTAATATATATTTCTCTCGGATATGTCATTGAGGTGCAGTTGACAATCTCATCATTGAGAAATGATAAAAGGGGCAAGTTTCACCAATATGAAAGACTTCATCTTTCATAAATTCAAAGCCAGAATGCAAATGACAGTCAAAAGGGACCAATTCACCAGCCAGTGTAACAATAATTTGGTAATGGTAAGTTCACAAATTCTGAACCTATCCACATGTGCATAGCAGGCACACAAGATGCACACACACAACATGCAAAAGGGTGAGCTATCGACCTCACAAGCATAACCAGCATAACAAAACCACAACACAGCCGTGGAGATGCACCTCAGTGCATCACTCCACTACATCACACACAGTATAACCAGGGTGAACACCAGCCAAACCAAGAACAACAACTAAACCAACCACCTAGATCAACCCAAACATCACCAGGATGGTGACATAAGGAGAGGATGGAACTGGTGGATAGCAAGGTCAAGCCAGGAGCTAGGAGGAGCAGGCAAGGTCAAGAGCAAGCTAAGGAGCCAGCAAAAACAGATCAAGATCAAGACCAAAATCAAGATCAAGATCATCATCAATATACTACACCAACATCAAATCTTGTGGTGAGTCTCATAAAACCATCACATGCTTTCATCAGAATATATAAACAAAAGCATGTGTTGCTTTATGTAATGATCTCTCAATAAGCACCCAAGAGGGGTGAATTTATCCTAGAGATTTCAGGTAAAAGGATAAATCAAACTCCGCCACAAGCACTAAACCCTCAGACCAGCATCACTGGGTTTAGTGTTATTTCTGCAACTTAGATTATTTTCATTTGATCTTACCAGATCAGGGCACATCTCTCAAAGAGAGAGTAGCACCTCTAAATCTATAAGATTCCAACAAACTATTGCACAACTAACTAGGAATCACATCCTAGGGCCTCAGACCCACATCATAGGCAGGAATAATAATAAAAGCTTCCATATCATCTTATCAGTTTTAATCACAAGCATAATCAAACTAAGCCCAGACATAGGACTCAATCACTTGTGTACCAAATCATATTGGTATCACAAGGACAGGTTGTATATGAACTAAAACCAATCCTTGTTCAGAATCCACACATACAAGGGACAACCAAATATATATCATTTTCCTGAAGCTAAGTGCCAGGAGTCAACATTTAAAATGAATCTATACATCCACATAAAATCATTACATATAATGATTTGGTTCAGAGTGTATCATCTCAAACAAACCCATATTATGTTTGCAGTAAGCAACCACCGAGAGATAAACTCTCAAACCAACAACATAATCCTATCAAGGATTTTATTGAAACAACTAGCATGGAACATGGTGGATTACCACTAGGACAAATCTGACAGGCAACTAGTATCATCAAAGCTACTATCAATCCTTAACCACAACAATCAATCATTTCCCATGATCAAATATGATCAACACTAGATCTAAAGAATCATAGATATGATCAACAGAGGGGTTAGGAACCCTAATCCAGAGATGAACCAATCAGTACATAATAACTCAACATGAGAAGCCACTAGCTACACACCAAAAAGAATCAAGGCAGTAGCATGGACAAACACCACAGAGACCACTTACCCGAGGTCCTCGCTGATGAATCAAAGAGGAAGTAAAGGGGCCAACGAACCGTGGCGGCACAGGGATCACCTAGAGGGGCGCTGCAACCTGCACCTGCCACAGTGGCGGCCGCAGCAGCGCACGAGACCAGCACACCACCGCAGGCGGGATCGCGGCGGCGGCGACAACAACTTTTCCGAACCCTAGGGTTCGGGAATGGGGTGGAACTGACCACAGGGAAGCCCCAAAGTCAAATCCAAGTAGATAGAATGAAAGAGCATCGTTGACAACCCCAAACCGCACCACGGCGGCGGCCAGGACGGCCGACGACGACGAGAAACGATGGTGGCGGCATCGCCGACCACGGGGGCGAGTCAGAGGAGGAGATAAGGTCGAGGGAGAGAGAGGAGGCAGTGTGGGCTGGGTGGGCCAAAACCCATCAGGGTAGCCATTTGACCCTGCCCTATTGGGCCACCTTGGCCCAATAAGCCCAAGGGGCCAGCCCAGGTTATTTAATAAATCTTTTGATCAATTGGAAAATACCAAAATACCCCTGACCTCAATAAAATTATAGAAAATAAATTACTAGTCCAAAAATTATAAATAAAATAATTTTTTGGATTCACAATAATCCGATCTATCCAAATAAAATAAGATATCAAATTTTGGACATTCAAATTTTTATAAGAATTTTGTAATTTAAATATTCCTTATGGAATTTTACAAAATTATTGAAAGGTGATAAAAATAAATAAAAATCACTTTCATTATTTATTAATGGTATAGTATTTTTGAAAAATACTAAATAAATATTTAGTAATAAATTAATGTAAAATTAATAATTCCTAAAAGGATTATTAAATAAATAAAGTCAAATAAAGGGAAATAAAATAAAATAACTCAATATATGTTATAAATATTAAAAATAAATATTTATAAATCCCTTATTACTCAAAAAGGAACTTTTTGGGTTAAATGCATATAAATTTAAATAATGCATTACATTAATTGCATAATCATTTTGCTTCTTTAAATATTGTCCTTACCGGGCAATAATGATGTTTTTGTAGAACTAGAAGCTCAAGGTCCAGTACAAGCATCAGACTTCACTACCTTGCCATCACAAGGCAAGTTCATCACTTGCTCATGTCCTTCAAAGAGTCTTTATCAAAGTATTTGCAAATTGTGTGTTATCATATATGCTATGAAAGAAAGAAAATATTATTTTCATAAACAAAGAAATCATAGATATCATCCTAAGTGGTGATATAATGGAGCAATAGAACTTAGAGTTCTAATTTCAACAATGATGATCAAATAGGGACTTAATAACCCCTGACATCAGTGATTCTAGCGCCGTATATTACGCGTTAACCATGAGATTTGGAATGGGACAGAGAAGTCAGCTGTATATTCTTCCTCTCGCATGAAGCCGGATGTGCAGGTCGTGGCTGTTATCCTCGTAGCATGCATATTAATTGGTAATTCGTAGAGGATATGCAGCATATGGGTGGGAACCCTCATCGTCCCACGATAGTTCTGGCATCTAACGGTTTGTACAAACCATTGCCGTAATTCAATATGTGGGCATGGTGTACACCAAGGAGGCATGCGGGGTCGCGAAGGGGGGAAGTGATTGGCTTGGACCAACTACTAGGCCCCACATCATGGAAATGTGGACGGGAAAGTACGCCTGGTTGTGCAACAAGGAGTTGATCTCTCATGGGTAAAGTGACGCACCTCTGCAGAGTGTAAGAACTGTAACTTGTTACTCCCTGTTCCGGGAAGGAGCTACGAACGCGGCAGGAAAGGAACTCCATGAAAGTTCTGGTCAACCTGTGAAGGCTGATTGTCATAGTTCTTCGGAATAAAATCAATCTTTGAAGAAAGATTTACAAAAACTGCATAATGCCAAGGATTTATAATCCGAGGTGGTAGTTAGAGCATCAAACTTCCCACCTTGCATATAATGAACTTGTTGGGTAACGCTGTTACTCATTCTTTCCTTTGAACCCTTGCTTAGACTCCGAGGATCCCGAATACGTGCCAATGTATGCAGCCGAATGCCAAGAAGACGTGTTATATGAGGAACCTGATCTATCCGGAGGAGTTGAAGGCGTGGACTACGAGATCCGCTATGGTGTCGATGAGAACGAGTCCACTTAAATGTCTAGTTAGTAGTAACTACCGGAGCCGAGCAGCATGAACTCTATAGAATAAGCTGTTGAGCCCCCTCCTAGTCGGAGTTGTTACTCTTAAGTTTCCGCTGAACACTTTATATTTTGGTTTGTAAGTTGGATCTTTTGGAAGTCTTGAACTTCCGGTATTGTAATAATAATAATATGTGTACTTTTGTAATATGGACCCGCAATGTTTCTGTTGTACCACTCTGAGGGATGTGATATTTACGGAATGGTGTTCTGTGAATGTCATGTCAACGACTATAGTGTACCACACATGCAGTGGTATGCTGGGTCACCGCAGTTGGTATCAGAGCAATTTGCTTTGACCTTAGGTTGGAAACCTAGTAAAGGGTATTACCTGTAGGAAAGCTAGCAACGATAAAGAATTCTCTAAAAGTAATATAATGGGTATTCAAATGAGAATATTTCGTTATATATTTTAGTGCGATAATTCTTTGTTATGATGTAATATGCCATTCGATACTAATCAAAATTATTTTTCTGATATACAGAGATATGGCACCAAAGTTTCCAAAACAGACTTCGGTAAGAAAAGAGGAGACTCTTGATGATTATCAAGGATCGTTTACAGACCAACTTCGTCAACTCTTAAAGCTCTTTAATGGTACAACTAGAATTCCAGTGAACACTATCACTTACCTAGATGGCCGGATGTTATCCAAGTATCGTGTGAGTATCCAACTTCCAGAGAAGCTTGGATTATATCACAATCTACCCATAGGAGAAGGTAGAAGTCATTTAGCAGGCTATCATGTTGCTGTTGTAGAGGCAATAGCAAATATCCGGGAGCAGAAAACCAAGGAGCTAGAAGGTAGCACATTATCTGTGATACCTCATGATTCTATAGACTCGGAGTCTATACCAGATCATCTTACTTTGGTTAAGAAGCATCCTAAGTTAGCTTCCAAGTTTATGTATAGATACCGAACACTCGTTGCATATTTTTATAAGACCCATCAAGTGATTGTCGAAGACAGAAATGACATGTTACAGGACCTAACTGGTCCGGAAAGAAGGAAGCAGTTAGCATTCCAGCTAGAGAAAGAAGCGGGTAGTAGTGTAACACCTATTTTTAAGGATATACCTATAGATCCGGAATCTTTTACACCATATCTTTATTCACCAAGACCTGAACTTACCCATGATCCTACTATAGATATGTGATATGCAGTACCACAGGGCTCAGGAGAAGGTTCTGACTCAGAACTTCCTATTGAGAATTCAGATGGTTGGAGGATGGGATCATATAATGGATCTCATGAACACCAGATGTCCACAGATGGTTCTGACATAAATGTTGGAAAATCCAGTTGGATGGGTGTTAATAGAAGTAGAAATACCATGTCAATAGATGATCAGGATGAAGAAGAAGATCCTGAGGAGAGAGTGTTTGAATCATCAACATCTTCTCAAAACCCAGGGAATATACATTATCCAGTATTCAATTATCTTGTCCATGAGAGCACCTGGGAAGCAGCGGGATTTCGTATTCTGTTGACAACTCAAGGAACGTAGCTCAGGAAATGCAGGCTGGAGATAATGTTGAATATATTTCTGAAGACTTTTCAGCTGAGCTGGAGGGAATCGTGGCACTCAGGTTGAGTAATGACTCAAGTCCTGACACTTCAGATACAGAGTATGTTCCTTCTGGAAGGCCATTTGTTCCACAAACTATGCAACGAACGACACGTCATAACCGTTGGACATTAGGCATGTACGATGAGCGTAGTTACTATTAGAAAGATACAAGTAGTCAACAGTATCAAGCACTATGTATTGTACTCTAAGGAATAAGGTAGTTAGATGATTACAGTAGTTTGTGACTATACCCATATGGTATATGTTGGAAGAACCTTGTATCACTATGATAATATATATAATATGTGAAATGCATATTTGGATTTTCCTTGAATCTTCATTGTGTGACTAGTTCTGTGCGTAAAGTCGAGCTCAGAACACATGTGCATGATGTAATTATGAGTATTCGCTTTATGTTGCAGGACTAGGGGGTCATGGATACGAGTGTATAAATGGAAACTGAGCAGCAGCGGATGGAGCGTGAGGCCAAGGAAAAGGCCGATGCTGATATAGCAAATCAAGGCACATTACCACCACCACCAATGAGGCCGTTAATGGAGCAGAACTTTATGCAATGCATGCAAATAATGCAAGAGAACCAGAACAAATTTATGGAGGAGTTGCTGGGGCGAGCAAATCAGAGGGCACCTAAATGAGGAGGAGTGAGTTTGTCTGATTTCCAGAATGCAAGGCCGTTACCTTTTGCATCAGCTCCTGAACCAATGGATGCAGAAGACTGGCTAGCAGATACTGAAAGGAAGCTGGAAACTGTAGGTTGCAATGATGAGGAAAAATTGAGGTATGCAACTCATCTGCTGACTGGACCTACATCATCTTGGTGGGAAAATCAGTTATCCATGCAACAACCAGGAAGGGAGTTTACCTGGGAGGAGTTCAAGTAGAGATTCCGTGAATATCATGTTCCGGAAAGTGTCATGGAATTGAAGCAGAGAGAATTTGAGGAGCTTCAACAAGGATATACTGGTGTCATCAAGTACATCCGGGAGTTTAGCCAACTATCTCGTTATGCTGAGGAGGATGTTAACACTGAAGAGAAGCAGAAGAAGCGTTTCCTGCATGGATTAAATCCGTTTGTAAGGATGCAGCTAAGGTTATCCAATAAGCAAACTTATCAGCAGTTGTTTGATGCAGCCATTACTTTTGAAGATGATTACAAGAATGTCCAAGAGCATCGGAGGAAGAGAGCCAAGAAGGAAACCAAGAGAATTCAGGCAAGCAAACCAAAACCTAACCTGGAGTTCAAACCTCGGAATAGAAATTATGGCAACAACAACAATAACGATAATAATAACAAGGGCTGTAGTGGAAATCAATCTAATCCGAGAAGGAATGTTATGTCTAACAACTGTGGAATTCCAGGGCATTTCCAGCGGGAGTGCAAAAAGCCTGTAGTGATCTGTTACGGTTGTGGTCAGAAGGGGCATATCAAGACAGATTGTCCGAGCAAACCACCGGGAGGATGGCCTACCAAGGGAGGAGGACAAGCCAGTGGAGGAAATGGACAACCCAATAAAGTGGGAAACAATGGCAAGAGAAACCGACCAACCGGAAAGCTGAACTGTGCAACTCTCGAGGAGGTGGATAATTCGGAGCATGCAGTGATAGGTACGCTCAATATCCTTACCAATCCCGGCAAAGTTCTATTTGATACTGGTGCAACTACTTCATTCATTTCTGAATAATTTTGTGATAAGTTCGGGATTAGAAGGGCAACGTTAGAACGTCCTATGACCGTAGTTACGGCAGGAGGGAATGTGATTGTATGCCACATAAAATAAGATCAGGTTATCTCGATCTATGGTTGTACATATTTCGCAGACCTTTATGTGATTCCTTTGAAGGGAATTACAGTAGTGCTCGGGATGGATTGGATGATGGAACTCGGAGCTCAGATAAATTGTGAGGAGAAGACTGTCTCAATCAAAACCCCAAGTGGAGCAAGGATAGTTTACCAAGCAGATAAACACATTCATATCATGGTGGATCTGCATTTGAATTCAATGAAGGAAGTTAAATTAGAAGAGATTCCTGTAGTTAATGAATTTCAAGATGTTTTCCCAACAGAATTACCAGGAATGCCACCAGACCGGGAGATAGAGTTCACAATTGACCTAATACCTGGTACATCACCAATAGCTCAAGCACCATATAAAATGGGACCCAAAGAGTTAAAAGAACTCAAGGAGCAAATTGATGAGTTAGCAAAAAAAGGATTTATACAGGAAGGTGTATCTCCATGGGGAACACCAGTAATCTTTGTGGATAAAAGAGATGGTGGAAGACGGATGTGCGGTGATTATAGAAATCTGAACAACGTGACGATCAAGAATAAGTATCCTTTACCAAGAATTCAAGATTTGTTTGATCAAGTGAAAGGGGCTGGAGTATTTTCAAAGATCGATTTAAGATCTGGATACCATCAAATAAGAATCAAGCCGGAGGATGTTCCAAAAACAGCATTTGTCTCAAGATATGGACACCATGAGTATCTGGTGGTACCATTTGGTTTGACTAATGCACCGGCAATCTTCATGAATCTGATGAACAAGATCTTCATGCCATATTTGGATAAGTTTTTCATCGTCTTTATTGATGATATTCTAATATATTCCAAGGATAAGGAAGAGCATGCTGACCATTTGAGAATAGCATTGCAGACTTTAAGAGAACATAAGCTTTATGCTAAGTTCAGTAAGTTTGAGTTCTGGTTAGATGAGGTAGAATTCCTCGGTCATGTGATCAGTAAGTATGGGATTGCTGTGAATCCATCCAAAGTTCGAGATCTTGGAGTGGATCACCACCAATGTGAAGCAAATTCGAGGTTTCTTAGGAATGACTGGTTATTATCGGAGATTCATTGAAGGGTTCTCCAAAATAGCCGGACCAATGACCAAATTATAAGGAAGAATACACCATTCAAGTGGGATGATAAGTGTGAAGCAAGTTTTCAAGAGTTGAAGACTAGATTAACCACAACACCAATCTTAGCAGTTCCTGAGACACGGAAGGATTTCACTGTATATTGTGATGCATCTAAAGAAGGTTTGGGTTGTGTATTAATGCAAGATCGGAAAGTGATTTCCTATGGTTCAAGACAATTGAAACCACATGAATTCAACTATCCAACTCATGATTTAGAGTTTGCAGCAGTAGTCTTTGCGCTGAAAGGATGGAGGCATTTTCTTTATGGAGCCAAATGTGAGTTATACACTGACCATAAAAGTCTCAAGTACTTCTTCACTCAAAAGGAATTAAACATGAGGCAGAAGTGTTGGTTGGAATTAATCAAGGATTATGATTTAACAATCAATTACACCCCAGGGAAAGCAAATGCTGTAGCAGGTGCTTTAAGCAGAAAGAGTGCAAATATTCAGCCAATCAATAGAGAGTTACCAAAAGAGTTACAAATGGACTTGGAAAGGTTAGAACTTCAATTCATCAGAACAAAGGTTCTTGGAGGATTGGCAACTATGCAGGTAGTTGCAGAGCAGAACAGTGATCTTAAACAAGAAATTTTTAGACATCAAGAAAAAGATCCTTTTATTGCTGAGGAAATTCAGAGGATATCTCAAGGGAAAAAATCAGTTTTTCACCTTGGAGATTATGGATATTTATGGTTTCAAGATCGTCTATGTGTTCCAGACGTGACTGCGATCAGAAATGTCATACTCAAAGAAGCACATGATACACCCTATTCTATACATCCAGGGAGTACCAAGATGTATATGGATTTGAAATAACTATTCTGGTGGAATAACATGAAAAGAGATATTGCTAAATATGTATCTGAATGCCATACTTGTCAAAGGGTGAAGGCTGAACATCAAAGTCCAGCAGAACCATTACAACCCTTAGAAATTCCTGAATGGAAATGGGAGGAAATAGGTATGGACTTCATCACAGGATTACCTATGACACCAAAAGGAAAGATATGATATGGCTAATTGTGGACAGACTCACTAAGAGTGCACATTTTATTCCAGTGAATCAAAAGGATAATGCTGAAAATTTAGTTGAAGTATATGTCAAAGAGATAGTAAGTAAGCATGGAGTACCTAAGAAGATCGTAACTGATAGGGGATCCGTGTTTACTTCAGCATTTTGGAAGCAATTGCATGAAGCACTTGGTTCAAAATTAGATTTCAGCACGACATATCATCCTGAAACAGGAGGTCAAACTGAAAGAACAAATCAAATACTAGAAGACATGTTGAGAGCGTGTGCACTAGATTTTGGAGGAACATGGGAAGATCACCTACCATTGGCATAATTTTCTTACAATAATAGCTATTAGAGTAGTCTGAAGGCAGCTCCATATGAGGTTCTGTATGGAAGGAAGTGTAGATCACCAATATGTTGGTATGAACCTGGAAGCAGCAAAGAATTTGCGCCAGATTATATCAAGGAGAGACAAGACATCATTGATAAGATCAGGGATAGATTGAAAATAGCCCAGAGCAGGCAGAAAAGTTATGCGGATCAAAGCCGAAGATCATGGCATCCAGAAGTGGGAGATATGGTCTATTTGAAAGTAAGTCCAATGAAAGGAGTAAAAAGATTCGGAGTTAAAGGGAAATTGAGTCCAAGATATATTGGACCATTCAAGATACTGAGTCAAAACAGAACTATAGCTTATGCTTTAGAGTTACCATCAAGATTGGCTCAAGTGCATAATGTTTTCCATGTGTCACAACTTCGCAAATGTTTGAAAGTTCCTGATGATGCAATAACACATCAAGAGATAGAACTACAAGCAGATCTGACTTATATTGAAAAACCCTACAAGATTCTGGAACAAAACTGGAAAAGACTGAGGAACAGGGCAATCAAATATTGCAAGGTACAATGGGAACATGACCCTGAGAGAGAAGCCACATGGGAGAAGGAAGAGGATTTAAGAAAAGCTTATCCAGAACTATTCATGTATATCTCAACAAACTTCGGGACGAAGTTTAATTTAAGGGGGGAAGTCTGTAACATCCCAGTATTTAGGACCTAACGAAGGGTAGATTTTGGAATAGGTATTGTTGCATGCATTCATTTGTGAAAATACGGGTAAATTTTTTTCCAAATAAAAACCTTGAGTGATCAATGTTTCTTTCTTACTTTGAGAGTAGGTTTAGTCTTAAAGGAGGATTGCTATAAACTTTGAGATGATCTCAAAGGAATTATGGGTGTTTTGAAATGAGTTGAATTTTAAAACTTAAGTGTTTTATAATTTAAATAATTTTGATATAAGATTTGAATCTTAAATTAAATATGAGAAAGGTATGATAACTTAAATCTTATCTAAAAGCAATATGGTATATGAAGTACATTTCTTATTCAGAAACAAAATACAAAGAATAACTTACTGAAGTTATTCCAAACTTTACAATTCACACAAGAGAAAAGAATAAAATATTCTTTATTAATAAATATATAATATTCATTAAAAGAAACCAAATAAAGATTACAAGAATTATAAAAGTAAGATTACAAAAGATTAAGAAAAGTACATTGGTATATCTCTACTAACTATCCTATATCTAAACTACACTAAATCTTTATCTTGATCTTTGTACCTGCAAAACAAAGATTAAATAAGAAACAAAACAAGATTAGTGTTAATATATATTTCTCTCGGATATGTCAGTGAGGTGCACTTGACAATCTCATCATTGAAAAATGATAAAAGGGGCAAGTTTCACCAATATGAAAGACTTCATCTTTCATAAATTCAAAGCCAGAATGCAAATGACAGTCAAAAGGGACCAATTCACCGATTATAACAGAATTTGGTAATGGTAAGTTCACAAATTCTGAACCTATCCACATGTGCATAGCAGGCACACAAGCTGCACACACACAACATGCAAAAGGGTGAGCTGTCGACCTCACAAGCACAACCAGCATAACAAAACCACAACACAGCCGTGGAGATGCACCTCAGTGCATCACTCCACTACATCACACCACAATACAGCCAGGGTGAACACCAGCCAAACCAAGAACAACAACTAAACCAACCACCTAGATCAACCCAAACATCACCAGGATGGTGACATAAGGAGAGGGATGGAACTGGTGGATAGCAAGGTCAAGCCAGGAGCTAGGAGGAGCAGGCAAGCTCAAGAGCAACCTCAGGATCCAGCAAAAACAGATCAAGATCAATACCAAAATCATGATCAAGATCATCATCAATATACTACACCAACATCAAATCTTGTGGTGAGTCTCATAAAACCATCACATGATTTCATCAGAATATATAAACAAAAGAATGTGTTGCTTTATGTAATGATCTCTCAAGCACCCAAGAGGGGTGAATTTATCCTAGAGATTTCAGGTAAAAGGATAAGAAATCAAACTCCACTACAAGCACTAAACCCTCAGACCAGCATCACTGGGTTTAGTGTTATTTCTGTAACTTAGATTATTTTCATTTGATCTTACCAGATCAGGGAACATCTCTCAAAGAGAGAGTAGCACCTCTAAATCTATAAGATTCCAACAAACTATTGCACAACTAACTAGGAATCACATCCTAGGGACTCAGACCCACATCATAGGCAAGAATAATAATAAAAGCTTCCATATCATCTTATTAGTTTTAATCACAAGCATAATCAAACTAAGCCCATACATAAGACTCAATCACTTGTGTACCAAATCATATTGGTATCACAAGGACAGGTTGTATATGAACTAAAACCAATCCTTGTTTAGAATCCACACATACAAGGGACAACCAAATATATATCATTTTCCTGAAGCTAAGTGCCAGGAATCAACATTTAAAATGAATCTATACATGCACATAAAATCATTACATATAATGATTTGGTTCAGAGTGTATCATCTCAAACAAACCCATATTATGTTTGCAGTAAGCAACCACTAAGAGAAAACTACTGTCAGTATGAGTAATCTGACAGTAGAATAAACTCTCAGACCAACAACATAATCCAATCAAGGATTTTATTTAAACAACTAGAATGGAACATGGTGGATTACCACTAGGACAAATCTGACCGGCAACTAGTATCATCAAAGCTACTATCAATCCTTAACCACAACAATCAATCATTTCCCATGATCAAATATGATCAACACTAGATCTAAAGCACCATAGATATGATCAACAGAGGGGTTAGGAACCCTAATCCTGAGATGAAACAATCAGCACATAATCACTCAACATGAGAAGCCACTAGCTACATACCAAAAAGAATCAAGGCAGTAGCATGGACAAACACCACAGAGACCACTTACCCGAGGTCCTCGCCGATGAATCGAAGAGGAAGCAGAGGGGCCGACGAACCGCGACGACACACGGAGCACCCAGAGGGGCGCTGCAACCTGCACCTGCCACGGCGGCGGCCGCAGCAGCGCACGATACCAGCACACCACCGCAGGCGGAATCGCGACGACGACGACAACAACTTTTCCGAACTCTAGGGTTCGGGAATGGGGTGGAACTGACCACAGGGAAGCCCCAAAGTCAAATCCAAGTAGATAGAACGAAAGAGCATCGTTGACAACCCCAAACCGCACCACGGAGGCGGCCAGGACGACCGACGACGGCGAGAATCGACGGTGGCGACATCGCCGGCCACGGGGGCGAGTCAGAGGAGGAGGAGATAAGGTCGAGGGAGAGAGAGGAGGCAATGTGGGCTGGGTGGGCCAAAACCCTTCGGGGTAGCCATTTGACCCTGCCCTATTGGGCCACCTTGGCCCAATAAGCCCAAGGGGCCAGCCCAGGTTATTTAATAAATCTTTTGATCAATTGGAAAATACCAAAATACCCCTGACCTTAATAAAATTATAGAAAATAAATTAATAGTCCAAAAGTTATAAATAAAATATTTTTGGATTCACAATAATCCACTATGTCCAAATAAAATAAGATATCAAATTTTGGACATTCAAATTTTTATTAGAATTTTGTAATTTAAATATTCCTTATGGAATTTTACAAAATTATTGAAAGGTGATAAAAATAAATAAAAATCACTTTCATTATTTATTAATATTATAGTATTTTTGAAAATACTAAATAAATATTTAGTAATAAAATTAATAATTCCTAAAAGGATTATTAAATCAATAAAGTCAAATAAAGGGAAATAAAATAAAATAACTCAATATATGTTATAAATATTAAAAAGAAATATTTATAAATCCCTTATTACTCAAAAAGGAACTTTTTGGGGTAAATGCATATAAATTTAAATAATGCATTACATTAATTGCATAATCATTTTGCTTCTTTAAATATTGTCCTTAACGGGCAATAATGATGTTTTTTGTAGAACTAGAAGCTCAAGGTCCAGTGCAAGCATTAAACTTCACTACCTTGCCATCACAAGGAAAGTTCATCACTTGCTCATGTCCTTTGAAGAGTCTTTATCAAAGTATTTGCAAATTGTGTGTTATCATATATGCTATAAAAGAAAGCAAATATTATTTTCATAAACAAAGAAATCATAGATAT
Organism: Avena longiglumis; assembly: GCA_030063025.1. Lineage (NCBI taxonomy): Eukaryota > Viridiplantae > Streptophyta > Magnoliopsida > Poales > Poaceae > Avena > Avena longiglumis. The sequence continues at coordinate 497,791,696 of CP125975.1, read as the reverse complement.
CATCCTAAGTGGTGATATAATGGAGCAATAGAACTTAGAGTTCTAATTGCAACAATGATGATCAAATAGGGACAATAACCCCTGACAACAGTGATTCTAGCACCGTATATTACGCGTTAACCATGAGATTTGGAATGGGACAGAGAAGTCAGCTGTGTCTTCTTCCTCTCGCATGAAGCCGGATGTGCAGGTCGTGGCTGTTATCCTCGTAGCGTGCATATTAATTGGTAATTCGTAGAGGATATGCAACATATGGGTGGGAACCCTCATCGTCCCACGATAGTTCTGACATCTAACGGTTTGTACAAACCATTGCCGTAATTCAATATGTGGGCATGGTGTACACCAAGGAGGCATGCGGGGTCGCGAAGGGGGGCAGTGATTGGCTTGGACCAACTACTGGGCCCCACATCATGGAAATGTGGACGGGAAAGTACGCCCGGTTGTGCAACAAGGAGTTGATCACTCATGGGTAAAGTGACGCACCTCTGCAGAGTGTAAGAACTATAACTTGTTACTCCCTGTTCCGGGAAGGAGCTACAAACGCGGCAGGAAAGGAACTCCATGAAAGTTCTGGTCAACCTGTGAAGGCTGATTGTCATAGTTCTTCGGAATAAAATCAATCTTTGAAGAAAGATTTACAAAAACTACATAGTGCCAAGGATTTATAATCCGAGGTGGTAGTTAGAGCATCAAACTTCCCACCTTGCATATAATGAACTTGTTGGGTAACGCTGTTACTCATTCTTTCCTTTGAACCCTTGCTTAGACTCTGAGGATCCCAGAGATGTGCCAATGAATGCAGTCAAATGCCAAGAAGACGTGTTCTATGAGGAACCTGATCTATCCGGAGGAGTTGAAGGCGTGGACTACGAGATCCGCTATGTTGTCGATGAGAACGAGTCCACTTAAGTGTCTAGTTAGTAGTAACTACCGGAGCCGAGCAACATGAACTCTATAGAATAAGTTGTTGAGCCCCCTCCTAGTCGGAGTTGTTACTCTTAAGTTTTCGCTGAACACTTTATATTTTGGTTTGTAAGTTGGATCTTTTGGAAGTCTTGAACTTCCGGTATTGTAATAATAACAATATGTGTACTTTTGTAATATGGACCCGCAATGTTTCTGTTGTACCACTCTGAGGGATGTGATATTTATGGAATGGTGTTCTATGAATGTCATGTCAACGACTATAGTGTACTACACATGAAGTGGTATGCTGGGTCACCGCATATGTCTATCACATCATTCTCCAATGATGTGAACTCATTGTCAATCAACACTATCACCATGATCTCGAAACCATAAGATTATCACTTGCCCAATGAGCTAGTTTACTTGAGGTAACTAGAGACCTGGTTGTTTACATACCACACGTGTATTAACGTTTTGTATTAATACAATTATAGTACGGTAAGAAACGTATTATGAACAAGAGATACATCAAATAAAAACTCTTTATTATTTGCCTCTAGGGCATATCTCCTTCAGGGCGGGCCTTCCTCCTCCCGTCTGTGAGCCGCCCAAGGCGCTGCCCTCCCTCGTGACATGTCTCATCTGCACCGGCCACACCTCCCTGCCTCCCGTGTGTGGCCTTTGTCCAGCATCAACCTAGACACGTATTTGCATATTCCTAGCATTGCCTTTGGTGTTGAATATTGCTTCTATTGTTTGTATCCACTGCTTAACATGCTGGCCTTGGCTATCAGCTTCAAAGTGAACCAAGCGCAACACTCCTAGTCCAGGTATGTGAGATCTTCTGAAGCTGTGCCTCCTCTACTTCCAAGTCCGTAGGTCCGACGACCATGAAGACGAACCCAAACACCGCGGAGCCATCCGAGTTCAACATTGACCACCACGATACCGAGGACGTCTACCCGGAGTGACAAGATCAGCACACAAACGCCAAGTTCTCCGAGACCCTCGACCCAATTCTATATTCAAAGGCCTCCTTCACGGATCGCCGAGCTCCCTCCCGGAATCCGAATACTCGAACCCCGTTGAACCCCAAACCAAGATCGCCAAACACTAATGTGTGACCCCTTTTCCAAGACCCATATTTTTATAATAAATGATATCTACATGTTCCATACAATTGTATATGCTTGCACTCATATCATGCGGTTTGGTTTTTTTAGCCGATTCACCTCATAATTAAATATGGAGACCATAAGCAAGCTTTTCTAGTCTTATATTGGCTCCATTTAAATTTTTGTAGTGAATTGCCATGTTTTGCCTTGTTAAGCCAACATTTAAAATGAGGTGTATCTAAACAACATGAACCACCTAATTAATTGTTGGGACCCCGGTTCCGCTTAATATTGCCTAGTTGCATTACACCTTTGCCATGTCATGCATCATACATATATTATGCCCAATTTTCTATCATAGTATTAAATAGTACATCTGATGTTTATTTTAGTGCTTTGCTTCTTCACGGATTAGGCCGTTGAGATGATGCGAGCTTCGCCCAAATCTTTGGATGAATCTTTGGCTATGTTTCCAGGCAAGCATTCTCGCCCTTTCTACCTATTTTACATTTATAGTATTTACTTCCTCTTGTTGATTTATTGCTACCTGTGTTGCGATGCTTTAGTCTTTTCATACCTGTTATACACCTTGGAGCCTATAATGCCTTGGACACCTCCTATTACCTGTTGTTTGATAGACATTCGGCCTTGATACGTTGGAAATGTATCTATAATTTTGTATGCTCCATGCTTGTTTAGTATCTACTTTGCTTTGCTTTATCTACACTTTGAGGTGTTTTTATATCTTTTCTGGAACTAACCTATTAACAAGTTGCCACACTGTCAGTTGCCTGGTTTCTTCTGTTTTTGGTTCCAGAAAGGCAGAATATCAATATTCTCGGAATTGGACGGGACAAAAGCCAAAGTCAATATTTTACCGTGGGCGACATGAATCCATAAGACGAGAAGGAGGGGAGCCACGAGGTGGCCGCACCCCCCCAGGCAAGGCCAAGCCTAGCCATACCTGGGCAGGGTGTGGGCCCCCCGGGCACCCCCCGCCTCGCCTCTTCGCCTATAAGAAGCCCCCAATGCAGAAACCATGGGCACCCGATAAAAAACTCCACGAAACCATATGTATCCACTGCCACCATCGTCCCTAGATCGGGGGGATATGAAGTTCTTCCCGGCACCCTACTGGAGGGGAGATCATCCTAAAGGACTTCTTCTCTGGTATGATGCGTTAGTAGTTCCACCTTGGACTATGGGTCCATGTAGTAGCTAGATGGTCGTATCTCCTCCTTGTGCTTTCATGTATAGATCTTGTGAGCTTCGTTCATGATCAAGATCTAATATATTTGTAATCATGCATGTTGTGTTTGCGGGGATCTGATGGATATTGAGATTACTATGTCAGATTGATTAATGGTTTTATCTTTATGATTCTATCATGTCTGTGTTGTTTGTGATCTTTCATGTTCTCTGTTGTTAGTAGCTATCTTGGCCAAGTAGTTGCTAGTGACTCCAAGAGGGGGTATTTATGCTCGATAGTGGGTTCATGCCTCTAGTTTCCAAGGTAAGTGTCAGAAATCTCTTCGGTTGTAGATGTGATGTTGCCATTACGGAGAAAATAACGGTCTCTTGTTCATGGAACAAGTGGATTGTTTACCTTACACACTTTGCTTAAAGCAGTTGTCTGTTGCTTGCAACTTAATACTGGAGGGGGTTCGGATGATAACCTGAAGGTGGAGTTCTAGTCATAGGTGCAATTGGATGGCGGTCTATGTATCTTGTTGTATTGCCCAATCGAATCTCATATGATCTTTTTGTCTGTTTACCCTTCATGCCATGTTGTTTATCTAACGAGATCACCTCTAGTGAACTATGGACCCCGGTCCAATCTTTACCATTGATACATATTCCACTATTACTTATTTACTTGCTGCAAACCATTACCTTCCACACCACACGTTTAGTCCTTTGTTACAGCAAACCGGTGAGCTTGACAACCTCACTGATTCGTTGGGGCAAAGTCTTGAGTCTGTGTTGTGCAGGTTTCCGCGTTTCTTGCAACACCTGTGTGATGTTTCCTTCCTCCTACTGGTTCGATAACCTCGGTTTCTTACTGAGGGAAAACTTGCTGCTATGCTGCTTCACACCCTGCTCTTGGGGTTCCCAACAGGCTTCACGTTAGCCATCAAGCTTTTTTGGCGCTGTTGCCGGGGAGGCTAAGGACGTATTCACAAGGGGAGTCCCCCACTTCCTTTCTCTTTACTTTGTTTTTAGTTTGATCAGTTTCTTTTGCTTGTTTTTGTTTGCCTCTTGTTTTCAAAAGCTCAAAAAAAATTTAGTCTAGTTTGGTTTGCTTTATTTATTCAAAAACACAAAAAAAATTAGTTCCTACTCTAGTTGTCACCTTGCTCTATCCCACCATGTTTCTCCCCAAGTTCGCTCTGAAAGATCTTGCAATAGGTAGTGGCTCCATAATTGGGAAAGATAATATTGAAGAATTCTTTAATCATGTTAGCAAGCATGAGTATATTGAGGATAAATCTATAGCAAAGCTTGCTCCTAATTATGAGATTCCTGCAGCTTCTTTAGTTCATATGTTGGAGGCTAGGTTTGTTAGCCTTAACCCCTTCATACAATTCTTGTTCCTAAAACTAAAAGAAGAAAAGAATGCTAAAATGAGAGAATTCATCCTTGAAACTTTACTAAAAGAATTCCATGATATTGCTAGGGAAGCCAAGAAGGTATTTGAGAGTTTTAATATGCTAGGCTCAAGCGTAGATGTTGTGGGTACTTCTGATAAGACTAAGCCTAGAGAGGAATTTAAGATACCCATACCCTTTAAGCTTGTTGGAATGCACGAAGCCTTTGAAAAGAATTTTGATTGGATTGCTCCTGAAAATCTTTTTGATGAAAGTAGTAAACCAAAGAAAGATGAGAAGGGGTCCTCCAAAACCCATTTGGATGAGATACCTTTCATAGTTGAAGACTTTGCAAGTATTGATATTAATGCCTCATTTGAAAATACTTGATTCTTTTTGATTCTTGTGCCTAACTTAAAGGCGTTAAAGAAAAGTACTTATTGGGAGATAATCCAAGAGTTTCCTTGAGTTTTGGAAGTTATTACTTCAGTAATGACCTCTCCTTATCCTTTATGTTTGCTTTTTGTGCCAAGAATGACCTCTAATGAGAGGGAAGTAAGATTTGGGGAGTTGTTGTCCCGAAACAGATTTCTGTCCTCCACCATAAAAATTCCTGACGAGTCTCTGTAACTCATATTGAGCTGATAATTTACGAATAAATCGCCCAGTATGTTAGATAACTTTATTTAGTTCAACACTTTTTGATTTGAACAACAGAAGATTTTATAAAAAATCAGTTTCTGCCTGCTGGTCTGTTTTGATAGTTTTCTGCCATTATTTGCATTTGCTTCTTATTGATTCCTTTTTGAGTTCTCTTTTGGGGAATTGAGCTTTTTGAAGGAGTTGCTACAGTAGCATGTGTTTTTATAGAAAAGTTTTGATGTTCCAAAGCTTTGCTAAAGGTCTAATATCTTTTGAATAAACTAATGTTGCTAATGAAGATTGTGTGAAGTTTTGTATGAAGGAAAAAATTTCAGGTGTAGAGAGAGAGAGAGAGTGATGCAATGAGATGAATAATGGACAAAAGCTCAAGCTTGGGGATGCCACCCCGGTGTCACCCCAATAAATATCCAAGAGGTACAAGCGTCAAAGCTTGGGGATGCCCAAGGCATCCCCTTCTTCATCAATAAAAAGCTGAGGTCTGTCTAGACACTTTGTTTTTATTGTTTCATGCATAGTTGTGTTGTTCTTGGAGCATCTTAGTTTTCATTTGCTTTGATTAGCTTTGTTTAGTTTGCTTGAATAAAGTAGTTTGGACCCCCGTTCTCGTCGTATTGTTTCAAATAAGTTGCTTGGTGTTGGAAAGGAGTAGGAAGTTCCTTCTTGAAAGTGCAAGAGGAGCTTGCATTGACTGTGACTTAGACTTTAGCATGACATGCTAGGTGTTGTGTTTGACCTTATGCTTAGTGATTATTGCTATATCATGTTTTGTGCCAAACAATTGGGATTGCTTAGTGTGCCTTGAAGAAATTATGCGTTGTTTTAGCATGCAAAAGCATAGTATGATGGTATTCTCCTTTGATGTTTTGTTTGGATTGACTTAGCACATTCTCACACCATGTTATGACTATGAACAAGTCATCATAGCCTCTATGATCATTTAGACCTTGACTTGTAGTACCACTCTACGCTTTGATTAGTAATGTTTTGTCACTCTACATGATTATGTTCATTATTGCTCTCTTAGTTGGTTGCTCCCAGTCTTTTGCTAGTATCCACTTGTATGAGTAAGCTCTACTCATGCTTCCAACTCCCAAGAAACCCAGTTATTCCAAAGTGTACACTATAAATTCCTATGCATGGTGTGTTACACAATTCCAAGTATATTCTTGTTTTCAGCTATCTTCCAATTAAAAACTATTTTATTATGTGAAAACTTAGTGATTAAAGCCCTCACAAACTTGATGGCACACTTTATATTCTTTGCCCCTAATAAACTTGAACCATTGTATCGTCTATGTTGTATATGCTTGCACTTATACGTTGGAATTAGCAGAACCATGCTATCATGGGGAATGTTTTCAACATTGCACTTGTACTTTGTACACAGTTGATATCATGCTCTTTTTTCTATGGATGTCACCGGTGTGAAATAAAGAGGGAACTTTTAAGTCCATGGATTATGTATTTTGTGTTAGATAAACGCCTGGGCCGCTAGCCTAAGCCATGCCTAATCATGGTGGAAACTTTCAGCATCACCATAGTGAGCTATCTATGAAGCATCCTCAATAAAAAGCTATGCACATAGTAAATAAAAAGATCGCTGGGATGCTCATTGTCTACTTGCCTTGTCATTTTGGTTATGGGATAGCTCCCGTACCATGTGCAAGGGATACCCCGTTGGCGGTTCTCTATGATATGCATGTACTTACAATGAAAAGAACTTACAAGTGACTGAAGTTGAGTTGCATGAGGTGTGGCCCTCGTATTCAAGGGGCTTGAGATTGCCAACTTATACTTTGTCAAGCATATACTCCATAGTTTGTTCACTTTAACCTTAATCACTTCAAGATGCTTATGATAGGGGCAATGAGGGCTGAAAGCTAACAAGTACCATAATTTTTGGAAGCTCTTTTTGAAACTTGAAATCCATGCTTCCCTTTATGAAGGGACTTTCTTCCACTACTATTGAGTCTCCACCTTCTACCTTTAGGCACCATTAATAGAGCATAGTTGCCATTCTTAGTTCTATATGTAGTGTCCCAAAACTTATTGATTGATGCATATGGTGATATTACTTGTTCTTGTTGAAAGGATACAGATGTCGCCTAGAGGAGGGGGGGGGGTGAATAGGCGATTAAAACTTTTCCTAGAGTGGCTCAACAAAGGCGGAATAAAACTAGTGTTTACTTTGTAAAGCACAACCTAGAAACAACTAAGGTTTACCTATGTGCACCAACAACTTATGCTAAGCAGTACAAGCAACAAAGTGATAGCAAGATATATATTACTTCAAGCACGAAGGCTATCACAATGTAAAGTGCATAAGTAAAGAGCTCGGGTATAGAGATAACCGAGGCACGCGGGGACACCGATATTTTACCGAGTTCCTCCCAACATGGAGTACGTCTCGTTTGGAGAGGGGTGGTATCAAACCACCAACGCCACAAAAGGCCTCCCATATTCTCCGGTGAATCTCACCCCAATGGGATCGATCCACGCTTCCACTATCGGTGCACTTGTCGGTGGCAACCGGAACCTCTCACAAGGTTGGGGCACAACTCCACAACTTAATTGGAGGCTCCCAACAAATGCCACAAAGGGCCACAATGCCACCAAGGCCACAAAACCGTCTAGGGTTCCAAGAACCCAAGAGGGACAAGCTCCAATGATCAAATCAAACAAATCCTCCAAAGAGAACTCAAACCGATGCAACAAATGCAAATGGCAAGAACACCACAAAGATGCTCAAATCCCTCACTCTCAAGTTCCAACAAAGCTACTAAAGCTATTGGGGGAACAAGAGAGGAGGAATCAAAGAGAGACACAAAATCCCCCAAAATCTAGATCCCCAAAGATGCACTCACAAAGAGATGAATCGGTTAGGTCAAAACGTGGGGCTAGATCTCCTCTCTCTTCCACTCAAAAATGGGCAAAAATCATCGGAGGGAAAAGATTAGGCAAGCTTCAAGATCTAGAGCAAGTGTGGACAAAGTTTAGCCTAATAGATAAGAGAGGAGTTAACTAAACTCAAAAAGGACAAAGCCTTAAATAGGGGCCCAGAAAAAACTAGCCGTTTAGTGCGTTTTTCGGACCGGTCCGGTACTACCGGATTTTACCGGTAGTACCGCACAAGTGCCAGGCCAAGCAAAGAATTCAAGGCAGGAAATATGGGCATGTGAGAAGGGCCAAGCATGCAAGTAGCAAAGATGCAAGATGCGCAAGCAGCCTTGATGACACACAGAAAGCGTGCATGAAAGCAACAAGCAAGCGCCTAGGCAGCTAGCCAAGATGACGCGCAAGAAGAATGGACAGCACATGAGGAAGCGGGGCCAAGAAGATGGGCCCACCGCCAACAGAGGGCAGACGCGGGAGCACGAGAGGGAGCGAGGCGCTTGAAGCAGGCGAGCAAGCAAGGCAGGCGAGGCAGGCCTTGGTCAACACAACGGCATGCGTGGGCCACAAGCAGAGCGGCTGGGTGAGAGAACGAGGCACTGGGCAAATAAATCAGGCCGGTAGCGGTCCAGATTACCGTCAGGCCTGGTAGCTTGGGGCGTAGTACCGCCACTACCGGGCAGGCCAGAAGTGGAGTTACACGCTGCCAGGCGCGACCGGTACTGGTACCGGTCGACCCAGACAGAATTCTTTCCTTTTTCTTTTTTAAATCGAATAGGCAAATATTCAAACCGTGATAACTTTTGATTGGAAGCTCCGATTGACCCGATTCAAATTGCGTTGGATAGAGGGCGACAAGGGCTTCCCAATAAAAAGTAGAAATATTGATTATCACCAAGTGAGAAAGTATCAAGTAGAATAATGTGATATACCTCACTTGGTGAGAAACCGAAAAGTCGCATAAATCAAAATCGCAACAAGATATATATGGGAGATCCGATTTTGATGAACAAGAGCTTGTTATGGAGATTAACACAAGCTCTATATCCTCACATGAATAAGACCAAATAACAACAAAATACGATGATGCAAGTATGCAAAGGTTTGAGCTCTCTCCGAACGATGTGACCGAATTACTCATACGAGAGCCCCTCTTGATAGTACGATTATCTATCCTAAACCCGGCCTCACACACACAACGTGAGACCGGCAAAAGGGAAAACCTATCAAGATTATACCTTTGCCTTGAGCATTCCACTTGAGCTCGATGTAGACGATCTTGACCTTCTCAAGATGGAACGCCTTTCTGTAACACCCTCAGAATCGGACCTATGCAAGTTTGAACAAAATTCGCCAAACCCGCATAGAAACGATTCAAAGGTGCCCACCAGGCACTTTCGTGCGGGTGGAAAACGAAGTAATAACATTACACAACAGTCCTCGATGGGACCCATGTAATATATATATATAACAAATGACTCGAAGAGTCAAGAATACAGATATTATATACAGAGATCCAAATCACCTTGAAAATGATAGAGCGTCCGACTACGGACAAGATGCAAATGGGGCTAAGAGCCCTGAAGAATAACCAATGGCGTCCATAACCCTGCCCAGGCCAAGCCGGAAGGGTAACCCTGCTAACGACGGCGATCTCAAAACCTGCTTAAACAAAAGGGGTGCCGACAAAGGGCAAAGGAAAAAGAAGGAGCGTCAGTACTGAGGCCAGTACACGGCGAGGCTAGAATTCGGCGGTCCTCGCCTACATAGGTATGGTGGACTGAAGCGGCAGCGGCAGCATACGCTAAACAAACTATAGAGACTCGATACAACTGGCGGATATCAGAGAGGGATGAGAATGACCTATCCGGATCTAACCTGAAGCTCACACCAAACAAACCCATCCTGGTGTTTCCCCCTCGAGACCATCGAGGAAGTCAACCGAGGAACTCACACAGTTGGCAGTTTTACTCATTCAGTTATAGTTGCGACACTTTACTAGTCAGGTTTAGATAATCGTCCTGATAAAGTAAACAGTGGGCACTTTTAGTTGACCATTCCGTTATAGTTGCGGCAATTACTAATCAAATACAGATAGCATGATATAAACCCAAAACCCAGCAGTTGTTGGTACTTTTATTCAGCCATTCCGTTGTAGTTGCGTTACTTACTAGTCAGGTACAATGGTCGCAAGCGACACTCCAACAAGCAATGGTGGGCAGTATTAATTAGCCATTCCGTTGTAGTTGAGCTGATTACTAGTCATTATAAAGTCAAATTTATAGCAATAAACTTTAGTTATGCTTGTCTATGATCGAGATCGTGCTCCAAGTCGTCCATAACCGCGGACACGGCTTCGAAAGTTTTACCGGCCGGGTGCACCAATAGCAACACACGCCGATCAACCTCGGAAAAACAAAACAAAACCCAACGAGGCTTTCACGACCGAACAATCACGGATTCAGAATATTTCAGGGGCCACCTTAAGTAGATCCCGCAACGGTGACCGACTCGAGACGGACTTAAGGTTTGGGTATACGGCTGTGAACGACTGGGAACCCGAAAGTGTGGCTAGGCTTGTCGACACCGCGGAATCGTGTCCCGATCCTAACAAGCAACGTGTGCTCATCACACAATTTAAATACATAAGTAGCATGGCATAAGTACAGGATAGTAAAAACACCTCAAACTAGTTGTGGCCCCAAGAAATAAGACGGAATCAAGCTCTGGCTCAGGGGGATCCCATAATCCCCGAATGTGGATAGCGCGATAAATCAAGGAACAGTATCAAGTACTGGGTCTTACGGGACACAAGTGGGCGTCGAAACCAAATATTTTCTATCACCCACCGATGCCTCTGCTTATTTCAATTTTAGTTGTTAAACAGAAATTAAAGTGACGATAAGTAAAACTAGAATCATCTCCAACATCAACATGCGGCAATACATCAGCAACTGTGGCATATGACGACACACATCAGCACTTGAGCAAGCAACTACGACGCGCAAGTCCAACTATCTACCAAACAACAGGTAATAGGGTGTGTCCAAGGCAATATAGGGCTGCAAAGGATTTCACGGGTACGATAACTAAAGCATCGCAACACAGATAGCAATAGATCAACAGGAGGGAAGTAAATACTATAAAAGTAAGATAGGTAGAAAGGGGGAGATGCTCGCCTGAAAACATTGTCGAAGGGTTCAACCGAAGATCGGGGCGAAGCTCACATCAACTCAACGGCCTTATCCGCGAAGAAGCAAAACACTAGAAGAAACACCGGGTGCAATATTTAATTCAACGGCAGAAGATCGGCATGATGCATGCACGATGGATGACATGGCAAGGTGCGATGTAATTAGGTCATATTAGGTGGAACCGGGGTCCCGACATTAATTAGGTGTTGCAAGTTATTTAGAACCCCCGCAAATTAAATGTTGTTTAACATGGCAAAAGGTAGCACCGGATTCGCTACACAAATTTAAATGAGGCCAATATGAGACTAGATTTGCCCGCATATGGGCCCCATATTTAATTAGAGGTGAATCGGCATAAGGCCCCCAAACCACATGATAATATGCATGCGAGATGAATGACAATTTAATATGCGACAAGGTTATATTTTATTGATAAAATAGGGTTGGCGAGAAGGGGTCACACATTAGGGGTCTCGATGATCTTGGGGTTCCGGGGTTCGGGGTCCAGGGTTCGACGGAACGGTCTCGGCGGGATCGTTCGAGGTTAACGGGGTAGGTCTTGTCGTCTCACGCGGAGATCTAGGCGTCCGGGTCACGACGTCTTCGGGTCCGAGAGGAAGAACTTGGGTTGGCATCGGATCTGTCTTGACGTTCCGCGGCGAAGTGCTCGTCGTCCCGTGTAGGCGACCTTGGCGTCCCGTTCTCGGCATCGGTGCGGGAGGGAGTTCTTGTCGTGTCGGGGTCTTGGCGTCCTTGGGTTCCCATAGGAGACCTTGGCGTTCGGCGGGTTCGGCCTCGGATCGGCTTCGGGGTCCTGGGATCCGTGAAGGAGATCTTGTTAGGTTCCCTGTCGCTGGTATCGTGGTGCTAGTTCCGTCCCTTGGTAGTGGCTTGGAGTGGCACCGAACTGGGCAAGACAGACACGCACACGGGCACCTGCAACTTCTCACACACACGCACAGGAGGCTACATGGAGAGATGCTCGCGCGGCACTTGGACGAGGTCGGCGACGGGCGGACACAGAGGCGAGGGCGCGGCCGAGCCGAGGATGGCGCGGCCGGCGGCGGGAGCGCCAAGAGGGCAGGTCGGCAGACTTGCTGCAGGGAGGCGAGCACCAGGGGAGGCGGCGTCCTTGGCTGTTGGCGGCGGAGACGGCGCACGGGCCGGGCGGATCTGCAGCAGTGAGGAGGACGGGCTGCGGGGTCACGCGCCGCGGACGCGAGGCCGAGCGCGACGGAGGCGGGCGGCGCCGCGCGAGGTGGACGGGAACGGGCTCGAGGCAGCGGAGGCGGGCGCCAGGGGGCTCGACGGAGGGCGACGCGAGGTCGAGAGGCGCGGCGGAGCGGGAGGTCCGGGCGAAGCTTGGCGGCGGGCGGCTAAGGCGGCGGTGAGGCGAGCGGGCAGGCTCGGCGCTGGGCGGCGAGGCTGCTCGGGCGGCGCCGAGGTGAGGCGAGGTGGCTACGCCGAGCGGTAGGCGGGCGAGCCGGGCTGAGGCGAGTCCGGCGAGGCGGTGGCTGGCGCGCTGCGCAGCCAGTGGAGGGACGCCGAGCGCTGGGGCTCGGCCGGGCGCGAAGCTCATTGGGCGACGGGCGAGGCGCAGCGGACGGGGACGCGGCCGGAGCTAGCGGTGGCCGGCGGAGAGGGGAGATAGAGGGCGTCGGCCGCGAGAGAGAAGGAGCCAGGGAGGAAGAGGGTATCGGGGTGGGGAGGACCGCGAGGAAGCGTGCGTGCGTGAGTGGGGGACAGGTGGGCCAAGGCGGGTCCCGTGGTGGCCAGGAGGCGCGGACTGGGGGTACCGGCGTGGGGTGGTCTGGTTGCGGGAGTGGGGATCCTGGGTGGGTCCCGCGGGCAGGGACCAGGGGCTGGGCTCGGTTTGGAGGGAGGGAGAGAGATAGAGAGGGGTGAGGTGGCAGGTTTAGATTGGTTAGGGGGAAGGGTTAGGTGAGGTGGCAGGATAATATTGGAGGGAGTGAGGTGGAGGGATAGGTTGGGTAGAGAGTTGGGTAGACATAGGATTTAGATGGGGCGGCAGGTTTGGACCGATTATTATTCCTGGGGTGGTCGATCGGGTCAATCGGCCCGTTCGACTGCCCCTATTAAAATAATTATAATTTTTATTTAATACAAACAAGGCTTTTGCAAACCGATTTCGGGCAAAACAAAAATATTCCGGGGACCCGGTTTTGAGGTTTGAATAAGATGGAGCGTTTTAGAAAAACAAAACGGGTGTTGCGAAAATAGTTTTGGCAAACAATGCATGATGATGACGATGCAATGCACAAATTCAACGCGATTTTCTAGTAGTGGTTTTGCGGGATGCCACACTTTCTTAATTCATCATCATCGACCTCGCATATTGAGCTTGCCCAACAAATCTTCTTTGCATTTCATTGACCTTGAAGCCAACACATGCTCCAAGCGATGCCAATGGACAAATCCTACAAGTATAACTTAATACACACATTAGTCCATAAAGATTGTCATTAATTACCAAAACCACACATGGGGCCCAACATGTTCTTTCACTTGTGCAATCTGTTTCTAGTCACCCTTGTGAAATTTGAAGGTGTCCTATGCATCTATTTGCTACTCTATGAGGGACAAGCTGATTGCCACTATGCTATATTTTATGTATGTGAAACAAACAAACATTTTTCAATGCATGCTATTCATGATCTTTTTTTGTAGCCTTTCTTGTTGCATGCATAGTTACTTTGTTTTATTGTTAGAACTCTATCTTTAATGCACATGTTTAGAGTTCTTTGATCCTAGCTTTCAATGCTTGCAAATGGTTTGATCTTGGTTTTGATGGTGCATGTCACCTCAAAAATTATTCTTTTATCACTTACTTACTCGAGGACGACCAGGAGTTAAGCTTGGGGATGCTTGATACGTTGGAAACGTATCTATAATTTTAATGCTCCATGCTTGTTTAGTATCTACTTTGCTTTGCTTTGTATACACTTTGAGGTGTTTTTATATCTTTTCTGGAACTAACCTATTAACAAGTTGCCACTGTGCCAGTTGCCTATTTTCTTTTGTTTTTGGTTCCAGAAAGGCAGAAAATCAATATTCTCGGAATTGAACGGGACAAAAGCCAAAGTCAATATTTTACCGTGGGCGACACGAATCCAGAAGACGAGACGGAGGGGAGTCACGAGGTGGCCACACCCCCCAGGCGCGACCAAGCCTAGTCCGCGCTTGGGCAGGGTGTGGGCCCCCCGGGCACCCCTGCCTCTCCTCTTCGCCTATAAGAAGCCCCAATGCAGAAACCCTAGGCACCCGATCAAAAACTCCACGAAACCGTCTGTAGCCGCCGCCACCACCATCGTCCCTAGATCGGGGGTATCTGAAGTTCTTCCCGACACCCTACCGGAGGGGAGATCATCCCGGAGGCCTTCTTCTCCAGTATGATGCGTGAGTAGTTCCACCTTGGACTATGGGTCCATGTAGTAGCTAGATGGTTGTATCTCCTCCTTGTGCTTTCATGTATAGATCATGTGAGCTCCGTTCATGATCAATATCTAATCTATTTGTAATCATGCATGTTGTGTTTGCGGGGATCCGATGGATATTGAGATTACTATGTTAGATTGATTAATGGTTTTGTCTTTATGATTCTATCATGTCCGTGTTGTTTGTGATCTTGCATGCTCTCCGTTGTTAGTAGCTATCTTGGCCAAGTAGTTGTTAGTGACTCCAAGAGGGGGTATTTATGCTCGATAGTGGGTTCATGCCTCTAGTTTCCAAGGGAAGTGACAGAAATCTCTTCGGTTGTAGATGTGTTGTTGCCATTAGGGATAAAACAACGGTCTCTTGTTCATGGAACAAGTGTATTGTTTACCTTACATACTTTGCTTAAAGCAGTTGTCTGTTGCTTGCAACTTAATACTGGAGGGGGGTCGAATGATAACCTGAAGGTGGACTTCTAGTCATAGATGCAGTTGGATGGCGGTCTATGTATCTTGTATTGCCCAATCGAATCTCATAGGATCTTTTTGTCTGGTATTGCATTGCATTGCCTTCATCAGTTCCTGTCAATTGCCCTGCTGTAATTTGTTTACCCTTCATGCCATGTTGTTTATCTAAGGAGAGCACCTCTAGTGAACTATGGACCCCGGTCCAATCTTTACCATTGATACATCTTCCACTGCTACTTGTTTACTTGCTGCAAACCATTACCTTCCACACCATACGTTTAATCCTTTGTTACAGCAAACCGGTGAGCTTGACAAACTCACTGATTTGTTGGGGCAAAGTCTGAGTCTGTGTTGTGCAGGTTTCCGCGTTGCTTGCAACACCTGTGTGACGTTTCCTTCCTCCTACTGGTTCGATAACCTCGGTTTCTTACTAAGGGAAAACTTGCTTCTGTGTTGCTTCACACCCTGCTCTTGGGGTTCCCAACAGGCTTCACGTTAGCCATCAGGCCTTGCGAGTCGTAGTTGCTTGCTCAGGTGCTGCTTTATGTCGTTGATGTTCCACCAAAGTTGGGGCTTGGCACATACTTACTAGTGGAGATGATCATGGCTTTAATTATAGCTTAATAATTAATATTAAAAGTAGGTATAATAAACGCAAAGGCACAGAGGGGTAATAGTTGAGATATGGTTATTATCCCGCCCCTGTGTCCACCTAGGACCCGAGTTCTTGACACTTGTTCTGATACTGAGCGCGCTAACCACACGTGGGGTGTATGGGCACCCCTATCGGCTTAATACCTAATTTCAAAGTAATATTTCTGGGGCCACAAACTAGTTCGGGCTTTACACGTTACCTACTGTACTTATGCCATGTATGAGATGTTTATTACCTGTTGCTCAGTGAGCGTTTATTACTATTGTGTAGGCGCGTCACTCTGTCACGGGAATATATTGTCTATGGCCTCTGATCGCGTGACAAGTCCATGCAACTTTATGTTCCATACGAGGATTAGTTATACCTCGTATGGTAGCTCTTTCGAGTGGCCCTCATGTACTTGCTTTGGGTCTGGTAAAGCGTCGTGTCTGAGGCCCCGCCGACATACTGATGGGTGTATGTTAATTGATCTGGCAACAAGGGTTGAAGTGCGTGTGAAAAATTTGGTGCACCCCTGCAGGGTTAAATCATTTCGAAAATCTGTGTCCGCTGTTATGGATGACTTGGAGCACAATTTATCGATCATAGACAACTATAACTAAAGTTTACTGCTATAATTTGACTTGTATCTAATATGACTAGTAAATTGGATAACCACCATGGAAAGAATGAATAAAATTGCCAACTGTGTGAGTTTCCTCGACAGGACTTCCTCGTTTGGTCTTAAGGGGGAAATACCAGAAAGGGTATGTTTGGTGGTAGTATCAGGATGGTTCCGAATAGGTCTTTCTTATCTCTCTCTAATAGCCGATAGATGTATAGAGTCTCTATAGGTTGTTAGCAGGGTTACCCTTCCGGCTTGGCCTGGGCAGTGTTATGGACGCCATTGGTTATTCTTCTATACTCTTATCCCCATTTGTATCTTGTCCGTACTCGGATGTTGTATCATTTCAAGGTGATTTGGAACTTTACACTGTAAATCTGTATTCTTGACTCATGGTGTTGTTTTTGTATAATATGTTTAGTGGGTCCCATCATTGACTATTGTGTAATGATATTACTTTGTTTTCCACCGCACAAAATTGCTTGGTGGGCACCTTTGAATCGTTCCTATGCGGGTTTGGCGGGAATCGCTAAAACTTTCATAAAGCAGATCCGAGGGTGTTACATCCATCAAGGGGACCCCATATCACCTTATTTTTATCTTTTTAGCAACCGAGGAGCAGGGGAATCTTAAAAGAATTAGTGGGCATCCAAGTGGCCTCCACTGCACCCCTGGTCAATCATCTTCTTTTTGCAGACGATAGATTGCTTTTCTTCAAGGAAAATTCTGGTGCAGCAACGGAGGTCAATGAAGTTTTACAGTTATACTACCAGGCGTCTGGAAAACACATAAATCTTACCAAATATTCCATACACTTTGGGAAGGGATGTCCTGATCCTATACGAGAAGAGATCAAGTTGCTTCTTAAGGTAACAAATGAGTCATTGTTAGATAAGTATCTAGGAATGCCAACATATGTGGGCATATCCGTGAATGATGTTTTCAAGTATATCAAAGAGAGAATTTGGAACAACATCTTGGGCTGGATGGAGAAATTCCTATCATTGGGTGGCAAAGGAGTACTCATAAAATCGGTAATCCAAGCCATCTCCACTTTCTCAATGTCCTTCTTTAAACTCTTGAGAGGATCGTGTGAGCACATTAACTCAATGATTAGAAGCTTTTGGTTGGGCTCTAAGCAAGGAAAACAAAAACCACATTGGGTTTCATGGAGTGAAATGACAAAATCAAGATTTGATTTTGTTCTTGGCTTTAGGGACATGGAGTTGTTCAATCTAGTATTGCTAGCACGCTAGGCCTAGAGGCTGCTAACCAGTCCAAATACACTAAGTGCCCGAATTCTAAAAGTAGTTTACTACTCGAATGAAGACTTTATCGCGACCATCCAAGATATGACATGATATCAATGAAGGAAGGGATGATTTTCATTTTGGGCTTGTCAAACAGATTGGGACATGAGAATAGACAAGAATCTAGACAGAAAATGGTTACCACAGGACACTAGGCATTGGCCAATTACTATGATCGTTAGTCACTACCGGTGTGGGTTTAACAGTTGATCGATCAGTCATCCAGATCATGGAATTTGCAGCAGCTCAATGCTGTTTTTTTTGCCTATGGACGTAGAGATTATTCGATCGATACCGTTGGAAACGGTCAGCCACGATGACTTCTGGGCCTGGCATTTCGAGAAGCACGACAATTTCTCATTTAAGTCAGCCTACTGAATGCTAACCAAAACAAATAATTAAAGGGAGGCATGGTTAGAAGAGAGAGCTAGCTCGAGCAGCTGCAACGATTAGAAGCATTGGACGTCCCCGTGAAAGACAAAGCTCCCCTCGAAAATTAGAGTTTTAATTTGGAGGCTTTCATATCAATAATTACCAACAGGGGTTGTACTGCATCGACGTCAAATGTCTGATGATATTTCATGTGGGATATTCCATGCCCCTAATGACTCATGGATGCACTCACTATTAGAGTGTAATATGGCCAACAACACTTGGGCACTCATTGATGAGGATCTAATAGAGCACCTTTTGACAAACAATTGTGCTAATGCAAAAGAATGACTTTTCTTCTTAATTGAAACACTATCTCATGAGGATTTTGTGAAGACAACTATGACACTTTGGGCAATCTGGATTGCAAGATGCAAAGCCATACATGAGCAGATTTTTCAGAGCCCACTATCCATCTATGCAGTCATCAACTCTTTCCTGGCTGAGCTCGGAGTTGTGAATGATGTTCAAAGAGTTCGAGCTCTGGAAAACCATCAGGCGCATCAGTCACCAACTTGGTTGCCACCACCTCCTGGCATGTGCAAAGTAAGTGTTGATGTTGCTATGTCAAAGACGACTATTGCAGGTGTAGTAGGAGCTATATGCAAATATGAGAACGATGTTTTTGCGAGAGCATCGGTGGGAGTTATCGATGGTATTAATGACCCTACAATGTTGTAGGCCTATGCATGTTCCGAGGGGCTAGCTCTGGCTCAGGATCTCATTATTGCAAATATCCAAGTGACGACTGCCTCTTATCTCATGAGAGATCAACATGGTAGCCTGGATTCATATGGATCTATTTTGAAAGAGATTGCAGAGAGACACCAGAATCAACTCTAGGGTGGTGAACGAACGAAGATCCTTCAACACAGAAGCTCATAATTTTGCTAGATCTTCAGTAGCTTTATAGACCGGCTGTTATTTGTTGCTTGGTTTCTCTCCTGATTTAGTATTTGTACCCATAAACATTATTGCTTGAATAAAGATGGATCTTTCGCTAAAAAAACTCAACAAGGACGTTGATCTTTTTTGGCACAAGACTCTTGATCTGCCTTTTTGTTCTCGCGAGTCCTCCTGGCGGATATAGGACCTGCTAGGCACGGGGCATGTCCCCCCCCCCCCCGCTAATGTGTTGGGATAATTGTCTCCATCTCCGTATCCTCATCATGTATATTCTCATATGTGTATGTGTAGTATGTTTTTATTGAATCTTTAATGCAGACAAACAATTTCAGAAAAAAAGCTAAAAATTATTATGCTCAAATTTATTTAAATCGCACCACCGCTAGCAAATGAAGGTTTCCATACAAATCCTATAAAACCGTATTTTTTTCAGAAATTAGAAGGAAACTTTGACTAGCGGGAAAATAATTTCTCCTTCGTTATATGTTAATAGACATACTGCTGGAATCCTTAGGAAAAAATACGCCTTTCATCTATAATTGATGACTTAGAAGCTTCTACGGAAGTAAGACCATTATCTGCACCAGAAATTGAGCTGAAAAGCTAATTGAATGCAGAAATAGTCCTGCTACTGTGTGAGGAGGAACTCAAATGGTATCAACACTCTAAAACAAAGTTCATACTGGAAGGGGACTCGAATACAAGATACTTTCATGTTGTTACCAATGGAAAACATAAGAAGAAATTTATTTATTCTCTGAATCAGGATGAGGGTATAATTGAGGGACAGGAGCAACTCAAGTCTTATATTATAACTTATTATAAATCCTTGTTTGAGGCTTCACCGAAAAACTCTTTTTCTATGGATGAGTTCCAAACTACGGATATCCCATAAGTTTCTGTTGTGAAAAATAACTTCCTAACCAACTCTTACTTCGAGGAGGAGGTTAGGAAAACTGTTTTTCAAATGGAGCATAATAAAGCGCCAAGACCCGATGGTTTTTCAGCGGAATTTTACCAAAAATTCTAGGAAGTTATCAAGGAGGAACCGATGATTTTTTGGGGGTTTTACAGGTCGGTCAATTGGATCTTTTTCGTCTAAATTTTGGCAACATAATTCTGCTGTCTAAGGTTAATAATGCAGAACGTATACAACGATATCATCCAATCTACCTTCTTAACGTTAGTTTTAAAATTTTCATAAAAGTTGTCACAATTAGACTAAATTCAGTATCTGACCATGTTGTCCATCATTCTCAGTCTGCGTTCATGCAAGGTATAAAAATCCTAGATGGTGTAGTAATCCTGTATGAAATGATTCATGAACTACACTAAAAAAATTTATCGTGTCTTGTTCAAGATTGACTTTGAGAAGGTGCATGATAAAGTTAATTGTCCTCCAGCAGACACTTCACATGAAAGGTTTTTTAGCGAAGTGGCATGCTCTCATACAGTCCTTCGTGTATGGTGGTGGTGTTGCCATAAAAGTGAATGATGACACTGGCAAATATTTCCAGACCAAGAAGGGACTGAGAGGGGACACACTATCGCCTTTACTATTTAATATAGTAGCTGATATGTTGCCTATCCTTATTAAGAGAGCTAAGACTGATGACCAAATTGAAGTATTAGTTCTCCACCTTTTGACAGCGGACTCTTTATCCTTTAATACATAGACAATACAATCTTGTTTATGGAACACGATCTACATAAAGCTAAGAATCTGAAATTAATATTATCAACATTCGAGCAACTCTCTGGACCGAAAATAAACTTTCATAAAAGTGATTTATATTGTTTTATCGAGGCTCAAAACGAGGCCCACCTATATGCTGAACTTTTTGGCTGTGGTCAGGGGCAATTTCCAATCAACTATCTGGGAATATTGATCCATTATCAGCGTCTCACAATTGCTGAATAGAAACTCGTTGAGAAAAGACTCCAAAAACATTTAATTAGTTGGAAAGGAAAATTGCTATCCTTGGAGGAAGACTTGTACTCATAAATTCAGTACTCACAAATATGGTACTGAATATGATCTCGTTTTTCCAGTTACCAAAAGGTGTCTTGAGTAAAATGGATTATTTCCGATCAAGATTCTTTTCGCAAGGAAATAGTGAGAAAAAGAAATATCAACTGTCCAGATAGAAAGTGGTTTGCCGACCGAAATAATACTATGGACTTGGCATATATGATTTGCAAGTCAAAAATACCACGCTTTTGGATAAATGGCTTTTCAAACTACTGACTGAATATGGTGTCTAGCAAACCCTTCTATGAAGGAAATATGTGGGCTCTAAAGTTGTGTCTCAAGTGGTTTGGAAACCCGTTGACTCACATTTTTGGGCGGGACTAATGGTGTCCAAAAAATATTTCTTTCGTTTTGGTGCCTTCAATATTAAGGATACATCGCAAATTAGATTATAAAAAGATAAGTGGTTTGGCCAACTTCTCTTCGTACACAATATTCAGCTCTATATTTGATTGTTAGACATAAAGGAGATACACTATCCACAGTAATGGAATCTAATCCTCCTAATGTGTCTTTCAGACGAAGTCTCATAGGTCCTCGACTGATATCCTAGAATAATCTATTATTATGATTATCCACGGTACAGCTGTCGAACGGTGTGGATGAGTTCAAATGGAAATTACTAGAAAGTGATAAATTTTCAGTTGACCCACTATATAGAGCACTGATTCAACTTGATATTCGAGTCGATGATAATAGTAAAATTTGAAAAATGGAAATACCCCTAAAGACGAAGATATTCACTTGGTATCTTTGTAAGGGAGTAATTCTTATAAAACATAACTCTGTAAAGAGGAATTGACATGGGAGTACACAATGCGTCTTTTGTCATTATGATGAGACAATCCGTCATTTATTCTTCCATTATAAATTTGCTCGCTCTATACGGTCATTCATCTAAATAGCGTTTGGTTTATCTCTTCCACGCTCGGTGGCCAATGTTTTTGGTAACTGGTTGCATGAGATCGAGGATAAATACATGATTTTGTTTAGGATGGGAACGCTTACCATTATTTGGTTGCTATGGCTATGTAGAAATGACAAGATTTTTAATAAGATTGTGTCTTCTTCCCTGCAGGTTATCTACCTGGCCACGGTTATTCTCCGATTATGGACCGTTCTCTAACGTATGGAGTTCCGTGACTTATTTGTGGAGGGATGTACGCGATTGGAGGATACGGCGGAGAATATTTTCTGCGGACATGGATGGCCGCGTGATTTGCAGATTGATCATTTGATCTACCATAGCTCAAGACCGTCTTTTATCATATCCCAGTTATATAGAAGCCGGGTGTAAATATTGCTCTGAGTAATAAAAGCGTCCATTTTCCCCAAAATATGTTAATAGATGAAACCTCTCTAGCAGCGGATTTATACGCGCTAGATAACACCCGGTTTAATTCGACCGCACTTGCGACTGAACCGGAGAGGGCGAGCTGTGAGGTCAAGCCACCAAGCTATCACTTGGTTCTCAATTTTCAGAAATTTACACTTTGTGCTATTTTTTCCTTCAAATTTTTACATTCTTTTATTCGAAGTGCTAACGATACGACTTCCTGAGGTGGAATTGTGGAAGTTCGAGAAACTAATTGGGGGTGCATCGATGAGATTGTGTAAGCGATATAAATATACTCCCTCGGTTCAGAAATAAGTGATCTGGTTTTGTCTAGATTTATATATATGATATGTTTTAGTGTATTCGAATCTAGACAAAGCCAATCACTTATCTCCAGACGGAGATAATTGTCGGCGGTTTCGAAGGAAAAAAAAAGAGGTGCATCTTAAGCGCTCTAGGCATCTGGACAGCAACAAAACAGACAATAGCGTTAAACGAGAACTAGTGTATCACTCTTTCTGGTCAGTGGCACATGAACTGTCATCAGTTTATCCAGTATCTTGGACAGTACTCCTACAAGACGTGGACACAAATCATGTTGTACAGCAAACACAGACGGGGAAACTCTCCCAAGATACAGGGAACTCCAAAAAGTAGCCAGCAAACTGCATTTGGAAGAGCACTTCGGCTGTGGTCCAGAATTTATGAAGATAACTTTATATAAGCCCCAATGCAAAGCAGATCGGCAGTCAATCTTGCTACAATACTTTTAACATATCATTATGAAAACACAATAAACCTGAGTGGTTAATTAATTACGGTACTCTAAAACTAGGCAGTTTGTGCGATCAGTGATTTTGGTGAACACTAGCAGTGATGCTCCTTTTCCAGTGACAATACATCAGCAAGCATCTCAAACTGGGTCCAACTCATGGCAAGATCACCATGTGCATCTCCATCTCACAGAACTAGCCCCTCTAGCATCGTCATATGTGCACCACTTCACTATTTGATTTTCTAGCTTAAAGATGATGCAGTATCGAATTCCCAGTCCTCATGTCGAGTCTTTATTTGGAGCAGTAGGTCCCGCTGGTGGGCGAGCCATATCTAAGTTTTGCATCTCGCTTGCAAGCATAGCCCTTCTTTCTTTCAAGAAGTTAAGCCGGTTTGTCAGCTTAGCTAATGCAGCTGGTGGTCCGCCCGCAGGTTCCTGAAACAATAGCATGCTTTGCATTATCTCTGTTCTAGTACTCCCTCCGATCCATATTAATTGACTTTGATTTGTTCAAATTTGGATGAACCTATATACTAAATGGTGTCTAGATTCATTCAAATTTAGACAAATTTGAGTCAATTAATATGGGCCGGAGGAAGTACTTAAATTCAGTCCATAAACTGGCAGTAGCAGCACTGGTGAACTCTAGTAGGCATAGCTTACCTCTGTTCTAGTACTTGAGAAGGCATTCAGTCCTTGAAACCTGTTTAGGCTATTTGAGTTTTGCCTCACCAATCTTTGAGCACCTGGGAAAAATAAACCATTTTTTGAACTACTAGTACTAACATCGTTACTATTAACTTTTGTTTTTTTGGGCACAATCGTTCTGTATGAAGATTAAGAAGTATGTTTACAATATTACCACCTCAACTTGTATTGTGTTAATAGTTAGTACTCAGTTGCAGCTGGTGAGCTGGCTTACCTGTTGAAGGAGATGTATGCTGTGCAGCTTGTTTCCTTAATTGTTCGACAAGCTCCGCCTGAAATGAGAATAATGGAACTGAGAAACTGAAGAACTAAAAGCACAACCAGGCTGTGTTTTCGTCCATTCATCCTTAACTTCAATGAGCCTGGATTCTTTGCTACTTAATCTAGTATTTTTTTGGTGTCTACACTATTGAAATATGCAAGACAACGAGGACATTTAGTCCCTTCGGTAGACTTTTTACTGGACACCTCAGGCACTTCAGATTCTCATTGTATATCTGGACAAACACAGGACTAACTTGCTTATACAGTCCACGTTTTCCATTCGAGATATTAGGAATAACATTAAACCAGTTTGAGGGAGGTTATAGCAGAGTAGCAGTTCAGACAGTCCATTTCTGGCAAAATGGAGGGAAAGGCCTCAGGCTGTGGTACTCTAATGGTCTTACCATGCTACCTGTACCGGGTACCAAACGAGATGCAGTTGAGGACTCTGAAGAAACACCAGCATTTTGTTTCTCCCTGGAGAAAAGTAGCTCCCTTTAGTATAAGTTTATTAAAAGTATGTTCCTCTAGATAACTTAGTACTCTAAATAGATAGAAGAAATACTAAGAAATGCTCTAGCAAGAAAGCCTTACTCGACTAGTCTTTTGCATGGTTCACACAGCAAGCTGTAGACTTGGCTGCTGAGTAGTCCACGGAGATCACAAGCCTTTTGCTTCAAGTTCAAAATATCAGCTTCCGCAGCAGCAACTTCCTCGAGATCAGCCTTAGTCTTTTTTAAAAGAAGGAAAAATTCAAACGGTGAAAATAGTTTTAGCTTTGTCGAAATATAGAACAGCTTCTGAAGAGTACCTTTCTGTCTATTGACGACGGTAAGGACACCTGCCCTCTTCGCATATTCATCAGCCCAGACTCCAATGAGGTCCTCAAACCTCTCTCCTTCTGCAACTGATCTCTCAAATTTTCCACCTGTTGAATGCTCAAGCTATTATTATTGAACAGGAATTGCAGAACTTACTCTGGAAAGCGTATCAAAATACCCCAGGAGATCAAATGTACTATATAGTTGCGAGTTATAATTTGCAGTGCCAAACAATCGTCTACCAGGAGGGGCTGGTAGTTATCACAACTGAAAGTAGTTTAAAAGGATGGAACAAGAGGATACAAGTTCCCGTACTGTCACCAATGTATAGTAAATTGTATTGTCCGATTCATGAAGAATAAATGGCAATGATAAAGTGGCATTTAAAAGTTTTAGTAGCATTATCCAGTTTGTGCCACCATAGCCAGCGGAGTCCAAGCCATATTACATCATAGTAATAACTACTCAGCATTACCATGATTGCAAGAAACATTGATATTATTTCAAAGGAGGCAAGAAGTTGAAATTGTTATACGTGGATTGCACAAACTTCCCCATCAGCTCAGACTTTTGGTTCTACTGGTTGGTGCATCAAACTTAATATGGTATCAGAGCAGGGTTCAAATTTCGGTTTTCGTAATTTAGAAAAGAAAAATTGCTCGCGCTCTTCCCGTCCAAGTTTAGGCCTTATTGAGCCAAACGTGAGAGGAGGTGCTGAAGTATATGTGGATTTCCCAACCTTCTCCATTAGTTTGGACTTTTGGTTCTAATGGTGGGTGCATGAAACTTAATAGAAAGCATCCATATTGTCACATCAATCATGCTTCATTATGGCTCATGGTTCAAACTGTAGCCTGAGTAAATTATGAAAATTACATGGCCACATGGGGCTATCTGAGCATGTGCTGTTAGCTCATAGTGAGTTCCTAAAAGATTTTTAATACATCCAGTGAAATATAATTAAAAAATAAAATACAGCAAAGACTCAAATGTTTGGATAAAAACATCATACTGCCCCAGAACTGTTAACTTGGTTGTTTTTGCTATGATGTACTAGGATATTGTCCAAAAACTACATATCATTTCTGGGAGGAGTATGAGCAGCAAGCAAACACTGGTTTATATGCAGTTAATCAAGCATTATAAGGGGAAAAACGAAAAAGCGATGGAATTATTAGTTTGATATAATACCATATTATGATTCTTTATTGAAACAGGTGACCAAGGTGTTCACTTTGTAGAAAGAAAATAAAAACCCTGAGTTTGAGCTCTTACTTCTTTTTCAAGTGCTATACGGCGTTCATGTAGTGATCCTTTTCGTTTTTCTAGACTTGCCTTAAGGTTTGCATTTTCTTTGACCTGTAAAATGCAAAAACATCATTTCATATGAAAGAATTCGACTTTACACAACTTATGTATGATCCTAGGGGAAAATGATGTACCTCCTTTGAAACTTTAGATTGGAGATCAGCTTTGTTGTTCTCAAGCTTCTCAATAAGAGCCCTAATACAAAAACTAAATTAGAAAATAATAATTCGACAGATATAAACAGTGTTAATGAAAAATGTTGTGGAAAAACAATGTGTGCTTGTGAGTGCATAAGATTCCGTAAAGTACCCATTCATCTCAGAAGAATGTAAAAAGGAATCGCAGCAACATGTATAACTTGTGCGTCTACAAAAAGTTGTCCAAAATATAATAAAATGTTCATTGCGCAAAGAAGACAAAACATGCAACTTTTCTTTTGGACTTTGCAGAACCTCATGATGCCTTAATTATACAATACCCATTTGATCATATTTTTGCACGATATTTAAGAGGTGTATCTTATAGCATGTGCACATCTACAAATTTCGGGAATCTTTCTTAATGTGCAAATATACAATTCGAAGCTATGAGGACTCTGACCTATATAAGCAAGAAATTCCACACATATTATGTAACCCTCAAAATGTATGGCAAGTTTATAGAAGGAAAAAATCTTGCAGATGCAAACGACAGATCCTTCAACTATTATGCAATGGAAGAGACCAAAATTTCCAGGACGGGCATGGAAATTGTCTATCTGCCTTTTGCAGTTCAGAAATGGCCATGTTTGTGCATCTTTGATTGTTTCACATATTTTTTAAATGCACAAGTACATGTTTTCAGAAAGAGTTGCGCAAAATCTGCACTTGGAATGCTACATTTTGTGCAGTTGCTAACATGTACTTCTGTGTTTTGAAAATAAATGTTAGCATCCAAGGATGTACAACATGTGCTATAATGTGTCAACTTGAAAAAATCATTCACAAATATGACCATCTATGAGCTATATAAAAATATAAGAAATGAAGGACAAATATAACAACATGTACAGATGTTTCTTGTACAGTTCATAAATGGTCGTATTTTGCAAGAACGTTCGCAAACTTCTTGTAGCATGTCTGTTTTTTCAAATTGCATTCAAATGTGCATCACAGGGGCATATAGCAGGATACTTACTCATCATCACTGCAACACTCACCCTCCTCTGTTGACAGGTCCTTTCTTGCCTGTAAATAAAGTATTCTAGTCAAACTATATGATTATTCTGGTAGCATCTGCATGCCTACTATGCAACTAACAATCACACTTACTGAAGTACGGCCCCATAAGGTCCTTTTACTCCTATTAGCTGAGCCTGACTTCATAAGTTTTGCTCTTGAAGATGATGAGCGGGGTTTTGCTATATTATCTGTGGATGCATTTGATTCCGTTTTTGCCGCTTTCGCAGGAGGTTGACCAACCTGATCATTGTCATTACATGCAGTGCCTGAGATAATTGTTCGTAACATATGGAACAAGATGAATTGTAAGGAAGACAAAGAAGTTTGCAAGCGCATCAAGTCAGAGACATAAAGCTATAGTTGTGGACAATCTGTAAGTTGAAGAACATGAGTTAGTTATTCAAGGCTTCCTGCAAGAGAGCAGCAAAGTGTAGTCTTTTTTCCCTCAAACACGCAGTCAGATGCGTGTTGTTTTGTATTAGAAGTAGTCTTCTTCAATAAGATAACACAAACCATTGAGCTACTGAGAGTGTGACCAAGGTTTTCTCATGCAAGAATGAAATTACAAACTTCAAGAAGATATTTGAAATATACAGTAATAAGCACCCTGTAAGGGCACGTTTGATTCAAAGGATTTTAAAAGCACAGGAATAGGAAAACCATAGGAATGGTATGTCATGACATGTGAAATCCTATAGGAATGAAAAACGCAGGAATTAGCTGCAACAGTCGTTTGATTGCGCCACAGGAAAAACGCAGGAAATTTGTATATAGATTGAGTACATGGCATAGTTGTCATAGACACATAGGAAATTTTCCAAGAGGTCTAACCTCTTGTTAGAAATCCTATGGGAATGTAGTATAGGAAAGGAATTCATAGGAATTTGGAAGGGTTCAATCCTTTGAATCAAATAGCCTCTATAGGAAAAAATCCTATGAGTAAAAATCCTAGAAAATTCCTTTGTGAATCCTTTGAATCAAACATGCCCTAAGAGTTTAGCACTTCGGTTATAAGCTATCTTGGAAACGCTGGATCAACTATTGAGTTTTTATCAGCATACACCTGATGAACTCGTGGGTAAGTTGAAAAAATGAAAGCACAATCTATTCATATTTATAACTACTTTGTTCGACCACCAAAATACTAGCATCTCGACAGAATACTCTTTTACCAGATTTAGAAAAACATCAGTGAAAAGTTGCACATCGAGAAGACACTATCCAATGAGCTAACATGTTCAACGTACGATCTTAGTGTAACATTTGACTGAAAACGGTGCAGTTAATTTTGATAATCAGGTATCACCATTTTTGAGAGAAGATCTTCCATAGTCTCTTTCATTGAACAGAAGCAGGGTTACTACTTTTTTTTGTAAAGAAACATGCTTTTTGCGGTACCTTTTGACACCAGCACATGTTTGAAACTGATACTATTGCCGTCAGTTAGCATACCTTGTTACGTTTGGCATCAAGTCTGCTATTGCCATCACATTCACTGCCGCCAGAAGAATTATCATCCAAGTCTTCTTCAATGTCATCTTCACCGGAATCATAAGAGCCATCCTCATCATGGTTGTCATTATCCGTAGAATCTTCCTTGTCAACATCACCATCATCAGACTCAGTATAAGCGTCTGAAGAACAAGAACCTTCTTCCAAATCCTATATAGTTAACTGTTGAATTAGTATTCATGACATAACTTCAACAAAGCTTAACTACAGAAAAAAGGAACATGAAGACGGAAAAAGATCATACATCAAATATCTGATCATATTCCTCAAGCATAATGATAATAATAGCTTGAGCATGGTTGGCGGCTGCGGCAGCTTGAAGCAGCTGGAACGAACCGTCCCCAGCCATACTGAAGTCATTATCAATTTCACATTCACCAAGAAGAAGAGGTCGAAGAAGGAGTGGTGCCATGCAAGCCGCCAAAGCAGAATTAGACATCCTATTCACAGCTTTGTGTGATCCAACGACCATCATCATCTTAAGAATCCTAAAAAAAGACAATGAGTTTGGTGTACATTATGAATCAAAAAAAAATCGGTGTACATTGGTGGAATTCGATTACTATGCAGGCTAAATTTGACTCATCATCAAACCATTATAATAATGTGGACATATAAGGACGTATTCTTACAGGATGGCAATCCAAGACTTGACACTTTTGGTGATATTTTTTATAACCAAAAGGCATCCTAGGTAAATACCTCTGCAGTAAGTTTCGATTTGGTTCCGGGAAAACTTCATATACCACTTTACTTATAGCATCAAGTCTACTTGCCTTGTCAGCTCCTGCACCATCACTTGTCTTTATCAGTTTGTAGTTCCAAACAAATCAAAAATGCTATGGATAAGGGCATATTGTGTGCTGATTTTTTGGTACATACTCCATGAAAGGTAGTCATTGGGATTATGTATCAGTTTTCTTAGGATGAGAAATACATTGTTGTTCGTGAATAAGTAAAGAAAGTTCTGAGACACTCTTACGGTAAGCTGTAACCAGCGCGGTGCAACATGATGCAGGAATTGGGGATGCTGGCATCTCTCGAAGAATACACTGTAGTAAATTGGAAAGGAACAAATGTTAAAGAAAATACATGAACATAGTATATTCCTCATGACATCAGAGTCAGTGTTTCCAAATAAACACCTTAATACAGTCACCAATAACATGCCCATCGTCTTCTGCAGAGAACTCGTTCCTTCCTACAGTATAAAATTAAAGATGCGGCTTTAAACAATATACATATGCCAACGCAAGTGGACTAGCCAGGCATACAATTCTCAGAGGTGAACTAATAAACATCTTAAATAAGAACAAAAGGTTAGACCAAAAGAAATTACCCTTTTCATAATCCCGAAATCTGCGTTTGACTTCTTCAACATCAGCAGACTGACGGAGGATTCCTTCTACCTTGACACCTACAAACAGAGTGTTGTTCCGCTCGTTACTGAACTGCGAGATCTTAAAATGCCATGCTTCTGCATGGTTTCTTTCAATGTGCACCAGTAAAATATGACATAAATTTAAACTTAGTGCAAAGTCAGTCTAGATAATGTACTGATTAATGATAATAAGGGAAAACACTTGCCATAATCTTCAATGAACCTCAAAGCTTTCTCCAGGAAAGATGGACTACCATCAGGATCAACTAGTGAAAACTCGGCACGTCTTCCAATAAGAGACGATTTACCCTCCGCTGCAGAGGAAAGAAGATAATTTGCTTATTCCAGTGCAACATAAGGATTTCATCCTTACTCTCACACGTGGGAAAGAAAAAATAGATTGGAATATACATTTGACTCAAAACTAAATCGCAATGTCATACAGAATTTCAACTAAAGGGTTATTGTCTCTGATTTTTAAGACGTAAGCAAATGGCATCTGTCACTGGCAAACAGAATGAACCTACTCAGATCTGCATAATGCAGATCAGCACAGCAAGTGATTGTCCACACCCTGAGCAACTGCATGTGTATGTGTATAAGCTTATGTTAGCATAGGACAAGAGGCTTGGTATTCAAACTGGAATTTTTCTTATAAATTTCATTTTTTCAGTGCCCCAAAATTTCTCAATCATCGAAAGAATTATGAGTTTTGTTACTAGTAGTAAACAATGAAGTTGAACACCAAAATGGAAGTCTTGAACAGACTTTGCCATACTTTCACCGGATATTTGAAATGAAATGAAAAACAGGTGTGGTCTCATCGAACAATAAGAATGAAGTCTGAAAAAACTGACATAAATGTTTTGGTAAATACAGCAAAAAATGTGGCTTGTTTTTCGTTTATATTAAATTCCATATGTCCTTCAGCCCAAAATACCATAATAGCACAGGTTAACCCATCATGTGTAGGTTTGATCTTTCTGTAGTTTCTTCCTGGAGGCATGGAGGAAAGTTGAGATGCAAAATGTGAGCATGACTCCAAAGGGCCTTGATGCAACTTTAAGTTTTATTAGGAATTTTTGTTGTTCGTGTTTGTTTCAGTTTTTTCAGTCTGATTTAACTTGTTTAGTTAATCAATAAAGTTGGATCTTTTGCTAAAACAATATACCATACAGCTCACTTGCCAGCAAAAGCTCCAGGTTTACAACTTATAGTACATGATGTAGGCATCTAGAAATAGCGTAGGCATCTAACTGGTGAGAAACTGGTGAAAGTTAGCATAGCTTACACTGTTCACCTTGAGCTTCAGAAGGTTCTGTTCCATCAGTGCTGAATATTGGATTTTGACCCACTGTATTCGTCACACTTGGTGCTTGCGCTAAAGCACTCTCTAATGCACTTCTCCACTCATTGAGTTCTTCCGTAGTTTCTGCCTGCTTGGTGAAAAGTCACACCATTAAATTCCGAAAACAATGCCACAGGTATGATAAATTGTATTAAATAGTAGCAGCACAAGTGCCCCTTCCAGAGATAAGCAGGGTTGCCACGTTCCACTGCTACAGCCCCCCCCAGCCACTCATGTTGCCCCACTATTCACTGATCCTCACAGCCAGCAGAACGACTACTATATAATGCAAATCGTCCCAACAAGATTGTGAGAAACATTACGCAAGTAATTGTACAAGATGCACAACCAACCTTCAGAGTAAAAGTACGCCCATCACGGCCATCAGGAAATAACACCGTTAAAAGTTTCCTGTCTTCTTTGACTACAACACTGAAACATTGATCAAAATTATATGCTTATCGGATAACATGGAACTTTCCCCTTTCATGAAAATTTCAATTCTCAACACATACCTTCCGGAGTTATTCAAATCGATTCCACCAAGTGTAACAACTGGTTCATTGCCTCTGGGAGGTGCATTCTGAAAGTAAAGCAGAATGACTGGAAGCAATTTTCATCTTTGGAGGTAACGCAATATTTTTATATTTACTCATAAATGTCACCAAGAATCCTAAAAGAACTATGTAATCATGTGCACCCTCTTGAAAATGGTCACGCTAACAGCCAATAATATTCTTACCTTTGCTATTTGCTTTTTGTCACTTGCGATATTCGTTAATCGTTAATAGTATAAAAAGAAAACTTCTATATTCCGCTTCACATTCAGCTTGACTTCTTAAATTGTGCGGGTACCACTATTTGCATTACGATTCTGACCTAGACCAAAGCAGGCACTAGTTTGTTGGGATATCTGAGCAATAAGATGCCATTATTATTATTATTATTATTATCATCATCATCATTATTATACTGCAATACCGAAAGGGAGGCCCCCACGGCGTAATACTATTACTTTAATTGTGCCCCTACTCAACCTCAGCAAGCAGATTGAGTAGCAAGGTATACAAATTTACAAACTGAGTATCTTGACTTCTGATTCTTTGCTCAAAACATTTTCTTATAGAATTAAGGTTAGTGTAAAAGTTCTCGTAGCTGCATTCATGTTCTCGCTTAAAATGAATTTGCGGAAAATTTACTATTATTACAGTTTACAGTACTAATACAACATCAGCACATAAAGGACTCATTGACCACTTGCATATGCCCTTGATCGGTATGTGGTACCACACCCATCAGAACAAGGAATGACAGATCTCTAGCTTCCCCAGAGCTTCATGCATTCTAGCCTCCCATGATCAAGTATTCCAGTGGTTGGTACTGCTTATCATATGTTACAGATCAAAGTTGCCAAATTCTCGTTCAAAGACGTTTTGTCATCTAATGTCCTATTTCCGAATGTATATTTGGATATCTATAACCTATAAATGGTGTTGTATAAAACTAGTTAAGTATGCTTGACACATTGTTCTCAATTATTGTTGGGATCATGGTACCATAACTTTGGAGGTAGTAGTAACTGGAAAATAGTGGTTTTGGGCCAGTAATTGCGGGAACTGGGCTCTCCTCACACCGTGGATGATCTGGAAGCAACACAAACAGTGCATCTTGGAGGGCGCCCAGCCTTCAATCAGCGCTCTTGTCACAAGGATCAAAGACGAGGCTATGCTCTAAGCTAGCGCCAGTTGCTGGCCTTCTTGGACCATATGGCACGCATAGGGAATTCCCCACATAATAATCATGGTAACAGTAATTTCATTAAGTCGGAAGATTTTGGGACTGGGAATATAAAAATGGACAAAGAGCACACTAGAGAATTGCAGTTTACTGTCTGATTATGCATCGCAATCAGTGAATATTTAAAAGAGTATCCTTTTAATAAAATGGAAAACATCTGATATATGTACAAACCAAAGGGTACCATCCATACCCACAGGATGCAAATTACACACCTTAGCAGAGCTGAAAAACACTTTATCTCACGTCGTCGCACGGCAATGATAATAAGGTGATACAAGGCTTTCAGAAACAAGCATCTAAGCAATAGACGTGTGACAATGCTATCAAGATTTACGAGTGTATTTGCTAGAAGAATTAGATATCGGACTGAGCAGTCAACTAGCAGTTTGGCATTTTAAAGTTTTTTTATACAATATCATGTTGTTAAAACTAAAGTTTGTTAAGTCAGAGAACAAAGTAAGTCAATCACAAGAGCTTTACGAGTGAATAGCTGATGCAAAGAAGCACAGCGAAGTACTTCAATGTATCTTACCGGGTCACTTCTGAAGAACACTAGTGATACCCTTGTAAGAACAAACCAGCGCTTTTTCCATGTTGTCCAACCAATCCCTGCTAACACAAATAATCAAATGGGAAGAAGTGTGGCAACAAGTATTGAGAATTTCAAATCAATGTAAGAAATGACTGGTTAGGGTAAAGAACAATTTTCACATGTAAAATATGGAGTTAATCGATCCACTTAATTAAACCGAAACAGAAGTTAATTGAGAATTTCAGGAAAAATCGTCAAGCATGTTTGTTGGCTTGACTCTGTTCGTCATTGGGCTGAGATTGTGAAGCAATTAGATTAGCCTATAGACATAGCATTTGACAAAACTGCATGTTACTCTATGCACACACACTTAAGCTAAGCATATGACTCCATAGAGAAGCAAGCCCTAAAATCCCACCAGGCTATCATAGAAATAGACAGCTGTTGTATGTTGCTGGATTTTAGTATTAAGTACAAAAGCGACTAAGATGAACCATCCCATGAGTAATTTCATAGTAGCCTCATTAGACCATACATCTCTCTTGGTATATCTAGACAATAGGTAGGAACATAAACTGAAACACTCTCGAGCTACAGGTGTCTTCTTCTCAACACTTCCCTCTTCCAATTTAATGTGTCAGTCAAAACGATTATATACCTTGCAAAATATAGTTCACCAAACTGGCTAATATCCTAATTACTAAACCATGATATAACAATACAAGTCACAATCATGATGTTCGTAAAAACTCCATCACAAATGGTATAATGAACATTTTCATAATTGTTGTGACTTCAGCCCAACATGTTTTGCTATTCTTTTGTGCTTGAATGTTCCACATTAGTCATGTTATCTCACTAGATGTCAAAGCATCCTATTCACAGATATATGAACTGGTGGCTTTCTGACATCAGTCCTTACCACAGACATCTGGTTTGGATGTACTAAATAGCAGGTAAAAGAGAGGAGAGATGTACATCTAGCCATGCTTAAACACAATTTTATTCATCCCAACATACCTTTAGATGAAAGCAGTAAATGTCCACTCTTAAGAACCTGCACATGAAAAATACTTAATTTGGTCATGAAACTTATCATGCACATAAGTGAAGGATAAAGCAACCAAAAAAATTGCCAATGAACATTATTCTGAATTAATAGCATGATTTTGCAATAGAAATTTAGAGACTTCCACAGTGATCATGCTCACTGAAGAAACTGAGACTCAACAATAGTAAATCTTAAGTTGTGACTATAAATAGCAGTGACACAGCTTATGTAAACATCTATAGACAGGCATACTGTAAGTTAAGCTTAGGTCATTTGGACATTGGTGTGACATAAACTTTGAGTGCAAGTTGATCCGACAAACCTGACAATTAGGACATGAAGTTGGTGGACTATCACCCGCTTCACTACTCTGGGAGTTTGGGTCTCCCTCTCCACATCGGCATATCTTGAACTGACCTGTATTCTCCGAAGTCTGCGAAGATGATGCCTATCAAAAGAATACTTTAGCATAAAACAAAATAAAAGTGGTAACAAGAAAGGTAGAACTTGAGTTTGACCTGGAAAACAGACAACTTTTACATGAGCATATTCATGTGCACATAGTATCAATCCAATCAACAATAAATGATCTTAACAACATAATATTAGTTTCCTGTTATTGATAAAGGTGCTATGAAAGAAATTATATATTTATATGATGATTAACACTCCTTAATAAAATTAAGAAATCTCAATTAATATTTTCTTGACTTTGTTGCCTCCTCTTGTATTAAAATATTTTTATTTAAAACACTTCACCTTAAGGAAATCATATGCAAGCTAACCAGGCACCATATTTTCCAAGTGACATATAAGTAATTATTTTATTTAAGAAACATAATTTTTTTAGGGGGGCAGAGGGGAGGCCCTACTTAAATTTTCATTAAAACATAAAATAGAGTTTGACTTGCTTTCTGGAACCCAAACAACATTTTGTCTCTATAAATGATGACTATTTATGCTTATCAACGATGTGGTGACTCAAACAACAAAAAGTAGAGTGAAAATAAACCATAGGATGTATGGATTAGAAACACAGCAACCCAGAACTACAAAAAAGATCACAAAGGATTTTTGTGATATTGCTAGTAAACGAGAAGCTGAGAAGTGGCACAGCGGAGCCAAATTAACTCCTCAAGAATCTACAATACAAGTCAAAAATAAGTTTAAATTAATGATAAGCCTACTTATTTTATTCGTTACCCGAATAACATGATCCATGATTTTATTTCATTTGGCATGCGTTCCATCAGAAGCACACATTGTAGCGTCCTTTCGTGCTCAAATTAAATTCATGTTGCATAACTGAAGAAGTCACTGCTGGAATATTCATTAAAACTGGCATTTATATACTCCCTCCGGTCCATATTAATGGCCTTAACTTTGTCTATATATGAATGCATCTAGTCTAAATACTTAACTAGATACATACGAATCTAGATAAAGTTGAGGCCATTAATATGGACCAGAGGGAGTACTAAAAGTCCATCTCAGTTAACTATAACAGCAATACAACACAGAACAGTCGCGTTCCTTGATCTAGTAAACTACTTGATAAACATAGCAAACACTGACACATTGATCAACCAAACTGAGCTCTTCGTCTCATTTTTTATTGTAAATGAATTACATTGTTGTAGTATCTTCTGAAATAAACTTAAATCAACTCAAATTTAGAAGTGACTAATTGGCTAAATCGGATAAAGAACTTGGAGAGGATACTGGAAAACAATAACGTTACGACTGAAGCATATGATGATCTTACTGGCTGGTAAGGAATCCTGAACTCCGAAGCTGACATTGTCTTCTCTAAATGACTGACTTATGAACACCTCAGGATGATCTGTCCCCCGCCAACGAGTTGGTGTTCTGAAGTGACTGGTGCATTGGGCAGTGTTATTAGTAATAAATTATGGTGTTTTGTTCTTCATAATGATAGAATACTACATAACATATAAATATCACCATACTTG
The DNA here is from genome assembly GCA_030063025.1 of Avena longiglumis. Classification (NCBI taxonomy): domain Eukaryota; kingdom Viridiplantae; phylum Streptophyta; class Magnoliopsida; order Poales; family Poaceae; genus Avena; species Avena longiglumis. The sequence goes on along the minus strand of CP125975.1, from coordinate 497,754,444 downwards.
ATTTGAAGAGTTTTGGGGAATTATACTTCTCTGTATTCAGAAATATAGTTAATGGATTCTGATTCTACTCATTAGAACTGGAATATGTGCACGGACCATTACATCGCCAATGTCTTCCTTAAATACTAGTTCAGTTTATGTACAAGTCATAGTAAAATCCATAATTCATCAGCTAAACCAAGGGAAAACTTGATAGATATTCCAAGTATGGTGTGACCCAGGAACCTGAAGGTAGTGCTTTTGCAAGAACAGGGATGTACCAGAAAGAAACTGAAGCATGGAAACTTTCAATTTCCCATGAAATAGCTTTCTGTTCGTTGCGCTCGTTTCCACATCCACCATAAGTATCAGCTTAAGATTTTCGATCCATTAGTTAGACCTGGGGCATTAAAAGCACAAGCAAAATCACAAAATAGAAGTAAAATTCAGAATACTATTATAGAGATAATAATAATAATAAATATACATGAATATGATGAACGATTAGCATGGAGCTGGAGTTCCAATACCATGACCCGCAAATAATTTGGAATTATGTTTCGGTAGTATTATGGGATTGTGCGCACAGCTTAGATTTCTATGTGATGCCTATCTAACCAAAATGCGCATCTCCTTTATGCTTCCTCTACCCAGAGAGCCGAGCATCAAAGGTCCACCTCCATAATCCATCAATGTCCACCTCCATTAGAACAAATCAGGGGAAAAAAATCCTCAGCTAAAATCTCCCAGAACACTGATTAACCAATTTGATTTAAACATTCCGCGACAAGCCAGCCATCTGAAATCACAGGATGGCCGCGATAATCATCGTGGCACGGCGCGGTTCAGAAAGACAGAAACTGAGCAGGCAACAGATCTAGGTAGGCATGAAATGGGCGTGGGACGGGGAATCGGTGCGGCAATGAGGGCTCCTCCATCCATGAACGGAAAAAACAAATCGCAGACCACCCCCTAAAACAAATAAATGCACCGATGAACAGGGACGGAGGCGGCAGCGGCAGCGGCGGCGGCGGCAATGCGGCTCACCTGCGATCGGAAAATCTCACGGGAGCGGGCGCGCCATCGATCCCCACCTCCTCTTCCCTTATCTCGGCCCCCTCCTCTCTCCTCTCCCCTCTCTCCCTCCCGTTCTATTTTCTCCCGTCTCTTCTTCCCTCTCGCCCGCACTTTCTCCGGGAAACACACTTGTTTTGGAACGGGGGGAGAGCCCAACGAAAATAGCTGCTGACGACAACGTGTCACTGCGACGTGGGGCCGTGCCCCGGCGGACCCACATGTCAGGGCGTCGCATCCCCTTTCCGCCGCTCCTTTCCCCGAGCGAGACGCGGGCGTGCGGACGGGGTCAAGCGATCGGGGCCGTCCGTCTGGAGCAGGGTGCACGTGGCGGAGGATAAACGGACGGAACACCCAAGGACGCTTCGGCGTTGCGTGGGCCCGGTGCGGTGCGGGGCGTAGGAGTGGGAAGCATGTCGTTAACGGGAGGACAGGTTCTGCCGCGGGGCCCACGGACAGTATCTAGCAGCTGTGCCGGTGTGTTTGTGTGTGGGCTCCTGCGTTCGGAGATTTTGGATTTTTGTTCTTTTTGTTTCTCGGGGATGGACCCCGGACCTTTCTTCTGTGTGCTGACGTGTCCTGGTATGCCAGCGACCGTTGGATAATATGATTGAATCTATGATTCGCAGATGATTTCAGAGCAAAGTGCAAACATGATTCGTTTCAAACAAATAAGCCGAAGAGCTACGGTTTTTTCTGCTGTCATTGTTGATGATCCATCAACGTCAGATTAGAAAATGGTGGCTTTTGATGGCCTTGGACAGATATCTGTACAAGTAGCACATGTACCTGGCACGGTACTGTACAGCATTGCAGGCAATGGCAGAGAAGATACTGATCCTGGAGTCCTTGGAGACAGCATTGCAGGCAACTCCTGCTAGCATCTCTCCATAGTCCATACGAAACATGGCCCATGTGCAAGAGAACCCGGACCCCATTCACGGTCACAACAGTACGCAACGACGGTCCACCCGTGGGAAAACAGGAAAAGGAAGCAGTATATCCACCCGTATAGGCGATCACAAGTAGACAAGAAAAGCACAGGCACGGACCACGATTCGCACTGCTCTCTCGTGGCCCCTTCAAAACCACCCAACAGACCAACAACCTGACACAGGTGCATAATCGCCCATCACTCATCATCAGGATTAGCGTCAGATGCAGCAACAGTAACACGGACTCCATTTTTAATTATGCGGTGGTAGAAACACACAGCCCTGCCTATGTTCTCAACCATCTAGGAAGATTAGCTGTCTGTCTCTATTGAGAAACGGCGATGAAATTCCTCTGTTCTCAGCTATCCCCGCTCGGTTCGTCGTCCTCGTCGAGGTTGATGCCAGAGATGCTCATCTTCCCTGTATTTACTGCAGCGCAAAGGTAAGAAAGAACTGAGTCAATAGGACAGGCAGCGGGAATCTAACACAGTTATAGAACAGGCTACCTATAACATGGAAATACAGTGTACCCCTCCCTTGGTGCTCAGTAACTCAGTCTCGTGATACCATGCTCACTAATGATGTCCGCTATAAATAGATTCCGAACATTGATGTCCTGTCTACGTGGAATCCGTGATCAAGGCTTCTTACTGTTTATATGCAGAAATTTTTAGTACTCCATGCTTACTTACCAACTGCGTCCAGTCCACAGAGATTCGGCATGTATTTGCTGATGTGTTCCTCCGCGGCTTTGTCGGCCTTCAGCGTCTCGCATACGAAGGAGACCAGCACCTTTTTATTGCCATGCTTCTTCTGAACCAGCCCAACAATGTCATCTTCCCATCTGGACAAAATATTGTTCGCATATAAGTAAGGCCCTCCGGCACAAAACGAAATTCTAAACAATAAATAAGACTTAACAGCATCTCAGGAGCATCAGCCTTCACCAAGTAGTAGTGGAACACATCTTTTATTAAGCAGCACGATAAATAATAGACAATACATAATCATATTTCGAACATACGTGCTATAGCAAATGGCTCACGCAGCACCAAGTTAGAAGAATCTCACAATTAGCTAATTTTATCCATTTAACAAGGGAAAGAGTCCAGCAATTAGGCAGTTTATCCTCTAAATTAGGAAGAGTCCAGGTATGGCAAGATTGAGAGTTCAAGTCCAGATACGACTTATGGATCAAGTCATCCTATATAATAGCTCTTCTATGTTGCCTCCAGGCAACAGCCCCTCCCATACCTCTCTCCAAAACCCTAATTCATAACAATGCACTAGATAGTTGAACATGAAATCACTAACATGATAGAACATCATAGCTAGCAACCGAATACTATTTTGTTATAAAAACACCCAGCCTTGTAAAACTCATATCTTGGCCTTCCCAAAAAACGAAAGGGCGATGGACTTGAATTTATATATACTACTCCCTCTTTCCCTGTTTAGTTAGCACCAGAAATTATTCATGGTAACCAAGGAGGAAGCGCTGGATGGCAATTTTAGACTGAAATACCCCTGAGAAATCTTAACACTTTGGTAAGTAGGATTAACTGCCAGTGTTAAGATTTCGCAGGGGTATTTCAGTAAAAAGTTGCAATCCAAACGTTTCCTCCTTTGTTTCCATGAAAAAATTCTGGCAATGCCTAAACAGGGATGAAGGTATGCAGCTTCGTGCCAGTGAGGCAAGGTAATTTTCAAGTATGAATAACTTGTTGGTTACTTTAATAAAATGCTAGTAAGAAACTCCCAAAATCACATAATAAGATGATGATAAGCTAAATTTTGTCTTGACGTTAGTTAAACACTTGAGAGTAGAGGTATCCAAAATAGTGGGACCCGAGCACCTGGCACAAGAGCCAACAATCCATTATACCCTTTTTCGTAGTAACCGTTAGTGAAATATATTTAATAAGTGCACTTCTTGAAAACATAATCCATTACAACAACTTCTAGTGGTATCATGCTTCTGAGAAGACAGTTATGCTACAGCGTTTCGATATAGACTGAAAAGATATGATGGGTCCTAAGAGACAATGAAAGAAAGATGCATCTATTTTCAGATTTCATATAATACATAAACAGCATTGCCATCTATAACTGCTGGGCATGAGCATCAGCACATCACATTGTTTTTGCACGGAGTAAATTCAACAACATTAAATTTAGGGTGGTTTGCAGGAATAGGAAAACAGTAGGAATAGAAGAATATCATGACATCTTCAATCCTACATGATTTGAAAACACAGGAGTGCATGCTACATGTTGTTTGGTTGTGTTGCAGGAAAAACACAGGAAACTTTGTAAAGGGTTGTGTATGACATACATGTCATAGAAACAAAGGAAATTGTCCATGGGGTTGGAGCTAAGGGAAATTTTCCTATAGGATTGTATACAAAGTAGACCATAGGAACATATGGTTTCAAACCCTACAAACCAAATAAGCTCTATAGGAAAAAATCCCAAGGAATGGAATCCTCCAAAATTTCTTTTGAATTCCTTTGAACCAAACAAGCCCTTAGTTATGAAGAAATCCACCCATGAGAGAAGACTTACCCATGCAAATGGTCAACATTTTGTAATCGAGCAGCATCATGTCCCCTGCATTCCACCACAACCACCTTCTCTGTCTTCCTCTGTCACATGAGCATGGGTTAACCTTTGCCACACAAACTACAGTGTCCTAAGAAATAACTAGGATTTTAGGATGTCTGTAGTCAAGCTAAGATAGTAAGATAAATCAGTTGGTAGAATACATACTTGGTGGATAAGAAAATACAAATGTCTGACCTTAAAATTAATTATGGAAAGCTTTATAAGGCGGTAATCATCTCCTCGGCTACATTCCCTCTCACATGGTATCGCTTACATGATAGAAAAAAAACAATATAAGCTAAAGTTATCTTCTCTTAAAGACTAAAGACATAGGTGACACACTATTGAAAAAAAAATGGGCGTTGATGAGAATCACGGAAATTCACTTGAATAATTAAGAAAATATTGTTTCGATATGCATCATTCTTTAGATAGCACAAAGTCTTTCTTTAGAACACAACAGGTTATGGCATGTTATAAGCAATTTAGCATTGCTCATAACTGAGAACAAACAATGCTTCGAAATAAAGGTAAACTTCTGCAGATAAACCCTAGTTATATTATATCAGCATCTACACTAACTTCTGCTGAAAAAATGGGGGTTTGGTCACTACACGGACGATTCAAGTGAGAAGCAACTGGAGCCGACGATACAATGCTTGCATCAAGAAATTACATGTCAATCGATAAACAAGCAAAGGGTGAATGAGGTGAGGAATGTACGGGTGCCCTGGAGGCCGTAGCACACGGAATCCGGGAGGCGGATGAAGTGACCGGAGATGGCGCCAGAGGGAAGCAGCGCGATGGACGCGACACCCTCCATCTTCTCTCCGATGTCTCCCTCCTCAGCCTGGGCCCCAGCGTCCTCCGCCTCTGCCGGCGGCGGCGGCTGGCGGTCGCCATTCGCCTGCGAGTCCGACAGAGAGCCCATCGTTCACAGCGCGCCGAATAGAGAAGTGCGCCACCTAGAAGCGAAAGCGGATTGTTGGGTGGTTTTGCGCATGTGACCCTGGACATAGTACGGATTTGCTATTTTGTCACAGCAAATATCAACTTGGGTCAGCTCTCCGCCTCTCCCAAAATCCCCAAAGTACTCAGAAATCAGTCGATTTCTTCTCTAGCCTCCTTCACACAGAAGGCAACCATGGCGGCGGCGGCGGCGGCTCCATCGAAGGCGGAGGTGCTATCCCTCTTCCGGGCCTTACTCCGCACGGGTCGGAAGTTCTCCGACTACAACATCCGAGAGTACACGTGCCGCCGCGCGGCGGACGCCTTCCGCGATAACCGCGCCCTCGCCGACGCGCCGGCCGCGGCCGCGGCTTTCGCGGACGGGAAGCAGCAGCTGGAGGTGGCGAAGCGGCAGGTGCTGGTGTACTCTCTGTACGCACCCAAGGCCAAGAGCGTGGTCGAGATGAAGATTCAGTGACCGACACGGGAGAGAGGTTTCACGCCAGCCATCTCCTCCTTTCCCCTTTCGGGTTTGTTGCTCTGTTATGTAGTAGGGTTACAGTGAATTGACACTATTAGAATTATTCTGGTATTATCATGTTCGCTGGATAATTGCCATGGTATTGTTTCTTTTGTTCAATAAATTTGCAAGTTGAAGGTCATGATATTAGTTCTCACAAACGAATTGTTACATGTAAAACTATCTGATTGTGGTTTGGATGATTGGATAGCCTTGCCCTGGTTCTATTGCTACATCCCACTTGCATAGATGCATCTTCTCGCTACTGCGTACTTGTGCTGACCAGAGTGTCGAATTGTTTGTATTGAAGTCACATAGGTGATACATCAACTGTTTGTTGAAATGCTGAAATGACGGATCCTCGATTACAAAACCAAAACCAGATGAGATTGCTAGCGGCATAACTTCTCGTGACAAAAGAAATAGATTGGCTGAGCAATTACACCAAAACACTTGCCCTATGTAACCGAAACAACAATTTCCTGAGATGCTTCTTTTTGTATTTCCGTTTTGGTATGGTAAGTAGGTGCTATAGGGTAGCTGAAGATCTGGGTTTTGGATAGACATAGGGAGCATAAGAGCATGCATTGCGGACCTTGCTGCTATCCCCTGACCTGCGTGTTGTTGTGTGCCCTTTGCAGGCATTTTTCTTGCGATGATCTTTGCGGGGCATCTTTATTGTGTCTTATTTCTCCTTATTTTGTTTGCCCCTGTACATTTTGTCGGGCCAAATTTGACCATCTATAATTTTCTTACTTATCTCTTTTGGTAAATGTTTCTTGGTTTGCTAGTGATTATACTTGGTGTTTGTTGTCAATAAACAAGATAACTTACGTTTTCTGGTAGTTAACATCAACTGGTCAATCCATTAAACCAAATAATAGTATAGTAATGTTTACAAAATACTTGCACAACACAAAGCTAAAGATTGGATACCATAGTGATCTGGTTGTTAGCGTAAAACAATATCATCAAGGTGATGAAGTGTGGTGGTCAAGCAGTGGGCAGGTGACCATCAGGTCCACGACTGTTGAATAATGTGGTTTTGCTGTAGCATTAACAACTATAGGTGTTGTCCATGGGCAATCTTATTAGATGATACATTTGACTAGGCTAATTAGATATTGACATACTGTTACATGGTTTGAAAGTACACTTTTAGCATGTGTGTATTGATGACTATTCACAATTTGTTGGTTCTGGAATGTACAAATGGCATTTTTCCACGCAGTCATTACATCTTTGGCCAGATGCAGAGGAAGGTCATCTTTTTATGTGCACCCAAGCTGCCACCACTTTCGGCTCCGCCGGTGTGTAATCTCATCATCTGATCCATCAGAGCTGGTAATGACTTGCACATTCTCGTCGCTCTCCAGTCCGGAGGTATTTGTTATGTGCGAGTGTGGGTGGTTGTTTTCGAACTCTGAACTTTCATCCATGTTGTCTTGGCATGGCATTTCATCGCTGAGATCCTGAATGTTGCTATTGACATCATCATTTACTTCCTGAAGCTCTGAGAAGTACACCAAGATATTGTTGCTATCTTCTGTTTCTTCTGGGAGTCCAGAGAAGTCCACCAAGACATTGTTCTCTGCAGCAATCTCTTTGGCCACTTTCTTCTTCAGTTCCATGTTTGCTGTGTTTCCGGACAGCTTCCACACCAACTGCAATAGCGACACAACAAGGCTGGTGAAGTCATGCAGTTTATCTTTCCTCTCCCCACTACAAATCAATGGAGCATGCTAGAAACCATCAAATGAATAACTATTCTTACGATGGGATCGACAATTCCGGTGCCCTCCTTGGCCGCCACAGCAAAGTCGCTGCCGAACTTGTCTGCGAGAATGGTCCTGGCAAACAGTAGCTCCGGCAGGTCACCGCACCAGCCGGCAGCGAACATGATGCTGGCTGCCGCTTCCCTTAACTCCTCATCGCACTCCCTGCACCCAAACAGAATAGCCATGCCGTGCAAACGTTCATGGGACTAGGAACATAGAGGGCGAAAGAGGAAATGTAAGATCAGGTCAGGTGTCGTTGACATACTGTGGCTTGTCTAACTGCGCAGCCTGCTCGATGAGCCGATTGCAGTAGAGCTCTATGATGCTGAACGCCTCCAACATGTTGTCCTCCTGGATAACCTGCTCGGCCTGCGCAGAGAAACACTAACATTCGTAAGACTGCATCGAATTAGTTGAAGTATACCATGATCTTGTTTCGTGTTGGCGTGCTGGAGGCCATGGGTACGCACGCGGCTGAGGGAACGGTCGAGGTGGCCAAGGGCGAGGAGCTGGCTGACATCGCTGGAGGCAATGGACTTGCGAGCAACGCGAGGCCGGCGGGCGACAGCGATGCGGGAGACGGCGAGCTCGAGAAGGGACTTGAGCTTCGCTGTCTGCTTTGAGGTCTTGCGGAGCAATCCCATGGCTGGTCGATGTGCTCTGGTGGTGTTGGTTTTGATGTTCGGTTATATGAATGCCTATCTTGGTTGTATTGCTGGTCCTTTGCGTGGACAGGAGGTTGGAGAAACTGGGAGATGATCAGTTGAGTTGCTTGTGGATTCAATGAGGAAGTCTGGCTTGGAGGGACAAGAATATGTAGGCTAGGCCATGGTTCTGTTCTAGGGAGTAATATAATTTTAGTGCCTGTTTATTAAAGAAGGTTTTAAAAGCTAGTGAAGTATGATTGCAGTTAGTTTAAAAATTAACTCATTATAGGGAATGTGTTCATAGTATTTTTTGCATTTTTGCTGATACAGTGGAGATAGAGTAGGGAAATTGGGAAAAAGATGCATAGTGTCTGGTGGCCGTCACCGGACGAGGCAGGCGAGATGGGCAACCCTCGTCTGGTTAACTTGGTCTGACACGGTCGCTTCAAGAAGGATTGAAGGAACCCTCGTCCGATCAGTTTGGGCGGGTCTCTTCATCCAGGATCTTTGTGAAGTAGGAGTATTGTTTTAGTTGGTTACCCTTATATTCACCCTATTTCCTCAACGGATGGATTAGGCTCTAAAACATGGACGTCCTCCAGATTTATTCCTTCAACAGTACCCACCTTAGGAAACTCAGTTTTAGGTCCGGTCTAGATCTCAAAACATAGGAATAGGAAATATGCAGGAATTGAGATGTCATGTAACCTGAATTTGTATAGGAACCAATACCACAAGAAAACTTTAAACCGTCGCTTGGATCTCATGCAGGTAAAACACAGGAAGTGTAGACACAAAAGATAAAAGCATGAGGTGAGACCTCATGTTAGTCTTCCTCCAAAATTTCTATGAAATAGCTTATCCATAGGAATTTCAAATGAATCTAGGATTCCTATTCCTTTGATCCAAATGGTACAATAGGAATTTTTTCTATAGGAATCATATCCTCTAAATTTCCTACGCTCTTTCTTTGTTCCAAACGGGATCTTATATGTGCTAAAAAAACTTTAGCATTCCATGGTTGAACTGTAAGAGTGAAATACAGTTGTCTTCCATTTGTCGTACAATGAGCCATAGTTCTTCACGACCCTCTCCTGATTCTATTTTAGAACCTACACATGGCATAAATCCCTCACTCGAATTGTTAAATTTTGAGCCAAAATGCAGAGGAAGTACGCCATCATCTTGTGTGCACCGAAGCTGTCGCCATCTTGGGCTTCAGCGGCCACCCTGATCCGTCAGAGTTGGAAATGCCACACTCATTCTCATCTGTCACTCTCCAGTCCGAAACCATTCGTCTTGTCTGAGCGAGGTTGGTCATCGTCTTGCTCTGAACTTCCATAGATGAAGTCCTAGATTGACAAGCACCTGACCGTGTACAATGTCTGTTGTCGTCCTCCATTGTTTACAGTGTCTAGGAGAAGTCCACCGAGATATTGTTCTCAGCGGCGATCTCCTCGGTCACCTTCTTCTTCAGCTCCATGCTCGTCGTGTCCCCGGACAGCTTGCATACCAACTGCAGTGTCGAGTTGGCGACAGAAAACAAGCGTGTCAGCGCGGGAACTCTAGAAATGAAGAACAGGCGGGATCTTTACCATCGGATCGACGTGGGCGGTGCCCTCCTTGGCCTGCGCGGCGAATTCGTTGCCGAACTTGTCTGCGAGGATGTCGCGGGTCTTCTGCAGCTCCGGCAGGTCGCTGCACCACTTGGCAGCAAAAATGACGCCGGCGGCCGCTTCCCTGATCTCCTCGTTACACTCACTGCGCACTAAACATATTAGTAGTAGCTTTCTTGACCAGATGGAGAATAGGTATCAGATCAGGTGTGAAGAAGAGGCGTACTTGGGCTTGTCTAGCTGCGCAGCATTCTTGATGAGGCGCTTGCAGTACTTCTCCACGATGCCCAACGCCTCCAACATGTTGTCCTCCTGTATCACCTGCTCTGCCTGCGCAGAGGAAGACGATGGTAGCATTAGTAACGCTGCACTCCATCTTTCGTTCCAATGTCAACAATGGCGGGTGGTCATATATATGTACGCACCCGCTGGATGGCACGGTCGGTGTGGCCGAGGGCAAGGAGCTGGCAGACATCGCTGGAGGCGATGGACTTGCGAGCGAGGCGTGGCCGGCGCACGATGGCGACGCGCGAGATGGCGAGCTTGAGAAGGGACTTGAGCTTGCCGGTCTGCTTGGATAGCCTGCGGAACAGTCCCATGACCGGCAAGTCTGTGCTTGCCGGCGTTCCCTGGGATGTTGTCGTCTTTGATTTTTTTTTTTGAAAGTTGTCGTCTTTGATCGGACCAACGATACGCCGACGGTGGTCGGCGGCTGTATCGTTGGTCCTGTGCGTGCGTGGATGGAGGAGACGAGTTCTTTGGAGGGACAAAGGTTTTGTATGGCCGCTTGTTTCTGTTTTTGGAAGTCTAATTTTGGTGCACAGGTTGTCAGTTCAGCTAAAACGAACCTCTGTTATATTTGGAACAGGGGGTTGGACTTGCACATAGCAGGGAGCAAAACGCGTGTAAAATAGTTTTCGCAATCAAAATGTGGAAAAGAAAACCTGCTAGGAGGGTTCCTTTTGTTTTTTACATGATATATAAATTGTCGTAGTTATTTTTTATGAAATTTTGCATGTTACTCCATTTCACGCCCTCCTGATTTTTTCCACACTTTTTTTAAAACCATCCAGAAGCTGGTCTAATTTTTGGACGAATGATATCGGAAATTTCAAGGTTTGGAACAAAAGATTTTTGTTGCTGATTTGAGAGTTTAAGTCGAACCAAGCTGGTCTAATCATGTAGATATAGTTTCAATGAAACGATAGATGATTTAGACACAAATTTTAGATCCAAATGTTAATTAGTCCAACTAAGAGCCTCTTTGGATTGCAGGAATTTCAAAATGTTTGGCCCTCTTTGATTCATAGGAATAGTGGAGGAAAAATGTATGAACAGAAAATTTTCCTTTGGCAATGTAGTTCGTCCGTTTGGTTCAAAGGAATTGAGTATAGGGAAAATGGTGGAATTTCTCCTTTGGCTTAGTTTCAGAGAGAAAACATAAGAATTTTACATTTCACTCAGACCTCTTGGAACACAGGTAAAGTACACAAGATGCATAATGGCGACCTAATCTTAGATTTCTATTTGATTTAACCTTGATTTGTGTACATCCTTTCAGGTTATTGTACCTATTTTTTCAAATCAAACACCCACTTTCACACCCAAAATTATATTTCCATAGTCCTCTGTTTTGTACATGCACCTACGCTTTCCGAGTCCTCCAAATCAAACATGCATAGCAATAGGAAAAACACATGACTGAGATGCTACGAGTGTGACTTCCTACATGATTTCAAACCCCCTTTTTAGAATGATAGGATGGAAACACAAGTGTTTTCTAGGAGATGCGCCTTTGGATGACTGCAAGAAACAAAAAATGGAGATTTTGGAGGATCGGTAGAGAGAGATAAGTGCAAGTGTATTGGAGTTTTCAAAGTAAAAAATAGAATGAGGATTGAGCTCATGTTCGGATTCATATGAAATGAAGAGGATAGTAATGATTCCACATAAATTTGTTTGCCTCTATTTATGATGGTTTCCATCCGAAACAATAAAATTTCATCAAACCAAAGAGGCCCTAAACACAAAATCCATTGCAGGGTAGTCTCAAGAAGACATAATTGTAGGTGGAGTGCAAGCTCTCCTCGAAAAAGCCTTTCGCCCGGCTTTATAAACAAAGCTCTCCTCAAAAGAGCCTTTCGCCCTGCTTTATAAACAAAGTCACACGACCAAACCAATACGAAGTGATGAGGAAACCCTCTTACAAAGCAGATCGGAGATAAACAAAGAAGAAGAGTAGACACGCCCCGGCGGAACACTCGACACAACTTACTAGAGATGGTAGCACTTCTCCTTATGAAACCACCGGACTAAGTCACACCAAAACCACCAAGTTGTCACCGAAGAGGATTGCCTGCCCTCTCGCTCTGGGTCGTCGGGCGCCAATCCTGCCAACGAACAACGAGGATGGAGAGTGGTGAAGAGTGAGTCACATGTATAAGATAGGAGGCCACCGCGAACATCCCACGCCAGCACCAAAGTTTCCTCTAGATGGGGTCCAAACTTGCTCACCGATGACACCAAACGGAGACCGAGAGGTACCAAAGCTCCACGACAAGGCCCCCAAGAGGGTGACGACGCTCACATGTCGCAGCCATCGAGACCAAGACGGTCAAGGTTTTTCACCCAGAACCCTAGCATAGGGAAGGTAACCACAGCGATGATCCCAAGAGGGTCACGACATCCGCAGGTATCGCAGCCGACAGCGTCGAAGCGCTAAGCTTTCGCTTAGAAGAACCTTCACAGTACAACCCAATATTTAGCCCGACTGGTGCCACCAAACCGAGCCTCCAGAACACGATCTGGGAACCTCCATTATAGAAGCGTCGTCAATGTCAAGGTCCCTCACCACCGCTTCTAATCATCCACAAAGCCAAGAAGAAATCCATCACCACTACAACGTCTCTCATCCGGAGCCAAATGCATAATCCACCCGGAGTCGTCACCCCAACATCCAGGATCTTGTATCCGCTGAGCATCAGTGGCCACCTGAGTCCCACGACAAGAGGACATGTACAACCTAGCAATTAGAAGCATAGGAACAACATGTACAACAGGCACATCTTCTCCATGACGCCGACAAGACACGCATTGCAGAACCCTACATGGGTCTACCCAGCGGCAACCATCTCTAGGCCCGCCTATCCCGGAACTGGCGCCTAGACCAACCCGGCCAGGACAGGCGCGCCCAGACACCTCAGCAAGAAGCAGCCACTTCATAGGTGCCGGCGTTAGCCACCAGACCCATAAATTAGCCCAGATCGGGATCGTGCTATAGGCCACCACCATGCACACCTTCGCCCATCGTTGCCCCTTGTAGCTCTCCACCAAGGCCCCATGTCGTCCTTGCCGTCAGCCACCGCCGCCATGAAGGACAGTCGTCGTCATGTCAGAAACCATCGCCATCAGAGAGCATCGCCGTCGGCTGCTACTGCTGTTGGGGTTCGTAGCATGGAAAACAAAAAAATTCTACCGCATGAACACAAACAAGCCAAGATCTATCTACTAGATTGTAGCAACAAGTCGATTAGAGTACTCACCCTCAAAGATTCCAAAGCGGTTAACGAGAGCAGATTCTCGTGGGTGATGTAGTCATACACTTGCCGATCTCAAGATCACGTAGACGATCCTTCCAGCGCTGTGTTCCGGCAGTGCTTCCGTAGTAGGTCACACGTTCGGTACTCGATGAATACCTTCCTCTCCCTTGTTCTAGCAGGCAGCGGAAGTTGTAGTTCTCCCCTCACGAATCCGACAGCACAACGGCGTTGTGTCGGAAGTAGAGGGAAGATCCTGCAGGGCTTCGCCTAAGCCGGAGCAGGTTATGGTGGAGAATTAGGGTTTCTGGCAATCTAGGGTTTAGAGGCCGGAGTGGAGGAGGTGGAGTCGGCGGCGGCTAGGGCTACGACGACATGACGGCGATGTGGGGAGGGGCTGGTGTTGTGTCTCTTGGGGCACCCCCTCCCCCCTATTTATGAGAGGAAGGGCAGCTTGGGAGAGGGGAGTTTTAATCCTTCCCCAACTCCATCTCCTAGTTGGCTTGTGGTGGAGGGAAAGAATGATTCTTTCCTTCCTCCACCAGGATACATTGTCCTAGTTTGACTTTTCAAACTTGCCTTTTGACTTTCAATTTAGAGCTCGATTTCTTTCTTACAAATGCCCAACCAAGTGACCTAGGACATGATACAATCATTCCACTTATTCATGACACATTCATGTACCCTTCCCCTGTCGGTCCGGTGAACCTTCTAGACCCTTCTAGAACCTTTCTGATGAAAACACCGGAATCATTCCCGAACTACGGAATTGGACTTTCCTTATATGAATCTTATTCTCCGGACCATTCCGGATATCCTCGTGATATCATGGATCCCATCCGAGACTCTGAACAACATTCGGTCTCCCTACTTACATTCCATATCTGCTAAACAACATCGAATCCTTAAGTGTGTCTCCCTATGGTTCGTGAATTATGCGGACATGACAGAGACTCTTCTCCGATCAATAACCAATAGAGGAATCTGGAAATTCATATGGTTCCCACATATTTCTACGATTACTTTGCGATCGAATGAACCACTTACATACGATACCAATTTCCCTTTGTCTCGCGATAGTTTACTTATCCGAGGTCTGATCGTCGGTATCTCTGCATACCTAGTTCAACCTCGTTACCGATAAGTACTCTTTTCTCATTTCCATGATATGTGATCCCTTGTGAGCCAGTCACATGCTTGCAAGCTAATTGGATGAAATTCCACCGAGAGGGCCCAGAGTATATCTATTTGTCATATGGATGGACAAATCCCACTCTTGATCCATGTGCCTCAACACATACTTTTCGAACACTCAATGCCACCTTTATAGCCACCCAGTTACGATGTGGTGTTTTATGTCATCAAAGCATCCTTCCAATGATGGTGATTAGCATGATCACATGGTCAAAGGAATTAGGTTACTATGTATTAGAAAGCTTATAGCAAACAAACAATTGAAATGACTTGATCTTTATGCTACGCTTATCTCTAGGAGTATGTCCATCACACCATTCTCCTAATGATATGATCTTGTTGTTAACAACATCTCTATGTTCATGACCTAGAAACCATGATCACCTATTAACCAACAAGCTAGTATTATAAAGAGGCTTTACTAGGGACTCTAATTTAGTTTACAAATCACACAAGTATTAATGTTTCCGGTTGAAAGAACATGTGGGCCCTCATTTGTGGTTTTGGTAATTAATGACAATCTTCATGGACTAATGTGTGTATTAAGTTGTACTTGTAGGAACTGTCCATTGGCATCGCTTGGAGCATGTGTTGGCTTCAAGGTCGATGAAATGCGAAGAAGATATGTTATGCAAGCCCAAAATGTGCCATCTATAGAAGATCTCATGTTTGATGCTTGCCATCCTCGGTGATCATGGATCGATGATGATGAATCAAGAAAGGCGTTCCATCTTGAGAAGGTCAAGTTCGTCTACATCGAGCTCAAGTGGAATGCTCAAGGCAAAGGTATAATCTTGATAGGTTTTCTATTTTGCTGGTCTCATGTTGTGTGTGAGAGACCGAGTTTAGGATAGATAATCGTACTATCAAGAGGGGCTCTCGAATGAGTAACTCGATCATTTCGTTCGGAGAGAGCTCAAACCTTTGCATACTTGCATCATCATATTTGGTTATTGTTTGGTATTATTCATGTGAGGATTTAGAGCTTGTGGTAATATCCATAACAAGTTCTTGTTCCATCAAAATCGGATCTTCCGTTTGTATCTTGTTGTGATTTTGATCTTGGCGGCTTTCCGGTTTCCCACCAAGTGAGGTATCTCACATTATTATACTTGATACTTTCTCACTTGGTGATAACCAATATTTTTAGGGTAGCTCATGTCGTCCCCTCATTCCAACACAATTGGAATCGGGTCGATCGGAGTTACCAATCAAAAGTTATTGTCATTTGAAAAAAGAAAAAGAAAAACTGTTTTCTCTAGGTCGAGCGGTAGTACCGCTTGGTACTACCGGACAACCCAGAGACGCCTCCCAGCTCTATGCCTCCCATGTACCTAATTCCGGCACTACCGGTTTGGCCCGGTAGTACCGCACGGGTGGGCCGGTATGAAGGGTTTCGCGGCATAGTAAATCAAAATTTTCTACGGAGCGAACAGAGGGAAAGCCAAGATCTAATCTAGGAGATGCAAACAACGAGAGAGATTGGATTAGATCTTCATACCCTTGAAGATTCAAGACAATGAACGCTCGTCGAACGTGGGTGATGTAGTCGTACTCGCTTCTCCTCCTCGCGATCCGATCCGATCTAGCACCACAAGTGGCGGTGCCTCCGTGAGATGCACACGTGCAGCACCTCGACGTCTCCTCCTTCCTCGGACCAGCAAGTATGGTGGAGAGATAGATTGGATCTACAACACGACGGCGTGGTGTATATGGTGGAGAATTTCTGCTGCAGGGCTTTGCCTACAAACAGTCGGGAGGGAGAGAGGAAGGTAGCAAGGCTGCTAGGGCTTGGAGGAAGGTGTGTGTAGGGAGGGGGCGCACCACCCATCTATATATAGAGGGGGGCGGCCAGCCCTTGCCCCTCCTTCAAGCCTATCTCTACTTTAAACAATTTAAACTCTCCCTTATCTAGAAATCCTATCTCTAGTTTAAACGATTTAAACTCTCCCTTATCTAGAAATCCTATCTCTAGTTTAAACGAGTTTAAACTTATCTAGGATCGGCTGGGCCCTATGGGGCCTTGTGCCCCTGGCCCAATGCAGCCAGGACACTCCCTCATAGGCCCATGCCCCCTCCCGGAAGGTGGGGCCACGTTGGTCCCCTTCCGGAAGGTTCTAGAAGCTTCCTAAGTAATACCGATTAACCCGAACAATTCAACTCCAAAACTGCCGCCTTATATGAATCTTATTCTTCGAACCATTCCGTAACCTCTCGTGATATCCCGGATCCCATCCGAGACTCCGAACAAAAATTCATAAACCAATTATCCAATCTATCCTAGCGTCGAGATACGTTAAGTGTGTGACCCTGCGGGTTCGAGAATATGCAGACATGATCTTCTATCAATAATCAACAGCGGGTCAGGCACCCATATTGACTCACACATTCATCGATGATCATATCGGATGAACCACGATGCCGTGATTCAATCAATCCCATATATATATTTCCTTCGTCTCACGATATTTTACTTGCCCGAGATTCGATCGTCTTGCATCGTCATACCTAGTTCAATCTCGTTCACAAGAAGTACTTTACTCGCGTAATCCGATATCACTTTGTGATTAACTCCTTAACCACATGCTTGCAAGCGGTGTTGATATCGACACGAGTGGGCCCAAGTATATCTCTCCGACTTGGGAGGGACAAATTCCATCTCGATACATACAACCCAACAGATACTTTCCGATCACCGAGAGACACCTTTATGATCACCCTCTCATAGGATGACGTTTGATGACCTCAAAGCTTTCTTCCTGCAGTGGAGTTGCATTATTTCATGTTCTTAGGAATACAATATTTGACATAGGAAAAGCTTCGCAAAGATGAACACGATGAAACGATCTAATTGCTTCTCCTAGTTTGGGTCTGTCCATCATATCATTCTCCCAATGATATGATCTTATTATCAATTGACAACTCATGTCTATGGTTAGGAAACCTTAACCATCATTGATCAATGAGCTAGTCCTTAGAGGCGTACCAGGGACACGGTGTTGTTCACAAACCACACAAGTATTAATGTTTCCGCTTAATACAATTCTAGCATGGAATATAAACTTTATCATGAACAAGAATTATAATAATAACATCTTTATTATTGCCTCTAGGGCATAATTCCAACAGTCTCCCACTTGCACTAGAGTCAATAATCTAGTTTACATCTGGCAACAATCTCACACCCATGGCACTGAGGTGTTGATCATGTTTTACACGTGGAAGAGGTTTAGTCAATGGATCTGCGACATTCAAATCCGTATGTACTTTGCTAATCTTCATATATCCATCTGCTATATAATCTCGGATTATATGAAACTTGCGGTTGATATTATTGGTCTTTGGATGATATCTTGGTTCCTTAGCGAGTGCTATGGCGCCAGTGTTGTCACACAATATCTCCAGTGGGTCCAATGCACTTGGAACCACGCCAAGCTCAGTGATGAAGTTTCTGATCCAAACTCCTTCACTTGACGCTCAAGCAGACCATGTATTCCGCTTCATCTTTAGATCCCGCGATCACGCTTTGCTTGCAGCTTCTCCACAGCTCCTCCATTCAAAATATAAATGTATCCCGTCGAGATTTGGAATCATCCTTGTCGGTTCGAAACTAGCATCGACGTAACCTTTACGACAAGTCGCTCATCACCCCCATAGACTAAGAACATTTCTTTAGTTCTATTTAGGTACTTTAGGATGTTCTTCACGGCTGTCCAAAGGTTCCACTCGGATCACTTTGATATCTCGTCAAACTAAGATCATTGGACACATCCGGTCTAGTACACAGCATGTCATACATAATGGAACCTATGGCCGAGGCATAAGGCACTTTGCTCATAGCTTCCCTATCATTTACCGTAGCTGGACACTGAGCCTTGCTCAATATCTTACCTGACAACATAGGCACTGAACCTTTCTTTGCCTTATCCATTCGAACCTTTTGAACTTTGTCTAGGTATGTACTCTGGCTTAAAGCTATCAGGCGTCTTTGTCTATCTCTATAGATCTTGATGCCCAATATATAAGCAGCTTCACCTAGGTCTTTCATTGAAAAACACTTGTTCAAATAACTCTTCACATCGTTAAGCATGTTGATGTCATTTCCGATAATCAATATGTCATCCACATATAGTACCGTAAACGCCACCGAGCTCCCACTCACTTTCTTGTAGATACAAGCTCAGAGCAATTTGGAACAAATCCAAAGCTCTTGATCACTTGATCAAAACGAAGGTTCCAACTCCGAGATGCTTGCTTCACCATAAATGGAACGCAAGTTTGCATACTTTACTAGCATCCTTAGGATCGATAAACCTTCGTTGCATCATATACAACTCTTCATCAATGTTGCCATTGAGTAAAGCGATCTTGACATCCATCCGCCATATTTCATAATCATGAAACGCAGCAATTGCTAATAAAATCCGAATGGACTTAAACATCGCTACGGAGAGAAAGTCTCATCGTAGTCAACACCTTGAACTTGTCGAAAACCTTTATGACAAGCCGTGCTTTATAGACGGTAACATTACCATCCGTCCGCTTTCTTCTTGAAGATCCATTTGCACTCAACGACCTTTCTACGCTAGGAGGGTCCACCAAAGTCCATACTTGGTTTTCGCTCATGGATCCCAATTGGATTTCATGGCTTCTAGCCATTTCTCGAGTCCGGCTCATCATCGCTTCCTCATAGTTCGAGGTTCACCGCCTTCTACTAACAAGACAGTCAAGACAGGTTGCCGCACCACTCGGGAGGGGCACGCGACCTTGTCGACTGCGACGTTCAAGAGCATCGTCCAAGCTTCATGATCCTTGTCATTAGCTTCCTCTATTGTTGGTGCAAAGGCACTGGAACAATTTCGTGTTGCTCTACTCTCCAATTCAAGAGAAGGTTCAATAACCTCGTCTAGCTCTACTTTCCTCCCACTCACTTCTTTCGAGAGAAACTCCTTCTCAAGAAAGGAACCGTTCTTCTGCACAAACACTTTGCCTTCGGTTTTGTGATAGAAGGTATACCCAATGGTTTCCTTAGGGTATCCTATGAAGACGCATTTCTCGCTTTGGGTTCGAGCTTGTCCGGCATCAACTTCTTGACGAAGCTTCAGATCCCCAAACTTTAAGAAACGACAACTTAGGTTTAGCACCAAACCACAGTTCATACGGTGTCGTCTCAACGGATTTAGATGGAGCCCTATTTAAAGTGAATGCAGCGGTTTCTAATGCATAACCCCAAAATGATAACGCAAATCAAGAAGAGACATCATTGATCGGACCATATCTAATAGGGTTCGATTCCTGCTCGTACACACCATTGCTTTGTGGTGTTCCGTGGCGTGAGTTGTGAAATGATTCCACTTGCTTTAAGATGCGTGAGAAAATCATAACTCAAATATTCACCTCCACGATCGGATCGTAGAAACTTAATCTTTACACGATGGTTCTCCACTTCATTCTGAAATTCTTTGAACTTTTCAAACGTTTCAGATTTATGTTTCATTAAATAGATATACCCATATCTACTTAAGTCATCGGTAAAAGTGAGAAAATAGCGATATCCACCGCCGAAACACTCATCGGTCCGCATACATCGGTATGTATGATTTCGAACAAGTCCGTTGCTCGCTCCATCATACCGAGAACGGGTTTTGATCATCTGCGCATGAGGCATGGTTCGCATGTGTCAAATGATTCAAAATCAAGAGACTCCAAAAGTCCATCGAATGGAGTTTCTTCATGCGCTTTACACCAATATGACCTAGACGACAAAGCCACAAATAAGTAGTATTATCACTATCTACTTTGCATCTCTTAGCCTCAATGTTATGGATGTGTGTTTCATCCCTTTCGAGATTTAGAAGAAATAAACCATTCACAAGAGGTGCATGACCATAAAAGATGTTACTCATATAAATAGAACAACCATTATTCTCCGATTTAAATGAATAACCGCCTTGCAATAAACATGATCCGAAATAATGTTCATGCTCAACGCAGTACATAATAACATTTATTAAGGTTTAAAACTAATCCCAAGGTAAAACTAAGGAGAGTGCCGACGGCCATCACATCAACTCTTGATCCATTGCCAACGCCAAGATCGTCACCTCATCCCTCGCAAGTCCGCTCATTCCGTAGCTCTGCTTCGAGTTACAAATATTAGCAATCAACCGTATCAAATACCCGTGCACTACAACGAGGGCTAGTAAGGAAAACATCAATAACATGTATATCAAATATACCTTTGATGGTGCCACCTTCTTGTCCGCTAAGTACTTGACAGTTGCACTTCCAAAGGACCCTTGTCCTTGCAATAGAAGCACTCGAGGTCCGGCTTAGGACCGACTTGAGCTTCTTCTCGGAGGGCAACGCGCTTACCGCCTTTCTTGAAGGGCTTCCTTGCACCCTTACCTTTCTTAAAGGTGGGGGCTTGTTGACCATCAACACATGATTATTCTTTTGATGTCCACTTCCGCAGCCTTGACTTTGCGAAGAGCTCGGTGATCGATGGAACCAATCTGATTATGAGTCACTACAAAACTTTTGTAGCTGGGAGGAGTGATTGCAGAACTGTCAATCTTGAGCTCCTCCGAATCGTGCATTCCAGCTTGCTCAAGCGTTGAGTGTAGCCCGACATCTTTATGGCGTGCTCACTAACGGAACTCCTTCCTCCATCTTGCGCTTAAAGAACTTCTCGGAGATCTCATATCTCTCGAACGGGCTTGAGTCTGAAAAATGGTTTCGGCTCAGCCTCGAGAATCTCAAAGGGCCCGGATAGGTTTCAAAACGATTTTGAAGCTCGGTTCCATAGCAAACAACATGGTGCTCTTAATCACACCATAATCATCTTTGCGCGATCGATAGACTTTTCTCATCACCAAGCGCAGCAGTAGGGGTCACCTAACGCTTTACCAAGGACATAGTCCTTTTGTCCGCCGCATGTAATGATTCTTAGATTGCAGAACCAATTGGTGAAGTTAGACCCATTGTTTCTAAGCTTTTCCTTCTCAGAAAAACGCGTTGAAGTTGAAGTTGGATTTGGCCATGTGATCTACGATTTGCAAGTACAATTTAGACTATGTTCATGATAAATAGTTCAACTTAATCAAATTACTAGATGAACTCCCACTAAATTCAACATCCCTCAAGTTGTTTAGTGAACACGATCCAAATTCACCACACCTAATCCGATCATCACGAGAAGAGATGTGGTTTCAATGGTGGACAACAAAGTGTCGATCATATCATTCATATGACTCATGCTTATCCTTTCGGTTCTTGTGTTCCGAGGCCATGTCCAGTACATGCTAGGCTCGTCAAGTTAGACCCAAGTATTTCCGCGTGTGCAAACCGGCTTGCACCCGTTGTATGTGAGCGAGAGTCTATAGCACCCGATCATCACGTGATGCTTGGACACGATTTAACTTCGCAACGGTGCATACTTGGGGAGAACACAGTTTTATCTTGATCTTTAAGTGAGGAATCATCTTATAATGCTACCGTCATGATCTAAGCATAATAAGATACATAAAGGGATAAACATCACATGCATATAACTTTATGTGACATGGTATAGCCAATCCTCGCGAATGATCTCCATCTTGTGCGTTAAGATGATCTCCATCACTCCACCATGATTGCCTCCACCACGAATAGCAACTACAACTATTGCTAACTACTTAGCGATAAAGTAAAGCTATTACATGGCGTATAAGAAGTTGACTCGCAGGTCATACACAATTATAAAGACAACCATATGGCTCCTGCCGGTTGTGTACTCATCGACATGCAAGTCGTGAAACATTACAAAACATGATCATCGCATATAATATACACATCACATCTTGGGCCATACCATATCACAGAAAACACTCCCTGCAAAAACAAGTTAGACGCCTCTACTTTGTTGTTGCATGTTTTACGTGGCTTATGGGAGTAGATGCTAAGAACGATTATTACCTACGAAAAGCCACAACGGTGATATTATGGTTGCCAAACTCCGGTGTTAATCCCATGACAACTATAGTGAGAGAAACTGACATCCACCAGCCGCATGTGTGGTACAAGCCACACGTCAAGTGCGCGGAGTCTCGCGAACGACGTCGCGTAAGGTTGGCCTGGACCGCTTCAATATCACTATCCCGCGTCATAAGAAGAACACAAACAAGAGGCTTGCAACAGAAAACATCAACGCCCGCAACAACCATGTCGCGTTCTACTCGTGAAACACATCTACGCATAGATCTAGCTCGATACCATCAAGGGTTTCAAGGCATAGTAAATCAAAATTTTCTACGGAGAACAGAGGGAAAGCCAAGATCTAATCTAGGAGATGCAAACAACGAGAGAGATTACATTACATCTTCATACCCTTTAAGATTCGCACAGCGGAACGTGGCTAATGTAGTCGTCCTCGCTTCTCCTCCTCGCGATCCGATCCGATCTAGCACCACAAGTGGCGGTGCCTCCGTGAGATGCACACGGCAAAGACTCGACGTCTCCTCCTTCCTCGGAACAGCGAGTATGGTGGAGAGATAGATTGGATCTACAACACGACGGCGTGGTGTATATGGTGGAGAATTTCTGCTGCAGGGCTTCGCCTACAAACAGTCGGGAGGGAGAGAGAAAGGTAGCAAGGCTGCTAGGGCTTGGAGGAAGGTGTGTGTAGGGAGGGGGCGCACCACCCCTCTATATATAGAGGGGGGCGGCCAGCCCTTGCCCCTCCTCCAAGCCTATCTCTACTTTAAACAATTTAAACTCTCCCTTATCTAGAAATCCTATCTCTAGTTTAAACGATTTAAACTCTCCCTTATCTAGAAATCCTATCTCTAGTTTAAACGAGTTTAAACTTATCTAGGATCGGCTGGGCCCTATGGGGCCTTGTGCCCCTGGACCAATGCGGCCAGGACACTCCCTCATAGTCCCATGCCCCCTCCCGGAAGGTGGGGCCACGTTGGTCCCCTTCCGGAAGGTTCTAGAAGCTTCCGGTACAATACCGATTAACCTGGAACAATTCAACTCCAAAACTGCCCGCCTTATATGAATCTTATTCTCCGGACCATTCCGAACCTCTCGTGATATCCCGGATCCCATCCGAGACTCAACAAAAATTCATAAACCAATTATCCAATCTATCCTAGCGTCGAGATACGTTATGTGTGACCTGCGGGTTCGAGAATATGCGCATGATCTTCTATCAATAATCAATGAGGGGTCAGGCACCCATATTGACTCCACACATTCATCGATGATCATATCGGATGAACCACAATGCCAGGATTCAATCAATCCATATATATATTCCTTCGTCTCGCGATATTTTACTTGCCCGAGATTCGATCGTCTTGCACGTCATACCTAGTTCAATCTCGTTCACGTTAGTACTTTACTCGTTCCGTAATCCGATATCACTTTGTGATTAACTCCTTAACCACATGCTTGCAAGCGGTGTTGATATCGATTACCGAGTGGGCCCAAGTATATCTCCGACTTGGGAGGGACAAATTCCATCTCGATACATACAACCCAACAGATACTTTCCGATCACCCGAGAGACACCTTTATGATCACCCTCTCATAGGATGACGTTTGATGACCTCAAAGCTTTCTTCCGTACCAGTGGAGTTGCATTATCTCATGGTCTAAGGAATACAATATTTGACATAGGAAAAGCTTCGCAAAGATGAACACGATGAAACGATCTAATTGCTTCGCTTAGTTTGGGTCTGTCCATCATATCATTCTCCCAATGATATGATCTCATTATCAATTGACAACTCATGTCTATGGTTAGGAAACCTTAACCATCATTGATCAATGAGCTAGTCCATAGAGGCGTACTAGGGACACGGTGTTGTTTACAAACCACACAAGTATTAAAGTTTACGCTTAATACAATTCTATCATGGAACATAAACTTTATCATGAACAAGAATTATAATAATAACATCTTTATTATTGCCTCTAGGGCATAATTCCAACACGGTACTACCGGACAGCCCAGGTAGTTCTCCCAGGTTTGCCTGCCAAGTAGCCCAGGCCTGATCCCTCGATCTGCCGCCACCACTGCTGCGCGCCGCTCGATCCCGCACGCCGCCTAGGTGTGTTGTCCGCCGCTGCCTCGCGTCGCGTTGACTGCCGCCGCTTGCTTGTTTAGCGGGCGCTGTCAGCTTGGCCCACCCAGCTTAGCTCGCGCATTGCTTGTTGTGCTCTCGCTCATGAGCCTGCTTGCCGCTCGCTGCACGGACGCGCCCATGCTCCCGCCTTGCTCGCTGACTGCATGTTGCGTTGTTGACTTTCTGCTACTCGCTTGCTTGCTGCATTTGCTGCTGGCGCTGGTGGGTTGGGTCCGGTAGTACCGGCCCATTCCGTTACTACCGGTCCACCCAGGGAGAAACGCCACAACGGGCAGATTTTGGCTCCCTCTTATTTAAGCCCTTTGTCTATTTCTTTTAGGGTAGCTTCTTCCTCCTCTATTTGTCTAAGCTTTGCCCCCATTTGCCTACTTCTAAAAGCTTGATTAATCTCTTCCCCTCCAATGATTCTTGCCCATATTTGAGTGGAAGAGAGAGGAGATCTACATCCACGTTTTGACCAAACCAAAACATCTCTTTGTGAGTGTATATTTTGGATCTAGATTTGGGGGGATTTTGTGTCCCTCTTTGATTCCTTCTCTCTTGTTCCCCCCAAATAGCTTTAGTAGCTTTGTTGGAACTTTAGAGTGAGGGATTGTAGCATCTTTGTGGTGTTCTTGCCATTTGCATTAGGTGCATCGGTTTGAGTTCTCTTCGGAGGATTTGGTTCGTGATATTCGTTGAAGCTTGTCCCTCTTGGGTTCTTGGAACCCTAGACGGTTTTGTGGCCTTGGTGGCGTTTGTTGGGATCCTCCAATTAAGTTGTGAAGAAGTGCCCCAACTTTATGAGAGGTTTCGGATTGCCACCGACAAGTGCACTGATAGTGGAAATGTGGATCGATCCCGTTGGGGTGAGATTCACCGGAGTATAAGGGAGGCCTTTTGTGGCGTAGGTGGTTAGATACCACCCCCTCTCCAAACGAGACGTACTCCATGTTGGGAGGAACTCGATAACCCCGCGTGATTCGGTTATCTCTATACCCGAGCTCTTACTTATGTACTTTACTTTGTGATAGCCTTCGTGCTTGAAGTATATATCTTGCTATCACATAGTTGTTTGTCTTGCTTAGCATAGGTTGTTGGTGCACATAGGTGAACCCTAGATTGTTCTAGGTTTTGTGCTTTACAAAGTAAACGTTAGTTTTATTCCGCCTTTGTTGAGCCACTCTCGGAAAAGTTTTAATCGCCTATTCACCCCCCTCTAGGCGACATCTATATCCTTTCATCGGTTAATACTATTATAGCAAGAATGTAAACATTTATCATAAACACAAAGATATAATAATAACTACTTTTATTATTTCCTATAGGGCATATCTCCAACAGTCTCCCACTTGCACTAGAGTCAACTAATCTAGATTACATGGTAATATACCGAACACCCATGGCGGTTTGGTGCTGGTCATGTTTTGCCCTTGGGAGAGGTTTAGTCAACAGATCCGTCACATTCAGATTTGTGTGTACTTTGAAAATCTTTATGTCACCATCTTGGACATGCTCTTGAATAGCGTGAAACGCAGCTTAATAGGCTTTAGCTTCTTGTGTGACCTTGGTTCTTGCGCATTGGCTATGGCGCCCATGTTATCACAGTAGATACACATTGGGTCCAGCGCACTTGGAACCACACCGAGCTATGTAATGAACTCCTTCATCCATATCACCTCTTGTGAAGCCTCTGAAGAAGCTATGTATTCCGATTCAGTTGAAGATCTTGCCACAACGCTTTGCTTTGCACTCCTCCAGCTAACTGCTACACCATTCAAAGTAAATACATATCCAGATTGAGATTTAGAATCATCCGGATCGGTGTTCCAACTAGCATCGTGTAACCATTAACAACGAGCTATTCATCACCTCCATAACAAAGAACCATATCCTTAGTTCTTCTCAAGTACTTGAGGATGTTTTTACCGTTGTCCAATGATCCACTCCTGAATCACTTTGATATCTGCTAGTCAAACTAACAGCATATGCAATGTCGGGTCTAGTACATAACATGGCATACATGATAGATCCTATGGCTGAGGCATAGGGAGTCTTACTCATCCTTTCTCTATCTTATATCGTAGCAGGACTTTGAGTTTTACTCAAGGTCGTATTGGGAAACATGGGCAAGAATCCTTTCTTGCTATCTTCATTCCAACCCTCTTTAGAACTTTGTCCAAATATGTACTCTGTGACAATGATATTAGGCGTATCGATCTATCTCTATAAATCTTTATGCCTAATATGTAAGCTGCTTCGCCAAGATCTTTCATTGAAAAACTATTATTCAAATAATCCTTGACACTGTTAAGAAGGTCTACATCATTCCCAATCAACAAAATGTCGTCCACATATAGTACTAGGAATGCTACAGAGCTCCCACTCACTTTCTTGTAAATACAAGCTTCTCCATAAGTTTGTATAAAACCAAAACTTTTGATTACCTTATCAAAATGTTGATTCCAACTTCGGGATGCTTGCTTCAATCCATAAATGGACCGTTGAATTTTGCATACCTTGTTATCAGCTTTAGGATCGACAAAACCTTTGGGTTGTACCATATACAACTCTTCATCAATGTCTCAATTGAGGAACACCATTTTGACATCCATCTGCCATATCTCATAATCATAATATGCAGCGATTGCTAACAAAATCCTCACAGACTTTAGCTTCGCTACCGGTGAGGAAGTCTCATCGTAGTCAACTCCTTGAATTTGTCGAAACCCTTTTGCGACAAGTCGAGATTTATAGACAGTAACATTACCATCAGCATATGTTTCCTTCTTCAAAATCCATTTGTTCTCAACAGCCTTCCGGCCATCCGGTAAGTCCACCAAAGTCCATACTTGGTTTTCGTACATGGATCCAATCTCGGATTTCATGGCTTCTTGCCATTTATTGGAATCTGGGCTCATCATCCTTCCTCATATGTCGCAGGGTCTTCGGTGTTGTCCACCAACATGACACTCATAACGGGATCATACCAATCAGGAGTGGTACGAGTTCTTGTTGACCTGCGAGGTTTCGTAGTAACTTCAACCGAAGTTTCATGATCAACACCATTAGCTTCCTCTCTTATTGGTGTAGGCGCCACAAGAACTACTTCTGGTGCTGCGCTACTCTCAAATTCGAGAGAAGGTTCGACAACCTCGTCGAGATCTACTTTCCTTCCAGTCACTTCTTTCGAGAGAAATTCCTTCTCTAGAAAGGATCCATTCTTGGCAATGAAGATTTTGCCCTCAGATCTATGATTGAAGGTATACCCAATAGTTTCCTTCGGGTATCATATGAAGACGCATTTTTCCGCTTTGGGTTCAAGCTTGTCGGGCTGTAACTTCTTTACATAAGCTTCGCAACTCTAAACTTTAAGGAACGATAATTTAGGTTTCTTCCCAAACCATAATTTATACGGTGTCATTTCAACTTATTTATATGGTGCCCTATTTAAAGTGAATGCTGTTGTTTCTAATGCATAACCCCAAAATGATAGCGGTAAATCTATAAGTGACATCATAGAACGAACCATATCTAAGAGAGTTCGATTATGATGTTCGGACACACCATTACGTTGTGGTGTTCCCGGCGGTATCAATTGTGAAAATATTCCGCATTTTTTGAAATGCTCGCCAAACTCGTAACTTAGATATTCACCTCCATGATCAGATCGTAGAAACTTAATCTTCTTGTTACGTTGATTCTCTACTTCACTTTGAAATTCCTTAAACTTCTCGAAAGTTTCGTACTTATGTTTCATGAAATAGATATACCCATATCTACTCAAGTCATCCGTGAAAGTAAGAACATAACGATAACCACCGCACGATGCTACACTCATTGGGCCACACACATCGGTATGCATGATTTCCAATAAGTCCGTAGCTCGCTCCATCATACCAGAAAATGAAGTCTTAGTCATTTTACCCATCAGACATGCTTCACATCTTTCAAGTGATTCGAAATCAAGTGATTCAAGAAGTCCACCAGAATGGAGTTTCTTCATACGCTTCACTCCAATGTGACCAAGACGACAGTGCCACATATAGGTCGAGTTGTCGCTCAATTTCAAACATTTAGCTTCAATGTTATTAATATGTGTATTACTACAATCGAGATTCAACAAGATTATACCATCTATTAAAGGTGCATGTGCATAAAACATATTACTCATATAAATTGAACAACCATTATTCTCGGACTTAAACAAGTTACCATCTCGCAATAAACATGATCCGGATATAATGTTCATGCTCAACGCAGGCACCAAATAACAATTATTTAAGTATAAAACTAATCCCGATGGTAGATGAAGAGGTAGCATGCCGACCACGATCACATCAACCTTTGATCCATTTACAACGCGCATCGTCACCTCGTTCTTAGCTAGTTTCGTCTATTCTGCAGCACCTGTTTCGAGTTACAGATATGAGCAACCGAACCAGTATCAAATACCCACGCACTACTACGACTACTAGTGAGATACACATCAATAACATGTATATCAGATATACCTTTCTCTTGATGTTGCCGTTCTTCAAATCCACCAAGTACTTAGGGAAATTCCGCTTCCAGTGACCTTCTCCCTTGAAGTAAAAGCACTCAGTATCAGTCTTATGTTGGGAATATGCCCTAGAGGCAATCATGTATGATGATATTTCCCATTGTATTCATAAATATATAAAGTTGTCCTTGTATAAACATCTGATGTGTATCATTGAATATGTGATTCGGTTGTGGAACTATGCATTCATGTTGTTTATACTAAATGTCCTTGGTCATTGAGGTTGTGTTGGACACACAACTTAGACCAATGTGAAAGTCGGCTTGATGACTCGGTTCCACTTGTCATGGGCATGGAGATGCCATTCCGACTTACATAGATTCGGCTAAAGAGTTTAGCGAGTCTTATTGACCCATATTGAGGTACAACGAACAAGTTGTCATTTGTATATATCAATCAATGTAATCCTTAGACCTGAGGTTATTGCATAGTCCGAGTTGAGGATCACCGACTTAGGTTCTGTCAAACACTGATCCGTGAATCAAGCGCTAAAAGGCGTAGTTCGGGTCATCGAGAATCAAGCTGCTTGATGTGAATAACCAAGATGGGACTTTGCCCCTTCACTTGGAGAGATATTCTCTGGGCCCTCTCGGATGATATGATTCGGAAAGCATGGCCATGCACGACTCGGTTAAGTGTTAACCGAGGCGATCGACTAAGAGTTAGTCGGGTGAATCACTTATCTCAGATTGAGAAGAGAGTCGGACTTTTTAAGGGATGACAATTATTCGCCTATAGTCTGACAAGGTATATCGTGAGGCAAAAGGGACTCGGACGCAAGTCACATTGGAAAGGCAAGTCGTCATGACTCTTTGTTACTTGGGAGTCGGCACGTTCTGCTAGGAGCCGCTACCGACTGATCTATTTAAAGTCGGACTCTAATCGTGTCCAAGTAGCCATGAGCCTGCGGGGTCACACACTTAAGAGCGGGAGCAACTTTGGATTGGATCTGAACCAGAATCTGGTTGGGTTGGACCCAAGCCGGATTAGGACTGAGTCAGTGAGTCGGACTCGCGGTGACTAGTGTTATATGGGCTTTAGTGAATGGGCCACGAGAGTGGAGCCCACGTTCACTCCCTATATATAGTGGAGCACCGTAACCTAGAAAGGTTAATCATTGTTCGGTTAGGTCATTCCATGTGTTGGAAACCCTAGCTCCACAGCAGTCCTTCCGTCGTATCGAACCTAGCAGTTCGCCGCCGGTGCTCCTCCTTGTACGTGTGGATACCAGCAGAGGTGATGTATGATCAGCACCAGGATGATCGGATCGTAAAGGACTGCACTGCATTAACTGACGCGCTACATCAATAATCCGCATCTGCGCGTCTAGTGGTAAACCTCGTGGTCTTCTAGCTTGGCTAGATCTTGGGATCTCCATGTTAGAGGAAAAAGTTTTGTTTTATCTATGCGTGGCCCAACAGTGGTATCAGAGCGATAGCTTCTGGTTTTAGACTCGAGATCTAGCATATGTGATATGCGGTAGGCTGTAGATGAGATCTATATGCTGTTTTGGTGGTCGATCTATGAGATAGATCGGTTTTGTACGAGGTTGATTGGATCAACTGTACTCGGGGAACTCCCCCCTTCATTCATAGAGTTGGAGGAATCCACAAGAGGCTTGCCCGTTCATAATGGCATAAAAGAACCATTCTTTTTATGAAAACTCTTGTTCCAACCTCACCTCAGGTCGAATGAATATGAAAGGGGGATCAATCAAATCAATAAGCCATGAATGAAGAAGTAGTGGTCCCTTTTAAAGCATGATTCCTCGGAGTGCTTGCCCCAATATCGGTAAAAGAAAGAAGAAGGACAGAGTGGGATGAGGGTTCGAGATGCCTGAAAAGCTGGAAAGCGCATTTAGTCTAGAGAAAGGGACAAGCAAAGAACGATCAATGTAGGAAAGGGTAGAAGAATGAGACCTATTCTGGGACATACAATGCATTACAGACGTATGATCATTACCCTTCAATGTTGAACTGCCAGATTCTTCTTAGCGGGAGCTAGTGCCTGTGAACCTTTGGAGTGATTCACGGTAATAGAATAAAGGTATGGGTCCCCCACCTTACCATCTGTTATGTCTTATCTCTGTGCCTCCTCTAGCCATTTCATAATTGGATATCGTCATTCAAATCTGTTATGACAACTGTTTGTTAAGCAGGGATTTGAATCAAACAATAAATACCAACTCTAAGTGTGATGGATAGTACCTGGTGCCTAATTGAATGGTATATTTCTTGGCGCCTACCACATCAGCCTTGCCCCTCCTTCTTTTGGGAGGAAATCAAATGAGTAAAGGTTTCTGCCGACTCCCCTCAAGGAACCACTCACTACTCAACTTGAAACCACGGAGCTCTGATTTCCGTGATCATACTGCTGAGGTCGTGGAACGACATACCCCTACCGGTCGGCTTCCACCATCAGGGTAGACAGTGACACGTAAATCCAGAGGCGGTGATCGAAGATCAAAAAGTTTGATCGAATCGGAACAATGGTCGGAATCCATGTCCGGATCGTAGATGAGATCCTTTCGTAGCGCCTTAGATGTCGTTGCGAGTTTCACAACGCCGGTAGATATTGTATGTATGCATAACTTGTTTTTGCAGGAAGTTGTGAATGGTATGGTTCATGTGCATGTGATGTATGTGTGTAATCCATACGTGATCTGTGAATCACGGTTTTTGTCAGCCGTCTGGAGCCTAGGTGCTGTCATATTATTGTATAACGACCCGCGTGTAGGATTCTCCTTGTAATTTACTTTACTAAGCTAGTGTAGCTGTTTGGAGAGCCCGGATGGCAAGCAAGACAATGTACATGTCGGCGACATGGAGTAAGACGAGAAGTGGCAAGAGTTGGCACGAGTCGGATTACAGGCTTTGTGGAGATGGAGATCGCCATGAAGAGAGCCATACCATTTCACATTATAATTACTTTATTTTGTGTTATTGTTATGTCTCTGTTTTACCTCTATTAGATAGTCGGTAAAATTTAATCCCTCAAAGAAGGTCTAGTCGGTTTTCCGGCCAGTGTTTGCACCATCACAAGTCAGACATTTTTGGTAGTGGGCTCAAAAAATTGAGGTGCTGCCAATTCTTTCCGACTAGGTGGGTTCGAGTCAGCCTTTTACTGCAGAAACACTCGGTGAGCTAGACGGGTCTATCACAACGGTTGTGGGGCTTGGGGAAAAGTCGGATGGGAGCCGGGGCATGTGATGCCACCCGTCCAACAGGGGTCGTATGAGATGCGATTGACAAGGAGTTGTCTACCTAGATCACTTGGCGGCTAGCGGTGATGCTAAAGCTCACTAGCCGACTTGCTTATTTAGGATCCTGAATCACTATGCAGCCATCAGAGGGGTGTTGGTTCTAGTGGGAGCATAAAATATTAAAATGTTTAATATGCTTGCTCTTTTATGAATACATGTCTTAAGTGTTTTGCATATTTTCTGTTGTAGATCATGGCACCAAGTAGCAGCCACTCTTAGATATCCGGTTTTGCGTTGAGAACCATTCTTGAGAAATATAAACTGAACGACACTAATTTTACCAACTGGTATCGAAATCTGAGAATTGTTCTCAAACAAGAAAAGAAGGACCATGTCCTAGACAACCCACTTCCAGATGAGCCGAATGAGAATGCGACTGTCGCTGCCACCAATGCCTACCGTCGGGCTAAGGATGAGTCCATGGATATTAGCTGTCTTATGCTTGCTCACATGGAACCGGACTTGCAAAAGCATTTTGAGTATGTTGAGGCCTACGGTATGATCGAAAGCCTAACAAATATGTTCCAGGCTCAGGCGAAGACTGAGAGGTATCAAGTCTCTCAGGCTTTGCTGAGTTGCAAGCTTAAGGATGGTGATCCACTGAGTCCGATGTGATCAAAATGGTTGGTTACGTGTAGTCTCTGGAGAGGCTTGTCTACCCCATTAGCGAAGAGTTCGCTACGGATATAATTCTGAACTCTCTTCCTAGTGCACATGGGCAGTTCATTTCGAACTACCACATGCATGGTATGGATAAGAAGCTCACTGAATTGTATGGGATGCTCAAGCAGGCAGAGGCGGATCTCAAGAAGGGCGCCAGTCAAGTGTTGATGGTGCAGAATAAGGCTAAGTTCAAGAAGAGTTCTTGGACTAAGAAGAAGGCTAAGTCAGGAGGAAAGCAGGCTCAGGACCCGGTCCCAAGCACTTCCTCAGGAACTAAGCCATCTCCTTCAGCCGAATCCACTTGGTTCTACTACAAGGCGGATGGCCACTTGTAACATCCCAAAAATATTTAACTAGAATCATCAAACTCTAATCATCAAAATTAGGGTTAACAAAAACTTTTCCAATTAAAAATATGAAAGCATGCATATGTGTAAGCATGACAATTTGGATTCTTTTGAATTACCTTGCTTGTGTGTTTCCTTGCTTGTAAAAGGATGCTTAGGTGAAATAAACATCCTCTAAACAATCCCCACACATTTCCCAAAGACAAATAAATCAAAACAAACAAAATAAGGGAATGGTCACTTTGGCCAAATTAACTCCCATGCCTACTTTGGCTATCTCTAACTTTCAGAACTTAACATAAACTTGTTTGGGTCTTTGCACCCCTTGATAGTACTCATAACAAAGTATCAAGGCCCACCTTGTGATCATACAAAAACATTCAAATGCATAGTTTAAATGACAGTTTAAAATTGAATCTATTTCATATGGGAAGATCCCACTTTTTCAAAAGCCACTCAAAAAGGCTCAACTTTCAAAACCCAAGCATCTACAGACTCACCAGCACATGCCTAGCACACCCACCAAAAATCTTTTCAAAATTCAAAACTTGAATTCATGCGGCCATTTCATCAAACACCTTGCAGATTCAAATCAACAAAATCACAAACACTATAGTGTGCAGTGTTTTGGGCCAAACTTGTTCCCTCTCTGGACACCACTAGCCTTAGTAGATCATCTAACGAACTTAACTAATCACTAGCACCACTGTGAGCTCGCCAATGTCATCAATGGTGAACAGTCGAGTGCACCCATGCCACCCACATGTCGACAACGAGCTAGGAGAAGCACCAAGCCTAGCCAGCATGTCTGGGAGGTAGCCCATGCCTCACCGCCCCTCTTGACCAGCCCTGCCTTGCAGACAATGCCCAGAACCGCCAGGAACGCCGCGCCCGTGCCGCTGTCGACCATGCCGACGTGCGCCGCAGAGCACACACCGTTCCCATGCAACCTGACCACCTCGAGCCCTCGCCGCCTGCCAACATGCTCCCCACCATCCCAGGAACACGCCAGACATGCCCATTTCACCGCCCGTGCCCCGTAGCCACCGCTCGCCGTCGAAGACGCCACCTCTGCCGTGCAGAACGTCAAGCGTTCCAGACCGTTTGCCACCGCCCCTACACGCGCATTAAAACCCTAGAGCATCGCCAGGATACCACTGATCGATCGCCACCCTCGGTCATGCCTCTAGCTGCCCGTAGCCATGTTGCCACCGTCGCCTGCCCACTCCGTTCGGTCTCACCGTCGAGACTATAAATAGAGGCCTCCCCCGCTCAAACTCTTCACACCATCTCACCCCCCTCTCCTCACTGATCGTTCCACCCCGTTCCCGGAGCAAGGTGAGCAGCGCATCGCCAGAATTTGGCCGGAGCCCGTCGCTGCTGGAGAAGAAGGGAGCCAGCGATTGGAGCTGCCCCAGGAGAAGCTGCCGGTACTAGGAGGTTCGCCGTCGTCGACTTCGTCATTCGCCCACATCGCCGACCCTCGTCTGAGCCCCGGTGAGCCTCCCATGACCCCCACCTGCCGCGTTAGGGTTCTGTCTCGCCGGCGCTGCCCGACATGGACGACGAACCAGAGCCATTGGATTTGAACTAGATCCAACGCACCACGGTTCCCCGTACCGCTTCGCACCCCCCCGTCTCACTGACGCGTGGGGACAGAAACTTAACCATCCCGCGTAAGCGCTGTGCGTAGCAGGCCGACCCATTAGCAGTTCCCGCGCAGCCCAGTCATTTGAATTTGGATTTTCCTATTTTCATTCAAACATAGTTTTGTACCTACTTTCAAAAATCTACCCAGCTCGATTCAGTGAACCAAATTGAATGAAACCAATTTTGTTAGAAAGGTCTGGAAATTCTGAATCCAAGACCGTTGGATTCAAATCATTTGGATCTGTAGATCACCCTTGGTAAAAATAACAAGGAAGAACCTTTTCTGCATTCAAACATTTTTCATATTTAAACCATAATAGCTTTTGAGTTGATTCCAACTCTCAAAAATCACATTTGATCATACCTTTCAGAATATATAAAAATATATGGGTTTAATTATAGAAATAATGTTCAAGTAATAAAAGAATGCCACATAGGCATTTCTAGTCACTTATTTTATTTAAAATAAAAAGGTTAAACCTTATTAAATTGTGACACCACTTTAAATCACATTCCCATGAACTGAAATATATGGTGATGACATGTGTCAATATGATCCCATGTTTGGTTTGGAGAATATTAAATCTTAAGTAGTTTTTCAATGAGTAGAAATTACTTTTGTAAAAATAAAATCATTAAGTCAAGTGCTTGTAATGTTAGTTATGATGCTAGATCATCTATAGAACCCCTTTGTGTGATGATTGAAAGTAGTTAAGTATTGTTTGGTGATTGTGTACCTCGTATTTATATATAGATGCTAGTACCGACCAAGGATACGAGGAAGAAGGAGGATACTACGAAGAAGAAGCCGAGGAGAACTTCAACCACTGCTCTGCTCAAGGCAAGCTATTAACCTTGCAAGCTAACACTTGCAATTTAGCAAGCTTATACTGATACTGATGCAAGCCTAATACTACTAGTTGATTGAGCAAGCTAACACTTGCAAGATACCCTACTTATGCAAGCTACTACTTGCTTGTTACTATGCCAACTATATGCCTTAAGCATATGTGATTATACCCACTTGATAAACCAATCCTAGTTTTACTTACAAGCTTTATACTTTATTTTCTTTATCAAAGCTAGTACTTAGAGCTTACTTAAGTGAAGTGTAGATTCTAGAAAGATAATTGAAGGTTGCATAAAGAGCATAAAACTTGGCCTAAGCTAGATAATCTTTATGTCATCCTAAGGCATGAGATTGAACTTAGTTAAAATCCACTAGTTTACCACCCCTCATTAGTACTTACCCCCACTTGTAGATGCTAGTTTTAAGCATAAAACTTGATCAACTTTAGATGGGAATACTTGGGGGGGAAATGGTTATGAAAACCTTGGAATGATGGATCACTCTATTGAGATGTTTTGACATGTGTTTCCAAACACCAGATGATTTTGGTGATGAAAATGTTGAGGCATGAGCCTTAGCCCTTTATAAAACTGATGGTTGTCTGGATGCGATACCATTCGAATTTTATCGTACAACCACAATACCCGAAAATTGGGTAGGGCTTGACTGGAAATTTATATACCTTAGTATGTGTCACATCCCAAGATTTTCCAAATCTTGTAATGTGAAAAATAAATGAATAAAATAAAACTTTGTTGATTTTCAGGGTGAGAAGAAACTTTTGATTCCAATTGGAAACCTTCAAACCTATTTTGAACAAATAAATCCTAAAGGGATTTAAAAAGATAAAACAATTAATAAAGAAAATATTAAAATTTAAAATTACTATTTTGGATCTTTTAATAAAAGGATTTGGTTTTCAAAAGAAAAGGAAGAAATATAAATAAAGATTATTTTATGGAGCCAAAATAACCTTGGCCAAGTTTTTGAAATAAAATGTTTTGTTTTGATAAAAATAGTAAAGGTTTATTTAAATAAAATAATAAGGATTTAATAACCAATTTTATTTAAGTAAAGGCTTTTCCCATTTTAAATAAACACTAAAACTTATTTATTTATTTTAAATAAGTTTTCCAAGTATTCTATATTCTCAAAGAAAACCTACTGAAGTGTTTTGGTTTTATTTTAGATTTCAAAATAAAGTTTTTAATAAAACAAATCCTATTTGATTTAAATGACTAAGGTCCATTTTATTTAATTATTAATGGACCCTAAAATAAAAAAATGTTATTTTATTTTAAACAAGTTTTCCAAGTATCTTCTATTTTCAAATAAAACCTACTGTTTTGGTTTTGAAAATATTTAAATTTCAAATGGAAATTTTAATAAATCAAATTCTATTTTGATTTAATAAACAAGGTCTATTTATTTAATTAATAATAGATTCTAAAATAAAAATATTATTTTATTTTGGGAATTGGTTTATGTTGTTAAACAGAACCAAATTCAATTGCAAAGTGTGTCGAATGTTTGAATTGTTTTGAATGTTTGTTTGTTGTTTGAATTTCAAAACAGTAAATAGAAATAGAAAAAGATAAAATAATCAGACAGAAAAAAAAATGAGAAATGGACTCGACCCAACCAGGCCCGCCAAGCAAGCCCGGGGCCCAGCCACCAACGCACCCCTCTGCGAATCGTTTTCACCCACACCCGCACCCGCAGAACCAATGACAGGTGGACCCAACTCACCTCTCCTCTCTCACGCTGCTAGAGGACCCCACCGCCACGCGGTCATCTTCCCCACCCGCGGACTACGCCCCTCTCACCGCTGGCCGTTGCAGGCGAATAAAGTCTGGCGTAATACGCGTTAACCACGCCATTAATCGGACCCTTGACCACGCACGTTAAAGCGTCTTGCCTTCCTCTCCACTTCCCCTCAGTCGTCTCACCTTAGCGCGCCCCCATGCCGCAGAATTTTGCCCTACACTGCCACTGCTCCGACGACTCTCCGGTCACGATTCCGGCAACCCCTTACTGCCCCTTGCCTCCCCGAGCACGCAGGCAAGTTCACCAGACTCTGGCGCACCGCTCTGTGGCCTCAGCTCGCCCGCGAGTGCCCCGTAACGTCGGCTTCGTCAACCTCAACTCGCCACCGCCGTTTGCCGTTTCTCCGACGAACTCCCCTGGTAATCCTCGACCGCCCCAGCACCTCCCGATGATGCTCCCTTACTCGCAACCCTTGTGCGCATCTAACCGTGCCTCTCTTTTGGCTTAGCGTGGTTCCAAACGATGCCAGCGACGACGACCTGAGAGCACCGCCGCCCAAACCAACTCCGGTGAGCGATTCCTCCTGTCCCCATGCACCCCTTGCCAAGACGACTCCACGTTGAGCTTCGGCGTCGCCCTGCGATCACTGTGAGCATCTCCCCACCTTCCATTTCTTCCTGTATCGCCAGCACCGCCACCATCCGCTGCTCACGCCGACCACCGCCATAGCCTGCTTTAGGTCAAGCTCGCGGCAGCCGTCCGATCTCGATCTAGTGGATAGGATAGAACCACTTAAAGCGAAGGGGTACGCAACCTGTGCCACTCGATCTGACTTGATCCAACGCGCCAGAATAGCCAATCCGAGCGAAGCGGTACCGACGAATGGGAATAGGACGCGTGTCACCAGTTCTGTTTAAAAACAAAGTTTGAATCAGATTTGTTTGCAAAATTGAAACCCTTGTAACTTTTGATCCACACGTCCAAAATTTTCAAACTTTATATCAATG
This sequence comes from Avena longiglumis, assembly GCA_030063025.1. Classification (NCBI taxonomy): domain Eukaryota; kingdom Viridiplantae; phylum Streptophyta; class Magnoliopsida; order Poales; family Poaceae; genus Avena; species Avena longiglumis. The sequence goes on along the minus strand of CP125975.1, from coordinate 497,715,391 downwards.
GAATCAGTGGAACAAGCCCTAGCCAACCATGCCATTTGTTTAGTAAAAAGCTTCTGGAAAAATGTTTGTTTTTGCAGAAACATTTGTATGCTTGTTTAGGATATAAAAATTGTTCAAAAATGAATTTGGGGATAAAATCTTTTGAAAATGGTGTGATTTGAACCTACAAACATTAGGAAACACTTTGTGGTTTCAAAAATGTATTTGGTGAAACAAAAGAATGATTCTTTGATTTAAAACCATTTCTAGTCAAATAAAAATATAGTTTATTTATTAAAAATGGTTTTGGAAGAAAACTATTGGGAAATGTTTTGTTTTAAACTCTCTGCCCCAAACACCAAGTTTTATGGTTTGAAAACATATTTGTTGAACCCTATAGATTAATGCCTTAGTAAAAATATTTCTACACCACATAAAATGATACCTTGTTTTGAAAATGGTTTATGAAGTGAAACCTTTTATAAATGACTTTACCACTTTATAAAATGACCATTAGGTGTTTTCAAATGTTTATGTCCCATTAGGAACCACTTTTCCAAATAAAACAATCCTTGGCATGCTTGCATGCATTATCTTGGTTCTATGATTTTATGTGTTGTTTTGCTTGATTGGTAGATTGAGTTTGTGCCTTGCTTGATTGAATTGTAGTGACTTGAAGAGTGTGATTGTTGCAAGGACAAGGAGTGAACTTATACCCTCTACCAAAAAGGCAAGTGATGCTTCATACTTTTTGTCCCATTACTTTCACTATGCATTAGTGATTTTTCTAAGTAAAACTTGCATGGAATTTTGCTAAGTATAAATCTTGCTATAAGAAAACCTACTAGATGAAACCTTAGTAGATACTTTCCTAAGTTAAGATTCCTACTACTATCAATCTTAGCTTAGCTAATAGAAAACAAGGGTGGAATATATTTTCATACTATGGAAAAATTTCTAAGTCTGAGGACTTGTGTTTTCGTTTAATAAAACAACTAAGTTAATGAATCACCTGGGTGGAATGGTAATTGCTTGGTGGTTTTTGGTTGAGTGGTTCACAAGGCCCATGTCTATGGTTGACCTTGTGTATCTCACTTGTGTATGGCCACCCAGGAACAAAGAGATTTGAGATGTCAAATGTTGAGAAGCTTCAAGTGCAACCACTTGGCATTATGGGCTCTGCCTGGATCATATAGGTTGCAAGAACTTAGCCATATGGACAGTTGGTGGTAGAGTTTGATAGGTTGGAGCGCGTCCATTTTGGTCTAAGGGAAGGCTTCTGAAAGATCTTGTCTTGGGAAACCAAGTCTTGTGGGGAAAGTGCACCACCTCTGTAGAGTGTAAAATCTAAGTACTTAGCCATGTCCCTGGTAAAGGACAATTTGAGCATCAATACATGGAAGCAATCAAGAATCTCATCATCCAAATTTCTAAGTTAAAAACTTGTGGTTGAACAAGGGTTAAAGGATCTTCAATCTTTGATTGGGAGAAATGATTTTGTCAAGCAAAAACTTAGTGTTTTCAAAATGATAAGGAAAATCTATTTTGAGCAATGCAAGCCTCAACTCCACTTAGCCAAATGCATATAGATGATAGACTCCACCATACTACCATAGTATCACTTGCCAATACAATTCAAATGTATTGACCCTTGTGGCTGTAACTTGTTATGTTGCAGGTTTGATTGATTTAGTGAAGTGTGTTTATTAGGATTACAAAGTCTACAACCAACATGTCTGCCTGTGGCACTTTGAAGATGAAGGACCCCATGCTTATAGATATTCTGCTGCAATGTAATGTAATAGCCAAATGAGCTATGTAAGATGTAATAAAATTATGTTATTCCTGGTTATAAAGTTGTATTATGACCTCTGTTTCTTGATATTACATCTTAACTGTGGACGCTAGCTATTGATCCAGGGACTAGCATTGTAAACACAGGGGACTCTACCTTATTAAAGGTTGGGACCTTTTCAGTATGGGTTCCCTCACGGCCAAGGTCTGAGCTGAGGCTACGTTGTGAAGATTGTCCACCTATGCAGTACCCAAGATGATAGTTGGTCATGGTTGGGAGGCCAAACTCACAGGAGAGGTGCTTATACTAGGGCGTGTAATTGAAAGGTTAGGATTGATTATCCGCATACTGAGTATGGTGAATTCAGGATTTGTTCCTGACGGATGTATCGAATGTTGTGGTGAAAGTGTCCAGTCTCTTCAGAGTGTCAAACTATTAGAATAGCCGCGTCCGCGGTTATGGACAGTTGGAGTGTCCATACTGTTCCCCCGTCAGATGTTTTCAAAATAACTTGTGAAATGAATTGAGATTTTGACTTGACCACAACAGAGTTGTGATATGAAATACAAGTTCCCACTTAGGTGTTATAAAACTTCAACTAGCTTTCTTCGTTTCTGAACTTAGTAGAGGTAAATCTGGCTTTTTGGCAAAACAACCCTAGAGCTTAGTGTCCTATTACAAAAACCCTTTCCCTTGTTAGTATTAGTTTGCGAGTACTTAAAAAGTACTCATGGCTTTGTCCCTGGCTATTCCCATGGCCATACTATGAAGAGGAGTACCTGGAGGATGGACCCCAGGAAGGTTACGACAACTAGGATCATCTCCCATCGTCAGCATTGCCTGTGACCCCGAAGATGGAGCTTTGCCTACGCTACCGTTATTATTACGTATTTCCGCTGCTTGAGTTGTATTAAGAACTGGATCATGAGATCCTTATTTGTGTAAGACCTTATGTATGGTTTGTAATGGATGATGTACTGTGGTATCCAAATCTATTATGTCTCGCAAAAATGGTAATCCTGGGATTGCGATGTATGGCATAACAGGCATCTGGGATTAAAAATCCAGGTGTTGACACCATTGTAAGAGGAACTGCAGCAAGTACTTGGCCGACAAAGCCAAGAGTGGAGGTATGACTTCCAACTCAAGTACACTTGTTTGCAATGTTATAGACATATATCTTGCTGATGCACCTAATAGTTCTTGGGTATATGATACCGGATCAGTTATTCACATCTGCAACTCGTTGTAGGGACTAGTAAGAACTAGGAGCGTAGCAAGAGGTGAGGTTGATATTTGAGTCGACAACAAAGCAAGAGTTGCTGCGTTGGAAGTCGGCACGATGCAACTTCATTTACCTTCCGGATTCATTATGAAACTGAATAATTGTTATTATGTTCAAGTGCTAAGTCGAAACATTATTTCTGCTTCATGTTTGGTGAGGCAAGGCTATGAGTCGAATATCAAGAATAATGGTTGTTCTTTGTATTTGAATGATATGTTTCACGGCTTTGCACCCGTCCAGGACGGGTTATTTATTTTGAATCTTGATGGTGAGTCGGTTTATAACATAAATGTTAAAAGGTTGAAACCAAATGATCTGAATATGACTTACTTTGGCATTGTCGGCTTGGTCATATAAGTTGGAAACACATGAAGAAGCTCCATGATGATGGACTCCTAACTTCGTTCGACTTGGAGTCTTTCGAGACATGTGAATCTTGCCTACTCGGCAAAATGACCAAGACACCTTTTGCAAAGAGTTGCGAAAGGGCGTCCGACTTGTTGGGACTAGTACATAGTGATGTATGTGGACCAATGAGCACGACAACCAGGGGTGGTTATGAGTACTTCATTACCTTCACTGATGATTTGAGTACGTATGGATATATCTACTTGATGAAACATAAGTCGGAAGCCTTTGAAAAGTTCAAAGAATTCCAGAATGAAGCAAAAAATCAACTCGGCAAGAAAATAAAGTTTCTTCGGTCGGACCGAGGAGGCGAGTACATGAGCCATGAGTTTGATGACCATCTGAAAAGTTTTGGAATAGTTCCTCAACTTACCCCGCCAGGAACGCCGCAAAGGAACGGTGTTTTAGAAAGGCGGAATCGGACCTTGTTGGACATGGTATGATCAATGATGAGTCAGACAGATCTGCCTTTATCATTTTGGGGTTATTGTCTAGAAATAGCGGTGTTCACACTAAACAGAGTACCATCAAAGTCGGTAGAGAAGACACCACATGAGATGTGGACAGGCAAAAAGCCGAGTTTGTCTTTTCTTAAGATTTGGGGTTGTGAAGCATTTGTCAAGCGACTTCAGTCGGACAAGCTTACGGCCAAGTTGGATAAGTGTATTTTCATGGGGTATCCGAGGGAAACCTTGGGTTACTACTTCTATAACCGAGAAGAGGGCAAAGTGTTTGTCGCTCGGAAGGGTGTCTTCCTTGAGAAAGAGTTTCTCAGTCGGGGAGTCAGTGGGAGCACGGTGCAGCTCGAAGAAATTCGAGAGCAACCGGCTAGTAGCGAGTCGGCAAAAACCTTGGAGGTTGAGCCAGTCGTGGTAGCTGAGATGGCATAAGCACCTGTACTACGAAGATCGGCAAGATTGCGAAGTGTTCATGATGTATTACTGTTAGACAGTGATGAGCCAGCAAATTATTTGGAAGCGATGGTGGGATCTGATTCCGAGTCATGGCTTGGAGCCATGAGATCCGAGTTAAAGTCCATGGATGAAAATCAAGTTTGGAACTTGGTTGATCTTCCAGACGGTGCAAGACCTGTCGAGTGCAAATGGGTCTTTAAGAAGAAAACTGATATGGATGGAAATGTTTCCATCTATAAAGCACGCCTTGTCACGAAGGGGTTCCGACAAGTTCAAGGAGTTGACTACGACGAGACTTTCTCGCCCGTAGCGATGCTTAAATCAGTTTGGATCATGTTAGCTATAGCAGCCTATTTCGACTATGAGATATGGCAGATGGATGTCAAAACGGCTTTCCTTAACAGAAATTTAACCAAGGACGTGTATATGATACAGCCCGAGGGTTTTGTCGATCCGGCTAATGCTGACAAGGTGTGCAAACTTCAGAAATCCATTTATGGGTTGAAGCAAGCATCTCGGAGTTGGAATATTCGCTTTGATGAGGTAGTCAAATCGTTTGGCTTCATCAAGAGTGATCATGATTCTTGTTTATACAAGAAGTTTAGTGGGATCAAAGTAAACTTTCTAATCTTATATGTGGATGACATATTACTGATTGGAAATGATGTCCAGATGTTGCAAGAAACCAATGAATCATTGGGAAGGAGTTTCTCAATGAAAGACTTGGGTGAGGCAACATACATCCTCGGAATCTGGATCTATAGAGATAGATCAAGGAGGCTCATTGGATTGAGTCAGAGTACTTATTTGGACAAAGTGTTGAAGAAGTTCAACATGGAATCGTCTAAGAAGGGGTTCTTACTGATGTCCCATGGTGTCAAACTTAGCAAGACTCAGTTTCCTTTGACAACTGATGAGCGAAGTCGGATGAGTGCGATTCCGTATGCTTTTGCAGTCAGATCCATCATGTATGCCATGATTTGTACTAGGCCGGATGTTTCATATTCTCTAAGTGTTGTGAGCAGATACCAGGCTGAACCTAGAGAAATCCACTGGACAGCGGCTAAAAATATCCTAAAGTACTTGAGAAGGACTAAGGATATATTTTTGGTTTATGGTGGTGAAGATGAACTCAGTGTAAAGGGTTACACGGATGCGAGTTATCTTACCGACTCTGATGATTCTCGTTAGCAATCCGGATACGTGTTTATTATAAACGGAGGTGCTGTGAGCTAGAAGAGTTCCAAGCAAGAGACTGTGTCTGCATCTACAACAGAGGCTGAGTATATTGCCGCCTCGGAGGCAGCAAAGGAAGCTGTTTGGATGAGGAATTTCCTCATGGATCTTGGTGTGGTTCAGGGCTCGTCTAATCTGTTGGACGTGTATTGTGACAACAATGGTGCTATTGCACAAGCCAAGGAACCTAGACAACACCAGAAGAACAAGCACATACTCATGCGGTACCACCTGATTCTCCAGTTCGTGGATCAGGGTGATATCAAGTTATGCAAGGTACACACGAATGCAAATATTGCGGATCCGTTGACAAAGCCGTTACCACAGCCGAAGCATGAGGCGCACCTGAGAGCCATGGGCATTATATGCTTAGACATGTGATGTCGGAAGATTGACTCTAGTGAAAGTGGGAGACTGTTGGGAATATGCCCTAGAGGCAATCATGTATGATGATATTTCCCATTGTATTCATAAAGATATAAAGTTGTCCTTGTATAAACATCTGATGTGTATCATTGAATATGTGATTCGGTTGTGGAATTATGCATTCATGTTGTTTGTACTAAATGTCCTTGGTCATTGAGGTTGTGCTAGACACACAACTTAGACCAATGTGAAAGTCGGCTTGATGACTCGGTTCCACTTGTCATGGGCATGGAGATGCCATTCCGACTTACACAGATTTGTCTAAAGAGTTTAGCGAGTCGGGTTGACCCATATTGAGGTACAACGAACAAGTTGTCATTTGTATATCTCAATCAATGTAATCCTTAGACCTGAGGTTATTGCATAGTCCGAGTTGAGGATCACCGACTTAGGTTCTGTCAAACACTAATCCATAACTGAGCAGTTATAAAGGCAGAGTTCGGGTCGACTGAGAATCAAGCTGCGTGATGTGAATAACCAAGATGGGATTTTGCCCCTCCACTTGGAGAGATATTCTCTAGGCCCTCTCGGATGATATGATTCGGAAAGCAAGGCCATGCACGACTCGGTTAAGTGTTAACCGAGGCAATCGACTAAGAGTTAGTCGGGTGAATCACTTATCTTGGATCGAGAAAAGAGTCGGACTTTTTAAGGGATGACAATTATTCGCCTATAGTCTGACAAGGTATATCGTGAGGCAAAAGGGACTCAGACGCAAGTCACATTGGAAAGGCAAGTCATCATGACTCTTTGGTACTTGGGAGTCGGCACGTTCTGCTAGGAGCCGCTACCGACTGATCGATTTAGAGTCGGACTCTAATCGTGTCCAAGTAGCCATGAGCCTGCGGGGTCACACACTTAAGAGCGGGAGCAAGTTTGGATTGGATCTGAACCGGAATCTGGTTGGGTTGGACCCAAGCCGTATTAGGACTGAGTCAGCGAGTCGGACTCGCGGTGACTAGTGTTATATGGGCTTTAGTGAATGGGCCACGAGAGTGGAGCCCACGTTCACTCCCTTTATATAGTGGAGCACTGTAACCCAGAAAGGTTAATCGTTGTTCGGTTAGGTCATTCCATGTGTTGGAAATCCTAGCTCCACATCAGTCCTACCGTCGTATCGAACCTAGCAGTTCGCCGCCGGTGCTCCTCCTTGTACGTGTGGATACCAGCAGAGGTGTTGTACGATCAGCACCAGGACGATCGGATCGTAAAGGACTGCACTACATCAACTGACGCGCTACATCAGTAATCCGCATCTGCGCATCTAGTGGTAAACCTCGTGGCCTTCTACCTCGGATAGATCTTGGGATCTCCACGTTAGAGGAAAAAGTTTTATTTTATCTATGCGTGGCCCAACATCTTAGGCTCAGCCTTGGTCTTCTTCGCCGGCGCGGTAACTTTCTTACCGCCCTTCTTGAAGTTTCCCTTTTTCTTAGACTTTAATTGCTTCTTCAATTTGGTGGTCTTATTGACCATCAACACTTGGTGCTCTTTCTTAATCTCCACTTCCACATACTTTAACATGCAAAAGAGTTCAGGCAACGACTTGTCCATGTTTTGCATATTGGAGTTCATCACAAAGTTCTTGTTACTTGGTGGTAGTGATTGGAGGAATCGGTGAATCCCCAAAGCATTAGCAATCACTATACCCAAGCTTTGGAGCTTACTTGCGTTCCCAAACATCTTAAGCACATGCTCACTGACGGAGCTGCCCTCTTCCATCTTGCAGTTAAAGAATTTTCCAGAAGCCTCATAACTCTCAACTGACGTGTGAGCCTCAAATATAATTTTGAGTTCACGAACAATATCATGTGGGTCGAAGTTCTCAAACCTTTTCTAAAGCTCTGATTCTAAACCATACAAGATAGCACACCGAACTGTGGAGTATTGATTCTTACGACTGAGGAAAACATTCTTCACCTCATCGGTAGCATCAGCTGCAGGTGGGTCACCTAGCGGTGCATCCAACACATAGGTCAAATTACCAGCATTGAGGACAACCCTCAAGTTGCGAAACCAATCCGTGAAGTTTCTTCCATTGTTTTTCAACTTTTCTTTCTCTAGGAACGCATTAAAATTGATGGTAGGGGCCGCCATTGATCTACAACATATTTGCAATAGTTTAGACTAATTTTATGACAAATTGAGTTCTAATTAATAATTAAATTAATCTAGGCGAACTCCCACTCAAAACAACATCCCTCACATTGTTTTAGTGATCACACGAACCAAATCCACCACATCAAAACCGATCATCAAGAGAAATGATGTAGCTTCAATGGCGAACAATCAACATGTTCATCATATCTAATATATGACTCATGCTTTACCTTTCGATGATCCATGTTCCGATACCATGTTTGTACGTGCTAGGCTCGTCAAGATAAAATATTATCTTCCGCATGAGCAAATCTGGCTTGCTCCCATTGTATACACTCGCAGAATCTAACACACCTGATCATCACGTGGTGTTTTGAAACAACGAGCTTTGGCAACGGTGCCTACTAAGGATGAACACTTTATAACTTGATATTTTGTGAGAGGGATCATCTTATAATGCTACCGTCGCGAACTAAGCAATACAAGATGCATAAAAGGATTAACATCCCATGCAATTCAAAATATATGATATGATATGGCCTTTATTCTTGTGCTTCCGATCTCCATCTTCAAGCACGAACATGATCTCCATCATCACCGGCATGGCGTCAAGGTCAATGGCACCGCTCCATGGTTGTCCACCAGCATCAACTATTACAGCTACTTTGAATAATAAACACACATGTCTTAACGAAATTAAAAGACAACCATAAGGCTCATGTTGGTTGCCGACTTACAATAAGGAACATTGCATACATCATATATAATCACAATCATGGCCATATCACATCACAGCACAACCCTGCAAAACAAAGTTAGACGCGTCTAATTTTCTTTGCATGTTTTACGTGGTTTGGGGCTTTCAATAAGTGTCATTTTAACTTACGAACAAGAACCACAACGTTGATACTAGTATTGTCAATCACTCATTGTAAATTGAATCTTCACTATGTTGGGACAAACAGGCACCCGCAAATCCACTTATGCAATACAAGTTGCATGTCAAGCGTGGATCAAGTCTCATGAACGATGTCATGTAACGTTAGCCCGGGCCGCTTCATCCCACCATCCCGCAAGATGCAAAGTACACAAGAAGCAATCGACAACAAAAGCATCAACGCCCACAATGACCATTGTGTTCTACTCGTGCAACATATCTACATATAAACACAGATCTCATACCACTGTTGGCGTTCGTAGCATGGAAAAAAAATTTGTACCGCATGAACACAAACAAGCCAAGATCTATCTACTAGATTGTAGCAACGAGTCGATTAGAGTACTCACCCTTGAAGATTCCAAAGCAGTTAACGAGAGCAGATTCTCGTGGGTGATGTAGTCGTATACTTCCCGATCTCAAGATCACGTAGACGATCCTTCCGGCACTGCGTTCCGGCAGCGCTTCCGCAGTCTGTCACAAGTTTGGTACTAGATGAATGTAACATCCCAGAATTAAAGCTTAGAAATAAGCTAAACACAGAGGTGTGCATTGCATTCATGCATAGAAAATCCGGATAATTTTCGCGCTTTTGAACAAAACTTGTCAAAGTGATTGAAGTTTCTCTCAACTTGATGGATTTGAAGTAGATCATCAAGTTGACCGCGATAAGTTTCAATATGATCTTTTCTAAAACCTTATTTTGGGTAAACATGATTTGATCTAAGGGTAGATCGAATATAATAAAATTAAACCCCAATGTAGTGTTTAATGATTAATATCAGATCTTAAAGAGAGCATATCTTAGTATTCATCACAACAACCTATAAATACCAAGTTAAGAATACAAATCAAGTTATAAGAATCCAATAACCAAAATGTTGATGTATCAAATTCTCATCCATTCCTACAATGAGCACGATGGTAGTTCTTTAACACATAATTCCTTATCACTTGTTGAGTTGAAAGGAAATCAAATCAAAACCATACACCATATATCTTTCTTTCCATAATAATCTTTATCCTCTCTATTGAACCACAATCTTGCATCTGATGTTAATCAATGCTGAAGGATCAACTGTTGATTTATCAATCCTTGATCTATTAACCCCTGTCCTTGTCATAGCATCCACTTAAATCCTTCAGAGAAAGAAGTAAGAAGAGGTAAGTGGTAATGCTAGTCTTAGATATCATCTATAGGACGGGAGAGTTTGAAGAGAATGAAATCAATATGATAGTTTGAAAGTGTAAGATGGTTAACCTAGAGGGGGTGAATAGGTTTCTACAAAATTCTTTATAATCTTTTGCAAGTTTTAGGCATTGTGGAATATAAGTGAGCCTAAATGTAAACTAGGTGAGGCAACCTAGATGATGAACAAGATACTTCAAGCTCGAAGGCTATCACAAGGTAAACAACACAAGTAAGAGATCGGTTAAGGAATAACCGAAGCACGCGGAGATGAAGATGTATTCCCGAGTTCACCACCTTTGGGAAGGGGGCTACGTCATGTTGGAGAGGTGTGAGGTTCCACGAAGGATTCCTCACGCGCCACAAAGGCTCACCTTCTTCTCCGAGCCTATCCCATGAAGGAATAGCTCGCTTACTCGTGGTAGACTTTAAGGTAGTCTCCAAACCCTCACAAACTTTCCATGGAGAAAATCACAAGACGAATGCCTCCAGGCGACCCTAGCCTCCTAGGGTTTCCCACAAACCCAAGAGTAACAAGCTAACTCGATGAACTCAAGGGGGAATGAACTTTGGCTTGGTGGAAATGTAGATCGGGACCTCCTCTTCCTTTCTACCAAAGGGATTTGGATTTGGTTGGGTAGAATGGGAGATCCTCAAGCTTTTGTGTTTCAACAATGGGGGAGAGAGAGCTTCAAGAAATTAAATGTTAGCTCAAGTGCCTAACCTCATAGTGGATAAGAAAGGGGTATATATAGTATGGGTGGAAAAAGAGCCGTTTGGGGGTTCCTGTGACAGAACCGGCAATAAGTCCAGTCGGACTGAGTTGCTCGCCGGAATTTCCAGCGACAGCTCTGGTGGACCGGACCACACGCCGGAATTTTTGGCGGCGACCGAAATTCCCGACGAACAACCGAAAGGCTATTCTGTAAGCCATATCGGTGTGCACTAGGAAATTCTGGCAATCGGAAATTCCGGCGATAGCACCGGCACCGCCGACGCTTTTGCCGATTTCGTAGAAGCCCCTTTTTTGAATCATTTTTCAGGGCGCTCTTTCTCTCTTTCTTAGAACGGGTGTGCCGTGGTGGATGATGAGAGGTATATTTGGTGTAGAACATCCCCAAAGAGCACATCGAGATCACCCCTCTTAAAATTGCGGTGTTTCCTATTTGACTCAAGAGTAAATAAGAGAAAATAATAAACAACACCACCGGCTCTTCATAAAGAAACGAATGGGGGTCACCCATCACCTATCATCAACAACCTGCGGACTCTCACCTGTAGAGAAGCTAATAGAAACATTAGTACATTCTCTAGCTCCGTTGTCATAGTTAACCAAAACACTAGATAAGGGCTAATTTCCCTTTCAATCTCCCCCTTTTTGGTTAACAATGAAAAACCGAGCTAGATTCAAAATATGATATTATGATACGATTAGATCTATCACAGAATATCAAGCACATAGTGATAGGAAATCCAAGTACAATAAGGGAACTGCAGAGTTTTCCAAACACACACACGAATGGTTCGATAGAGCAAATAAAAGCACAAGCCCATGAGAGAAAAACGAGCAAAGTAGGGCTTGTGCAAGAGGCAAATCAGAAAGAAGCGACTCTACTCTTTCTCCCCCTTTGACATCGAGACCAAAAAGGAAGAAACGAGCGGAGAGACCGATCTAGCCAGCGAAGTTGTCCTCATCGTCATTATCATAGGCTTCTTCCTCCTCTTCTTCTTCATCGTCACCCTCCTCTTCGTCCTCATCCTCATCCTCATCCTCATCCTCATCATCATTCCCTGGAGGTGTAGCGCGACGCTAAGAGGAGCTGGAAGTGGCAAACCCGGGGAACATAGATGGATCAAACCCCCTAAACATGTCCTCATCCAACGGGGGCTTCTGAAAGTTGACGTAAGGGACAGGAGCAAGAGCATTGCCCAAGTCTGGCACTGGTCGACCATACTCTGTTAAGAAAGCATTGTGTTGCCTCCTGTTCTCCTGACTGAGATCCAAACTGCAATGGGCAACATCATAGGAGGAGCGACACATATCCCACAAGATTTTGAAGAACCGGCAAGAACTTTCTTGCGAGGAAGAGCACGGGGAAGGTCCCTACGAGAGCGTGAGCCACTAGAAGACAGAGGATCATGAGCATGCTTGGTCTGGCGTTCAGACGGCATCATCTGAGGGAGATCCACGTGAGAGCCCCAACGCGGTAAGGTGAAATCCTCCATATCTTCACGCGGACCTCTGGGGAGAGCAGCTGCAGGAACAATGGCCTCAATCAGACGCTGAACATACTGACAGAAATTGGGAGTCAAGCGCTTCTCAATGGACCGCTGAATCTCACAGTAGATGGTCACACACATTGATCTTCCGGAGACGGCGAGGCTCACAGTAGTACAGCAGATTATTGTGGTGACCGCGGACATCAACAGCATCATCAGCCTTGTTCACAAGATTGTAGCGGAAGAACCGAGCAAGCACCATGTAGTAGTAGTACATCCCTGACAAGCTGGGAGGTTGATGGTTGGGATCACTAGGATAGCAGAAAAGGAGTTGGTTGTCACTGAAGGCCTTCTCAGAATGAATGCAGAAGCCAGATACACTGTCAGGAGGGTAACCCAGGGCATGGAGGAAAGCATCAAAAGAAGCCGAGTACGGCTTGGTGCCGATCATCCAAGTAACAGTGCGAGCATCATCAGTGTGAAAGTAAGCCGTGCAAAAGAACTGGCGAATGAGATATGGCATTAGCTTGACCTTGATAGTAGCAATAGCAAAGACATCCATCTGCTTCAGGGCCACATCCACATGCTCGAAATCGGAGGAGAGGTAATGAGCATAGTGGTCCTCATTGAGATACCTGGGAGGAACAAAGAAACCCCGCTTCATACAAGTTGGCTCATTGTAAAGGTCATCCAAAAAGCACTTCTGAGTGTCAGTCTAGAACATCTTGTCAGCCCCTTGGTAAGTGTGGTTGGGAAAGCGGTACGGATTCTGCCTCCACAAGTCCCGCCACTGATTCATATTAATATCTAAAGCAGTATTGTAGTTGGGAGGAACTTCTTCTTCGGTAGGACCAAGACTGGACTTGCCCTTGACAGCGGATCTTCCAGCTGAGGCTTTCTTCTTCTGTCCACTTGTAGATCCAGAACCCCCTGTGATAGCAGCTTTCTCTAGTTGATGCTAAGTGAGGTGCGGAGGAGGAGGAGGACGCTGAATAGTAAGCTTTCTCTTTTTGCCGGTGTCGGGCTCAAAGTCGTTGTGGTCAGACTCTGCACAATAAGCACACAAGAACGCAAGGCAAAGAAAGCAAATGAGTGTATATGCCATAGAAGAGCTCACAAGAACACATAATGAAGGTTGGGCAAGCGCATGGACAGAAAAACAGGCGAAAGAAAATTTTGGCTCCAGGTCCGGCGGAACCGACCTTGTCGCCGGAATGATCGGGACGGGTCCGGCGAACCGAAAGCTCGACCGGAATTTCCGGCGAGCATGTCGGTCGACCGGAACTGTGACCGGAAATTCTGGCGGCGGTTTCGGATCGACCGGGCCTAGGACCGAAAAATTAGGGCAATCGATAGTGATACTATCCATGACTTAGTACTTTCACAAACAACACCATGAGGGAGAATAGTGGGTGAAACTAGGGTGATGCTAGCCTAGTTACTCTACTAGGAGGATAGAGAGAACTAAGGGAGCACAAGAGACCATGAAGGCTAGGGTTTCACCACCAACAAGAAGGGAACAAAGAGAGGAAAGAGAAAAAATACCCTCGGATGCCGAAGACGAAGCCATGCCCCCTCCCTTACCAAGGATAGGCACGAAGAAAGCACCACACGAGAAAGTGGGGAAGCACTCCCCGATCTCCCAATGCGGGCAAGGAGAGAGCAAAACCTTCGGTGAAAAGACTTGTAGAGGCCCGATCTACAACTTGGTGGAGTGTGGAGGGTTTTGGGTGTAGAGAAGGGCCTATGGGGGGTGGGGAAGCTTGGGGCGGCGACCATGGAGGAGGGGAGGGCATGGGGAAGAAAGAAAGGAAGAGGATGGAACTGCCCCATGTGCGGGCTATAAATATCCCCCTCAAAAAAATTTGGCAATAAGTCCGATCAGACCGGTGCCCACGCCGAAATTTCCGGCGAGAACATCGGCGAATCGACCTGGTGACCGGAAATTCCGGTGGCGACCAAAATTTTCGGAAAAGAACCGAAAACATGTTCTGTAAGAGTTTTCGGTATGCTACCGGAATTTTCAGGGTCGCCAGAATTTTCGATCGTCAGGCCGGCGAACCGGATTTTTTGCCGAAAAAATTCTAAAGACAGCGAAAAAAATGATTGATGTTTGGGAGATGAAATATTGTGAGGAATCATATGATCATATACACAAGATCCAAATGAAGACCAGAGAGAGCACTCTCCATATGGCAAGGTCATGAGGAAACAAAAACGAAGAGCGGCCATGGACAAGGATTTAGCTTGAAGCAACAATGCACCCAATACATAAAACCGGCCATTTGGCGAAGGATTTCTCCCCCTATGTTTAAGCACACATGTCATGGCGCCTCAAAGATAGATGCTTGGACCCATATCATGACACGAGATCAATTTATGTTGCACACATAGGTAAGCATCAAACCAAGACATGGTGAGATGACCATCCCTACATGTACTGCGCAACTAGTCTACATAGCACGTTAAGAGCAAGAATATAGTGCAAGAAGAAAATCAATCCAAGTTTTGGGCATCTAGGATACCGAGTTCTTGCCTCAACATGACAAACCGGGCTTCATACAAAGGCTTCGTGAATATATCGGCCAATTGGAACATCGTACCCACATGAGTGAGATTGATATCACCATTTGCGACATGGTCACGTAGGAAGTGGTGGCGAATGTCAATATGTTTGGTGCGGCAATGTTGGACGGGGTTGTTGGCGATCTTTATTGCGCTTTAATTTTCACATAGAAGAGGCACCGTACCAAGAGACACACCATAGTCTTTCAAGGTTTTCCTCATCCATAACAATTGAGCACAATAAGATGCCGCGGATATGTATTCGGATTCGGCGGTGGATATGGCTGTGGAGTTTTGTTTCTTGGAATACCAACTCACCAACGATCGGACAATAAATTGTCAAGCCCCAGAGGTTGATTTCCGGTCAACCTTATCACCTGCCCAATCGGCATCCGAATAGCCAAAAAGCTCAAAGGTTGACCCCTTTGGATATCAAAGCCCGAGAGTAGGAGTGAGAACAAGGTACCTAAAAATCTGTCTGACCGCCATCAAGTGGTACTCCTTGGGAGCGGATTGAAAACGAGCACACGTTCTAACACTTAACATGATATCCGGCCTAGAAGCACAAAGGTAGAGCAAGGAACCAATCATAGAACGATATACCTTTTGATCCACGTCCTTCTCACCTACTTCAAGGCCAAGTTGTCCATTTAGTGGCATGGGTGTCTTCATGGGATTAACTTTGGCCATCTCGAACTTATTGAGCATATCCTTAATGTATTTCTCTTGAGATATGAAAGTGACGTGAGGAAGTTTCTTTATGATGAAGCCTAGAAAGAACTTCAACTCCCCCATCATGGACATCCTAAATTTCATAGTCATCAACTCGGCAAAATCTTTGTTATGAGATTTGTTAGTTCCACCAAAGATAATATCATCAACATAGGTTTGAACAATAAATAAGCCACCCCATTTAACCCGTTTGGTGATAAGGGTGGAATCGACCTTACCCACTCTAAACCCATCCATGAGTAGAAAATCCCTAAGGTGCTCATACCAAGCACGAGGAGCTTGCTTTAGTCCGTAGAGAGCCTTATGGAGTAGATACACATGGTTGGGATAGCGTGTGTTTTCGAAACCCGGGGGTTGATCTATATATGCAACCTCTTTCAAGGGACCATTAAGAAATGCACTTTTCACATCCATTTGATAAAGCTTGAAGTTATGGAAAAATGCATACGCAAGCAAGAGACGAATAGCTTCAAGACGAGCAACGGGCGCAAAGGTGTCCTCATAGTCAATACCTTCTATCTAGGCATACCCGTGTGCCACTAACCTTGCTTTGTTCTTGTGATGACCCCGTTCTCATCTTCCTTGTTCTTGAACACCGACTTGGTCCCAATGACATTGATGCGATGATCTTTAGGCCTCTCCACTAGAGACCATACTTCATTGCGGGTGAAACACTCGAGTTATTCTTGCATGGAAATGACCCAATCCGGATCCTCCAAAGCCTCATGAACCTTAAGGGGCTCAAAGTTGGACACAAAGGCATGATGCCCACAAAAGGTTGTGAGGTTCTTCTTCGTGGATCCTCCAAAGCCTCATGAACCTTAAGGGGCTCAAAATTGGACACAAAGGCATGATGCCCACAAAAGGTTGTGAGGTTCTTCTTCGTGGCACGGGTCTCTATCCCTCTTGATATGCTTCCAAGTATATTGTTGAATTGAAGACCACTTGCAATGGAGGCGGCCTTAATCTTCCAAATTGTGCCATCATGATCAACAAATTCATCTTTTGAGGGGGCCTTGATCATTGACACCATCTTAAGCTTGGCCTTGAGATGGAGGTTGATCTTCTACTTGGTATTGCTCAAGGGTTTGAGGGCTTGATTCTTGTTCTTCAGTTTGCATGGCATCTTGATTGAGATGTTGATCTTGTGATGCGTTTGATGGCTCAACTTGGGTAGAGCTTGGCTCTTCTTGAGTTGAGCTTGATTCTCCCCCCATCATCTTGTTGAACATGACTCGTTGGGCAAGATGTGCCCAATACCCATCAACTTGATGACTTGAGAAGAATCACCATCACCTATATCACGAGAAGAAACTTGCCCCTCATGGGGGCCATTATTCTCCAAAAACTCCACGTCACAAGATACTTCAACACAACCATTGGTCTTGTTGTAGTATCTATAGGCATGAGAGTTTTTCGCATAACCAACAAATATACCCTCTATAGTTCTAGATTCAAATTTACCGAGCTTTTCCTTTTTGTTCTTGACGAGGCACTTGCATCCAAAGACACGGAAGTAGTTGACATTGGGCTTCTTACTTGTGATAATCTCGTATGGAGTCATGTCAAAGGGAGCTCGGAGGAAGAGTCGGTTCGTGTAGTGGACCGTGGTAGCAATAGCTTCTCCCCAAAAATTGTGAGGGGACTTGAATTCACTCAACATTGTTCTTGCCATCTCAATGATTGTCCGGTTCTTCCTTTCAACAACACCATTTTGTTGAGGGGTATAAGGAGCTGAGAATTCATGCTTGATCCCCTCATCTTCAACAAATTCTTGCATGGTGTAGTTCTTGAACTCGGTGCCGTTGTCATTATAATGGTCTCGATCTCCACTCCATGAGTGCGTTGAGCTTCCTTGGTGAAGATCATGAATTCCTTGAAGGTCTCATACTTCGTCTTGAGAAGAAAGACCCAAGTATACATTGAGTAATCATCAACAATGACAAAACCATATCTTCTTCCACCGAGGGAGTCATATGTCGATGGACCGCAGAGATCCAAATGGAGCAGCTCCAAGGGTCTTGATGTGGCCACCTTGGTAATGGAAGGATGATGCTTCCCAATTTGCTTTCCTGAAATGCAAGCACTACACGCACGATCTTTCTCAAAGGAGATACCGGTTAGTCGAACAATATGCTCACCCTTTAGGAGTAGATTGAGATTTCTCATGTTGACATGGCCTAGGCGACTTTCAACACCCGGATTTTTAATCCCAGATGCCTGTTATGCCATACATCGCAATCCTAGGATTACCATTTTTGCAGACATAGCAGATTTGGATATCACAGTACATCATCCATTACAAACCATACATAAGGTCTTACACAAATAAGGATCTCATGATCCAGTTCTTAATATAATTCAAGCAGCAGAATAATGTAATAGTAACGATAGCGTGGGCGAAGCTCCATCTTCAGTGTCATAGGCAATGCTGACGATGGGAGATGGTCCTAGTTGTCGTAACCTTCCTGCGGTCCATCATCCTGATACTCCTCTTCATAGTCTGGCCACGGGAATAGCCAGGGACAAAGCCATGAGTACTCTTTAAGTACTCGCAAACTAATACTAACAAGTTAAGGGGGTTTTTGTAGTAGGATACTAAGCTCTAGGGTTATTTTGCAAAAAGACAGATTTACCTCTACTAAGTTCAGAAGAAAAGAAAACTAGTTGAAAGTTTTATAACACCTAAGTGGGAACTTGCATTTCATGTCACAACTCTGTTGTGGTCAAGTCAAAACCATACATCACTTCCTAAGTTGTTTTGAAAACATCTGACGGGGGAACAGTATGGCCACTCCAACTGTCCATAATCGCGGACGCGGCTATTCGAATAGTTTGACACTCTGCAGAGATTGTACACTTTCACCACAACATTTGATACATCCGTCAGGAATAATCCTGAATTCACCATACTGAGTATGCGGATAATCAATCCTAACCTTTCAATTACACGCCCTAGTATAGGCACCTCTCCTGTGAGTTTGGCCTTCCAACCAAGACCAACTGTCATCTTGGGTATTGCACAGGTGGACAATCTTCACAAGGTAGCCTCAGCTCAGACCTTGGCCGTGAGGGAACCCATACTAAGGTACATAAATTTCCAGTCAAGCCCTACCCAATTTTCGAGTATTGTGGTTGTACGGTAAAATTGGAATGGTATCGCATCCAGACAACCATCAGTTTTATAAAGGGCTAAGGCTCATGCCTCAACATTTTCACCATCAAAATCATCTGGTGTTTGAGAACACATGTCAAAACATTTTAGTAGAATGACTCATCATTCTAAGGTTTTCATAACCATTTTCACCAAGTACTCCCATCTAAAGTTGATCAACTTTTATTCTTAGCACTAGCATCTACAAGTGGGGGGTAAAGACTAATGAGGGGTAATAAATAAGTGGGGATTAGCTAAGTTCAATCTCATGCCCTAGGATGAGATCAAGATTATCTAACTTAGGCCAAATTTTATGCTCTTTATGCTACCTTCAATTATCTTTCTAGAATCTACAAGTCACTTAAGTAAACTCTAAGAAAAAGCTTTGATAAAGAAAATAAAGTATTAAGCTTGCAAGTAAAACTAGGATTGGGTATCAAGTGGGTATGATCACATATGCTTAAGGCATATAGTTGGCATAGTAACAAGCAAGTAGAAGCTTGCATATGTAGGGTATCTTGCAAGTGTTAGCTTGCATAATTGCAAGTATAAGCTTGCATAATTGCAAGTGTTAGCTTGTTGATTCAACTAGTAGTATTAGGCTTGCCTTGTGCATAGCAGTGGTTGAAGTTCTCCTCGGCTTCTTCCTCGTAGTATCCTCCTTCCTCCTCGTATCCTTGGTCGGTACTAGCATCTATAAATAAATACGAGGTACACAATCACCAAACAATACTTAAATATTTCTAATCATCACACAAAGGTTCATAATAGATGATCTATCATCATCACTATCATTACAAGATTAAAGCACTTGTCTTATTTATTTTATATTGAGAAAAGTAATTTCTACTCATTGAAAAACTACTTAAGATTTAATATTCTCCAACTCAAACATGGGATCATGTTGACACATGTCATCACCACATATTTCAGTACATGGGAATGTGATTTAAAGTGGTGTCACAATTTAATGAGGTTTAACCATTTTACTTTAATTAAATAAAGTGACTAGAAATGACTATGTGGCATTCTTTTATTACTTGAACATTATCTCTGCAAGTAAACCCATAAATTTTTATACATTCTGAAAGGTATGATCAAATTTGATTTTTGAGAGTTGGAATTAACTCAAAAGCTCTTATGGTTGAATTTTGAAAAATGTTGGAATGCAGATAAGCTTGTGCCTTGTTATTTGTACCATGGGTGATCTACAAATCTAAATGGTTTGAATCCAACGGTCTTGGATTAAGCATTCCAATACCTTTCTAACAAAATTGGTTTCATGCATTTTGGTTCAGTGAATCGAGCTGGGTTGACTTTTGAATCTAGGTACAGAACTGAGTTTGAAATTAAATGAATAAAACTAAATTTGAATTGTTGGGTCGCGCGGGACGTTTTACTGGGCCGGCCCACTATGCACAGCGCATGCGCGGGCGGGTTAAGTGGAGGTCCCCACACGTTAGTGAGACAGTGAGGGGCGAAGTGGTACGGGGCAATGTGGACCATGGGATCTAGTTCTAATCGAACGACTCGAGTTCATCGTACACGCCTGAACAGGACGCGACGAGCACAAACCCTAGCGCGGAAGGTGGGGGTCGTGGGAGGCTCACCGGGGCTCAGGCGGTGGTCGGCGATGGGGGCGAACGACGAAGTCGACGACGGCGATCCTCCTAGTACCGGCAGCTTCTCATGGGGCGGCTCCAATCGACGGCTACCTTCTTCTCCAGTAGCGGCGGGCTCCAGCCAAATTCCGGCGATGCGCTGCTCGCCTTGCTCCGGGAGTGAGGTGGGGTGGTTCTGAGGGAGAGAGGAGTGAACTGGTGTGAAGAAAACGAGCGGTGGAGGCCTCTATTTATAGTGGCTGAAGGGGACCGACGGGCGTGGGCTGAGATCGTCGTGGTCGACGGCAGCATGGGCGACAGTAGGGGCAGTGTTGTTCTCCCTGGCGAAGCTCAACGACATGGTGGCGAGGCGTGGGGCGGTGCTGATCGGTTAGAACACGTCGATGCTCTAGGCAGGTCCGACGGCGATTTTAATGGCGCACAGCATGCGTGGTCCACGCAGCGGCGAACGAGCATGTCTACGGGGTTGTTGGGGCGGTGGTGATCACGCATGCACGCGGCAAGGGCGGCGCGCAGTCTGTGGGTGCTGGTCGAGGGTGGCACACTGGCGCGCTCTCGGCTCGCACGCAGAGAGGTTTGGCATGGTCTTGTCGTGTGGTCCACGGGCCATCTGCGCTCGGGGTTGGGACAGGGAGTGGCGGTGGACGGTGCTGCGTCTGTGAGACAAGGTTGCTAGGCTTGGTGCTGCTCCTAGCTTGGTGTCGACAATGGGGTGGCAAGGTGAGGCTCGGCATGGTTGCCATTAATGGCATGGTCTGGTTTACAGTGAGCTAGAGGGGTTAACCAAGTTAGATGATCTACTGAGGGTGTAGAGTGATCTAGATAGGGAACAAGTTAGGCCAAAATTACTGCACACTATAGTGTTTGATGTTTGTTTGATTTGTATCTGCAAGGTGTTTGATAAAATGGCCGCAAGAACTTTGAATTTGAATTTTGGATTCAAACTTGGTGGGTTTGCTAGGCACATACTAGGGAGTGTCTGGTTAGTTGGATTAGTCAAGGGGCACTAGTTTGGTTGGGTTTTGAAAATGGGTGACCTTCACATATGATAAAGATTCAATTTTGAATTGTGATTTGAATGAGGTTGCCAAATGTTTATGTAAGTTTGAAAGGTGGGATTTGATTCACTTTTACTTGTTCTAGCAAGGGGTGAAAAGAATTGGGAAAGTTTCTTTTTGAAATCTTGGACTAGAAACACTCAAAGTGACCTAGTGAGCAAGATTGGCAAAAATGACCATTTGCTTTATTTGATTTGTTTTTGATTTTCTCTTGATTTGTTTCTGCATGGAAATGTTTTATATGATGTTATATTAATTTTTAAACCATTTTTTGCTATTTAGGTTAATCACACAAGTTCATTCATGCATCATCAAATCATCACATACACACATGCATTCATATGATTTAAATTAATCAAAGTTTTTGTTAACCCTAATTTTAGTGATTAGAGTTTGATGATCAATGTTTAATATTTTTGGGATGTTACAAACCTTCCCCCCTTAAACAAAATCTCGTCTCGAGATTTGAAAAAGGAAGAAAAATATTACCTAGGATTTAAAGAGATCGGGAAACTCTGTCCTGATGTGATCTTCGCGCTCCCAGGTAGCTTCTTCTTCAGTGTGGTTGCTCCATTGCATCTTGAGAAACTTGATGCTTCGGGTTCTAGTGGTTCTGAAAGCTTCCTCCAAAATACGTATGGGTACTTCGGGATACGTCCGGTCATCGTTGATCTCTATGGTCTGGTGATCAATGTTCTTGAACACTTCAGTATTCTCCGGAACTTCTAGGCATTTGAGAAGTAACGATATATGGAACACATTGTGCATTGCTGACATTTCTTGTGGCAGTTCCAATTGATACGATACTTCTCCTCGACGATTAAGAATCTTGAAGGGTCCGATATATCTAGGGGCTAACTTTCCTTTGAGCTGAAAATGTTGCATTCCCTTCAAAGGCGACACTTTAAGATACACGAAATCTCCGATATTGAAAGCGAGGTCTCGACGTCTCTTGTCGGCATAACTCTCCTGTCTTGATTGGGTGGTCTTGAGGTGCTCATGAATCTTTTGAACTTTCTCTTCTGCTTCTTGTAGGATGTCGCGTCCGAAAATCTGACTTTCTCCTACTTCTGACCAATTCAAAGGGGTTCGACACTTCCTTCCATACATGAATTCAAATGGGTCCATTTGCAGACTAGCTTGATAACTGTTGTTGTATGAAAATTCTGTGAAAGGCAGATAGTCTTCCCATTTGGATCCATACTCTAGCACACATGTTGTCAACATATCTTCGAGTATTTGATTTACTCGCTTTGTTTGTCCATCGGTCTGAGGGTGATGCGCGGTGCTGGAATCTAGTCGGGTTCCTAAACCTTCTTGGACTTTCTTCCAGAATCTCGAGGTAAACTGGGTTCCTCGATCCGATACAATGTTCTTGGGGACTCCGTGCAAACTGACGATTCTAGCGATGTACAACTCCGCTAGCTTCGAACTTTGGTATGTGGTCTTGACTGGTAAGAAATGGGCGACTTTGGACAATCTGACAACTATGACCCAGATAGAGTCATTTCCCCTTCTAGAAAATCCGGTGATAAATTCCATTCCAACGGAATCCCATTTCCATTCCGGAATCTGTAGCGGTTGCAACAATCCTGCGGGTCTCTGATGTCCCGCCTTGACTCTCTGGCAAATATCACACTTGGCGATATAGCTTCCGATTTCTCTCTTCATCTTATGCCACCAAAATTGCTCCTTCAAATCCTGATACATCTTTGTTCCTCCGGGGTGGATAGAATAAAGAGTATCATGGGCTTCCTTCAAAATAACTTCTTTCAACTCTGAATCTGCTGGTACACAGAGACGTCCTTTGTATCACATAATTCCCTCTTCGTCTTCGGTGAATCCGGGTACTTTGCCTGTACCGATACGACGTTTGATTCCGTCGATACTAGCATTTCCTCTCTGCGCCTCCTTGATCTGACTGATCAAAGTGGGTTGAAGTTCTATGCTAGCCAAAAATCCTTCACTCACTAATTCCATTCGGAAATCTTCCATCTCTTTGTTCAAACTTGGTTGCTCCTTCAAAATCATGGAGTTCAAGCGGCACAGAAATCTGCTAAGGGCATCTGCTACCACATTGGCTTTACCGGGGTGATAGTGAATGTCCAGATCATAGTCCTTGATTAGCTCGATCCATCTTCTCTGCCTCATATTCAGCTCCTTCTGAGTGAATATATACTTCAGGCTCTTGTGATCCGAATAAATCTCTACAGATTTCCCGAGATAATGCCTCCATGTCTTCAGGGCTAGAACTACGGCTGCTAGTTCAAGGTCATGGGTTGGATAATTTTGTTCATGCTGCTTCAGTTGTCGGGATAGATAAGATATAACTTTGCCTTCTTGCATTAGCACACATCTAAGACCGATCTTGGATGCGTCACAATACACATCAAAGGGCTTCGTGATATCCGGCATGATCAAGATTGGGGCTGAAATCAATCTCCTCTTGAGTTCTTGAAAACTCGCTTCACATTTGTCCGTCCATTCAAACTTCTTGTCCTTCTTCCGCAATTGGGTCATGGGTCTGGTGATACTAAAGAATCCTTCTACGAACTTATGGTAGTATCCCGCTAATCCTATAAATGCACGAACTTGGGTTTGAGTGGTTGGGGCTTGCCAATCTTCGACATCCTTCACCTTTGCAGGGTCAACGGCAATTCCTCCGGCTGATACAATATGTCCGAGGAATCCTACTTACTGTAACCAGAATTCACATTTGCTAAACTTGGCATATAGCTGATGCTCCCTAAGGGTTTCAAGAATGGTCCTTAGGTGTAGCTCATGTTCGTCTTCTGATTTGGAATAAATCAGAATGTCGTCAATGAAAACAACGACAAACTTATCCAGGAAGTCCATAAAAATATTACTCATGAGGTTCATGAAATAAGCGGGGGGCATTGGTTAATACAAAAGACATGACAATATACTCGTATAATCCATATCTGGTGGTAAAGGCAGTCTTTGGAATATCCTCTGTGTGAATCTTGAGTTGATGATAGCCAGTTCTAAGATCAATCTTAGAAAACACTTTGGCACTAGTCAACTGGTCAAACAAATCTTCTATCTTTGGCAATGGGTACTTGTTCTTGATGGTGTCATCATTCAACTTCTGATAATCCGTACACAAACGGTTACCTCCATTTTTCTTGTCCACGAACAAAACAGGTGATCTCCAAGGTGACGCACTTGGTTGAATCAGTCCAATTTCCAGCATGGCATCCAGTTGCTTCTTCAGTTCCACTAGTTTAGACGGGTTCATACTATATGGTCTCTGGGATATGGGTCCGGTTCCAGGTATTAGTTCAATGATAAACTCGATATCCCGATCTGGGGGCATACCGGGCAAAACATCTGGAAATACATCGGGGTATTCACAGACTATCCGGACTTGGTCAATGGTTGGCTGGGCTATACTCTTGTTGCACTTGAATTGATGAGTCAACGTTTCAGATACATGCTCGACTGATATCCCGGATGTACTGGTCATGGTTATGGCTTTCTTGGCACAGTCAATTAATCCTTTGTGTTTGGACATCCAATCCATTCCTAGTACTACTTCCAAACCTTTAGTTTCGAGTACTATTAGATTAGCATAAAAATCTATGCCATGGATTCGGATAGGGACGACTTTGCAAATTTGCCTAGCTTTGGTGGTCGAACCAGGTATTTGAACAATCATGACATGCTTCAATTTGGTTGGTTGAATCTTACTAGTGCATGCAAATTCTTCAGTGACATATGAGTGCGATGCTCCAGAATCAAACAACACTCTTGCAAGTACTGAGTTAACAGAAAACATACCCAGCACGACATCTAGCGCTTCTTGGGCTTCTTCCTCATGCATGAGAAAAAGACGGCCATTGCGGTTGAGCGAGTTCCCTGGGGAAAACCTTCTTCTGGGCTGAACACGACGTTGCTGCTGAACTGGGGCATTTGCATTGGGGGCTACGGCAATCTTCTTGGGGCACTCATTGTAATAGTGACCCTTGGTTCCACATTCATAACAAGTCACTTGCGACTTGTCCTTCGCTGCAACAGGCACAACATTGCTTCCAGTCCTTGGGGCAGTCTTGGTGTTGGTGGCGGCATTGTTGTTGTTGAACTTGGGTGGTGCACGGTTGAAATTGCTGGAGTTGTCGGGGTTGTTGTGGTTTCCTCCGGGCCTTGGGTTTCCACGGTTGGGATAGGTCGGACGGTTCATCGGGGGTCTGTTGTTTCTGGGGGCAAATCCTGGAGATGGGTTGGGGCGATACTTTGGTGTATGATGGGTTCTTTGCTGATGCATCATGCGACGCTTGCGGTTCTCATTGTCTTGGTTGATCTTTCCTTCCATCTGAATGGCAGAGTCAACTAAGGCTTCAATATCAGCAAAGGGGATATTGACTAACATTGTTTGCATCTCATCATGCAGACCATTCAGGAAACTCTCCTTCTTATTGGCTTCAGTATCTATCGCATCCGATGCATACCTAGCCAATGACAAGAATTTGTCATGGTATTCCACTACTGTCATCCTTCCTTGCTTCATTTCCCTGAATTCATCTCTCATCCTCTTGATTAAACCCGGTGGCACATGGGTTCTGCTGAACTTGACTTTGAATTCATCCCAAAGTCATCATCTGACCTCCTATCATTGCGCGAACGCTGTTCCACCATGCTCTTGCATCTCCTGCCAGATAGTGGGTAGCAAACAACATTTTATCGTTAGCTTCCACTCCTGTAACTTCCAGATTGTTCTCCATGGTTTGCAACCAATCATCTACATCTAGGGGCTCTTCTGACTTAGTGAAAACAGGTGATTGGTGTTCTGGAAATTCTTGATCTTAGATTCATGCTTGTCCTAATTTCCATGGCCTTGAATATTGTTGGCCATCTGGGCGATGTGTTGAAGGGTGGCTGTAACATCCCTAAATGCATATTACAAAACCCATCCATATCATCCTTGCATTCATCATCATTTAGGGATTTCTCAAAATCCTTTCAGAAAAACAGAAGCTTTTGATGTTATGATTTTATGTGGACAGATTTAATTCAAAAGACCTACACCATTTGAAACTTGAATGTTTAGGAACTTGTTTGCTTGCCCCATTGTTGGAAAAGTTTAGGAGAGAAGGGTTAACCAAAGTTTCAAATTTAGAAAGAAATTCAAAATCCCTTCTCCAAACATTTTCAAAACAGATGCAAATCCTCTGTTGTTTGAAATCCAGGTTTGACCAAGCTCTTACAGAATAACCACATGGTTAGATAACAGATTTTAGAAACCACAGTACCCTGCAAAAATCCCCAGAATTGTTTGAATTCAAAAAGGATTTGAATTCATACTTAAATCATTCCTGAAAACCAAATTAGAAAAAGAAAAAGAAATAAACAAAAGAAAAAGGCCGCGCGCCAGGTTTCTGGCCCAGCAAAGGATCGAGCCCAACTAGCCCACCCGGGAGTTTCCTTTTCTTCTCTCACGCGCGAGCGCACGCGTTCAGTCACTGACGACCATACCCCACCTCCACCTCGCACCTTTCGCTGACAAGCAGGCCCTGTCCACGTTGTCATCATCTTCCCCAAACCACGCCCGCGACCACGTCGCAGCTGCAGTCACTGCCGGTAATGGCGCGGCTTAATTGGGCATTAAAACTCGGGCGTTTCCTGTCGAGGCACCGGCTATAAGATCCCCACCTCCTCGCAGTCATTTCCCCCAGCCAATTCTACACTCACGCCACCAGGCTGCCCACGACTCGCTCAAAACCGCCGCAGACAGAGCAACTCCGGCGATCGATTCAGGTGAGCTCCGTGCGCCCCTTCCCCTCTGGATTGTTCGGGCCACTTTGTAATCTCCTGGCGCATCACCTGACCCCGCTAGCTCATCCTGTACTTCCCCAGGTCGCTGTATTCGCTTGACGCCGTAAGCACCTGACGACCACCCTAACTCCGGAGACCAATTTAAGTAAGTCCCATGCACCCCTTGCCTTTTCCTTCACACGAGCGTGTTTGCAACTGTCTTGCGCACTTCCTGAACCCTCTGATTCGTGTTAGGGCGACGCGGAGCCTCGGCAACGACTCCGACAACATCCACCCGACACCAGACGCAACTCCGACGAGATCCAGAGCCCATCTTGGCGCCCCTCATAAACCGCAGTACCACGACAAGCTTTAGCACGTCTTGGCAAATCTGGTAAGCACCTTCCTGCCTCCTGGGGCGATGTAGAACGCCGGCGCCGCCGTAGTCAGACGCGCCGCCGTAGTCAGACGCGCCGCCGCCGGTTAACGCCGCTAGCGCCGCCAGATTGTGGCTTGATGGTTTGGTCCGTTGGATCTGCATCGTAGGGCTAGGATAGATCTTGGTCGAAGAGGTACGCGCGCATCTGAGCCGCCAGATACCACTTTGATCGTGCGGTCCACGGAGCGTGATCCGCGCGAACCGGTACGCGCCAGTGAGGTTGCGACGCGTGGCAAGGATAAATTCAAAAACAGAATTTAAAACCTGATTTAGATCCAAACTTCAAACTGCTATAACTTTTGAATGCCACGTTAGAATTTTACAAACTTTATACCGTTGGATTCAGTGAAACAAAACCTTTCTGAATATGCAATTTGTTTAACAAATAGTAACCATTAAAATGACTTTATTTGTGGAATCATGTTTAAAGCTAGTTTGAGTATAGATTTGTTTTGGTAATTGGTTTTAATGTTAAATAAGTTTGTTTTGGCAAATTTTGTGTCCTGTTATGTTTCAGTATCATGCACATGCTTGGTAGAATTTCAAAAATCACCACTTAGTAAATTCTTGCATACATGCATTCATATTATTTTTGATTGTATTAAATTTGTGTGTAATTGGATGCTAAAATTTTGTGTAGATTTTGCTAGTGATTGTGATTGTGAAGAGTGCTACTCTCCCCACTACCAAGGCAATTGATAATTTCATGAATATTTCTATCCTATGTTTTGTACTAGCATTAGATATTTTGCTAAGTCTTGCATGTTATTTTGTCTAATGCTAAATTGGGAAATCCTATGTAGTGTAGAATTGTAGAATTGTTAAGGAATTTTCCTAAGTTAAGTTATCTTACTATGCTTAGCCTAGCTATATAGCAAACAAGGGTTGGTAAAAATCTACACTTACCATTATGAAAATATTCTTAAGTCATGAGACTTATACTTTCCTAATAAAACCACTAAGTCAAATGAACCTCCTGGGTGGAATGGGAAGAATGGGTTATGTTGAGTGGTTACACAAGGCCATGGACTTGGGTTGTGTATCTCACTTGTGGTAAGCCACCCAGGCACAAAGGGATTTGGAGGCCAAGTGTTGAGAAAGCTTACAGTGCAACCACTTGGCAATATGGGCTCTGCCTTGACCACATAGGTTGCTAGAACTTAGTCACTTGGACAGTTGGTGGTAGTTGGGATGATAGGTTGGAACGCGTCCATTTGACTAAGGAAAAGCTTCTGAAAGGTCCTGTCTTAGGAAACCAAGTCTGGTGGGGAAAGTGCACAACCTCTGCAGATGGAAAACCTAAGTACTTAGCCTAGTCCAAGGCAATGGACAACTTTGAGCATCAAGACATGGAAGCTACAAGAATCTCATCACTCCAACTTCTAAGTAAAATTTGTGGGTGAATAAGGGTGAAGGACCCCAATGTCTATTGGAGGTTTCTTGGGAATGTTTTGACAAAGAAAAACTTAGTGATTTCAACTAATAGGTAAAACATGTTTTCAAGCAAAGCAAGCCAAGCTACACTTAGCCAAAATGCATATAGTAATATAGTCCACTTAAAATATACTAAGGTATCACTTGCCAATACTATTCCAAAGTATTGACCCTCTGTGGCTGTAACTTGTGATGTTGCAGGTTACTCCGATGATGAGTAGGAGTCATGAGTCTACACTCAACATGCTTGCCTGTGGCACATGAAGATGAAGACTTATATTTATTTACTTATTCCTTAAACTCTTGTATTAGGCCTTTGGCCCTGAGTTGTAAAAGACGATGTTTTATCTCTGGAATGAATGTAATAAACGACCTTTGTATCTGTGTACTTCATCTTAAACTGTGGATGCTAGCATTGATCCAGGGACTAGCATTGCAATCACAGGGATCCTTTCCTTTACAAAGGAGGGGTCTAACAGATGGTATCGAATCGTGTTGCCTGTAGGATTATGACCCTAGGATTTGAAAACCACTAAGGAAAAATTTTCAACTACTTCTACACTTGTCTATTCTTCTCGTAAAACTTTTCTAATCTTTTCATTATCAACTCCATTTGTAGATGAACTCCATCAACGAAGCCGTGAAGAAAGGACCACTCATGACCATGACCTTGGAGTGTGAAACTGAGTTTCCCAATATTCTCAAGGACCTCATGGTGGCAATGGAAGCACATGGTGCAGTTGTGTACAAGGGCTATCCAGTGGTGGATAAAGGAGTGGAGTATTGGTGGGTGCAACTTCACTTGTACAAAAACAAGGAAGACAACCACAAAGAAAGGGGATTCTGCATGTACACCAACACTACCATGCACACCACATTCTTTGAGTCGGCCAGAGATGCAGCTTGGAGGACTATCAAAGAACTAAGTGCTAGAGTCAAGTGCAGAATGCTCAACCTCCAAAAGGACTTAGAGAAAGAGAAGGAACTTACCCAAGAGTTGGAAGCCACCAACCAAGAGTTAAGGGGAGATATAATAGACTTAGTGATGAAATCATGTGAACAAGATAGGTGGATTACTTCTAGGAACACAGTGATAGCCACCAGATCCAGTGAGATAGTCCTATGAGCACACTTTGTTAGTGGACCACCATCTATCACCTTATTTTCCAAATGAAACCTTAAATAAGTTGGACCTTGAGTGATGTAATAGACTTATGTATGCATGACTTGTGTGATGTTTGTGTTACATGGTTATGTATGAGATGGTTGTCTTGTATTTATCTTAAATTGTGTTGTTCTAACTTTTCAATCTTACAAATAGATGCCTATTACCATTAGCACCGTCGAGGAGCTCCAGGTTACCCGTTTCGGACCTCGTATCATTGAGCTTACCACTTTGCTCGATCTCCCTCTTCCCACCATCACGGTGTACCCACTCACCAAGTTCGAGAGGAAGGACCTCTGGGGCTTCAAGGTGAACCAGCCAGGACGCCTGACTGAGCCTACTACAGAGACCATCGTCTTCAAGCTGATGCACGACGACAGGGAGAGAGGCATGGAGGTAGTCATGCAGGACCTGATAGGACATTTGTTAGGCCGGCACTCCCGACAGGTTAGGGGCACTCACTTCCACGTCTTCGGAAGGCGTGATGTTGATGGAGAGTCCATTGACTTTGAGGACGACTCGAGGGACGCGGCAGAGCTGATACATCTCTATCTCCAGGACTTAGAGACTCTCCTCAGGCACGTGGACACAGATAGGATGAACGTCATGCTTGTCAATGACGAGCTTCAGGTGCAGCTACGCGAGAAGGACAAACTTTTCGCACAGCAGGATGAGATGATCAAGGATATGGAGACAAAGTTCGAGGCCCAGGACCGCAAGTTCAAGAGTCAGGAGAAACGCGTCCAGGATAGGAACAAGAAGATCCGGGACATGACCGAGGAACTGAAGTCCAAGGATTTCGAGCTTGAGCAGCAGCAGATGGTTATTGAGAGGCTTCGCTCTCAGAAGAGGGCTCTCAAGGCCAAGGTCGATTCCTTGACCACTACGATTGAGGAGAACAAGACCGCGATGGAGAACGCAGGTCTTACCTTCGTCGAGGAGGAGATTGATGCTGATGAGTAGACTTGACTACTCGTTTATCTTTCATATTCGTACTTGCTATTGTGAACTTATTATTGGACCATCCGACATGTGGATGGCTTGCCACTTGTGTGTTTTACTTCATGAACTTATTATGTGGTTGTTGAACTTTTATTATTATGTTGCTTGCTATGTGTTGCTTATGATGTATTGTGCATAAAACATCTATGGGTATCTCATTCTTATCTATTTGAACAAACCACAGATGCCTCCCCGTCGCGCAAACCCCAACCCCAACAACATCACCCCGGAAATGCAACAAATGATGAATGCGCAAACACATCTTATGCAAATGATGACAACATTCATTCAAAACCAGAATAACAACAACAACAACAACAACAACAACCCCAACAACAACAACAACCCTCCGGGTTTTGATATGCTCACCAGATTTCTGCGTTTGAGGCCAGCAAAGTTTTCGGGGACAACTGATCCCATGGTGGCCAATGATTGGCTACGTTCAGTGAACAAAGACTTAGTGACCGTGGGCTGCACGGATGCTGAAAAAGTCAGGTTCGCAGCACATCTGTTGGAAGGACCAGCCGCCACATGGTGGGACAACTTCCAAATCACCACTCCTATTGATGAGGTGACTTGGGCTATCTTTGAGGATGGCTTTCGCATTGCTCATATCTCATTAGGAATGATGAGTCTGAAAAATAAGGAGTTTCACAACCTGAAGCAGCGCCACCGTAGCGTGGCTGAATACATAAAAGAGTTCAACAATCTGGCGCGCTATGCACCGGATGAGGTTGACACAGATGCCAAAAGAAAGGAAAAGTTTCTGGAAGGCTTGAATGATGAGTTGAACTTGCAGTTGTCAGTAGCATATGTTCCAACTTATCAGTCTCTGTGTGACAAGGCTGCTATTTTGGAGAATAAAATGAAGCAAGTCGAGAGTAGGAAGAGGAAACACTCCGACAAGCACAACTCAGGATCGTCTCACAAATGATCTCATTATGATGACAGTGGAAGCTCAGGATCCCATAAGCATGGTAAATTCAACAAGCACCACAACCAAAACCGTCATGACAACAAGCATCATCGCAGTCATGACAATGACAAGTATAAGAACCACAAGAGTGGACATAAGAGCCACCACAGTGGGAATGGTAGTGGAAGTGGAAGTCAGCATGTTAAAAAGGACATCAGTCAGGTTGAGTGCTTCAAATGCAAGAAGCTGGGGCATTATGATAATGAGTGCCCTGAGAAGAAAGTGGAAGGACCTAACAAGCCAAATCCTTTCCAGAAAGGACAGGTTAACCACATCAATGTGGAGGAGGTCTATGCCGTTGCTGGTAAGTTCAGACTCAATTCAATTTCAGCATTTGTACTCTTTGATACCGGTGCATCTCATTCATTCATATCAAAAGCATTTGTTGAAAGAAATGAACTACCGGTAGAAACCATTGGGTGTCCTATAAGAATAAGTTCTCCGGGTGGAGAAATGATAGTAAACTCAGGATGTCATGACTTAATCATAGAGTTTGGAAAACATAAGTTTCCAGTGAACCTAATAATTCTGAATTCCCAAGGATTGGATGTGATTTTGGGAATGGATTGGATGGCTAAGTATGAGGGAGTACTAGATTGTGCCAATCGTACAGTTACACTCACAACCCCAGAGGGAAAAAGAATAAATTCAAGTCAAACTTTGAACCCAAGGGAAGTAAGCTGAATTCTCTTAAGGGGGGTAGCATGGACAGTGTGCCAATTGTGTGTGAGTATCCGGATGTATTTCCGGAAGAATTACCAGGAATGCCACCAGATAGAGATGTGGAGTTTCTGATAGATTTGGTACCAGGTTCTGGACCAATAGCCAAGAGACCGTACAAAATGTCAGTTGATGAGCTGAAAGAGCTCAAGAAGCAGCTAGGAAACGATTCTTGAAAGGTTTATTCAACCAAGTTCTTCATCTTGGGGAGCCCCAGTATTGTTCGTGGAGAAGAAGGATAGAACACAAAGATTATGTATTGACTACCGTTCTCTCAACGAGGTAACTATCAAGAACAAATATCCTTTGCCAAGAATCAACGATTTGTTTGATCAACTAGAAGGAGCATGTGTGTTCTCGAAGATTGATCTTCGGTCAGGTTATTTTCAACTCAAGATAAGAGAGCAAGACATACCCAAGACAGCATTCACCACAAGATATGGATTGTATGAGTACACAGTAATGCCCTTTGGTTTAACCAACGCTCCAGCGTACTTCATGAATATGATGAACAAGGTGTTCATGGAATTCCTAGACAAGTTCGTTGTCGTTTTCATCGATGACATCTTGGTCTACTCAAAGAGCAAGGAAGAACATGAAAGACACTTACGCTTGATACTTGAGAAACTGAGGGAACATAAACTTTATGCCAAATTCAGCAAGTGTGAGTTCTGGTTAGAGGAAGTTGGTTTTCTTGGTCATGTTATGACAAAGGATGGTGTAGCAATTGATCCTGCTAAGGTTTCAGCTGTGACAGAATGGGAATCTCCCAAGAATGTGAAAGAAGTTCATAGTTTCCTCGGCTTAGCAGGTTACTACAGAAGGTTCATTGAAAATTTCTCGAAGGTTGCTAAACCAATGACAGAATTGCTAAATAAGGACAAGAAATTTGCTTGGTCTGAAGGTTGTGAAGTCAGCTTCCAAGAATTGAAGAAGAGACTTGTAACAGCACCAGTTCTATGTCTGCCAGATTTGGAAAAAGATTTCCAAGTATATTGTGATGCGTCTCATCAAGGTTTGGGTGCCGTACTTATGCAAGATGGTAAAGTCGTAGCCTATGCTTCGATACAACTCAAAACTCATGAAGTAAACTATCCTACTCATGATTTGGAGTTGGCCTCTGTCGTCCATGCACTCAAAACATGGAGACATTACCTTTTGGGAAAGCGTTGTGAAGTATTCACCGATCATAAGAGTTTGAAGTATATCTTCACCCTGAAGGAAATCAATATGAGACAAAGGAGATGGCTAGAGCTTATTAAAGATTACGACTTAAGTCTGCAATACCACCCCGGTAAAGCAAATGTAGTAGCAGATGCTCTAAGTCGTAAGACGTTTGTAAATGGCCTTATCAAAGGGGAATTGCCAGATGACTTGTGTAAGCAATTCAAAGAACTCAGATTGGAGATTGTGCTAGAAGGACATCTCATGTCCTTAGATGTTCAACCCACTTTGTTGGACAAGATCCAAGAAGCTCAGAAGACCGATAAGGAAATTGAAAAGATTAAGGAAAATATAAATCTAGGGAAAGCTAAGAGTTTCCATATAGACGAACAAGGTACTTTATGGCACGGAAACGATATGTGTTCCATAAGACCCGAGTTGCGAACTGATTTCTACAGAAGCCCACAACTCTCGTATTCTATTCACCCGAAACACCAAGATGTACATGGACATGAAGGAAAGATTTTGGTGGAATAATCTCAAAAGATATATCATGAACACATTGCTTTGTGTGATGTGTGTAGTAGAGTGAAAGCGAGCATCGAAACCAAAGCAGTTTGCTTCAACCCGCCTATTCACGAATGGAAGTGGGAAAATATTGGTATGGATTTCATTACGGATTACCAAGGACCAGGTCGGTATGATTCCATATGGGTGGTAGTGGATCGCCTAACTAAAGTGGCTCATTTTATACCGTGAAGACAACTTATACAAGTGCCAAGTTAGCCAAGATCTACATGGGCGGTGTATGCCTTCACGGTGTGCCTAAGAGTATTGTGTCGAGATAGAGGAACTCATTCACTTCTCACTTTTGGAGACAGCTTCATGAATCCTTAGGAACGAGGTTGGAGTTCAGCACTGCTTTTCATCCTCAAACTGATGGACAAACAGAAAGGACTAATCAGATTCTTGAAGACATGTTGAGAGCATGTGCCTTAGACTATGGAGCAAGTTGGGATGAAAGTCTGCCCTACGCAGAGTTCTCTTACAACAATAGTCATCAATCTAGTATTGGAATGGCACCTTTTGAGTTACTCTACGGAAGGAAATGCACCACCCCATTACTATGGAATGGTGTGGGAGAGAGAAGTTTATTTGGACCTGATCTTATTAAAGACGCCGAAGAAAAGGTCAAATTGGTTAAGGACAGGTTGAAGGTAGCACAGTCCCGACAGAAAAGCTACGCAGATTCTAAGCGTAGAGAAGTCACCTACGAAATTGGAGATAGAGCTTATCTCAGAGTATCACCACTTCGTGGAGTGAAAAGATTTGGAGTCAAAGGAAAGTTGGCACCAAGATATGTTGGACCATTCAAAATTCTAAGTCGCAAGGGAGAAGTTGCATATGAAGTTGAATTACCAGAATCTCACCGTCCATAATGTGTTTCATGTGAGTCGACTTAAGAAATGTCACCCGAAATGGAAGAAACTTCTCAAGGATACCATACCATTGGAAGAGGTCCAGCTAGAAAGTGATCTCACCTATGAGGAAAAGCACATCAAGATTCTTGAGACGCAGAAAGGGTCACAAGAACTAAGACTATCAAGTTTTGCAAAGTGCAATGGAATCATCATTCAAGAGGAAGCAACATGGGAAGAGAAGATGATCTTGGAAGACCACCCTCACCTATTTGCTAGCCAATCCGAATCTCGAGGGCGAGATTCATCCTAAGGGGGTTAGATTTGTAACATCCCTAAATGCATATTCCAAAACCCATCCATATCATCCTTGCATTCATCATCATTTAGGGATTTCTCAAAATCCTTCGGAAAAAATGTAAGCTTTTGATGTTATGATTTTATGGATGATTTAATTCAAAAGACCTACACCATTTGAAACTTGAATGTTTAGGAACTTGTTTGCTTGCCCCATTGTTGGAAAAGTTTAGGAGAGAAGGGTTAACCAAAGTTTCAAATTTAGAAAGAAATTCAAAATCCCTTCTCCAAACATTTTCAAAACAGATGCAAATCCTCTGTTGTTTGAAATCCAGGTTTGACCAAGCTCTTACAGAATAACCACATGGTTAGATAACAGATTTTAGAAACCACAGTACCCTGCAAAAATCCCCAGAATTGTTTGAATTCAAAAAGGATTTGAATTCATACTTAAATCATTCCTGAAAACCAAATTAGAAAAAGAAAAAGAAATAAACAAAAGAAAAAGGCCGCGCGCCAGGTTTCTGGCCCAGCAAAGGATCGAGCCCAACTAGCCCACCCGGAGTTTCCTTTTCTCTCACGCGAAAGACGCGGCTCAACACCGACGACCATACCCCACCTCCACTCGCACCTTTCACCGACAAGCGGCCCCATCACGTTGTCATCATCTTCCCAAACCACGCCATGACCACGCCGCATTGCGATCACTGCCGGTAATGGCGCGGCTTAATTGGGCATTAAAACTCGGGCGTTTCCTGTCGAGGCACCGGCTATAAGATCCCCACCTCCTCACAGTCATTTTCCCCCAGCCAATTCTACACTCACGCCACCAGGCTGCCCATGACTCGCTCAAAACCGCCGCAGACAGAGCAACTCCGGCGAACTCCGTGCGCCCCTTCCCTTCTGGATTGTTCGGGCCACTTTGTAATCTCCTGGCGCATCACCTGACCCCGCTAGCTCATCCTGTACTTCCCCAGGTCGCCGTATTCGCTTGACGCCGTAAGCACCTGACGACCACCCCAACTCTGGCGACCAATTTAAGTAAGTCCCGTGCACCCCTTGCCTTTTCCTTCACACGAGCGTGTTCGCAACTGTCTTGAGCACTTCCTGAACCCTCTGATTCGTGTTAGGGCGACGCGGAGCCTCGACAACGACTCCGACAACATCCACCCGACACCAGACGCAACTCCGACGAGATCTAGAGCCCATCTTCGAGCGCCCCTCCGCAAACCAGTACCACGACAAGCTTCAGCACGTCTTGGCAAATCTGGTAAGCACCTTCCTGCCTCCTGGGGCGATGTAGAACGCCGGCGCCGCCGTATTCAGACGCTGCCACGCCGCCATTAAGCGCCGCCAGATTGTGGCTTGATGGTTTGGTCCGTTGGATCTGCATCGTAGGGCTAGGATAGATCTTGGTCGAAGAGGTACGCGCGCGTCTGAGCCGCCAGATCCCACTTTGATCGTGCGGTCCACGGAGCGCGATTCGCGTGAACCGGTACGCGCCAGTGAGGTTGCGACGCGTGGCAAGGATAAATTCAAAAACAGAATTTAAAACCTGATTTAGATCCAAACTTCAAATTGCTATAACTTTTGAATGCCACGTTAGAATTTTACAAACTTTATACCGTTGGATTCAGTGAAACAAAACCTTTCTGAATATGCAATTTGTTTAACAAATAGTAACTATTAAAATGACTTTATTTGTGGAATCATGTTTAAAGCTAGTTTGAGTATAGATTTGTTTTGGTAATTGGTTTTAATGTTAAATAAGTTTGTTTTGGCAAATTTTGTGTCCTGTTATGTTTCAGTATCATGCACATGCTTGGTAGAATTTCAAAAATCACCACTTAGTAAATTCTTGCATACATGCATTCATATTATTTTTTATTGTATTAAATTTGTGTGTAATTGGATGCTAAAATTTTGTGTAGATTTTGCTAGTGATTGTGATTGTGAAGAGTGCTACTCTCCCCACTACCAAGTCAAGTGATAATTTCATGAATATTTCTATCCTATGTTTTGTACTAGCATTAGATATTTTGCTAAGTCTTGCATGCTATTTTGTCTAATGCTAAATTGGGAAATCCTATGTAGTGTAGAATTGTAGAATTGTTAAGGAATTTTCCTAAGTTAAGTTATCTTACTATTCTTAGCCTAGCTATATAGAAAACAAGGGTTGGTAAAAATCTACACTTACCATTATGAAAATATTCTTAAGTCATGAGACTTATACTTTCCTAATAAAACCACTAAGTCAAATGAACCTCCTGGGTGGAATGGGAAGAATGGGTTATGTTGAGTGGTTACACAAGGCCATGGACTTGGGTTGTGTATCTCACTTGTGGTAAGCCACCCAGGCACAAAGGGATTTGGAGGCCAAGTGTTGAGAAAGCTTACAGTGCAACCACTTGGCAATATGGGCTCTGCCTTGACCACATAGGTTGCTAGAACTTAGTCACTTGGACAGTTGGTGGTAGTTGGGATGATAGGTTGGAACGCGTCCATTTGACTAAGGAAAAGCTTCTGAAAGGTCCTGTCTTGGGAAACCAAGTCTGGTGGGGAAAGTGCACAACCTCTGCAGATGGAAAACCTAAGTACTTAGCCCAGTCCAAGGCAATGGACAACTTTGAGCATCAAGACATGGAAGCTACAAGAATCTCATCACTCCAACTTCTAAGTAAAATTTGTGGGTGAAT
Source organism: Avena longiglumis (assembly GCA_030063025.1). Taxonomy (NCBI): domain Eukaryota; kingdom Viridiplantae; phylum Streptophyta; class Magnoliopsida; order Poales; family Poaceae; genus Avena; species Avena longiglumis. The sequence continues at coordinate 497,676,688 of CP125975.1, read as the reverse complement.
AAGGGTGAAGGACCCCAATGTCTATTGGAGGTTTCTTGGGAATGTTTTGACAAAGAAAAACTTAGTGATTTCTACTAATAGGTAAAACCTGTTTTCAAGCAAAGCAAGCCAAGATACACTTAGCCAAAATGCATATAGTAATATAGTCCACTTAAAATATACTAAGATATCACTTGCCAATACTATTCCAAAGTATTGACCCTCTGTGGCTGTAACTTGTGATGTTGCAGGTTACTCCGATGATGAGTAGGAGTCATGAGTCTACACTCAACATGCTTGCCTGTGGCACATGAAGATGAAGACTTATGTTTATTTACTTATTCCTTAAACTCTTGTATTAGGCCTTTGGCCCTGAGTTGTAAAAGACGATGTTTTATCTCTGGAATGAATGTAATAAACGACCTTTGTATCTGTGTACATCATCTTAAACTGTGGATGCTAGCATTTGTAACACCCTCAGAATCGGACCTATGCAAGTTTGGGCAAAATTCACCAAACCCGCATAGAAACGATTCAAAGGTGCCCACCAGGCACTTTCGCAAGGTGGAAAGCAAGTAATAACATTACACAACAGTCCTCGATGGGACCCATGAGCAGATATATAACAATGACTCAAAGAGTCAAGAATACGATATAATATACAAAGATCCAAATCACATTGAAAATGATAGAGCGTCCGACTACGGACAAGATGCAAATGGGGCTAAGAGCCCCAAGAATAACCATTGGCGTCCATAACCTGCCCGTGCCAAGCCGGAAGGGTAACCCCTAACGACGCCGATCTCAAAACCTGCTTAAACAAAAGGGTGCCGACAAAGGGCAAAGGAAAAGAGGAGTCAAGATCGAGGCCGATGCACGGCGAGGCTAGAATTGGCGGTCCTCGCCTACATAGGTATGGTGGATCAAGCGGCGAAGATGCACTAAACAACCTATAGAGACTCGATACAACTGGCGGTTATTAGAGGGGGGTAAGAATGACCTATCCGGATCCAACCTGAAACTAACACCAAACAAACCCATCCTGGTGTTTCCCCCTCGAGACCAAACGAGGAAGTCAACCGAGGAACTCGCACAGTTGGCAGTTTTACTTATTCGGTTATCATTGCAGCAATTACTAGTCAGGTTTAGATAATCATCCTGATAAAGTAAGCAGTGGGCACTTTTAGTTAACCATTCCGTGATAGTGGCAACACTTACTAGTCAGATACATTTATCATGAGATAACCCAAAAACCCGGCAGTTGTTGGTACTTTTATTCAGCCATTCCGTTGTAGTTGCAAGATTTACTAATCAGGTACAATGGTTGCAAGCGACAACTTAAACAAGCAATTGTGGGCCTTATTATTTAGCCATTCCATTATAGTGAAGCTAATTACTAGTCATTATAAGTCAAATTTATAGCAATAAACTTTAGTTATGCTTGTCTATGATCAAGAAACTGTGCTCCAAGTCGTCCATATCCGCGGACACGGCTTTCAGAAAGTTTTACCCGGCCGGGGTGCACCAATAGCAACACACGCTCGATCAGCCTCGGAAAAACCAAATCAAAACCCAACGAGGCTTTCACGACTGAACAATCACAGGATTCAGAAATATTTCAGGGGCCACCCTTGGAGTAGATCCCATACGGAGTAAGCGAGCTCGAGACGGACTCAAGGTTTGGGTGGACGGTGTGAACGATCGGGAACCCAAACTGGGCTTGTCGACACATGGAATCGTGTCCCGATCCTAAGCGATAAGGTGCGAGACCTCGCACAATTTAAATACGTAAAGTAGCATGGCATAAGTACAGGATAGTAAATAAAACCTCAAACTAGTTTGTGGCCCCAAGACATAAGAATGAATCAAGCTACGCTCGGGGGCCCCATATACCTCCGGATGTGGATAGCGCGATAAATCAAGGAACAGGAATCAAGTACTACGGGACACAAGTGGGCTCGAAACCAAATATTTTCTATCACCCACGATGCCTCTGCTTATTTCAATTTTAGTTGTTAAACGAAAGTAAAGTGAACAATAAGTAAAACTAGAATCATCTCCAACATCAACATGCGGCAATACATCAAGAATCGTGGCATATGACGACACACATCAAGACTTGAGCAAGCAACTACGACGCATAAGTCCAACTATCTACCAAACAATGTAATAGGGTGTGGCCAAGGCAATATAAGGCTGCAAGGAATCATCACGGTGCGAGAACTAGAGCATCGCAACACGATAGCAATAGATCAACAGGAGGGAATAAATACTATAAAAGTAAGATAGGTAGAAAGGGAGATGCTGCTTTGAAAACATTGTCGAAGGATTTTCCAAGATCGTAAGCTCACATCAACTCAACGGCCTTATCCGCGAAGAACCAAATCACTAGAAGAAACACCGGATGCAATATTTAATACACGGCAGAAGATCGACATGATGCATGTATGATGTGTGACATGGCAAAGGTGCAATGCAATTAGGCCAGATTAAGCGGAACCGGGGTCCCGACAATTGATTATATGGTTCAAGTTGTTTAGCTACCCCGCAATTTTAATTGTTGTTTAACAAGCCAGAATATACCACCGGTTCGCTACACAAGTTTTAAATGAGGCCAATATAAGGCTAGATTTGCCCGCATATGGGCCCCATATTTAAATATTAGGTGAATCGGCATAAGGCCCCCAAACCAATGAGATGCATGCGAGATGACACTTTAATATGCGACAAGTTATATTATGTTATGAAAGTAGGGTTTTCGGGAAGGTTCACACATTGAGGGGTATCGACGGTCTTGGGGTTCCGGGGTTCGGGGTTCGGCCTCGGGGTCCAGGGTCTAGTGGTCGTTCGAGGTTATCGGGGTAGGTCTTGTCGCATCCGCGGTGGTCGGCCATGCTGTCGGTCTTGTCGTCATGAAGCTCTTGTCGGGTCCGCACAGATCTTGTCGAGTCCTCGAGTCGGAACGGTCTTGGCGTTCGGGGTGAAGCACTTGTCGTCCGTGAAGGAGAACTTGAGGGTCCAGCGTCTCGGTGTCCATGGATCCGAGAGGAAGAACTTGTCGTTCCAGGTTCCATGTCGGCCTTCTCGGTGTCTCGCGGTGAAGTGCTTGTCGTCTTTGTGGCGAGCTTGGCGGTCATCGGGTTCGGCGCCGATGGCCGTTGGCGAACTGGGGTGTTGATCTTGCTTCTCGGTGAGGGACTCGAGCGTCCTTGCGGAGTTCCCGGGTGTCAACGCCGAACTTGGTTCCATGCCGCTAGATCCTCGGGTCGAGGTCGTCATGCTTCCGACACTAGCATCTCTGGATCCACTTATGCCACCCATACTAGACAAACTCCAACCAGTGGAACGCGTCTCGCACGGGTTTTGGGCTCGAGCACCTTGTGGTCGAGTTGCAGCGGGAAGGCGACGAGCACGAGCGGCGGTACTTGGGCCGACGAGGTCGCGCGGGGCGGCGCTCGCAGAGGGTCGGCGACGAGGATGAAGGCACCGTTCGCCGGGCAGCGGCTCGCGTGCTGGGGAACTCGCAGGACCGTGGCGGCGGGTCGGCTCGGGGTTGGGAAGGTGCAGCCGGCGCAGCGCCGGCGACGGTGAGCGGACGCGGCGGAGGGCGGCTCGGGCGGCGCGGCAGGGCCGACGAGGCGGCGGGAGCAGCGGCGAGGGGTCGACGGTGGCGAGCCGCACGGCTCGCCAGCGGAGGCGGGCCGAGCGACGGCTACTGGGGAGGGGAGGCGAGCACGGGTCGGCGGCTCGAGGAGGCGGCCGAGGGAGGGGCGCGGGCTGGTGGACACGGGCCGGGCGCGGCGCGAACGCGGACGGGCGGCTCGGGCCGAGACGCCTGACGGGAGGCGAGAACGGCCGCGACGGAGGCGGCAGCGGTTGGGCTGGGCTTGGGGAGGCGGCGCTGAGGCCGAGGAGGAGAGAAGAGGAGGAGCACGGCGGTTGCGAGGTGGGGAGGCTGTGAGGCGGGAAGAGAGGTCATGCGGGCGCAGTGAGGCGCGGCGACGGCGGGAGGAGCGGGAGGCGCGCGAGGGAGGCGGAAAGGGCACGGTGGCCGAGCCACAGGAAGAGGAGGCTGAAGGGAGGCGCGGCGAGAGGGCTGCGGTGAGGGAAGAAGGAGAGGAACAGGGACGCGGGGCAGGGGGCGTGTGGGTCCCGCGGGGTGGGGCCCGGCTGCAGAGGGTGTGGGGGAACTGGGGAGGACCGGGTCCAGGGGAGGTGGAAACTGGGGGAGGCAGGAGCGCGTGCGTGGAGTGGGGGCTGGTGGGGCCCGGCCACTGTTGTGAGGAGAGAGGAGAGAGAGGGAGGTGGTTTAGCCTAGGTGGCATAGTGTGGTTGGTAGGGGAATAGGGAGAGGGTGAGGTGGCAGCTCGGGATTGGGTGGGGTGAGGTGGAGGCTGGGGTGGGTAGAGTTTTAGGTAGAATAGGTTTTAGGTTTGGACCGATTTAATTTCTGGGGGTAGTCGTTCGGGTCTATCGGCCCGTTCGACTGCCCCTATTAAAATAATTTAAATTTTTATTTATTCTAATTGGGCCGTTTGCAACCCGATAGCAACAAACAAATTAACTCCGGTGACCCGGGTTTTTGCGTTTGAATAAAGATGGGGCGTTTGGAAATTCAAAACAGGTTTTCGAAATTAGTTTTTGACAAACAATACATGATGATGACGATGCAATGCACAAATTCAACGCGATTTTCTAGTAGTGGTTTTGCGGGATGCCACAGCATTGATCCAGGGACTAGCATTGCAATCACAGGGATCCTTTCCTTTACAAAGGAGGGGTTTAACAGTGGCTAAGTTGGCTTGACGTTCGGCTCTTTCAGCTTCGCGGTCCGTAACCAACATTTGCAAGATCTGCAACATCGGGTCCGGGGATGAACCACTTCCTCCGTGAGGCATCTGAAGATTGATATAGATCATGAGAAAAGAGGGAAATTTCTAAGGTTTAGGGTTTTTGAAAAGTTTTTGAAGTTTGACTCAGATTTTTCTAGCAACTTGCTTTTCATTCATTCATTCATAGACACAATACAAACACACACCACAACAAATAAAAACAGATGGTTTTAAGAACCATTCTGGAAAACTACGATACAGTGGGACCGAATACAACTCACTAACGCTAGTGCTCAAGTGCTACTAATCCTTGGAGTCAGTGTCCTTGTCATCCTCATCATCGTCATCGATGAAGGCGAAGTCATCCTCATCGGTGAAGAAGTCCATGGCCTGATCCTCCAGAAAGTCATCATCATCGCTGAGATAGGAGTAGGGGTCTCCGCGAAGTTCTTCCCCTGCATTATCCCTCTCCTCCAACTGCATGTCTCTCTCGTGGATGGTCTCCTCCAAATCCGTGATCCGGTGGCGAAGACAAGCAACGATGTTCTCCTTCTTGTTGAGCTAACGGCGACGAGACTTGCAATCCTTCACTAGCATGGCGATGGTCTGATCCTTCTTCTTGGCGATGGCGTACTTGTGGTTGGCGTAGGAACGGGCATTGTCCAACTCCTTCTGACGGTCGTACATCATGAAGCTGAGGTGGTCCAACTGACTCTTCAGCTCGTGGTGGTATGGGGCCTCTAGTGGCTGTCCCATAACATCACGCCTTGGGTAGAACTCAAAACGGGTACCCTTGATTTGATTGACACTCTGCCCACATAGACGGTCAACAGCTTCCTGCATTGCCCTGGCCAGTCCATCGAGCCAGTTGTTCTCTCTTAAGGTGAACTGAATTCCCTCTGCAGTGGGAGGTTCAATCTTTCCTCGGATACTTGCAACAACTAGCCACTGCAGATTTTCTCCTTCCTGATCATTGAGCTAAGCTCCGAAGAACTCGGGGTGCGGACGCTCCAGCATCTCCAACAGTTGGTCCAAGTCACGCTCAAAGATGAGGTCTCCTCCATTCCCAAACTGATAAAACTTGTTGTACTTCACGTCCATATATAAGAATATAGGATGAGTAAGTTAGTAGAGTGATCAAGTGTGTCAAATTTTATGTAGGTTTGCAAGAATTTTTGAGGAACATGAATTTTCATGAAAGAATCCAACTGATAAGAATAAGAATAAGAATAAGTTTTTATAAATACTCACTTCCTTCGGTTTTTGAAACTAAGTTTTTGATTCAAACGTCCATGCTAATAGGGTCTCCTATGGTCAGGATGGCTCTGATACCAACTTGTCAATACCCATATTTTAATCCCAGATGCCTGTTATGCCATACATCGCAATCCTAGGATTACCATTTTTGCAAGACATAACAGATTTGGATATCACAGTACATCATCCATTACAAACCATACATAAGATCTTACACAAATAAGGATCTCATGATCCAGTTCTTAATACCATTCAAGCAGCGGAATAACGTAATAGTAACGATAGCATGGGCAAAGCTCCATCTTCAGGGTCACAGGCAATGCTGACGATGGGAGATGGTTCTAGTTGTCGTAACCTTCCTGCGGTCTGTCATCCTGATACTCCTCTTCATAGTCTGGCCACGGGAATAGCCAGGGACAAATCCATGAGTACTCTTTAAGCACTCGCAAACTAATACTAACAAGTTAAGGGGGTTTTTGTAGTAGGATACTAAGCTCTAGGGTTGTTTTGCAAAAATCCAGATTTACCTCTACTAATCTCATAAGCAAACAAAACTAGTTGGAACTTTTATAACACCTAAGTGGGAACTTGCATTTCATGTCACAACTCTGTTGTGGTCAAGTCAAAATCATACATCACTTCCTAAGTTGTTTTGAAAACATCTGACGGGGGAACAGTATGGCCACTCCAACTGTCCATAACTGCAGACGCGGCTATTCGAATAGTTTGACACTCTGCAGAGATTGTACACTTTCACCACAACATTTGATACATCCGTCAGGAACAATCCTGAATTCACCATACTCAGTATGCGAATAATCAATCCTAACCTTTCAATTACACGCCCTAGTATAGGAACCTCTGCTGTGAGTTTGACCTCCCAACCATGACCAACTGTCATCTTGGGTACTGCACAGGTGGACAATCTTCACAAGGTAGCCTCAGCTTAGACCTTGGTCGTGAGGGAACCCATACTAAGGTATGTAAATTTCCAGTCAAGCCCTACCCAATTTTCGGGTATTGTGGTTGTACGGTAAAATTGGAATGGTATCGCATCCAGACAACCATCAGTTTTATAAAGGGCTAAGGCTCATGCCTCAACATTTTCACCATAAAAATCATCTAGTGTTCGAGAACACATGTCAAAACATTTCAGTAGAATGACTCATCATTATAAGGTTTTCATAACCATTTTCACCAAGTATTCCCATCTAAAGTTGATCAAGTTTTATGCTTAGCACTAGCATCTACAAGTGGGGGTAAAGAATAATGAGGGGTAATAAATAAGTGGGGATTAGCTAAGTTCAATCTCATGCCCTAGGATGACATCAAGATTATCTAACTTAGGCCAAATTTTATGCTCTTTATGCTACCTTCAATTATCTTTCTAGAATCTACAAGTCACTTAAGTAAACTCTAAGAAAAAGCTTTGATGAATAAAATAAAGTATTAAGCTTGCAAGTAAAAATAGGATTGGGTATTAAGTGGGTATGATCACATATGCTTAAGGCATATAGTTGGCATAGTAACAAGCAAGTAGAAGCTTGCATATGTAGGGTATCTTGCAAGTGTTAGCTTGCATAATTGCAAGTATAAGCTTGCATAATTGAAAGTGTTAGCTTGCTGATTCAACTAGTAGTATTAGGCTTGCCTTGTGCAGAGAAGTGGTTGAAGTTCTCCTCGGCTTCTTCCTCGTAGTATCCTCCGTCCTCCTCGTATCATTGGTCGGTACTAGCGACTATAAATAAATACGAGGTACACAATCACCAAACAATACTTAACTATTTCTAATGATCACACAAAGGTTCATACTAGATGATCTATCATCATAACTATCATTACAAGATTAAATCACTTGTCTTATTTATTTTATTTTGAGAAAAGTAATTTCTACTCATTGAAAAACTATTTAAGATTTAATATTCTCCAACTCAAACATCGGATCATGTTGACACATGTCATCACCACATATTTCAGTACATGGGAATGCGATTTAAAGTGGTGTGACAATTTAATAAGGTTTAATATTTTTATTTTAATTAAATAAAGTGACTAGAAATGCCTATGTGGCATTCTTTTATTACTTGAACATTATCTCTGCAAGTAAACCCATATATTTTTATATATTCTGAAAGGTATGATCAAATTTGATTTTTTAGAGTTGTAATCAACTCAAAAGCTCTTATAGTTGAATTTTGAAAAATGTTTGAATGCAGAAAAGCTTTTGCCTTGTTATTTTTACCATGGGTGATCTACAAATCTAAATGGTTTGAATCCAACGGGCTTGGATTAAGCATTCCAATAACTTTCTAACAAAATTGGTTTCATGCATTTTGGTTCAGTGAATCGAATTGGGTTGACTTTTGAATCTAGGTATAGAACTGGGTTTGAAATTAAACGAATAAAACTAAATCTGAATTGTTGGGTCGCGCGGGACATTTTACTGGGCTAGCCCACTACGCACAGCGCACGTGCGGGCGGGTAAAGTGGCTGTCCCCACGCGTCAGTGAGACGATGATGGGCGAAGCGGTACGGGGCAATGTGGACTGTGGGATCTAGTTCTAATCGAACGTCTCGAGTTCATCATCCACGCCCGAACAGGACGCGGCGAGCATGAACCCTAGCGCGGCAGGTGGGGTCGTGGGAGGCTCACCGGGGCTCAGGCGGTGGTCGGTGACGGGGGCGAACGACGAAGTCGATGACGGCGATCCTCCTGGTACCGGCAGCTTCTCCTGGGGCGGCTCCAATCGACGGCTACCTTCTTCTCCAGCAGCGGCGGGCTCCGGCCAAATTCCGGCGATGCGCTGCTCGCCTTGCTCCGTGAGTGAGGTGGGGTGGTTCTGAGGGAGAGAGGGGACCGACGGGCGCGGACTGAGATCGTCGTGGTCGACGGCACAGAGTGCTACTGGCATGGGCGACGGTAGGGGCGGTGATGTGCTCCCTGGCGAAGCTCAACGGCATGGTGGCGAGGCGTGGGGCTGTGCTGATCGGTGGTCCGACGGCGATTTTAATGGCAGACAGCGTGCATGGTCTGCGCGGCGGCGAACGGGAATGTCTGCGGCGTTGCTGGGGCGATGGTGATCACGCACGCACGCGGCGAGGGCGGCGCGCGGTCTGTGGGTGTTGGTCGAGGGTGGCGCACTGGCACGCTCTCGGCTCGCACGCATAGAGGTTTGGCATGGTCTTGTCGTGTGGTCCAGGGGCTATCTGCACTCGGGTTTGGGACAGGGAGTGGCGGTGGACGGTGTTGCGTCTGTGAGACAAGGTTGCTAGGCTTGGTGCTGCTCCTAGCTTGCTGTCGACAATGGGGTGGCAAGGGGAGGCTCGATATGCTTGCCATGAATGTCATGGTTTGGTTTACAGTGAGCTAGAGGGGTTAAACAAGTTAGATGATCTACCGAGGGTGTAGAGTGAGCTAGATAGGGAACAAGTTAGGCCAAAATTACTGCACACTATAGTGTTTGATGTTTGTTTGATTTGTATCTGCAAGGTGTTTGATAAAATGTCCGCAAGAACTTTGAATTTGCATTTTGGATTCAAACTTGGTGGGTTTGGTAGGCACATACTAGGGACTGTCTGGTTAGTTGAATTAGTCAAGGGGCACTGGTTTGGTTGGGTTTTGAAAATGGGTGATCTTCACATATGATAAAGATTCAATTTTGAATTGTGATTTGAATGAGGTTGCCAAATGTTTCTGTAAGTTTGAAAGGTGGGCTTTGATTCACTTTTACTTGTTCTAGCAAGTGGTGAAAAGAATTGCGAAAGTTTCTGTTTGAAATCTTGGACTAGAAACACTCAAAGTGACCTAGTGATCAAGATTGGCAAAAATGACCATTTGCTTTATTTGATTTGTTTTTTATTTTATCTTGATTTGTTTCTGCATGGAAATTTTTTATATGATGTTATATTCATCTTTAAACCATTTCTTGCTATTTAGGTTAATCACACAAGTTCATTCATGCATTCATCAAATCATCACATACACACATGCATTCATATGATTTAAATTAATCAAAGTTTTTGTTAACCCTTTAAGTGATTAGAGTTTGATGATCAATGTTTAATATTTTTGGGATGTTACAGCGACGATTCCAAAGCCATCCCTTGTCATCCTTGGCCATTAGACATGTAGGAAGAGATTGGCTCTCTTTCGAGAGGTCGACCACATAAAGGTTGTCTTCCACGTGTCCTAAAGACCTTAACAAAAGTTCTAGAGAAATAGGAGTCATAGCCGGCATCAGCGAGATGTTTAATAGAAAGCAAGTTGTAACCAAGGTTTTCAACATGTAAGACGGTCTCTAGAGTCAAAACCTTGGGGATTACCAACTTACCATAACCTAGTACCTTTCCTTTAGAGTTATCTTCAAAAGTGATGCTTGAAGTTGAGTTGACATCGTGAATGAATTGGTCAAGCCCACTCCTACCTCCGGTCATGTGATTGGTGCATCCACTATCAAACACCCATTTTGATCCACCGGAGGCATAACCCTACAAAATCAATTCTTTGATTTAGGAACCCATTGAGTAATGGGTCCCCTATCAGGTACCCAAATTGAGTACCACCTATAAGCATAACCATTTCGAGGGCCAACATATTTGGCATATACATCTCCTTGAGTGCCCTTACATAGCACATAGGAAGGATTAGACTTTCCCGCATACTTGTGATTGGAATTGCCCCTCATGGCTCCCCATTCACCTCATTCCTTTTGACTTGGTCAACCACCTTGTCACCTTATTTTACAAAGGTTATCTTCTTTGGTGGAATGGCATTTCTCGTGTTGTTCTTTGGATCAAAACCGACACCTTACTTGGAAATTCTCATCTTTTGACGGGATAAAATCTCATCTAGGATCTTTCCCTTGGAGGTAGGTGCACGGCGCTCTTTCTCAAATTGCTCTTTCAACTTCTTATTTTCCTCAATGAGGTGATCTTGATAAAAGGTAGAGTTAGAGATACAAGAATCATTTTCAACAATAATTGGATCCTTCAATGTACCAAGAGCCTTCTCATAGGACACCCGAAGTTGATCATGGTTCTCTCCAAGTTTTATGAACTCACGCTTGACAAGCAAACTAGCCTTCTCAAGGTGCTCAAGGTCCTTGGTAAGAGACGCATGAGCAACTTCAAGCTCTTTCTTTGAGGCATCAAGCTCTTGGGACAATGAGTTAGCCCTATCAATAGTGTCCATGTCTTTTGCTTTATCAATTTCAAAAATTTCAATTTGTAGTTTAAGAAAAGAATTGGTATGCTTTTCCTCACAAAGCTCTTGCTCAAGAAGATTGAATCTTTGTTTCTCATCATCAATATGAGATTCCAAGCTATCAATGGCCTCATCACGTGAGCTAACAAGTTCCATTAATTGCTTGACTCTAGCACGAGCAATGGGAGGAAGAGACTTCATGATAGCATACATTTCTTTTATATATTCTTCACCAAATTCATCACTATCACTATCACTATCATGATCACTCTCAAGATAATCCAAGACACTAGATAGGGATGGAGGAGAGACAATTACCTTGGAGATTCTTGCCATAAGACAAGAACCGGTGATCTTGGGAATAGGAGAACTCTCAATGTAGTCCTTGGAGTAGTCGTAGGTGAGAGGTGAACCGGGTTCGACATATGCCAAACCGGTCACACCCACCACTTTATCCTTATCCCCACACTCCACGTTGCACTCGTCCTTGGAGCTCCTTGCCATGAGGAAAGTGGCGGTGACCATGGGAGTAGGAGAGTCGTCGGTGTAGTCCTTGGTGTAGTCATAGGTGAAGAGAGACCCGGGTTTGGCAAAGGCCAAACCGGCCACTCCAACCACCTTCTCTTCATCCTCTTCCTCCTTGTCGGATATGTATTCTTGGCCTAGGAAGCCCTTGCCATCACGCCTATTGTTCATCTTGTATCTTTCATTGATGGGGTTGGGATTCAATCTTGGTTTGGCACCTTCTTCATACTTAATCTTTTGACGAGCCTCCCTAATGAGCGGACTCGGCATCCTTATCCTTTTCAGTGTCCATTGGTCTCCCTTGAGGTACTACCAATGTATTACCAAGAAAAGCCCCATCGCCAATGGCCTTAAGTTGTCCTTCTAGGTAACTCATTCGAAAAAGGAGATCGAAATCCGCCTTGGCCTTTTCAAGGGCACCCTTGGCTAAGATTTCGCGAAGCTCCTTGACCGAATAAGTCTTTTCCTCCTCATCATCAGAGAAAACCATCTTTTATCTTAGGCGATAAAGCCCTTAAAAGAGCCTCTGTCTATAATACCAATTGAAAGTGTAAGATGGTTAACCTAGAGGGGGGTGAATAGGTTTCTACAAAATTCTTTATAATCTTTTGCAAGTTTTAGGCTTTGTGGAATATAAGTGAGCCTAAATGCAAACTAGGTGAGGCAACCTAGATGATGAACAAGATACTTCAAGATCAAAGGTTATCACAAGGTAAACAACACAAGTAAGAGATCGGTTAAGGAATAACCGAAGCACGCGGAGATGAAGATGTATTCCCGTGTTCACCACCTTTGGGAAGGGGGCTACGTCATGTTGGAGAGGTGTGAGGTTCCACGAAGGATTCCTCATGCGCCACAAAGGCTCACCTTCTTCTCCGAGACTATCCCACGAAGGAATAGCTCCCTTACTCGTGGTAGACTTTAAGGTAGTCTCCAAACCCTCACAAACTTTCCATGGAGCAAATCACAAGCCGAATGCCTCCGGGCGACCCTAGCCGCCTAGGGTTTCCCACAAACCCAAGAGTAACAAGCTAACTTGATGAACTCAAGGGGGAATGAACTTGGGCTTGGTGGAAACGTAGATCGGGACCTCCTCTTCCTTTCTACCAAAGGGATTTGGATTTGGTTGGGTGGAATGGGAGATCCTCAAGCTTTTGTGTTTCAACAATGGGGGAGAGAGAGAGCTTCAAGAAATTAAATGTTAGCTCAAGTGCCCAACCTCATAGTGGAGAAGAAAGGGGTATATATAGTATGGGTGGAAAAAGAGCCATTTGGGGGTTCCTGCGACAGAACCGGCAATAAGTCCGGTCGGACCGAGTTGCTCGCCGAAATTTCCGGCGACAGCTCCGGTGGACCGGACCACACGCTGGAATTTTTAGCAGCGACCGAAATTCCTGGCGAACAACCGAAAGGATATTCTGTAAGCCATATCGGTGGCGACCGGAAATTCCGGCGACAGCACCGGCGCCGCCGGCGCTTTTGCCAATTTCGTAGAAGCCCCTTTTTTGACTCATTTTGCAGGGCTATCTTTCTCTCTTTCTTCGAACGGGTGTGTGGTGGATGATGAGATATATATTTGGTGTAGAACATCCCCAAAGAGCACATCGAGATCACCCCTCTTAATAGTGCGGTGTTTCCTATTTGACTCAAGAGTAAATAAGAGAAAATAATAAACAACACCACCGGCTCTTCATAAAGAAACGAATGGGGGGTCACCCATCACCTATCATCAACAACCTGCGGACTCTCACCTGTAGAGAAGCTAATAGAAACATTAGTCCGTTCTCTAGCTCTGATGTCGTAGTTAACCAAAACACTAGATAAGGGCTAATTGCCCTTTCATAGTTAGTGGAGTTAACTCACTCCTCAATGGATAGAAGATTTATCTTGATTATATAATTATATGGTAACAAAGAAGATTACAAGGTTGAATTCTGAAGATAGTTACCAAGGAGAAATCCTATTAGATCAAGTAGGTACATTCAATGAATAATATCTCTTCATCCAATAGGGATACTCATAATATAAATTATATACAACTGTAATATTGTATTGATAAAGCCTTAATTAGCCAACTTGAAATCTAAGCCATAAATTATACAAGGACTATAATGATCATGCTTAAGACATTAAGAGGGAATGATTATATCAGGTATAAGTGACATTGGTGGTTAGAACATAACTACACTCTAGTGTGAATATGTTATCCTAGGTTAGTCATGGCAAGTCACCATAATATGATGTGAAGTTTGAATATAAGATACTGGAGTTAATTAGATATAAGATAGTATGGCTAAGCTGAAGCTAGAGTAGCATGGAGATATTAAAATAGTGTTATTCTTCTTACAAGGTATTAGATGCTTGAGGGAAGTAGGTTTTGGTAGATACACATAATGGAGTAATGTTAGTAATGAAGGATAAAGGAAGTATATTAAGGTAATTAGAAGCAACTACTAAATGAATTATAGGATGATCATTCAAATGGAATTAGATTCATAAGAAACACTTTAGAGAAGAGGATGATCTCTATGGGGAGATCATGTTGAGCTTAGTGCCGAACTCATTGGGTTACACATGGATTTAGAAGGTGGAAGTGTTGGTAATATTGTTCTTGTGAAGTAAATCTCATCATGTTAACCCATGGTGATGAATATGAAGAAGTAATATATCTAGGAAAGGAATTCCTTAATTAGGAGCCCAGAATTATGAAGTATGGAAGCTAGGAAATTCTTAGTAAGCATTCAACTTAAATCTATAATTAAACTCAATATCTATTCATCTGTATGACCAACCATTTAATTTCCACAATGGCCCATAGGAATATTTTCCTATAGCAAATCATTGAAGTATATCTTGCCACTTCACAACATGAAAACTGTAAGTGCCTAGGAACTATAATTATCAACCCTTATACTTTACTCATTCTAAAAAGAACAACTCTATTACTTTACCTTAAATAATGATATCATCTCCAATCATAAGCATAGAGACAATATTTCTTAAACCTTGAAATGTTATTCCTATCTATAAGATCATAAATAAATTTAGGTTCACCTAAAACAGATGGTAAAAAGTTATAATTCTAAAATCCTAACTTTAATTTCAATCATGCTTATCAATGTATATATAATGTAATAACCAATATTACTTAAACATTATTCACCAACATATTAAGGCATTAACTATATACAATAGATAGCATATAAGGCCTTTTCAATGATTTTATAGATAGCATATAAGGCATTTTCAATGATTTTATAGATATCATAAAACCACATATATCCATAAATAAATAAAAGCATAGCTTAAAGAAAGTTTCTAAATAAGAAACAAAATCCTAAACCTTAAGTTATTAATTATTTTCCCACCCACATCACACAAATCAGTAGTAGAATATCCTTTAATAAGTTTATGGTTTATTATATAAATCAAATTCATAACCAAGGCCCTTACTAAATATTAAAGGGATCTATATAAAGAAAATAAAGAAATATAACATTATAATAAAAGTGCACAAAATGATCCTAAGTACACTTTAGTATTGCTGCAAGTATTTAGCAGCAAATTTCTATAAATAAAATTGCAAACAAATGTGTAAATATAAAGTTAGAAACAAAACATAAATAGAAAAGAATAAAGAATAAAAAAGAGAACAGTTTCTGGCCGAGGCCCAGTTCCTCTCTCTCCTTATCTGCTGCTCACAGCAGTACACCAAGACCCAGCAACGGCCCAGCGAGGTCCGCCCTTTGCCTTTCTCTCTGGCTGACTAGTGGGACCGAGGAGGGACTGCGAGTTGAGTTGAAAGAATCGCCAGGGGGTTTTCCGCAAAAGCGACGTCGTCGTCTTCCTCCTCCAGCTGGAATCAGCTCGCTGGACGCCGACGATGCCGTCCGCCGCCGCATCTGCACCAATATTAGCGCTACCAACACCGGGGAAGGATAAGAACGCCACAGAGCTCACTTCTCTCGTCCTAATCCCCATTTCCTCCAGGATTACTCCTCTAGCCGAAACCCTAGATCGTCGGATCCACACATCGTTGTCGATAGAGTCCACCCCAGAGTCCATGGCTTGGTCGAGGAGAACCGCAGAGTCATCTTCTTCATCCCAGTAGAATCAATTGATCAAGGGGAGCTTAGGTGAGTGCGAATTTTATCATTCCTTTCCATTGGGGTTCGTCGGAAAAGTTGATCGTGTGCTCGTCTCCAACCATGTCGGTCCTCATCGACCTTACTATCATCATCAGGGTGAGTTCCTGAACCCTCCAGTACCGTTAAATTGCATCATCTCGTTGTAAATCGCCGTCGCATCTTATGACACCGTCGGCCACCATCGGAGCTCGTTAGAGCCGAGGCTCCGATGACCATTTCAGAGCGGCGCAGCCACTATATGGTTCAGCACAATACACCGATACGAACTAGACTAGTTTCCCTTGCTGGGGCTCTGTAGATCATCGCCGGCGACCACCAACTAACGGTGGTGGCAGTGCTGACGTCATAGCGACGTCACGCCGATGACAACCTTGACCTAGTCCACCGTTTGACCGACCCACTACCAAGGTGGCATGCCGACGTGGCCTAACCCCACCTGTCTGTTACTAAGGGTAGATTTAGTCTAGGCATAAAAAATAATTCCCTATTTACAACATAATTTAGGAAATGTATAAACTTTAAAAAACCAATATCTTTTGTTTTATAATTAAGAAAAATATGTGTAATATACGAAAATGTTTGGAAAAATAAAATCTATAATTTAATTATATCATCCAACATTATTATGTTAATTAGTTAAATAAATATTATTTAATAAAGATTTTATAAATAGTAAAACTTTGATAATTCATATTTTAATAATGGAAAATGATAAAAATATAAATAATATACTAAAATTCTTAGAAAAATAAGAACTAAAATTTAATATTATAATCATGCATTATTATTTCACTTAATTAAATATTTATTATTCATTAAGTGTTTATAAAGTATTAAATCTTATAAAAAATCATATCTTACTATTTATAAATCACAAAAATAAATGTAATATACCAAAATGATCTCAAAAGAATACTTACATGTTAAAAATATAACATTCCACTTTTGAAGTAAATAAAAAACTTAATACCCTAATAACTTGAATTTAAATCTAAATTCCTTACTTAATAATTCATATGAGGGTAAATAAAATTTCTTAATGTTTCTAAAAATTAACCAATTAAGGTCTAATAAATAGCATTAGTCTTAAATACTAATAATATGAAGTCAAAATGGTTCAACACATTTTAAATATAATCTTATTGAATTATCGTTCAACTATAAGTGTAAATTATTCTCTAAAAGATCTTTATCAAATATAAAATCTTCAAGAATAATTTGTGACTAAATAAAACCTTTTCCCTTAGTTCAATCACAAACTTATAAGCATACCAAAACATTATAGTGAATTCATAACTAGTTAAGTAATATTGTTTACTTATTCGCAAACCATAACCACACCTTTATAAGGAGATAAATGATTCCATTACATTAAAATAATAAGAAATCACTACTCAAATAGAAGTACTACCACTCTTATTTAGATTTAAGGAAACATTATGAGGAGAACAAAGTACAATATCATAAGCATTACAACTGAAGCCTATCTATGTTCTTAAAATTAACTTTAAATCTACAAGCCTTTAAATATAATACTAAAACCTTGTTATATGTTTTATAGTTAACTTTGGTCTATTATAATTAAGTCGTAAAGCATCTCAAGTCCAAACTGTTCAAGCACGCACAAACAACATTGACCACCTTTGATTAACCATAGAGATTACTTAAACCTTAGCAACGAAATCTTTTCTTCAAATGTTATTCTTTTTGCCACTTCAAACAATAAATCTTAAGATAATATCTCCAACATTTAACAACTAGACTCAAGGATTTCCATCATAATCAATAAATAGTAACTAATCCTAAATGCATTATTTTAAACTTTACTTGTATACTTCAGATTGTTAACACTTAAGATCCTTGTAAATGTTTTAATTGTAAAGTAAAAATTTAAAGATAAAATAATTCTTGTATGAGTAGTATTGTGTAGAGTTCTTCATCTGTATACCTTATTGGTTGTATGATATTTTAGTTGCACATTGTTTCACACACCCTCAACAGACTTAATAAGAAGAACAAGTGCGGAACTTATCTAAAAGTATAACACACTCTAAAGAAACCTTTCCGTTTTTAAAACCCTAGATCAACGCTTATTCTGGGGATATGAACCTACCAAATTGCATTACATTACTTATGCATAATAGCATCCTGCTTCTTTGAACATTAGTCCTTACCGGATCAATGATGCTGATTTCAGATATTGGATCTTATATTGTCTTGAAGACCGTGAGTGCATAATCTTGCAATCACAAAAGGCAAGTTCACACTTGCTCATGTCCTTTGATTATTTTCTGTAAAGTATTTTGCAAATCCAGTGTTGTCATCACCTGCATTTTAAAAGGGCCAGAGAACACTATTTTCATAATAATATGATTATAGGTTATTTACCATGAGGTAATAACCTACTATGAAAGTTCTAATGGTAAAGGAACATATTATCTAGGACTTAACAACCCATGTCGCCAGTGATTCTTGCGCCGTATATTACGCGTTAACCATGAGATTTGGAATGGGACGGAGAAGTCAGCTGTATCTTCTTCCTCTTGCATGTAGCCAGATGTGCAGGTCGTGGTTGTTATCCTCGTAGCGTGCATTTATTAGTAATTCGTAAAGGATATGCAGCATATGGGTGGGAACCGTCAACGTCCCACAATAGTTCTGGCATCTAACGGTTTGTACAAACCATTGTCGTAATTCAGTGGGTGGGCATGGTGTACACCAAGGAGACATGCGGGATCACGAAGAGGGCAGTGATTGGCTTGGATCATGTTCTGGGCCCCACATCATGGAATTGTGGACGGGAATAAGCTTCCCGGTTGTGCAACAAAGAGTTGATCTCTCATGGGTAAAGTGACGCACATCTGCAGTAAGAACTGTAACTTATTACTCCCTGTTCCGGGAAGAAGCTACGAACATGGCGGGAAAGGAACTCCATGAAAGTTCTGGTAAACCCATGAAGGCTGACGAACATAGCTTTTCAGAATAAAAGCAAACTTTGGAGAAATGTTTACGAAAACTTGCATTACCTATGACCTATGGTCCGTGGCTGTAGATTTAGTGCATCAAACACTCCTTTTCTATTGAACTTGCTGAGTACGCTCGTACTCAACGTATCTTCTTAACCCTTGCTAGATTCTGAAGCCATTAAGATGACGTCTACATCAAGTCATGCTCCAGTAATCATTGTCAGAAGCTCAAGCTCTTCAATGAAGTAAAGGAAGTCAACATATATATCAATTAAAGTGAGGACGAAGTTACTGATTAGATGGAAATATAATTTCTCGCCATAGAACCTATTTCTGTAGAGTATTGCAATAGCAGCAATGCAAGCCCCAATAGTTCAGATACTAGTCTTATTAGTATAATAGATTTGAGTTGTTATTCTTTGATTCTTATATTTAAGACGTTTGTTCTTCTCTCTTCAACCTAGAGTGTTCTCTAGATATTATGTAAAGAGTCGAGTTGTAACCTTTAGCCATATCTTGGACCTGCTGTGTTTCTGTTGTACCACTCTGAGGGATGTAATACTACTGAACTGTGTTTCATTGGTGTTATGTCAACGACTATAGTATACTACATCATGCAGTGGTATGCTGGGTCACCGCAGTGAAGACCTTCCTCTCCCTTGTTCCAGCAGGCAGTGGAGGTTGTAGTTCTCCCCTCGCGAATCAGGCAGCACGACGACATGGTGTCGGAAGTAGAGGGAAGATCCTACAGGGCTTCGCCTAAGCTGGAGCAGGTTATGGTAGAGAATTAGGGTTTCTGGCGATCTAGGGTTTAGAGGACAAAGTGGAGGAGGTGGAGTCGGCGATGGCTAGGAGGCGGATTGATGGCGGCGGCAGCGGCGTGGCAGCGATCTTTGGGTGGCGGCGGTGTGGGGAGGGGCTGGTGTTGTGTCTCTTGGGGCACCCTTCCCCCCCTATTTATGAGAGGGAGGGCAGCTTGGGAGATGGGAGTTTGAATCCTTCCCCAACTCCCTCTCCTAGTTGGCTTGTGGTGGAGGTAAAGAAGGATTATTTCCTTCCTCCACGAGGATACATTGTCCCAGTTTGACTTTTCAAACTTGCCTTTTGACTTTCAATTTAGAGCTCAATTTCTTTCTTACAAATGCCCAACCAAGTGATCTAGGAGATGATACAATCATTCCACTTATTCATGACACATTCATGTACCCTTCCCCTTCTGGTCCGGTAAACCTTCTAGACCCTTCTAGAACCTTTCTGATGAAAACACCGGAATCATTTCCAAACTCCGGAATTGGACTTTTCTTATATGAATCTTATTCTCCGGACCATTCCGGATCTCCTCGTGATATCTCGGATCCCATCCGAGACTCCGAACAAAATTCAATCTCCCTACTTACATTCCATATCTACTAAACAACATCAAACCCTTAAGTGTGTCTCCCTACGGTTCGTGAATTATACGGACATGACCAAGACTCTTCTCCGATCAATAACCAATAGAGGAATCTGGAAATTCATATGGTTCCCACATATTTCTACGATTACTTTGCGAACGAATGAACCACTTACATACGATACCAATTTCCCTTTGTCTCGCGATAGTTTACTTATCTGAGGTCTGATCGTCGGTATCTCTGCATACCTAGTTCAACCTCGTTACCAATAAGTACTCTTTTCTCGTTTTCATGATATGTGATCCCTTGTGAGCCAGTCACATGCTTGCAAGCTAATTGGATGACATTCCACCGGGAGGACCCAGAGTATATCTATCTGTCATATGGATGGACAAATCCCACTCTTGATCCATGTGCCTCAACACATACTTTCTGAACACTCAATGCCACCTTTATAGCCACCCAGTTACGGTGTGGTGTTTGATATCATCAAAACATCCTTCCAGTGATGGTGATTAGCATGATCTCATGGTCGAAGGAATTGGGTTACTATGTATCAGAAAGCTTATAGCAAACAAACTATTGAAATGACTTGATCTTTATGCTACGCTTATCTCTAGGAGTATGTCTATCACATCATTCTCCTAATTATATGATCTTGTTGTTAACAACACCTCTATGTTCATGACCTAGAAACCATGATCATCTATTAACCAACAAGCTAGTATTATAAAGAGGCTTTACTAGGGACTCTAATTTAGTTTACAAATCATACAAGTATTAATGTTTCCGGTTAATACTATTATAGCATGAATGTAAACATTTATCATAAACACAAAGCTATAATAATAACTACTTTTATTATTTCCTCTAGGGCATATCTCCAACAACTGCCTCGAGTGCCACCATCGCCGCCTGCATCGTGTGGACTTTACCCGGCGGCGCTCACCGGCGACAATGGGAGAGGGGAGATATCGGAGGTCGGAGGAAGGATCCTAGGGTTCACCCTCCAAGGTCCCCGCGGGGGCGACACGGACAAGGCTGAAACATTTTTTTGCGGTTTTTATTAACTACTTTTACTAGCTCTTGTATGGTGTTGGTGGAAATGTTGGGTTAATTTGTAATATCATGTTAACTATAATATATTTTGTTTTATCAAAAAAGGTGGAGACATCTCCAACAAGACGACCATTTTGGACACGGAATGTGTTCGTTTTGGTTCGTATGGGTCGGGCCACAGATAGAAAGATGGCCACTATTCGGCCTTGCCATGACCCATTTAGTCTGGACGCGCTAGTTTTGGCCAGTTTTGGACATTTTTCTCAATTTATAACATATCGATGAAAGTGGTAATGAAAACGCAATTCACTAGTAAGTAAATTACCACTAATTAGCAAATTATCAATATGACATGCAATATGGGATCATAGTGCAAAATAACACAAATTTCATACAAAATGCACAAAAGAGATAGATTATGGACGAGATCACGCCTGGCGGTCGTGAATGTCGTTTTGCTTGTTCTTGAACCCAGCCCTTTGAATTGGGTCCAAGATGCTCAAGTTCACCATCACGAGCTTTGTCTTCTCAATCATGAGCTTGGCCTCGACCTCAATGGCGCTTTCCTGAGCATTTGTCTCTTCAAACTCAAGAGCTCTCTTTTTTAGGTCAATGAAGCTACAATGGTGGCCTATTTCTCCTTGTGTATCCTCTCCTCCCACTTTTGCATTTGCCTCCTCCTTCTCTACAATTTACCCTTTCAATGCAAGTGACATGGCTTGGTGGTTGATATCTTGCTTGGTGCTCTTATGACCCCTTGGCCGAATGGCTCGGCATTGCTTGGCCTACTCAAGATCGATGACCGATGACTCTCTCCCACACTTCTTCGAGCCTTCACTACTTTTTGGGTAGAGGGCAATGCTCGTTTCCAGACATTTCTTGATCATCATCCAACAATGGGTCAATGTGAATGGCGTGTTGCTATACTTCTCTTTGAACTACTCCATAGATTATGTCACCTACACAAAAGGACGAGAATCCACAAAATATGGTGCATATGCAATGTATATGATTTAAACTAGACAAGACATGATTTTACCATGTCCCCAACGCGGATGCCGCTCACGGGCCGAGCCTCCACATGCTCGTGTGCACCGCAAAGTTTGTTGTATTGCACGTTGATGAACCCTCATCTCTTTTGGAGAGAGAGAGAGAGAGAGAGAGAGAGAGAGAGAGAGGTCATTCCAATCACAATGGATACATCAGGGCTTGAACTTCTTGCGCTCATGGAAGTACTTGAAAATTGCCCGCCAATATGTCGATCCTATTTGCCTGGCGCCGCAAATTGGATACATCAGGAGGCTGGCCCTTTGGCGACGACTTCGACCTTGGCCTTGGCATGAAGGGTGGCAATGGCCTTCGCCCGCTTTGGTTCTTCAATGTCGTCTTTTGCTTCCGCGACCCGTGCATTGGCCACGCCGATAGCTCCTTCTTTGGCTTAAGCGGAGCCTCCAACGCGTGGGCTAAGGGTTTGGCGCCGACGATTTTCGACTTTTACTGGAAGTGGAAGAGGGTGGAATGTTTTCCGGCCACTATCTGGTGGGTCAGGGAGGACAAGTGTGCGACATGCTGTGCGGTACCAACACGTAAAATGAATGACCCAATGCCCTTAACTGTAATCACGGTTGATTCTACTGCTGAGGCTTTTATTTGACACCGTGTTTTCGCTCGTGCCTCTGCCTGATTTAGCAGGCCGTTCCGCCGTTGTGGTCCTTTGGAGGAGCGGCTAGGAGACGAACGCTACGAGCCTACGACAAGCAGCCAGCAGAAAAAGACCGACAGCAGTTCCACCACGGGACAGCTGGAGGCGTCAGAACGATCAGCGTCCGTTCGTCGAGCCAGAGTTCACACCTCTAGGCCAGGCTGCAGCTTCACCGGGTGACCAAGCATGATCACAGGCGACAGCATGCATGGACCCACGCCAACACATGCCGTTCGGTCGGCGTCAAGGCCGATCAGATAGCCAGGGGGATTCTTCTCGATGCTTCCGGCCCGGAAGAACAGACTCACAAATTGCAAGACACAACTGATCGATAATTACGCATACATATTTTTTGTCAAATCTGGCCAAGTCTAAAAAATTCAACCAAGTCTAACCCTTTTTAAAAACTAATTCGAAATCTGACCCCTAGTGTTGGCGCCGTTTAAAATGGCGTCGGCGCACACAAAACAGAAAACCGACCTGAAGGAGGTCGGCTCTGTTTAAAATGGCGTTGACGTCGGCTCAGTTTAAACCACGCCGATCTCCCTAGTTTGCCTCCTAGCTGCTTCATCTTGGCGCCGACCTATACTAAATGACGCCGACCCCAGGAGTCAGATTCCAAATTAGTTTCGAAAAAGGGTTAGGCTTGGTTGAACTTTCCAGATTTGGGCAGATTTGGCAAAAAAAATACCCATCGCTACCACCCGCTCATTTCATATGTACAAAAAAAAATTCAGCAACGCATCAAACCATTGCGCCGGCGAGGCAACAGCCCCAGTTTCTGACTCCCAAGTCTGAAACTCTGAACTGACCAAACTGAAACCATCTACCTCCTCGTGCGCACCGATATGGCCCTCCTCTCCGGCGTCATCGGGACGCGTCCCGGCGCGGGCGCGGCGGGGCCGTACACCTTCTCCTGGAGCACCCGCGCGTCGGTGCCCATCCTGCGCACATCCTCGTGCCGCGCGATGTGCTCGTTGCTGCCCTCCAGCGCCGACACGATCCTCGCGTACGGCGCGCGCCCGACGTACGCCGAGCTCTCGTACGCGCCGCCACCGCCATCCTGGCGGCCACGCGGCCTCTCGCCGTCGAGGTCCCCCGCGCGCTGGGTTGCGCCGGTGTCGCCGTGGCCGTTGGCCGTGGAGTTCCTCCTGTACGGAGGCGGAGGGACTCCGTAGTGGCCGCGCTGGTCCGGCGCCTCGGGTCGCGCGTTGCCGCCGCCGAGCTCCGAGGCGTGCCTCCTGTGCGTCGCGCGCGCCTGTCCCGACCCGTTGGGCACGCCGTGCTGGAATGCGCCCACCTCGCCGGCGAGCTCCGAGGCGTGCCTCCTGTGTGAACCGTGCGTGTTGTCGTCGTTGATGCCCACCGTAGACGCCGTCCTCCTCCCGTACGGAGGCCGGCGCAGCTGCGGGATCCGGACAAGCTCCTCCACCACCTCGTCGTCGTATTCTTCGTCGCTCTGGTCGAACACGACGCTCTTCCCCTTCTGCGGCGGGTCGGACCACACCGAGGACACCGTGCTGTTCTCGCTCCACGACGGAGACGGCGACGGCGACGGGGGCCTCTGAGGCCTCCCCAACGGCCTCGTCTCCCTCTCGGTTGCTCCAGAGTTCCGCAGAGGATGGACCTTGTCGTGGCCGCCGCCGCCGCCTCCTCTCGGCCCCTTCCTCTGTGTCTCCGTCCGGGACAGCTCCACGGCCGCCCGGGCTGCCATCGCCGCGAACGACGCCGACTCGAAGGCCGCCTCCGCCGCCATCCTGACATCGCGGTACTGCCTGGATTCTCTCGACGTCTTCTCCTCCGCGCTCAGCTGAACCAGGCTCGGCCGGTTCACGCGATCATCGGCAGGCCTGCTCCGTCTCTCCTGCACCTGTCAGTCACAAATTGAATTTCTCCACCGTTAGATTCCAAATTACATTCTTGAAATTCTGATGATCAAGCACTAGTACAACAACAGTGGAGTACTACAACAAAAATATGACACTGCCGGACGTACCACGCAAGGTTCCGTCTTGTCTTCAACCTGTTCGACAGATTTCGCAGCCGGCACGTTCTTGGGTTGTTGTACACTCTGTTTGCTCTGCATTGCACATTCAGTTTCATCAGTGTACTGACTCGTAAGAAAAGAATCACAAGAATCTTATGATAATGTTGCGTGGTAGCGAGGTCGTGCAGCAGGTTGCAACAAACCTGAACCTCTCTCGGGTCCTCGGGGAAGTCGAGCAGGATGTCGTTCTCCGCGGCGATCTCCTTGGCCAGCCTCTTCATCTGCTCCACGCTCGCCTTCTCGCCGGACAGCTTCCGCACTAACTGCAACACCAGCACCAACCACCTTCAGTTTCCAGCTAGCTCCCGTCCACCGCGTACCACCCGGTCACCGGTAGGCGATGCGAGGCGGCACGTGAGAGCAGTAGGCCGCGCATAGCATAGCTGGAGCAAAACCGAACGTACCGTAGGGTCGACGAGGCCGTGCGAGCCGTCCTTGGCCGCGGCGGCGAAGTCCCGGCCGAACTTGTCGGCCAGGATGGCGCGCGCGTCCAGCAGCTCCGGCAGCTCGCCGCAGCGCGCCGACGCGAAGACGAGCCCCGCCGCCGCCGCCCTGACCTCCTCGCCGCACTCCCTGGATTACCATCACCACCGAGGAACCAAAATTATAGCAACCGCTTGCTTGTTTGCCGCAACAAAAAACGGGCAGATTGGGAGGGAGATATTGGGGGGAGAGTTGGTTGGTTAGGTGCAGTACGCACTTGGGTCTCTCGAGCTGGGCGGCGTGGTCGATGAGGAGTCTGCAGTAGAGCTCGAGGAGGTCGAGGACCTCCAGCATGTCGTCCTCCTCGATGACCTGGCCCGCCCGGACGAGCGCGCGGTCGAGGTGGCCGATGGAGAGCAGCTGCGCGACGTCGCCGCGGGCGATGGAGCGGCGGCCGACGCGCGGGCGGCGGGCCACGGCGAGCCGCGCGAGGGCGATCTTGACGAGCGACTTGAGCTTCGCGGTCTGCTTGGAGGTGCTCTTGGTGAAGAACCCCATGGCTGGTACTCGCTTGCTAGCTGGCGGCTGGCCTGGTGGACGGACAGAGGTGGTGATCAGTGGATGGTGGGCAGGTCGTCTCTTTCTCTCCCCGTTCTTTATATTGCTCTCGCAATCTGTCGCGGCGAGGTGAGGGAGGAAGAAGAAGAATCCGAGGGTGGGAAGGAGGAGGGGCCCGATCGTTTGCTTGTGGACTACGGAGTCCGCAGTGCACCGGAGACCGGACGGGAAAGCCTTGCGCTGCCCCGCTCTGCTGCAGCCGGCGCTTCTGTTTTGGGAATTGGGTAGGCTCCAAGTTCCAGCCAGCCCGGCACAGCACGAGCTCCGAATAATAACTGCACCTCCCGCCCGTGAACGTGCCTGGTCAAACGAAAACCACCGAAAATGTGGGGAGGCAAAAGCGCTGCGCGAAATACGAAAAAGAGTTACTGCCCGGGAAACCCAGAAATCGAACGGGATCGTGGTCACAAGTTAGTACTGCAAACCATCTTGACCAGTTGCGTCCACATCTGGCCTGATCTGATTCAGAGCTTACTTTCGCAGGTCTTGCAAGGACTTGACAGTGGGGAACGATCTAATCTGCTTCCTGCGGTAATTTTCCAGAGTGCTTAAGGTCGAACTAATTACTAGTATGCTCCTACTATACTTGACTTATTTCCGTAGAACAGCATCGTGACATCGAGCCGAGGCGATGCCTTGCTTAGAGCATCTCCGCTCCTCCCAGTCAAGAGCCACTCCTGAGCCGGCGATTTGTGCAAACTTTGGCCTTTTTATCATGATTTTTGACATAAATATCGCACACAGACAGTTTTAACATAAATAATTTAACAAAGCAAGCAAATAGTTCAACGCTCAAACTACATGTTGCCGATGATCCTTCATAGATACTTCACCAGATCATCTTGCATTGCAGTTTTTGCAAAATAGTAGGAAAAATAGTTACTACCCATGAACCCAAAAATCGAACAAGATCGTGGTCACAACTTACTGCGACCATCTTGACCCCAGTTAATACTACGTCCACATCTGGCCTGCTGCTGTGATTCAGAGCTTACTTTCGCAAGTAGGAGTATTGTATAAGGACTTGACCGTGGGAAACAATTTAGTCTTCCTGGTGTAGTTTTCAGAGGCGATAAAAGTCCAACCGATTATTAGCAGGAGTACACGTACTACTACTACACTTGACTTCTCCCGTGGAGCAACACCGTGACATCGTCTACAGAGTAGCCGTGGTGATGCCCTGCTGCTTACACCCCAAGATTAATTTAGTCATCTGGGTTA
This sequence comes from Avena longiglumis, assembly GCA_030063025.1. NCBI lineage: Eukaryota > Viridiplantae > Streptophyta > Magnoliopsida > Poales > Poaceae > Avena > Avena longiglumis. The sequence goes on along the minus strand of CP125975.1, from coordinate 497,649,314 downwards.
TCTGGCGTACTGCGGCAGCGATCCCGTGGGTCCATCCGAGTATCTGCCAGAGTGTAAAGCGGGACACTCCGACCATGTCTGCGCGCCGTGAGCAAGACACGGAGCGAGCGGCGCAATTCGGTCCATCGGGGTTATTAACGTGTCCCCGATCATATCATGGAGCAACTTTTCTTTTGCCTTGTCTCGCATTCCGGAAGAACCTGAACTACCTCGACCTGGAGCAAGACAGACGGGCTACACGACCAAACGGCTAGTATTGTTTTCTTCCGAGTTAAATACGGAGTGGCAGTGTGGCTCAATATTGTAATTTAGTCCTCATGCTAATTTGCATAATTTTAACCGTGTCCTTAACTGGACATAATTTAGTTCTGAACCTGTTTACATCAAAATTGTGCTAACACGGACGGTCCCACTCGCAGAAGACAATGCCCTAACAGAGCATAAATCAACTTCAGTACTCCTAAGGTATCGTTTCCTACATCAAAAAAGGCCACCACAAGCATACTAATATTCTCTTCATCTGAATTTCCTTGAATCAAAGCAGTTCCTGCAACTCCGGTATGTTCTTCAAACTTCAAATTTGACCGATGCATCTTCGCATCCTAATTCAAAGGAGGCAAATCAGTTATTGGTTTATCGATGCAGAATGATATTCAAGATAGAATTGAAGTGCCTAAACTATAGAGCAACAAGGAAGAAATAGGCCTTTTTCTCAATATGGGTAGATAGTTTTATTTGGTCTTTTTTTTTCCTTTGTTTCTTATGTACAACTCTCTTGTACATTTGTACTTAAACACAGAAAATCAAAAAAGTATACACTAGAGCTCTACCGCTTTCGTAAATAAAACCCACTGCCACCAAGAAAAAATTATACAGTCCAGACCACTTTCGAAAATTACATCTACTAAGCTACATTAACAAAGAAAAGATATTTAGCTAAAAATCCACTTGAGTAAAGGAAACTGAGACAAAAATTGGAGATAAATCAAATTGAGCTCATTATGACTAACCTTATGATTAGGGCACTCAAAAAATTCCCCATCTTGATTGTCGTGGATGTCACTCAAACTAGAAAAGATTAACTAACTGTAAGAGAGTCTCTCTTACCCGGGAGGCACTAAGTGCAAATATCCGGGGCAATTGCTCTCTTGCGAGTGGGATCCACGTGCATGTTTGGTCCGCGTCAACACAATTTCAATAATAAATATGGTTTAAGACTAATTCGAATCCAATTAATAAGTGCACGGCCAAAATTATAAGAAAAAAGTGCGAGGACTAAATTAAGCCAAGCCAAACGCGACTCGTATTGTATTTAGCTATTGTTTCCCGAGCCTCACCCTCGTTGCCTCGGCAACGCCATGCCCTTCTACGCTAAACGTCGCTGTCTCTAAGATCCAAAACCAAATGTTACTCGCTGTTTCTGGTAAGAAGAAGAAGGGCCTTTTGCCCCTCGCGATTCATCTTTAGAGCATCTCCAAGAGCCTTCCTATATTTGCTTTCAATTGCTATTATAGCAATCCTTGTCTAAAAAACAGCTCCAACAGCCTTTGTATAAGTGGTCCCCCTACAAATTTTTTTAGGAAGCTTAGTATATTGGCCTCTCCACTTGGTATATATGCAAAGTCAAGAGACCAACCCCAAAATTATAGCAGTCTGGTTTGTTGTGGTCCCCTTCAATTTTTAGTCACATTGACATGTGGGTCCGATGTGTGTGGGATTTGTTGTGTGGCTAGCCATGTCCCTTGTCCCCGCATGTCATTGTGTGTGTTGGGCAATATAGCAATCCAGTTTAGGAATGCTGCCAAAGCAAAATGAGATGAGGATTGCTATACCTCCTCTCTCATATTGCTATACTCATTTTTTAGCAATCCATTATAGGAAGACTCTTGGAGATGCTCTTAGCTACCCAAAAAAAATATTCTCATAGAGGTTTTGTATGCTCGCAGTGGAACAATTGGCTACTCTCACTTGTTGTTCCAAACTGGCGTTCATCGCACGCAGCTCTGTTTAGCTAGCAAGCTATTTGGAAGAAAAAAAACTAGCTAGCTAGCTTAACCCTTAAGTTTGAGATACCCAGCACGACACTAGAGCTTTGGAGTACTGCCTGGGTTGAGCACTTAGTCTCCCTTTACAGCTAGTAGAACATTCTTATTTGGAGTAGTGATGGTGGTCACTGACAAGGAGGGTATATATATACTCATGTACTCCTAGCAAGAAATATAAACAAGGGAGAGGGTTGTTTAATTAAGAAATGTTAGTTGGTAAGGTGGCAGACCAGGCAAAGCGTCGTGACCCATGCGTATTAACCGTCACTCGCTAGTCCACCTTGTTTATCAATCGATCGAACACTGTTGCCTCTCTGCATATATAATTAGCTCGATCTTCTTCTATGGCGTGGTGTGCTAGCTATTTGGTTGATATTGACACGTTGCGCCGGGTCGTGTGGAGTGTTGTGTGTTGTTTCTTGTACAATCCTCCTTCTTCCACTTGGACTTGAGTCCGCGCGCCGTGAGCCACGTCAGGTACGGTGGGAGCGGTTCATCTCGAATGAGCAAAAACAAGGTGATACTATGCATGATGATAGGGCTCACGATGAGGTTAAAGCGACATCTTTAATGTAAGTCTTATTCCCATGGGTATATGTAAGAGTTTTATAGTTAACAAACGTTTTGTTATATATGAAAACGCGTATGTGTGTACGTTCGTAGGATGCCTGCACGTAACCAATGGAAACTTGTCTTAATCACGTCACATCAAATCCATGACCCGGGAGATCAAGGAAAATTAGTGCAAGTGTACAACTACCGTATAGAAAACACCAGTGTTCACTGGTCTTCTCGATCGCCATCGTTAGCAACTACTACCGCCGTTTGGGATTATAAGCCCCGCGTGGATAACTAGGTTGCCAATTTAAACAAAGATAATATAAATATTATAGCATAAAAATTATATCATTAGATATTTTAGAGGTTATATTTTTTAATTGTATAATTTTTGTAAAAGTATAAATTATATTTTATTAGTCAAATTAACAACTTAGGTATGCGCGTAGGACCTATAATCCCGAATAGAGTGAGTACTGTACTAAACGCTTTCAAATCAGAGAAGAAACACATAATAAACGTCAAATGAGCCGGCCGTTTTTGTCAGTCCACCCCACCAGGGGCACGAGACACACGTAGCGCCGAGGTGGGCGGCACCCTGAAACATACACATAGCCACACATAAGATAAGACCCTGCAGGCCTCGAGGTGCAAGCTTATTAGCTCAAGGACAAACAAAAGCCTAATAATGCACATACATCTTCCAATTATTACGATGGAAAGCTACTACTAGGACGGGGTCGCTTTTGATGGCGAGAAGAAAAGCTACGGGGACTAGTGCTTCGCGAAAGCTGAGCAGGGAGGGCTACTAGCGGAGTTCTCGCCACAGGAAAGCTAGTGTCACTCGAGTGACAGTGGCCTGAGCCGTAGCGATTCCTGCACTGCAGGTTCTTTATGATAAATTGTTCTCGTTTTCTTAAGGTTCTTGCGTGGAGAAAGCGATTCGCCGAGCCGGCGAACGGTGCTAGCTGCCCATGCATCTGCACGCGCTCCTCCAGCTGACACTGACTAGACCTGTTCTTCAGCCGGTCAATCAACCCGGAAATGTGAACCGTATGCGCTAACACGTACTGTAATACAACGTGCAGACAACTAATATGTGTACAGGCCGTTGTTCTAAAATAACATGTTCACGTAAGTAACCGGGTACTAGTATATGTATCTCCTTGCCAAAAAATAGTGTATATGACTTTTTTAAGAAATCAAATGATGCAAAGTCTGACTAAGTATGTAGAAAAACAACATATAGACTATAAAATCAGTGTCATTGACTTTATTGATGATGTATAGTTTCGTATAGTATATAATGGTAGTCTAGATATCGTTATTTTTTGTTTTGAGCTTCTTGGTAAAAAAAAGGATATCGTTATTTTTTCAAAAAAAACTTGGTCAAAGTCTTTAAAAAAAATTGTATACACTATATTACGACAAGGAAGAAGTATATCGTTGCTCCGTCCACACGCAGAATCGTGACAAGCACAATAATCAGCGAACCCCTTTTGCTAATTGTTCGACGATTCCATCTGGTTGTTCTAATGTAGTGCACGGATATGAGCGTTGACTTGTGTCGCAAGGAAATCCACCTGCGGTCATTTCAGAAACTCCCACCTTCAGTTGTTATTTATCCTCATAAAGTTCTTTTTTAGCTGAAACCCTGATAAAAATTGGTGCAGAGTCAAATAACCATATGCATCTGTTTCGTGCTAATCGAGACGACGGCTGAAATAGGGGTTTCTCCTCGACGGTGACGATGTTGGTTTGCTCTATTTTCGGTGATCTTGGGGCCTTAAAGTCGTGGCGGATCATGGCTTCTCACCCGTGCGGTGTTTTCGTTATTTATTTAGACTATTTTCTATGTGTTTTTAGGATTGGTGAGGCGATAACTATTGAACTACATGCTGAAATCAAAATAAGCTACTCTCCGTCCTATCCTTATTTCGATGGTGCGCCTAGTGCCGATGGAGTGCGCGGAGTCATGTGTTTGGCGGATCTCATGTGATCCGGTCAATTCCATGTTCGTTGGTGTTTTTTCAGGTTGATCTCTTCTGATCTATCTATGTCATCATTGGTGATAGTTGTTGCTCTAGTGTGTTCCGCGGTTAATTAGTGATGCCACCGGTGCTAAGAAATTTAGAGAGGTTGGTGCCAAAAAGGTGTCGAGCTTGGCAGGATGCTGTCGTCAATTAAACCGACCTACTAACTGATTTTGTTTTGTCCATTGTTTCGTGGCTTTTGGTGAATCGTATAAACGCAATAGGGTCATTGGAAATTTCGAAATTTGCTTGTCCGTGGGTTTGTACAACTAGCCACAACAAGAATCTCGCGTGCGATTGTGTAAACCTACAAACAACCCCGACTACCAATCATCAATGGTCACGTACGCATCAGGAGCTATAGCACTACCAAAATCAAGCAATCCTAGTAAAGCTTCTTTTTTCGCAAAGTACAAGTAGTGAACATTTACAGGAATTTTCATAACCAAATACTACCACTACATGTGATTCTGTTTTTGGAACTTGTCTGATCATAGTTTCATGGTTTGGAAAAAAAAAATACTCCCCTCTAGTGTCAAAATAGATGTCTTAAATTTGTTAAAATTTGGATAAATCTAAACAATATTTAGTACTCCCTCCGACCCATATTAGTTGACTCAAATTTGTTTAGATTTGGATGAATCTAGGCACTATTTAGGATATAGGTTCATCCAAATCAAAATCAAGTAATACGAGTCGGAGGGAGTATATAGATTCATCTAATTTTTAAAAAATTTAAGACATTTATTTTAGGACGGAGGGAGTATCATACCTGTAGACATGGATTGAAGCATGTTCCAGTGAATTTGGTACGGATGTACAATGAATGTTTTCGAGTTGTATATAAAATCAGAAGATTAACAACTGCACCATAATACATTAGCTCAACCTTTCTTTTAGATGGCTCACGTATGGGTCTCATCTTTTTTAACCAAAGTCTAGAAAGTGATGTTTTTATCCATCCCCTACGTGCTGCAGTCCCTGCTCGGTCAAAGGAAAAGTACTGAAAATGTTAGATACAAAAGCACTAGTACGGAAAATAGAAAAGAGTTACGTACCCGGGAACCCCAAAATAGGAAAAAGATCGTGGTCACAATCTACTGCTTCTTCTACCTACTAGTATTCGTGTGAATCCACGCACCTAACTTAGACCGATTAATACCATGACTACGTACATACGTCCACATCTCACCTGCAGTGATTCAGAGTTTACTTTGAAGCCTGTTATGGACTTGACCATCGGCGTTTCCGACCAATTACCTGCCTTGTCCCGTACAACACCACCGGTTAATTACTCAATCTCATAGCTACGTTTATTTACTAGCGTGGTTGGGCAGCGATCCTTCTTTTTCTTTTGACAGAGTTGGGCAGCGATCCTGTGAGTGTGAGTCCACCCGATCGACGAGTATCTGACAGAGTGTAAAGCGTGACACCCAGAGCAGAGCAAGACACGGAGCGAGCGGCGCGATTCGGTCGATCGCCGTGGTTTCCGGCCGGGGAAACGTGTCACCGACCCGCGATCTCTTTCGACACCTATCATATCACGGACACGGAGCAAAACTTCTTTTCTTTCGCCGTGATTTTTCATTCCGGGAGAACCACCACCTCGACATGGCTGGAGCGAAACGGGTTACCCCGACCAAATGGCTATTGTGTCTGTCGGGAAGTACTTCCGCTAAAACGTTGCTGTCCGCGTGATCCAAAACCAAAAGCAACTCCATGTTTGTGGTAAGAAAGGGCGTTTTGCTCTTCACGATTCGTCTTAATCTACCAGTCAATATCATCGCAAAGGTTTTGTATGCTCAGAGCGGAACATTTAATTTGGTTACTCTCACTTCTTCCAAACTGGCTGGCGTTCATCCCACGCAGCTAGCTCAGATGCTCTCTATCCACCTTAATCCTTAAGTTTTCTATGTCCAGCACGATACGAGAGCTTTGGAGTGATGCTTGGGCGGCTGGCTCGAGCAGCTGGCCCGCCTTTATAGGTAGTAGTAGAACCTTCTTAGTGATCACTGACGACAAGCAAGCCGGGTTATGTGCTAGCAAGATATAGTATCAAATAGGGAGGAGGGTTGTGTTTAATCAAGGAATGTTGATGGGTGTGTGGCAGGCAAGGCAAAGCATCACAACCCATGCGTACTACTACTCCATTGACGTTAAATAGTCCACTTTTTTTAAAAAAAAAAGTATTTGTAGTCTGCTCTATACTCTCGTTTTTGTTCGGGCACAAGTAGAAAACGTGTCATGCGGTTGGTAAGAACTTTAGTGGGTTCTTGTCGGGACGACAATCGGGACTAAAGTTCCTTTAGTCCCGGTTGCCCCACCAACCGGGACAAATGGGGGCACAGTGGCGGCGTTAGAGCGCGAGGGAGGTGGAGCATTAGTCCCGGTTCGTAACACGAACCGGGACAAATAACCTTCTGCCGCGATAGAGATTTGGCCCATTTCTCTGTCGCGGCAGAGAATTCATTTTGACACATTTTGTTGCCGCGGCAGCATTTTCGCCACTTTTTGTGCCGCGACAGAGAATTCATTTAGGTTGATTTATTGTTTATTTAGTGTTTTGCACTCATCAATGAAGAAACCATTATATTACACAAGATCATCATGACAATATTACATTCGATACACGGATCGAGTTCATGCACTACATACAAAAGTTGCTCTTTGTACAATCCCTATTGTCTATATACAGTTGACTAGTATTCCCCTTTTGGGTCTAGGACTTCTGCATCCAAGAATCCCGTCAATTCCTTCTGAATTGCTCGTACGCGATCTTTTGGCAGAAGACCGCCCGTAGACGTTCGATCTGATTTAAAAAAGGAGTCAGCCTATATGAATGAAACTAAACACAATTTAATTATAATTAAAAACTATGAAAATTGTTTACGTACGTGTAGTTGCTCTAAATTTCTGTCCTTCTCATCGCACGTCTGCCGGTTGAACTCGCAAACATAGTATCCACATAGATTGTTACCTGGTCCCTGCGTCAGGCACTTTACGAGAACATAGTTCAATCAAAATAATAATCAAGCATGATAATAACTGTATCAAAACTAGAATCAAAAAGATGCGCGGATATAGCTAGTGGTGCTTACATCTAGTGCTTCAAATGTAAGCTCCTCTTTCGAAACACCCCTAGCCTTTTTTGTGAGCCTTTTCCAAGCGCTGCCCAGCGAAAAAAACGAATAAAATAAATTATTAAGTACTTGATATCATAAAATTCACGAACGAGTTGTCGATATAGTGTCGTAATGATTAGAATTACCGCTGGAGAAGTATCTGCATGTCCTTTCACGTCTCAAGGGGTTTATGTTTCGAGTCCATGACTAGTACACACCCTTTGTCAAGTTGAATGATTAACAGAATATAGTGGTAGATGTGGATGCATAACTAATCAATTATATACTTAACATCGAGTAAGCGAAATAGAAAGTGTATACAAGACAATAACACTCACTCGAAGTTGTAAGGAAATAGTATTTCTCTTTTGGTTTCTTGAAACCTTAACGCGTGTACTATATTATCCTCCGTATCCTGGGGGTTTGTTTTGAGATTAGCTTGATGAACCTAATATGGGTCAATGAAGTCAATGTCATAGATTTGTCCTCTGCTGCATTCGAGAATCTTCATTCTGCATATTACAGTATGATTATATACATGCAATAAATAAGGTGAGATAGCTGGAGACTAAATTAATTACAGAATTAGTACTTACAGACAATAAGCACTGATTATCGATTTGTCCAAGGCGTCTTGATTGAATAATTGAAATAGTTCATCAAATTCAATGGATATCATGTCATCCATATCTTTCCCATAATGCTTTTTTTAACCATCAACACTATCCAGTTAGCCCCGACCTTTGTGGCATGCAAGTACCAGTTATGCAATCTTCGCATTTTTGTTGGAAGATTATTTACCTCCTCAGGTTTGACGAGAGGTTTGCCGTACTGGTATTTGTATGCTACTTCACTCACAGGGAAGTACTCTAACTAGGATAAGTACTGGGCAATACTCATACCTTGAGCAGCGACAGC